>CM075978.1:18278207-18577294 GCA_038087875.1 Malacoraja senta | reverse complement strand
TATTAAAAGGGAACCAACAAATTGACACAGTGTGTTCATTGTGAGAAAAGGAACCACAGACCAAGGAGAACATCTGTGGAAATATTAATATGGTGGTTCAAGCATTCTTTTCTTTAACGTAGAAATCGCTCCCTATCTTCCACCAACATGTCTCCTGCAGCACCAGAGGATCAAACACCCTTGACCACTGTTACACGACCATCAAAGACGCCTATCGCTCTATCCTCGCCCTCACTTCGGAAAATTGGACCATTCAGCGGTGCTGCTGCCTGCATACAGGCAGCAACTGAAGAGCGCACCCCCAGAGGTGAGGACTGTACAGAGCTGGACGGGGGGGGGGGGGGGGGGGGGGGCAGAGGGACAACTCCAGGACTGCTTGGAGTCTGAAAACTGGGAAATGTTCAGGGACTCATCTACGGATCTGAATGAATACGCCACAGTGGTTACAGACTTCATAAGGAAATGTGTGAAGGACTGCGTTCCAACAAAAACCTTCCGAGTGTTTCTTAACCAGAAGCCTTGGATGAACCATGTGATCCGCATTCTTCTGAAGACCAGATCCCAGGCATTCAGGTCTGGTGATGCAGGGGTCTATAAGAAGTCCAGATACGACCTTGGTAAGGCCATCAAAAAGGTCAAAGGGACCTGCTCTAAGCTGGAGGATGAGGCAGATGTTCGGAAACTGTGGCAGGGCTTGAATGCCATCACCTCCTATAAGGCGAAATCAGGAGGCAGCTCAAACGACAGCAAAGCATCATTCCCTGAGAGCTCAATGTGTTCTACGCACGGTTCGATAGGGAGAACGCTGATGTGCCTTCCCGAGCCCCCATCCGCCCTGATGGTATTACAGTCACAGTGGCTGACGTCAGAAGATTGTTCAGGGGGATGAACCCTCGGAAAGCGCCTGGACCTGATGGTATACCCGGTCGAGTTCTCAAGACCTGTGCAGACCAACTGCCGGGAGTTTTTGCGGACATTTTCAACCTCTCACTTCTGAGGTCTGAGGTTCCCACCTGCTTTAAGAGGGCATCAATCATACCGGTGCCCAAGAAGAGTAAGGTGATGTGCCTCAATGACTATCGACCAGTGGCACTAACGTCTGTGGTGATGAAGTGCTTTGAGAGGTTGGTTATGGTGCACGTCAACTCCTACCTTGACAAGAACCTCGACCAACTACAGTTCGCATACCGCCACAACAAGTCAACGGAGGATGCAATTTCACTGGCTCTCCACTCCGCATTGGACCACTTAGACAATAAAAACACTTATGTCAGGCTGTAGACTACAGCTCGGCATTTAATACCATCATCCCTTCCAAGCTGGTTACCAAGCTCACGGAACTGGGCCTCTGCGCATCCCTCTGCAATTGGATCCTCGACTTCCTCATCCACAGACCACAGCATGTTCGAATTGGAGGAACCACTTCATCCTCAGTAACAATTAGTACGGGTGCACCTCAAGGCTGCGTGCTCAGCCCCTGCTTTACTCACTCTATACCCATGACTGCGTAGCTGGACATAATGCGAACTCCATCATCAAGTTCGCCGACGACACCACTGTGGTTGGACGAATCACAGATGGGGATGAGTCAGAGTATAGAAGTGAGATCGACCGACTGACGAAATGGTGCCAGCACAACAACCTGGCTCTCAACATCTGTAAGACCAAGGAACTGATTGTGGACTTTGGTAGGGGAAGGATGAGGACCCACAATCCTGTTCATATCAATGGGACGATGGTGGAGAGGGTCAATAACTTCAAATTTCTGGGCGTGCATATTTCCAAAGATCTTTCCTGGACCCAGCACACCGAAGCAATAAAGAAGGCACATCAGCGACTCTACTTCCTGAGAAGATTACGGAGATTCGGCATGTCAAAGAGGATTCTCCTAAACCTCAACAGGTGCACGGTAGAGAGCATTCGGACTGGTTGCATCGTGGCCTGGTTCGGCAACTTGAACATCCAGGAGTGAAAAAGGCTACAAAAAGTTGTGACCACTGCCCAGTCCATCACCGGCTTTGACCTCCCCACTGTCGAAGGAATCTATCGTAGTCGCTGCCTCAAAAAAGCAGCCGAAATCATCAAGGACCCACACCATCCTGGCCACACACTCATCTCACCATTGCCATCAGGAAGAAGGTACAGAGCCTGAAAACTGTAGTCCAGGTTCAGGAACAGCTTCTTCCCTACAGCCATCAGGCTATGAAACACAACAACGAATAAGCTCTGAGCTCTCAACTGCAAAATACTATATTATTATTGCACTATATTTGTTATTCATTGAACTTTTTCTTTTTTTTCTCTTCCCCCGTTACGTACTATGTTTACATATTCTGTTGTGCTGCAGCAAGTAAGAATTTCATTGTCCCATCCGGGACATATGATCATAAAACACTCTTGACTTGACTCTTGACCATGTTCAATACAGGATTTTCTTTAATGGATTAGAAATGCTATGAGTGACTCTCCCATCTGATGCCAAGTAACAAGTAGGTTTTTATATGGGTTGAGTGAATGAAGAATATACTACTATGACATGTGTTTTCTATTGGATGTAAGTTGAACAATGAATTAGGGAACACTATTTACACTATGTGGGCCTAATTGGTTATAACATGATTTTGGTCTGGAATTAGAAAACCACAACGGTTACTTTGGAAATTAACAAGCAGCAAAAAAGCTGTCTTGGATTTAAAAGTAGAGTGGAGGGGGAGGAGTGTTTCCATGTAACCTCCCCACTGTAATCAGATACAATTGTCTCTTAAAAACTCAGCTGCTACTTTGTCCATGGTTGGTCTTTCAAGTTATAACAATCTCTTATATGGACACTTGTGCCAAGATACTCTATTAAACAATGTAACACATAGCCTATAGTATTTTTAGCTTGCACTTACAAAGTAAACTGATTGCTATTGAAAAAACCTTTGAAAATCCTGAGGAAAAAGTAACATTCGTTGTGCATTTGAAACTCTCTTGCCCCTAACTCCCCTTTTTCCCATTGATGGAATTTCTTTACAACGATCTTGTATTAAACAAGGTTTCTTGGAAGCGTAATGATTTCCTAACAGCAGAACTACCTGTATTCTATCTTGAAAGGAAGGCAATATTTACTCTTATAAAGTAGTAAATACTAATTTTTTTACAGGAACATAATGACTGCCAGATAACAATTGTGTTGTGACTGTAACTGTATTATTGACTATATCATTACATTTCAAATTCCTTTTGCTCCGTTTCATCCTGTTCAGGTGGTCTTGAAAAAATCTGTGGTGTGACATCTGTCGCCTCTTCTGTGTCACCTGCCTATGAAATAATAGGAAAAGATTATCTAATACATACTGAGAACTTTTACGGTTCCAAACTTATTGTCATCATAGATGACACAGTTACCCCAAAATTACATGTAACATTATGTGAAATCCAAAATAGCACCGTGAAAACAACGAGTGATCAACAAAATTGGCAGAACAGCATTCATTTGTTTTAAACAAAGCAAGATCAAGTTGAAATGTCTCTATGTATGAACAATCTTAGTTTCAAAAATATTGCCGGAAAATATTTTGGAAGAAAACCTATATTAATTGAAAGGATGCCAAATATTAAGAAAAAAATCCCAGCAAGGTTTCAAATAAAAAACAGTACAATTTAAGAAACATCAAATATGAAGGCTCAAATGGCAGAAACCTGTTAAGAGGGGCTAGAAAAGGAACTGATGAACTGTAGATGACATGTGGCATGTACCTTTAACATAGTGACCTCACCACTACTAACCACTCCCCACATCACTAGTATAATTACAACCTTCCCACCCAGCGCTCGCTCTCTGGTTTAGGTGACAGACCACGAACAGCTAGGGCAGTAAAGTATGTGTATCATGAATAAACAGTAGTAAAGGGGGAAAAAAAAAGAAGAAAAAAAAAGTGATATCCACCAGGTGCGGACCCTTATGGACCCCTGCGCGAGTACCCTGACCGTTTTGATGACAAGCTGGGCAAGCTGCCCTGCAGCTACAAGATCGTTGTCGACCCCGGTGTTGAACCTATGGTCCGTGCACCGCACCGCGTCTCCTTCGCCATGAAGGACAAGGTGGAATTAATGCTGCTCAACATGGTTACCATGGGCATCCTGAAGGAGGTGAGCGAACCCACCCGGTGGGTCTCCACCATGGTTTTTGCTGGGAAAAAGGACAAAAGTGAAATTCGCATTTGCATCAACCCCAAAGACCTGAACCTTGCCATCAGACACCCTCATTACCCCATGCGAACAGTGGAGGACGTCGTTGCACAGGTTGGCCCGGCCACTGTCTTCTCAGTTCTCGATGCCAAGAGCTCCTTCTGGCAGATACCGCTGGACGAGCGGTCCTCCTACCTGACTACCTTCAGCACGCCCTTCGGCAGGTTCCGATTCCTCCGCATGCCATTCGGGATCAACTCTGCCAGCGAGGTCTTCCAGCGGACGATGGAGCAGCTGTTCGCCGGTCTACCGTGTGCTATCATCGTTGACGACATCCTGGTCTACGGTAAGGACGTTGCTGAGCACGATCTCCACCTCCGTCAAGTCCTGGACCGGGCCCGTGAAATCAACCTCAAACTAAACCCCAAAAGGTGCCGTTTCCGCGTCCCAGAGGTCACCTATGTGGGCCACGTCTTTACCGCATCGGGGCTGAAGCCTGACCCGCAGAAGACGGCCGCGGTCTCCGGGATGTCTTCGCCCACCGACGTGCCCAGCCTGCAGCGTTTCCTGGGCATGGTTAATTACTTGGGGAAGTTCATCCCCGACCTTAGCGAGCTGAGCGGGCCCCTGAGGGAGTTGATCAAGAAGGACACTGCCTGGGCCTGGCTCCCGCATCACCAGAAAGCTTTTGACATTCTGAAGTCCAGGCTGGCCAGTACCCCCACTCTCCAATTCTTCGATCTGCAGTGTCCCATTGTTCTTACCTGCGACGCCTCCAAGTTCGGTCTTGGTGCTGCTTGCCTGCAGCTCCACGATGGCCTGCAGCTACCTGTTTCCTACGCTTCCCACACCATGACCCCTGCCGAGCAGCGCTATGCTCAGATAGAGAAGGAGCTGCTTGCTGTGGTGTTTGCCTGCTCCAAGTTCAAGGACTATATTCTGGGAAACAGCTTCACGATCGAGACCGACCATCAGCCGCTGGTCTCAATCCTCAAGAAGCCGATCCACGTTGCCTCGTCCCGTTTGCAGCGCATGTTGCTGCAGCTCCAGCGTTTTACGTTCAAAATTGTATATCGCAAGGGCAAGGACATGTTTGTGGCCGACACGCTGTCCCGCGCTCCGCTAACGTCCACCAATCGCCATCCATATGAATCGTCTGACCTGATGGTGCTCAACGTCAACATTGCGCCTTCCCAGCAGATGCAGTCCCTGGTCAGCAACACTGCCAAGGATCCTGCCCTGCAGCAGCTTGCCGACGTCATCAGGCAGGGCTGGCCAGACCGTCGTTCATCCTTGCCGCCTGGAGTCATGCCCTACTTCCTGGTCCGTGACGAACTCGTGCTGCACGACGGCGTGGTCGTGAAGGGACACAAGGTCGTCATGCCTGCTGCCCTGCGTGACCAATACTTTCAGACCGCCCATCGCGGTCATCCTGGGGCCGAGGCCACCCTGTCTCAGGCCGAGAGTTTGTTCTACTGGCCCAGCATGGCCCAAGACATCCGGGAGAGGGTCTCCGCTTGCTCTGTCTGCAATAGCCTCGCTCCCCATCAGCAACGGCAGCCGCTTCTGCAACAGCCTGCCCCCGAGCTGCCCTGGATGACCGTCGCCGCCGACATTTTTGAGTGACGTGGCAAGCACTTCCTGATTCTTGTGGATTCGTACTCCAGCTGGTTTGAGGTTGACCGGCTGCACTCCCTCACCTCTTCGGCCATTATCGGGAGGCTGCGCCAACACTTCGGAACCTTTGGCACCCCGGCAAGTCTTCAATCGGAGAACGGCAGCTAGTTCTTGAGTGCCGAATTTCGGCGTTTCGCTGCCAGCTGGAACTTCCGACACTATACCAGCAGCCCAGAGTACCCACAAAGCAACGGCTTGGCAGAGCGCGCTGTCCGCAATGCTAAGGACTTGCTGGAACATTGTAGACTGTCCCATTCTGACTTTTACCTGGCCCTCCTCAACCTTCGGAACATTTGCCGCGACCCTGCCTTGGGTTCCCCAGCACAGCGGCTGATGTCTCGCTGTCTCCGATTGGAGGCGTGGGTTCGAATCCCACTTCTGACACCATGTAAAGAGGCGTCATAACACACTGTGTCTTTACTACTGTTTATTCATGATACACATACTTTACTGCCCTAGCTGTTCGTGGTCTGTCACCTGAACCAGAGAGCGAGCACTGGGTGGGAAGGTTGTAATTATACTAGTGATGTGGGGAGTGGTTAGTAGTGGTGAGGTCACTATGTTAAAGGTACATGCACATGTCATTGACAGAACCAGGTTTGCATGCAAAATTATTTTACTCTTGCACATCTGAATAATATGATTGTTTCAGCTTTTGTCCTTGGGGCATATATTATGGGCTTTAATCACCTATTATACTCTTAACTCTAATATGAATGTATTGAGTAGAAATTAATTGGACCACTGAATAAAAGGGCAATCAAAGTTCATGGAAGTAATATAAAAACTCAAATAGTTGCTGTCTGCAAAGAAAATAAAATACTAAAAAATACCACTGAAGCAGGCCCATTAGCTTCCAAAGAGTAATGGTAGAATGCAACTGGATAGCACAGAAGTTCGTCAATTTACACAGAGAAAATCTGATTTAATAATAAACAAAACTTGCAAAAAGAGATAGGAAATAATAATTTTTCTCAAAAATAACTATGAATATTATTTGGTCATGCTGCGCCTAGGTATGTTCGGCACAGACATTGTGGGCCAAATGGCCTGTTCTTGTGCTGTACTGTTCTGTTATGTGTTCATATCATAATAGATATTGTATAGTGAGCGACAAGATGACTGAATTTAAACATTGACAACTTGAAATGGCATTGAGAGCAAAATTTTAGAAAGTACTAGACCAAGTGCGGACCCGTTGGGCCCATTTCCCCCAATGCAATATTCCACCACTCACCCATAACCCCAGCTGCGCAGGGAAGGCTGACGTGGCAACAACTTGTAAAAAATTATTGATGAACGCATCTCTCTCCCTCTTCAGTCCCCAATTCCCTTCCTCCATTATCCTCCCTCTCTCCACCCTCCACCAACCCTCCTCTGTTTCCTCCCCTCACCCCCTCCATTACCTCACCATCCCTCTTCCTACCCCTATCCTCCTCCATTCCCCCTCATCCCCCAGCACTCCCTCCCCTCCTGTTCATCCTCCCTCTTTTTCCCCCCTCTCCTCCCTCACATCTCCTATCCTCATTCCCTCCCTCCATAACCCCTCTCCCCTCCCTCTAGCCCCTGCTCCCCCACTCCTCACCCCCCCTATCCCACACTCCCACTCTCGCTCACCTCCCCCATAGCCCTCCTCTCCCTCTATCCCCCACTTCCTATCTCCCCCACTCCCCCCTCCTCTCCCTGTATCCTCTACTCCCCCACTGCCCTCCTCTCCCTCTATCCCCCACTCTATACCTCCCCCACTCCCCCCTCCTCTCCCTCTATCCCCCCTCCACCCCCACTCTCCCATCTCACCTACCCCATTTTCCCCTTTCTCTCCCCTCCCTACCCCTCTCCTCTCCCCCCCTGCTTCCCCACTCCTCACCTCCCCCCTATCCCACCCCCCAACAATGAAAATCGCGATGTTTTTTTTAAATGAAACTGTTGTACTTCGTGGTCCGGTATCTGTTATACCATTGTTATGACTCTGGAATGACCACAAGTACACTTATTTAGAGGTTTGAAGCTGAGCATAAATCAAGGCTCTGTTTATTTCACGGCCATCTGGAACCAGAGTGCCCGCCCATATTACATCATTCCCACATATACATGTTGCTACGCGGGCAAACAAAGTAGTCCTTGTGATATAACAAAGTAGTCCTTGCAATATCACAACAGAAACCTCCCCCCTATCCCACCCACCCCCACAATGAAAATGGAGATGTTTTTTTTAAATGAAACCTCCCCACAATGAAAATCGCGGTGTTTTTTTAAAATGAAACCTCCTCCCTATCCCACCCCCCTACAATGAAAATCGCTTTTTAAAAATGAAACCCCCCCCTATTCCACTCCCCCAATGAAAATCGTGATTTGTTTTTAAATTAAACCCCCCCCATCCCATCCCCCCCCCCCACAATGAAAATCGCTTTTTTTAATTTAATGAAACCTCCCCCCCCAATCCTACTCCCCCACAATGAAAATCGCAATGTTTTTTTTTAAATGAAACCTTCCCTCTATCCCACTCACAATGAAAATTGCGATGTTTTTTTTTTTAAACGGAGTTTTAATCGCGATTTTTAATGTAAATTAAATTCGGGATCCCATTGTGATGTCATTGTGACATTGAACCCGGCTGACGGGCAGGGCAAGTGGAAAAGTGTTTTTTGTAAGTTTAAAATATCAATAACGTAAAATATAACATAAATCTGAACGAAACTTGTTCCATAATTACATTACAGGACCATGGTGAGTAAGGTGGGCCAAACATTGTAGCGCTATCATGTAGGAAATATAGATACAACCTACAAACCAACAAACATAGAAACAAATATACAGACAAGATGAGAGTTTTAGTAATAGATAGATATAGATAGATAGATAGATAGATAGATAGATAGATAGATAGATAGTGTAGATGATATGTGCATGTACCTTTAACATAGTGACCTCACCACTACTAACCACACCCCACATCATCAGTATAATTACAACCTTCTCTCTCTCTGGTGACAGACCACGGACAGCTAGGGCAGAAACCTATGTGTATAATGTGTAGTATGAATAAACAGAAGTAAAGAAACAGTGCGTTATGACACATCTTTACATGGTGTCTGGCTGGTACCTATGCGCCTCCTGTTTATCGGGTTTTCTTTCTTTTGAACCGTTTTCCTAGTTTGTTTTTTATCTCCCGTGCCATGGCCACTTCTTGCCGTAAGCCCGATATGCTCGTTTTCGACTCGGACATTGTCAATCGGTGGGGTGTATTTAGACGTGACTTTCAACACTATGTTACGATCGCCCACCCTGCTGCCAACGCTGCTACTCAGGCTTCCCTGATTCTCAACCTGGCAGGTCCTGAAGTCCTGGAACGGTCCGAGTCGTTTGTCTATGCTGTTGGTGAAGATGCTCGGGACCCGGAATGTCTTATGGCTAAGTTTACCGCGATGTGCGACATCCCCACTAACTGCATCCTAGAGCGTTTTAAAATGTTCACCCGGAGTCAGCTCCCAGGAGAATCAATCGGTAGCTACATCGCTGCGCTGCGTCACCTGGCGAGGCGTTGCAGCCTGGACACGCTGACCCCCGATCAACTGACCCGGGACATTTTAGTGTATGGTCTTCAAGATGAAAAACTGAGGGCTGAACTTCTGCGGAAGCACGACCTGTCTTTAGCCGATGCTCTACACGCCTCCCGCATGGCTGAGGCTGTCGCCTCGGCGGTGTTGTCTGCTGATCATGACATTAACTTTGCCAGTTTTGCTGGTTGCCGGCGAAACGCTGGCCCGCAACGACAACGGGAGTCCCCCGCGTCAGGGGGTAGCAGCCCACAGCGGTACCCCAACTGTAACTTTACCTCCCACCAGTCTAATGTGTGCCCTGCACTGGGGAAAACGTGTAACTTTTGCAGGAAATTAAACCATTTCTCTGCAGTCTGTCGCTCCCGTGGGAAGCCAATTCCTGCTCCTCGCCGAATGTTAAACAACCTTGCTCGACCTGATAGCGCACTTCGTTCAGAGTGTGACGAACTCCCTTTGTCTGATTCGAGTTCCTCCCAGGGGGAGAACAGCATATTTTTGGTGTTGGATGCACCTGCTCAGATAACGAACCCCTCGGTTCACGTTACTGTCAACGGCTCGACCTTCACTGCCAAGCTCGACACGGGGGCCGCGACCAATGTTATGTCAATAGGCCTCTTCAAGAAGATAAGGTCTGGTGAGAAAATCACTCCCGATCACTCCCTTTTGCATGCCTATGGGGGAGCCGAGCTCGTTCCAGTGGGGAGGGCTACCCTGCACTGCAAGGTACTGCATGCCGCTCAGCCCCTCACTTTTTATATACTGGATACCAACGACATCACCCTTTTGGGTGCCCAGGCGTGCCAGGACCTCGGCTTGGTCTCTTTCCACCGCGATATCCACCAGGTGCGGACCCTTATGGACCCCCTGCACGAATACCCGGACCGTTTTGATGACAAGCTGGGCAAGCTGCCGTGCTGCTACAAGATCGTTGTCGACCCCGGTGTTGAACCCATGGTCCGTCCACCACACCGCGTCTCCTTTGCCATGAAGGACAAGGTGGAGTCAACGCTGCTCGACATGGTTACCATAGGCATCCTCACCTAAGGAGGTGAGCGAACCCACCCGGTGGGTCTCAACCATGGTTGTTGCGTCGAAAAAGGACAAGAGTGAAATTCGCATTTGCATCAACCCCAAAGACCTGAACCTTGCCATCAGACGCCCTCACTACCCCATGCGAACAGTGGAGGACGTCGCTGCGCAGGTTGGCCCGGCCACTGTCTTCTCGGTTCTCGATGCCAAGAGCTCCTTCTGGCAGATACCGCTGGACGAGCGGTCCTCCGACTTGACTACCTTCGGCACACCTTTCGGCAGGTACTGATTCCTCCGCATGCCATTCGGGATCAACTCTGCCAGCGAGGTCTTCCAGCGGACGATGGAGCAGCTGTTCATCGGTCTGCCGTGTGCCATCATCGTAGACGACATCCTGGTCTACGGTAAAGACGTTACTGAGCACGATCTCCACCTCCGTCGAGTCCTGAACCGGGCCCGCGAAATCAACCTCAAACTAAACGCATAGAAGTGCCGGTTCCACGTCCCGGAGGTCACCTATGTGGGCCACGTTTTTATCGCATCGGGGCTAAAGCCCGACCCGCAGAAGACAGCTGCGGTCTCCGATATGTCTTCGCCCACCGACGTGGCCAGCCTACAACGTTTCCTGGGCATGGTTAATTACTTGGGGAAGTTTATCCCCGACCTCAGCGAGCTGAGCGCGCCCCTGAGGGAGTTGATCAAGAAGGACACTGCCTGGGTTTGGTTCCCGCATCACCAGACAGCTTTTGACGTCCTGAAGTCCAGGCTGGCCAGTGCCCCCACTCTCCAATTCTTCGATCTGCACCGCCCCATTGTTCTTACCTGCGACGCCTCCAAGTTCGGTCTGGGTGCTGCCTGTCTGCAGCTCCGCGATGGCCTGCAGCTGCCTGTTTCCTACGCGTCCCGCACCATGACCCCTGCCGAGCAGCGCTATGCTCAGATAGAGAAGGAGCTGCTTGCTGTGGTGTTTGCCTGCTCCAAGTTCAAGGACTATATCCTGGGCAACACTTTCACGATCGAAACCGACCATCAGCCGCTGGTCTCTATCCTCAACAAGCCCATCCACGTTGCCGCTTCCCGGTTGCAGCGCATGATGCTACAACTCCAACGCTTTACGTTTAAAATTGTGTATCGCAAGGGCAAGGACATGTTCGTGGCCGACACGCTGTCCCGCGCGCCACTAACGTCCACTAATCGCCACCCATATGAATCATCCGACCTGATGGTGCTTAACGTCAACATCGTGCCTTCCCAGCTAATGCAGTCCCTGATCAGCAACACTGCCAAGGACCCTGCCCTGCAGCAGCTTGCCGACGTCATCAGGCAGGGTTGGCCAGACCGTCGTTCATCCTTACCGTCTGGGGTCGCGCCCTACTTCCTGGTCCGTGACGAGCTCGTGCTGCACGACGACGTGGTCATGAAGGGACCAATACTTTCATACCGCCCACGGCGGTCATCCTGGGGCCGATGCCACCCTGTCTCAGGCCCAGAGTTTGGTCTACTGGCCCGGCATGGCCCAAGACATCCGGGAGAGGGTCACCGCTTGCTCAGTCTGCAATAGCCTCGCTCCCCATCAGCAACGGCAGCCGCTTCTGCAACAGCCTGCCCCAGAGCTGCCCTGGATGACCGTCGCCGCTGACATTTTTGAGTGGCATAGAAAGCATTTCCTGGTTCTTGTGGACTCATACTCCAGCTGGTTCGAGGTGGACCAGCTGCACTCCCTAACCTCTTCAGCCGTTATCGGCAAGCTGCGCCGCCACTTCGGAAGTCATGGCACCTCGGCAAGTCTTCAATCGGACAACGGCGGCCAGTTCTCGAGCGCAGAATTTCGGAGTTTCGCTGCCAGTTGGAACTTCCGACACTACACCAGCAGCCCGGAGTACCCTGAAAGCAACGGGTTGGCAGAGCGCGCTGTCCGCAGTGCTAAGGACTTGCTGGAACATTGTAGACTGTCCCATTCTGATTTTTACTTGGCCCTCCTCAATCTCCGAAACTTTTGCCGCGACACTGCCTTGGGCTCCCCAGCTCAACGGCTGATGTCTCGAACTACGAGACCTCCGATCCCGGTGACCCAGCGGTCCCTCGTTCCCTCTGTCCTCCGTCCCGCTGCCGTCCAGGAGCGCATTGCCCTCAAACAAGAAATCCAACGGCGCTCCCACGACAAATCTTGTCGTCCTCTCCCGCCTCTGCTCTCAGGCCAAGTCGTCCGAATGCAATCCCCCTCCGGTCACCCCAGGCTTGCTATCGCCGCGATCCTACCTTGTCGACCATGAAGGTACCATTTACCGCAGGTCCCGGCAGCATCTGCGACTTGTTAACGAGTCACCACCGCCGCCTGCGGATCCCTTCTCCCCCCATTGTCGACAACACTGCCTGCCCCTCCGACCATTCCTCCCTCGCCTGACCGTCTTCCCGCTACTGCTCCTGCTTCCACTGCTCCTTCTCCGTTTTCTCGTTCTCCTCCCGGTTCCCCGGTTCTCTCCCCCGCGCCGGCTCCTGCTCATGCTCCGCTTGCAGAAGGGGGGATGGCGAAATGCGTACCCGGTACGGGCGGGTGGTCAGGCCGACTATCCGTTATGGTGAATTTGTTTAACTGTTTGCTCACCTGCTCGTAGCGTATGAGATGTGGTCGCCCTGTCACTTCGGTATTGCTTATTATTTCCAAGGGGAAGGATGTAGATGATATGTGCATGTACCTTTAACATAGTGACCTCACCACTACTAACCACACCCCACATCATCAGTATAATTACAAACTTCCCACCCAGTTCTCTCTCTCTGGTTCCGGTGACAGACCACGGACAGCTAGGGCAGAAACCTATGTGTATAATGTGTAGTATGAATAAACAGAAGTAAAGAAACAGTGCGTTATGACACATCTTTACAGATAGATAGATAGATAGATAGATAGATAGATAGATAGATAGATAGATAGATAGATAGATGTGTATGCAGGAATTCAAACTAGGTATTAGGTACTGTGAAATTATTTTTTTTGCATACCGATCAGTAAGATTATTGCCATACATAAGTACAATTCCCGATAACTTCAGGATGCATAGCAACAGTCTACTGAATCGATATGCAAGTCGCCAGAGTTTGGTGCCTTCTTCAAATTCCCAGCTGCAGCTGGCTGCAAAGGCCCATTGCAGCCGTCATGTCCATCCCAATCACCAGCAAACTATCGTCCCTCTCCTCACCCAGCCACCATAGGCCTTTGTGTCCCAGAGGTGCCTCCCGCAACCGACTTTGAGGGCGCAGAAAGTAAGACCTCCGGTTCCTTCTTACTGGCCCTTTGTCCAGGGAGTCTGCCAACTCCCTCCATCCTCCTCCCCAGTTCCTGGTCCTCAGAGGCGGGCAGGAGATGAGGCGAACATTGGGTGAGACTTCCCCTCCTGGCAGGTGTCCCCGGTGAGTGAGCCCGCCCTGATGCTGGGATATGGCAGCGGCGCACAACCCTCTGGGAGCTTTTGCCGCGTGCGGCCCATCGGGAGTTTATGTTAACATGTGCCAGCAAGCATGCTTATAGATTAGTAATAATGGAAATACATTAGATGTCAGACTTTCCTTCTTTTATGTCAGGGTCTCTAAAGGAATACTTCATATCTTTTCTCTCAATTTAACTGTTTTCAATATTTTAATTTCTACCTGGAATTGTCATGCCTGAGTAGCTGCAGATGTCTTGTGACACCTAATTTGATGGTGAGGTTATGTTCTTTTGAGTTTTGAGAGTGAAAGAAGGTGCAAGGAGAACAACTTAAAGATGTAATCAACTAACGCTCTTGCTTTAATATTTGTTCCAGTTTTACAACCTTTTGTTTACCTTAGAGTTATAAGTTGATTCAGCACGAACAAAAGCCTTGCTCTGATTAGCATCCATTTTCCTCATTGTTCCATCATCTGCATTTATTACAAAAATAAAATCCCTGTCTGTGTGTGTTCCAATATATAAAATTACTTGTTCAAGTAAAATCATTGATTAAATTTTATTCTAGAAGTATCACATTTTCTCGGGGTGTAATAAATGGGATATTAATGCTAAGTATTTCAAAAGCACCAAACTAAAACAATACCAGGATGTTTAAAAAACATCTCTATTTATAGTGTGTATTTCAGTTACCCCTTTCAAGACCTCGTGATGAGCAAGATGCTCATCTCAATTAGGTGAATGCTGTGGGGCACGGACCATGAGTTGAAATTCTGGGAATTGAGTGGGTCTAGGAAGATCTGGCCTATTCTGTATAAAGAGCCAACTGCCATTGTCATGGTAATTACATTTCCAATGAACGATTTTGAAGTTACAGATTTATTCATAATCAATTATTTCAGCAAAACAAATTTACTTCTCAGAATATATTAGATATTCCTATTTTATTATATTACATTTCAGAAGCAGAGAAAGAAAATTCATGTTTACATATGAGTGACATTTAGTTTTCAAGGCTCCTTAAGTATTAAAACTAATTATGGTTATGTACAAAATGTTGAAGCCAATTTGCACAAAGCAATATATTTGCACAAAATGGGTCCAACCTCACTACTGTAGGGTCAAAGTCAATAGCCTTGCTATTAGACAAGGTCAATTGGCTGCAGATCCAGCTTCAAAATTAATGGCATCATTATTGGCTCATGTGGCCTCCACACTCAAGCACCGTTCACGTTGTTTGTTCTGAATTAATTTCTCACATCTCTTTTGTTTATTAATTTATTAGGTCTGAGGGTCATTGGCAAGGATAGTATTTGTTACATATCTTTAAATGCCACTGAGAAATAGCATTTAAGACTGTGTAACATATGTGGACCTACTGATTATCCCATCTCCATTATCCCATCCAAACTCACCTCCAAACTCCCAGACCAAGGAATCAGCACCCCACTCTTCCATTGATTGGTTACTTGACGTTCTGACCCACCGACCATAGTCAGTGAAGATAGATGACAACACCTCCTCCACATTAATTCTCAACACTGGTGCCCCATAAGAATGCGTTCTTAGTCCCCTACTATATCTCCCATGCATTCAAAATTGTACGGACAAATTTGGCTTTAACTCCACCTACAAGTTTGCAACAGTGATGGCGGCATGGTGGTGCAGCGGTAGAGTTGCTGCCTTATAGCGCCAGAGACCCATGGGTGCAGTTCATATGGAGTTTGTATGTTCTCCGCTTGACCACGTGGGTTTTCCCCGTGTACTCCAGTTTCCTTACACACTCCAAAGATGTACAAATTAGTAGGACAATTGGCTTTGGTAAATATTGTAAATTGTCCCTAGTGTGTAGGACAGTGCTAGTGTACGGGGATTGCTGGTCGGTGAGCCAAAGGGCCTGTTTCCGTGCTGTATCTCTAAACTAAACTAAACTAAACCAAATGACACCACTGTAGTTAGGTATGTTACAATACTTACCTTCAGCGGCGCTGCAATTCTGCCACTGGCTGTGTGCGCGATTTTGGCGCCTTTGAGGGGGGGCGGGGTTAAAACGCGGGTTTCTCCTACCTTGTCCTGGATTATATTTCGTTGGAGTGCAAGCTTTTGCTGAAGAATCGTTCCGACGGGCGTTCTGTGTATTTTTTTTTTTTTTTTAAACCGCCCGACAATTTCAGCGTTGGAGTTATTTTAAAATCAGCTTCTAAAGCTGTCAACGTGGACGGATTTCACGCACTGGACAGGTAAACATAAGCCGTTTATTTTATGTAAAAAAAGTGCTTCTTAAGATGCCTTTAATTCACATTTTAAGTTGCGAAACGGTGATTTTTTTCCCCATACGAACCAGCAGTATTTTTCATGCCGATACGTGTTTAAATTCACCGCCACGGCAACGTTCCAAATGATCGCGTTCCAGAAAAACCCACTCGCAAGATGATTTAAATGGCCATTAATTTACAGGTATTAAACATTGAATTCCTTCAATTTGGCCTATAAATCCATGACAATGAGATTTAAAAATTATGTTATATTGTGAATTCTTGTGTGAATGTTATTTGGACACTTAGGCTATTTAAAAATGTTAATTTATTCTTAAGAAATTGATAGATGTTTAGATCTAGTAATTGAACTTTGTAATTAGCTACAATTAGGTAACTAACTAATTATATGCTTCAATTTCATGTCATCTAAGTAAGATTGTTTCATATTTGTTTCAGAATGCTTCAATCAATAATAACTGAAAATTTCTTTCAGTTCTCTTAATTTTTAAGAAAGTTATGGGCTTTTGACTGTCCTCGATCACAGCTTTTGTGTTAAGTCAATGGAAAAGCAATAGGGAACAAGATGCTAATTTCCGAGTATGAAAATGGCCATGACCTTTTTAATACTGAAGATATGAAAGTGAATTAGGTGTCAAATTAAACTTCTTTTTATGCTTTATCTGATGGGATAAATTACAGACTTGATTTTTAAAATCTCAAAATTTTGTAACATTGCTACTGTAGTGGGCAGGATTATGAACAATGATGATACGGAGTACAGGAAGTGGATAGAGAATTTAGTAATATGCTGTCAATGCAATAACCATCCTCAATGTCAGCAAGATGAAAGAGCTAGTTATCGACTTCAGGAAGCATGGTGGGGTACATGCTCCAATCAGCATCAATGGCGCCAAAGTAGAAATGGCTGAAAGCTTCGAGTTCCTTGGCGTTAATATTATGAACGATCTGTTGTAGACCAACCAGTTTGAGGCAACAGCTAAGAAGGCACAACGACATCTCTACTTCCTGAAAAATTGGCAATTACTCTTACAAAGTTCTACAGATGCACCATAGAATGCATTCTGTCTGGTACTGTGCACTCCTGCTGCTAATTATAATTAATTACAAATTTGTACAAGCATCCCACTTCTGATATTATAATGAAGGAAATATAGTTGATGAAGCAGACAAAGATGATAGAGCCTAGCATTTTGCCTTGAATCACTCTTCTAGTCTCTTCATGGTACTGACACAATAGTTCTCCAACAACTAAAAATCGCCTTCCATCACACTAATTCCAGACAGTGGAGAGGTTTCATCTGTATTCCTATTAACTATTGCTGGAGTTCTTTGATAACATTCTTAATCAAATGATGCCTTGATGGAGGGGTAGTTTCATCAGAAATTAAATTAAATCCATGGAAAAGGCTTATAAGGTTGCCACAATAAAATAATAAGCCTGAGGATTGGGAGATTTTTTATAGTTCAGTGAATGATAACCAAGAAATTAATAAAGGGAAAATACAATGTGAAAGTAAGTTAATGAGGAATATGAAAACAGCCTATGAAATCTACCATGGTTATGAAGGAAAAAAAAGATTAGCAAGTGAAAATGTGGGTACCTTACAGATTGTGGCAGATGAATTTATGATTGGGAAATAATAAGTGGCAGAGGAAATAAATATACTTGGGTTATGAATGTCCAAACTTACGATCATGCCTACATATGAACAAGCTCCCATAATTAAATTCAGAATTTCAATATTTGTATATATATAGTACGTTCATTTCTATGAATGGCAGAAATAGTTTCCTCTCTCTCCATTTTGAGGAATTATGCATTCTTGTGTGATTTTGATGCCATTCATTACAATACTGTGCACAGTACTGTGGAGGTGTGGCTACCATTTTGAGTGATTTTGTGTATTATCAACTTACAGACATAATCTGTAAAAATGGAACCTGATTGTTACTCGAGGATGACCAGTATATTTCATCTTCATGAATAAAGACACAAAAAAATCTTTCAAGTATTACTAGAAAATCAAGGGTCAACAACCAATGAATAGCTTTATCAGGTGGCAGGCTCATTACTTCTCTAGCAGCGTTTGTGCTAGTATTAGTAAAGTCTGATAAAATCCAAGGACATATTAGTCTACATCCTAGAGTTTTGAAAGAGGAGGCTCTCAAGATAGTGGTTGTTTTGTTATCGTCTTCTGAAATACTATAGTATCAGGAATGGTTTCTACCCCAAAGATTTGTGGATGTAAAGTCTGCAAGTACATTTGGAGTTGAGGTAAATTTTGATCAGAGGGAAATTGAAGTATACATTGAACATGTTGGAAATGTTCAGGCCAGAGAACAAATCAGCAATAATCATATTTAATTATTCAGCTGGGTTCAGAGCATTATGACCTTCTCCTTTCTTATGTTTTGAACAAATGCTTATTTATACTTTGCATTCAGCATGAAAAAATGAAATGTCATCTTCAAAATGCATTGCAATTTCTTGCCTAGGTTACATGAAGAAGTATCTCCCAATTCCTCAGTTCAACCACCAGAAAGAACAAGGGCAGCAGGCACATGTAAACACTACTCCTACAGGATCCTCACCGGGAACCACATCCTCCTGACATTGAAATAAATCACACTTCTCTCACTGTCATTCAGCCTAATCACACAATAATTCCTCCTTGGCAATACTGGGATTACTGCCATCAGAATGTGACTCACCATCACTTAATGGGCAATTAGGTTTGGCTAATAAATGCTACTCTGGCTAACACATCAAAATTCAGCAAGTATTTCAAAGAGTAATCACTAACTGCATTCGTCTCCTCGAAAATTTAATAGAATTAAGTTACCGAAAGGCATTTAAACATTTGGGCTTTATATTATATTTAAAATGATGGTAAGGCAGGAAGTTATTTTATGCAAACTTATAAAAGTAACTCTACCTAGACATCGTTAATATACAACATACAAAATAAAGGAAAATTATCTATGATGTTCTATGACTTCTTTACACGGTATTTCTAAAGGTTATTATCATCAATTCTATACACTAATACTTTTAATTAAGTGTTTATGTTCAAATGAGTGATTATCAGATCAAGATCACCCAACAATAAATTGTAATTTAATACTGATATATCAGATTTACCTGAAATTGGCAGATTATTTTCTAACCAAGATACATGGGCTTCTTGGTCCTGGGGAACAAATGGGCTAGTGTAACAATAGAAAGGTAGAAAGTTAAACGTTTTTCAAATTGTCAATTTTATGTTTTTCAGTGGGTGCTGTCTGTATGGAGCTTGTACATTCTCCCTGTGACCATGTGGATTTTCCCCGGGTGCTCCGGTTTCCTCCCACACTCCAAAGACATACAGGTTTGTACGTTATTGGCTTCAGTAAGTTATTTATTGTCTCTGGTAAGTAGGATACTGCTAGTGTATGGGGATCGCTGGTCGGCGCAGGGCCAAGAGGCCTGTTTCCACCTTTATCTCTAAATAAACTAATTTGCTGCTTTGCTTATATTTTCAGACCTACAGATGATATTAATTGATTACACAGGAGCATATGCAAATTAATTGAGATTATCTCTACGTATCATTCTCAACAGGGATGCTGGAGTAAAAGTTAATATTTTGTTCCAATTTCTTACCTACAACTGATTTATATTTTCTTGTTTAATCTGTCCACATGCGGGTGGAACAAATTAAAAGATTCCGAAGATTCAAAAAGGACAGGCATGATATTGTATAAGTAAAATCTTAAAGATTTATTACCAATATTGAGCTTGCCCTTGATTCGTTGTTGCTAATGTCATCTGAAACTTTTTCTGTTGATGGCTTCCACTTAACTCTGGAGTCTTCTATAAAATAATAACTTTTTTTAAACTGTCTTTTTTATAAATATTTTTTTAATTCAATATTTACTAATTCTACAATTTAAGTAAAACACTATGGACACTGAATTTTATAAATTATCAGGTTATTTCTACTAACACCTTATCACATACTTAATTATCTTTTTCTGTAAATGCTGCACAGTTGTGTAATGAGTTTAAAAGCAACATGGGAAACAAGGTTCTGGTAAGTTTTTTTTAAGAGATCTAAAGGGAGTGCGTGAAGCAGAACCAGGTAAGGTTCAAAAGAGTTTAAAGAGAGCATGGGAATTGGGGCCTCAGCAAGTGGATGATAGTGTAGGAACTGGGGCCCTGGAGAGTAGACGGATAGCATGGCAATTAATTCTATGACCTCAGGTGAACGGAAAGGAAGTCAGACAGAAGGTCTGGGTGAAAGGAAGGGTAATGTGGGAACCAAATTTCAGCTGAATGGATGGGGTGCAGGGGGACTGAAACCCTGGTCCGTGGTCCAACACTGTGACAAAAATCACATGGGAAATTATAGATAAATAATAATACTATTTTTGAAACCATTAGTTTGGGAACTTGCTGTATAATTCCACAATTTAAGTAAAACACAATGTAATTCTGAACTTTATGCCATCTATCCAGGTTTCTGTATTCGGTCATCACTGTCGCTGGATTTGGTGACAATTGGCACAACTATAGATCTGGCCACTGATCTCTTAAAAAAAACATTATCCACAAGGATCGACCAATTGGGTTATGCCTCAGTTTCAAGATTCATTCTGGTCAGTAACTGTTGTGTAGTCAAGCTTACTGAGCAAGCACTCACGTTAAAAAATGCTCATGTATAGCAAACTAGGATGGAAATCGCATAACTAGTTCAAGTAACTATTAGAAATGTATATATGATTAAGGTAAAAGTTGAAATGTTGTTAAAATCTTTTTAAAGTACACTATTATTTTTAAATCCATTTTACAGATAGGCACTAAATTTGAAATTTGTTTGGTGGGGGAATGGGTAAGAGGTTTAGGCTGTTTGATAAGTAGCATTATGAATTAATAATATAAAAGCAGAAGTTTCTGGAAATGATCAGCTAGTTAGGGAGAATTCATGGAAACAGAGCAAACAATTCATTAGTAACCAATTATAAGATGAAAAGAAAGCTGTGAAGAGCTGTGATAGGATGGAAGACTGGAGGGAAAAAATAGTGAGTGTACAAGGTGAAAGAGGATGGTAATGTAATAAGTAGAGAAGAAAACAACACCTGAAGCTAGGCGAGCAGAACAAATAACTGAAATCTGTAGAAAATAAACTTACAAGAAATGCATCATATCTAAAATTGTAAAGAAGGCTACAGAGGGTAGGCCTAGGAAAAGCACAGTCTCCTGCAATTGCTTGAGATTGCTGCATTAAGAATATTGAAGCTGCCAAGAGTTTCATGTGCTAAATTGTTACAATCACAGAATATGCAGAAATTCAATTGTGCATTGTTTTTCTCACATTTTTCTCACTTTTTTAAACATCCGTCACTTATTTCATGAATTGGGAAAACAACAGTGCAATTTTAAAAAATTGACGTAGCATGATGAAAATTAAAAAATTCTTACCATGGTATTCTGAGTATCTTGTGGAACTGCAGCAGAAACATTTACCAGAGGTTTTTCATGGTTTGGTAGAGAAGTGCAGAATTCCATTAGTGGGGCTTGGATATTATCTCCAGAGTCCTAAAACGATTTAAAAAAAAGTTCATGATATATAGAATATTACCATCCAGTGGAGTTCTGCAGGGATTTGTGCTGGGACCTCTGCTGTGTCTGTATATAAATGGCTTGGGTATAAATGTAGACGGGTTGGATAGTAGGTTTGCAGATGTCACCAAGATTACTGGGTCGAGGACTGTGAAGACAATTGTCAAAGTGCACTACTGGATATAAATCAGCTACAGAAATGGGCGTAGAAATGACAGATAGGGTTTAATCCGAGCAAGTGTGAGGGAGGCCAAATGTAAGGGGAGATTATACAATTAATGGTATGGCATTTAACAGCACTCATGTACAGAAGGATATTGGAGTCCAAGTCCATACCTCTTTGAAAGAGGCACCTCAAGTAGAGTGATAAAGAAGACACATGGCATGCATGCTTTCATGGGTCAGGCCATCTATCTATCTATCTATCTATTATATAAAATTCTGTGGCTGCCTGACTTGTGTCCGCCTGACTTCCGTCTGCCACCAAATCCCCTTTGATACCGCCCCAGGCCCACACAGCGCGCGGAAAGGCCCATGCTTTTTACCATTTCCAAAGAGATGACATTTATCTTTACGAATAGCCACTCCTGATTAAATTCGGTCGTGTTTATGTACACATTTTTTAATAAAATCCATCCCCCCCCCCACCCCCACTCGATTTTCTCCGATCTTTTTTTCGCTGATTTTTTTTCCCGCCGGTTTTCTCCGAAAACGACGCCATCTTTTTTTCGCCGATTTTCTCCGATTTTTCCCGAAACCGACGCCATTTTTTTCCCGCAGATTTTCACCCCGGGGTCTGAAGCACGTTCGGGAACAACACCCCGGGGTGTGAAGCACTTTCGGGGACCAGACCCAACGGGTCTGCACTTGGTCTAGTACATAACTAAAACTCTGATCTTGTTATCTTCGGTTTGGCGGTCTTTCTATTGCGCAAAAACGGTTCGTGATAGCGCTGCGATTTTCCGCCAGTTCACACACCGTTCTCCTGCACGGCGATTGCACCAAGTTTCGTTCTGATCGGTTGAATATCGTAAAAGTTAGCGAGGTTTAAAAATCTTTAAAACCGCGTGTGCGCAAATCGATCTCTTCTCCTGCCAGTCGGTGCCGCGCGGATTAGTCTCTTCCCCTGTCACTCCCCAGGATGGTCCGCCCCTTCCAGTGCCATCGCATCTTTACTGAGGAGCTGAGGGTGGCCGACGGAGGTTTCCAACCGAACTTTCGGAGGGACCCGAAGCAGCCCAGCCCCAAGCAGCCCAGCCCAGTCCCGCCCCGCCCCAAGCAGCAGCCCAGCGTGGGAGACCCAGCCCAGCCCAGCACAGCGTGGGAGACCCAGCTGAGCCCAGCCCAGAGTCAGAGATGTCGCCGATGTCGCAAAACGGAAAGCGGAGACTCTGATCTCGGCGGAGAACGACCAGTGACCAGCGCCCACTGTGAGTCCCCATCGCACCGCCAATTCCAGCTGTCCCAAAACTCCTCCCCTCCCCCACTACAGAGGAGGTTTACCAGAATAATGTCGGTGTTAGAGGTATTAGCTACAGGGAGAGGTTGGACAGGCTTAGATTGCTTTCTCTGGAACACTGGAGGTCACTGGTAATTACATAAAATTATGAGAGGTATAGATAGGGCAGTCAGAATCTTTTCTCCCAGGATGGAAAAATAAAATACTAACGGGAATAACTTTAAGATACGAGGAGCACAGTATAAGGAGATGAATGGTATGTTTTTTTTATACAGAGGGTGGGGTGAGTGCCTGGAACTTAATTTCCGGGGGTGGTGGTGGAGGCATATACGATAATGGCATTGGTATGTTGCGAATGGCATGTTGGCCTTTATAACAAGAGGTGTTGAGTATAGGAGCAAAGAGGTCCTTCTGCATTTGTATCGGGCCCTAGTGAGACCACACCTGGAGTATTGTGTGCAGCTTTGGTCCCGCAATTTGGGGAAGGACATCCTTGCTATTGAGGGAGTGCAGAGTAGGTTTACAAGATTAATTCCCTGGATGGCGGGACTGTCATATGCTGAGAGAATGGAGCGGCTGGGCTTGTATACTCTGGAGTTTAGAAGGATGAGAGGGCATCTTATTGAAACATATAAGATTATTAAGGGTTTGGACACGCTAGAGGCAGGAAACATGTTCCCAATGTTGGGGGAGTCCAGAACCAGGGGCCACAGTTTAAGAATAAGGGGTAAGCCATTTAGAACGGAGACGAGAAAACACTTTTTCTTACAGAGAGTTGTGAGTCTGTGGAATTCTCTGCCTCAGAGGGCGATAGAGGCCGGTTCTCTGGATACTTTCAAGAGAGAGCTAGATAGGGCTCTTAAAGATAGCAATGTCAGGGGATATTGGGAGAAGGCAGGAACGGGGTACTGATTGGGGATGATCAGCCATGATCACATTGAATGGCGGTGCTGGCTCTAAGGGCCAAATGGCCTACTCCTGCACCTATTGTCTATTGTTTATTGGTATCCTGTTCAGCACAGACATAGAAACATAGAAGAAACATAGAAAAATAGGTGCAGGAGTAGGCCATTCAGCCCTTCGAGCCAGCACCGCCATTCAATATGATCGTGGCTGATCATCTAAAATCAGTACTCCGTTCCTGCTTTTTCCCCATATCCCTTGATTCCTTCAGCCCTAAGACCCGAATCTAACTCTCTCTTGAAAACGTCCAGTGAATTGGCCTCCACTGCCTTCTGTGCCAGAGAATTCCACAGATTCACATCTCTCTGGGTGAATAATTTTTTCCTCATCTCAGTCCGAAATAGCCTACCCCTTATTCTTAAACTGTGATCCCTGGTTCTGGACTCCCCCAACATTGGGAACATTTTTCCTGCATCTAGCCTGTCCAATCCTTTGAGAATTTTATATGTTAATTTTATATGTTGTGGGCCGAAGGGTCTGTTCTTATGCTGTACTGTTCTACGTTCTATTTCCTTTGTTCTCTGCCTCTGAACCAATATTGGATCCAACTTTCCACTCTCCCTTGGATCACTTCAATGGCTGGCTATCCATGATTAATCCATGCTCTCTAGCTGAAGGTTCATACCGTCTCCAAGAATTATTCCAATAACTTGCCCTCCTTACGGAGGTAAGACTAACTGAGGTATTATTAAAAGTTATCCTTGTTTCTCTCTGAATATTAGGATATAATGTTGGCATTTCTACAGTCCTCTGACACCACATCTGAAGCCAGGAAGGATTGAAAAATAATGGTGATGAGTTCTGCAGGTTCCTTTCGTGCTTTTTGATTTACCGTATTTCCCGGCATTGAAGATGCACCTGCGTCGAAGACGCACCCCCAATTTAAGTTGCTAAATTTTGAAAAAAGGTAGGTGGGACATGATCAAGGGTTAGGTTTAGTCTAGGGATCGGCAACATCGCCTACGTGCCCCGGGACTGGCTGCAGTTCCCAGATCCCTTGTGTTCCCGGGACTAGCTGCAGTTCCCAGGTCGCCTGCCCCGGGACAGGCTGTAGTGCCCAGGTCGCGGGGAGGGGGGGGGGGGGTGGAGAGGGAGAGGGAGAGGGGGAGAGAGAGAGAGAGAGAAATAGAGAGAGAGAGGGAGAGGGAGAGGGAGAGGGAGAGAAGATAGGGAGGGGGCATCTCCACCCCACCCCATCTCCCTCCTCCACACCCCCCCCCCCATCTCCCTGGCTGTAGCGCCTAGGTCGCGGGGGGGGCGGGGAGGAGAGGGAGAGGGAGAGAGCGGGAGAGAAGATAGGGAGGGGGCATCTCCTCCATCCCTCCCCATCTCCCTCCTCCACACCTCCTCCCCCATCTCCCTCTACCACCTCACTCCCCACCCCATCTCCTATAGTGCAGGCTACGACTTCATCTCCGGGCTCGTCTTTGACCACAGACCCATGTTCGTCCTTGCTTCTTTTTCGACCCTGGTCATGGCCCCATCCCAAGCACCGGGCTCGGCCCTCACTCCAGCTCCAGCACCACCCTCCCCACCGGGCGTCGGACGCCGGCAGCCACCGCCACGCGAGCGCTGGAGAGCCCCTCCCTCCCGGAGTGTCCCGTCCTGCCTTGCAAGTGCATTGTGACGTCACTCTGGGGGGGGGGGGGCCCGAAATGGATGAGTTTTCGGGCTGTTTTTAAAATTTTAAATGATTAAAAAGTTCGGATATATAGGTGGGAATGTGACGGGAAGATGTTTATCACCTCCACAGGGAAAAAAGTGAGTAGAATGTGTGAAAATGGAAAGGCCTAGCGTTTGGAAAAAAATAGGGATTAACCAGATTGTGTCCAGATGACTCACACACACACACACACACATATACATACACATAAACAAGAGTAGTTTTAGTAATATAGATTATTTAGGATGAGGTTTCCATGATAAAATAGGTCCGTCAGCATGGTTTAGTGATCTTGCCTGACAAATCTGCTGGATGGTGGGTATATGGAAAGAGTTGCCAGAGGAAATAGTTGAGGCAGATACATTAACAATATTTAAAATATATTTGGGCAGGTACATGGATAGGAAAGGTTTAGAGGGATATGGACCAAACATGGGTAAATGGGACAAGCTTAGATGGGGCATCTTGATTGGCATGAACAAGTTGCACCAAAGAGCCATTTTCCATGCTGTATGACTATGACTCTAATACTGACCAATTGACTAATATTGACATTCGGACAAATGTCAATATGTTAATGAGTATGTACCACCAACAATTTCTGATATATTTTTCATATTTACCTCACATCCTTTTTGCAATGAATTAAGTTGTGAAACCAGAACATTACTTGTTTGCAGATTCTTATGTGTTCCACTTTCTAAGGCATAAATTATAATTTTAAAGACAAATTAGTTATCTAATCGTGTTATTCTATGAATATTGTCATCATATATCTTCCAGAATAAATCACTTAATTCAATTGTAAATTGGAAGCTTTGAATTAAAATTCCAGAAACCACAATATATATCACAACAAGTGAACACCAGGGCAAAATACTTCACCAAATTAAAGTATGTACCGTATTTCCCGGCAATGAAGACGCACCTGCGTCGAAGACTCAGCCCCATTTTGAGTAGCTAAATTTTGAAAAAAGGCTGGCGGGTCAGGATCAAGAGTTTGGTTTTGGTCAGTAGAACCTCCTTCAAGGTGGCAATCTGGACCAGGAGCCTCCATCTTCGCCTGTCCCACAATGCGCTGTGCAGTTCAGGTCTGAGGGACGGGGACTTCTTGGCTCAGGGAGATCACATAACGGGGGGAGAGAGAAAGAGAGAAAGAGAACGAGAGAAAGAAAGAGAAAGAAAAAGAGAGAGAGCCCGGGACGGAGCAGCCAGCCTTCCGCCCAGTAGTTACCCGCCAACCACCACCTCCACCAGTTGCACCTGTGCCAAAGGACACCGTGGCTGGCTGGCGGGTGGGCCGGCAGAAGGCGCTGAGGTGGCGGCCAGTCGGCTCGCTTGCCCCAGGTCTGGCTGACACCCAGGTCGGCTCGCTTGCCCCAGGTCTGGCTGCAGTTCCCAGGTTGCCTGCGTGCCCGGGGACTGGCTGCAGTTCCCAGGTCACAAAAACTAATTGAAAACAAATACGTTTTCGGGCCGGATGAGTTCGGGTTACGGGACGGACCCGGGCCGTAGGTTGTCGACCCCTGTGTTAGGCCTTATTGTGTCGCCCCCATTTTTTAAAAGCGATTTGGCCCAAGTCTATCTTTCTTGGCTAACAAGCTAACCTTTGGCCTCCAAGACGCAGGTAAAATTTCGGGCCTTATTTTAGGGTAAAAAATAGCGTCTTCATTGCTGGGAAATACGGTAAGAAATTCATTGGTAGTAAAGTTGAAATTAGGTTAACCATAACAGAGGTTGACACAATACTCATGGAGTGATATTCTTTACATAATTTTTTTATGGAACTAATAATTACACAAGACGTTTAAAGCATATAAAAATCTAACTGCAGGAAACAAGAAATATTCTTTGACTTTGTTAAGTAAATTCAAGTAGAGCTAATTGTGTACGATATAAAGTGTATTGTGAAAGGTATAAAAAAGCAAGCAACAACGTATAACAGCAAATTAAAAAATAAATGATGTGAGTCCAATCCTTTTAAAACAAGAGGTCCAATACAAATTAAATAATTTAGTTTTATTGCGTGGAGAGAAAAATTCTGTGTCTAGATGGTGGTATGGTTATTAAGTAACTGGAAAAGCTAAAAGAAGGCCAAACAGAATTTATTCTGATATTTCATAATTGTTTTAAATTAATATTAAAACTTGAAAGCTAGACCCATAGAAATTTGGTGGACTCTTAACTGACCTAAAAAAATGGTCCAGCAAGTTTCAAATCTGTTCTATTAAAACAGGGTGGAGCAATCGACATCAACCAATGCACTAGACTTGTACAAGCAAAGTTGCTTGTAACCCATTGTTCCTGAATAGACATCCTCATGAATATGTGTAGTATCAAATTTGGGATAGCCTCATAGACGAACAAAGAGGCTGCCATAAATTCACATTCAAGGAATTATACCTTAAATAAAACATGGCTGTACAATACAATCTATTAGTACAACAGTTGTGGACCAGGAATCCTCATTGTTGATTCCATGGCACATGAAGTTGTGTGGCATTCTCTTCCTTATCATCCATTCCTCTGCTGATGAATTAATGCTGCTCTATGCTGAACCACTCTTGGAAGAAGAACTGACAAAAGCACAAGCACAGAATGTACTTCGAATAGGGGATTTAAATGTCAAACACCAAGACTAATTTGATAGCATCGTAAATAAGAAAACTGCATTATTTTGAAGGATAATGCTGCCAGATTGTGTTTGTGGCGGGTAGTGAATGAACCAACTTAATGGTTTTTCACATTATCCTGCATTTCTTACCACAGACCATCTGGCCATTTACAGAGGTTTTTGATTTTTTGAGTAATAAACTGACTAGATCTTATCCTTTCTAAACTACCAATTACAAATGCACCAGTCTATGACAGTGTTGACCATAACAGAGCCCTTGGGGAGACAATTTATGTCTTCTCATCAATGGCACCCAACATCATATTGTGTGGCACATTTGACATGCTAAATGGGATAGACTCAGTAAAGATATGGGAGCTCAAAACTGGGTATCCATAGGCTGCCAGGGACCATCAAAGCAGCAGAAATATATACCATGAAAACTAGATGCTCAAGATACTGGAGATGCTTGAACCTTGAGCAACAAACAATCTGCTAGTACTCAGCAGCATCTGTGGGGGGAGGGGAATGGCCAACGTTTCAGCTCAAAATCCTGCAACAGGATCCAATGTCTATGTCTTCTTGCGTATGGCGTGCACAGCCTAAAGTTGTAGGACAACTTGTTCTATTTGATTCTATTTGATTGTGCACGCTGGGTTGATTACATTCGTTGAAACAGGGCAGACCATGTGAAGGTTGCAATCTTCCACCCCAGGATCCAATGTCAGGCTACAACTCAAAATGTCAACCATTCCTTTTTCTCCACAATCTGTATCCTCATAAGTCAGTATTTTACTCAATCAATCCTAGTTCAATGAGGAGAGCAGACAAGTATGAGGGGAGCAACAATTATCTTAAAATCTATTATTAGCACATACATAATGTCCACTGCATCTGGATAGATATTATAAACCCAGTTTAGATTATCATTATCATAGCCTAGGACAAAACATGGAAAAAATCAGAATTGTAGTGGGGAGTCCAAATAGCATGTATCTATCTGCAGTATCAGGAGTTCTAATAAAAGTCAAAGCATCAAGGGGAAAGCAATCCAGTGGTTGGAGTCTTATAGCATGTATCTGTGTGTGGCATCAAAGAGCTCTGATAAAAGTCAAAGCATCAAGAGGAAAGCTATCCAGTAGTTGGAGTCATATCTTGAACAAAGGAAGATGGTTATGCCATCCCAAACTCACGATATCGCTGCAATAATTCCCATGGATAGCATCCTAAGACCAACCATCTTCAGCTGCTTCATTACTCAGCTTCCTTCCATCTTAAAATGAGATGTGCAGATGTTCTCTAATTATTGCTATTCCATTTGTAACTCTTCAAAAAATGAAAAAGTCTGCCTTGCACTAGAGAAGAGGCAGGCTAGACAACACATTACAAGGAAAAACCTAACTATTAAGCCTTGACATTCAACCATTTACCTTCACCAAACGTTATCAACAGCTCCTGTAACCTGGGTTTAACTTTTGGTGCTGGCTGATTGCAGCTTCCATCTTCTCCCCATGCCTCAAAGATTTGTTCCCGAGCTGTCTCCATGTAACCACAAGGGTTTTTCCCTAGGTATCCCAGTTCCTTTCATATCCCAGATATGTACTAGGTGCTAGATCAATTGCCTACTGCAAATTATTCCTAGTATAGGTGAAAGACAGAATCAGGAGTTGATGGGCATGAAAGCAAGAGTAGGTATTGGAAGCAGGCAAAGACTTGATACGCTGAATAACCTCTTACTGTGTTATAAGCAACTCTATAATATTCTGGGTATTATTACACACCAAAAACTCAAGTGAACCAGCCATATGGATTTTGCAGAAAGTAGTTCATCACTTGACATGTCAGCCTTAAACCAGTTAGAAAGCATTAACCAGGAGAATGATGAAATGCTCTCCATTTGCCTGGATGAGTATAGGTCCAACAACATTCAAGTAGCTTGATGCTATTCAGGTTATAGCAGCTGCTTAATTAGAACATGCACCAGCCTTAACATTTATTCTCTCCAGCACCATTATGGGTGCCATCTGTAAAATACACCGCAGTTCCTTCCTCAAAGTCAAGAGGATATGAAACTCTTAACCCCTTTTGATCACTTCAGATATATACTCAAGGCAACGCTTCAGTGCCAGTTTATATATATATATATATATATATATATATATATATATATATATATATATATATATATATATATATATATATATATATATATATATGTATAATTCAGAGCACAGCCTGAATCTATGACCTTTTGAATCAGTCAAGAATATTCCCCACATTTAAACAGTATTAGAATATATCATGGCATAACTGGAGGATGCTGGAAATGGAAGGAAATTCCATGAATAGCATTTTGTATATGTTTGTGCAGTTACTAAAAAAAATGATCCATCTTCTGTTTAAAAAGTTATGTGGAGCTAGCTGAAATACATTTTAATGTCCAGGTCCAATTAATCCTGATCTCTAATTCCACTTCATTTGAAACCCACTTATTTTCGCAATTCTCTTTTCTTGATATTCAATGCTGAACAAAAACATAAATGGTCACCAGACTTCTATTAAAATTTGGTATTTCCTCAATTATAGAGAAGCTGAAACAATCATCTTAGAATCTATCATCAGAAAATGTATTGCCTTCTGCATCTGGATAGGTATTGCTAAGATTTATTAATATGATTTTTCTCTGATCTTTAAAAAAATGTTCTAAAGTTGTAAGAAAAACTTAAGAAAAGATACATATTTATATATTTTTACTTCAAAATGAAGGACATACCTGATTCTGCCGGTGACTGTTGCCTTGCAAGTTTGAATGGCTTCAAAGGTAATGTTGATTTCTGATTGACCATGGCATGTTTCTGAGACTGTGCATTTTCAGGACTTACCACAGTGTCCAATGTAATCGAATATTCATGTTGCAGGTAAATCCTACAAATAAATTTCAGATTAAATTATATTAGGTTTATTTTTTCTAGAATCATTTACAATCATAATTGCACATGCTGAGGTTATCTGTACATTTGGAAGACCATCTGCAGAATAGCTGAACACCTTCCTTCATTCATTCCACAAGCATGAACTAATGATTCTGTTGCTTATCACTTTAACTCTGTACCCTATTCCAATGCTGATATCTTTGCTCTACACTATTCTAATCTAGCTCAATGTAAACTCAAAAGCATTTTCCTAGCACACATTTTCACCCTTCTGAATGGAATAATTTGAACAGTTTCAGATAATAATTTTCCTGCTCCTGTATAAAACTCCCTTAAACCTATCTTCTGTTCTAATTGCTCATTATTACCTATATTTGCCTTCTATCGTGAAAGCTTTTGTCATTTAAGCTCTTTGACATTCTGCGCTACTTTAGACTTTGTTTTTTTCTTGCCCCTTGTACATCCCCACAAAGCCATGCCCCAAACTCTCCCATCCCTTTCTCTTATCACTGTTTTTTTTATTTCTGATGAATGCTTATAGACTTGACATTTTAATACTTTTTCTGATTCTGCCTGTATATTTGTACATTTTCTGTTCAAATTTCCAGAATCCATAGAATTTGATTTTGAATACCATGTTGAATTACTAAGGGGTAATTTAGTAAAGCATATCAAATATTCTTCTTTATAAAATTCCAACATACAATATTCTCCTTGTGCAAGCATTTTGACACTTACCCTGTCATACACCTTTAGGATCTTATATTTTAGTAAAATTATCTCTCATTCTAAATTCTAAAATATATATATTTCCAATATCTTTAGCTACTTATGGTATGATAACCATCTCAATCTGGTAATTAACTTAGTGAATATTTTAGCGAATGCCATTATACTCTTTCTTGAATAGGAGGACAAAAATTGTGAACAGTATTAAGGTGATATCTTACAGTTATCCTGCATGAATGTAACAGTACTTTACTATTTCTAATCTAAAACCCTCTTGCCATAAAGGCCAATATGCAATTTGTCTTCCTAGCCACTTGGTTAGCTTTTTGTGATTCATGCACGAGAACATCTAGGTCAAGACCCGGAGCGCGGCCTTGCATCGTCCGGCGCGGCTTTAATGGCCGCGGGACATATTTACCATCGCCCGCCGGGGGCTTTGACTTTGACATCGGGAGGAGAATGTGGAGTGCAGGGGAGAGATAAGACTTTGCCTTCCATCACAGTGAGGAGGAGATTCACTGTGATGGATGTTTGAGTAAATTGTGTTGTGTCTTGGTTCTTTTTACTTGCTTGTATGACTGCAGAAACCAAATTTTGTTTGAACTTCATTTGAGGTTCAAATGACAATAAACGGTATTGTATTGTATTGTATTCTGTACGTATCTCATCTTCAATTTTCACCATTAAGATAATAATCTACCTTTAGAATCCCCTTACCAAAGTAAAAGGAACATTAATCTCCATTTAGATAGTTTTGACCCAGCCACTTAACTTATTTGTGTCCTGTGCAAAGTCCAAAAATCCTTACCAAAATATTCTCTCCCACCCGTTTCTGTATAATCAACAGACCAGGATACCTTGTGGATATCATTATTTAGTTACCTTTGGTCTTCATTAACAAGACCAGTTATTTTGTTTTAATTATACAAGTGGGCAAGAAAATGAATAGTACAAGATATATAAAAGCTTGTTCATGTGGAATGTTAATGCATGTGGACAATTAAATGGATGATGTTTGCAGCCTTATGAAATGGCTAAAATCAACTAGGCACATTAGCAAAATGTGCTGGGATGAATGGGATACAGCTTAGGGAATCAAAAGCATACCAAAGTCAACACTAAATGAGTGAATAGTAATGGACTTGCAAACGTACCATTATAGTCAAGCACCCAACATCAGTAATCAAGTTATTCAAAGTTAGGAGGTCTGTAAAGTTGCATGAAGGAAGGACTAACAATGCGACACATACAAAGTAAGTTAAAACAAGGAAGACCAAACTGCATTGATCTAAATTGAGGTATCAACGTTCTTTTATCTGCTAATTGACTTTCCTGGAAGTTCCTGTAAATTCTCTACAGGAAATTCTTACATCCAAACCAATCTCATCAAATATTCTTGTAGAGGGTAGCCTTGCTCACACATTATGATGATTCAAATAAATGGCCAATTCATCAAAAGAATATAACACTCCTTGTATGATACAATGTAGAATTTGTTTGATTTATTTGCTACCGCCATTTACCAAATGTTGACGCCATACCTTTGAACTTGTTCCTTTGAAGTGACAATATTTGGCAAATTGATATGAGACATATCTGATTGTAGTTCATTCATTTCTTCACTCTCAGAATCATCAATCTGATGGAGGTTAAATGAAAAGACTTCAAATACAGAGATTGCAGAAGCTAAGCAAGGATTTTAACTATCCTCTTTATTAGTATTTATTGTGATATTTTCTATATTATGTTAAATACATTAAGGAAAGTGACAAATGCTTTTTGGTTCAAAGATTACAATTTCAGATTCTACACAGCCATATTACACTTCATACATCAAGGTATGGTATTGCTTATTACAGTAATTGCATTAAGGAACACTAATAATTTCCCCTTTCTAGTTAGAATTCTAATAACAATTCCAACTGAAGTTTGCACCATGCAATAACATATCAATTATTTTCAAGTTGCAATCTAAATTAAGAAAGAAATAAGTTACCTGTGCAGCATTCTCCGGTTGTTCATATGGATCTTCTGATGGCTTCTCTTTTCTGAATGTATCAATTTGCCCCAACATGTTATTTGTGTCTATTTTTAACCTGGCACTGTTGGTGTTAGGTGAGTAATGCAAAATAAACTTTTGTGGAATTATTCTTATGATTGGAACATAATGTCAGACGATATCAGCAAAGTGTGTTCATGTAATCAGATAATCGACTCTCATAAATTATTGGGTATAAATTTTGTATCAAATTGAAAACATTTTGAAATCCATTAGTTTAAGGTTGATGCTCCATTGAGGTTTTCCTACAGATACTGAAAGTGTTTTAGTGGTTACTCAATAAGAAACATATAGCTTCCAAGGTGTTTAATTTTAATATCTGGAACAGAAATTACCACAAATTGAACATTCTTTACTGCTCTCTCTTGTGATACAAGGTTTATTGAGTACAAATAGTACAGATGTAATGAAGATTAATGTAAATTTATGAAGCCCTATGATTTTCATTAAAAAAATCAAATCCCTAAACATAACAGATATGAACCATATTTTAATAGAGTTGGGGTTGGATGGATCTTTCTTCGTCATCTTTCATAATTTTGCATCATTACTCAAATGCAACAAATCACTTCTACTCTATGGAGCATCAATTTGAGTCCAGAGTTTAAATTAATTATTTTTATAAACTGAGGTATTGAATACAGGGTTTAGAACACTTCTAATTCATTATAATCAAGCAATTGTGGAACAGCCTCTCCACTGCAAGGAGTAAATGAAAATATGCACCATTTTTTCTTGTCTTTCCACAGCTGGGTGATGTGGCATAACTGCTAGGCGGAGGTAAGGATATTCTGAAAAAATTACAATTGTGGCTCTGAAGGCCTTAAATTCTGCTGTGGTGGGCATTAGTCTCAAAATGTTAATGAATCAGAAGCTTGGCTATGTCTGTACTACACAATGTGATCCAAAAAGGTTGTGGGTTCCCAGATAACTTTGAAGCTGTTACTTCCCCTGCCAACTTTTAATTCAATTCTGTCATGCTTTATGTAGCCCAGAATCTACATTTTTTTGTGATAGCAAAATGCAAAATCTAAAAATGACACAAAATCTCTCAATTGCACCTATGACAGAGTACTGCAACAGAATCAATGAGCTTCTACCTTTCTTGAAAAATGCCAAAGCTACAGTGCCCTCCATAATGTGTGGGACAAAGACCCATCATTTATTTATTTGCCTCTGTACTCCACAATTTGAGATTTGTAATAGAAGAAAATCACATGTGGTTAAAGTGCACATTGTCAGATTTTATTAAAGGCCATTTTTACCCATTTTGGTTTCACCATGTAGAAATTACAGCTGTGTTTATACGTAGTCCCCCCATTTCAGGGCACCATAATGTTTGGGACACAGGCGTTTGTAATTGCTCAGGTGTGTTTAATTGCCTCCATAATGCAGGTATAAAGAGTCTGTCCCACTTTCACGACCTGCCGAGTTTGCCCTTGAATCATACTCGCAGCATGGTTGTCACGAGCTCGTGGGAGGTCATAGGTAGGTCGTGATGCTAGTCGTAGGTACTCGTGGCATCAAGTAGGTCGGGGCATTTTTCTAGCCTGATGAAAAATGTCCACGAGTAAAAAAGGTCGTGAAATAGGTCGTGAAAGTGGGACAGGCCCTCAAGAGAGCTCTCAGCACATAATTTAAAAAATTCGGCACGGACTTGAAGGGCCGAGATGGCCTGTTTCCGTGCTGTTATGGTTATATGGTTATAATCTTTCCTCCAGTCTTTCCATCACCTTTGGAAACTTTTATTGCTGTTTATCAACATACGGTCCAAAATTGTGCCAATGACAGTCAAAGAAGCCTTTATGAGACTGAGAAACAAGAATAAAACTGTTTAGAGACATCGGCCAAACCTTCAGCTTACCAAAATCAACTGTTTGGAACATCATTAAGAAGAAAGAGAGCACTAGTGAGCTTACTAATTGCAAAAGGACTGGCAGACCAAGGAAGACCTCCACAGCTGATGGCAGAATACTCTCTAGATGGCACGGTACTCACGTGAGGGTGGCTGGGACGGTGTTCTGGCGGTGGTGGCCTGAGTCCGGGGTTCGTCCGCGGGCCAGCGGCTGCGTCTGCAGGACTGGTGGGCGGCAGCTTCGACCACCCCGGGCCGCGGTGTTTGAGCCACGGGAAACATCGCCCGGGGGGTATCGCCTCAGCGCAGAGGGAGAAGAGGAGGGAAGAGACTGCAGACCTAAGACTTTTGCCTCCATCCCAGTGAGGAGATGTTGGGTGGACTCACTGTGGTGGATGTTAATGTGTGTTTATTGTTGTTTTATGTATGACTGTTGCAATTTCGTTCAGACTTCGGTCTGAATGACAATAAAGGGCTATCTAAAAAAAATCTAAAAAAAATAAAGAAAAATCCCCAAACACCTGTCTGACAGATCAGAAACACTCTTCAGGAGTCAGGTGTGAATTTGTTAATGACCACTGTCCGCAGAAGACTTCATGAACAGAAATACAGAGGCTACACTGCAAGATGCAAACCATTGGTTAGCCGCAAAAATAGGATGGCCTGGTTACAGTTTGCCAAAAAGTACTTAAAAGAGCAACCAAAGTTCTGGAAAAAGGTCTTGTGGACTGATGAGATGAAGATTAACTTATATCAGAGTGATGGCAAGAGCTAAGTATGGAGGAGAGAAGGAACTGCCCAAGAACCAAAGCATACCACCTCATCTGTGAAACACGGTGGTGAGGATGTTATGGCCTGGCATGTATGGTTGCTGAAGGTACTTATCTTCATTGATGATACAAGTGCTGATGGTAGTAGCATAATGAATTCTGAAGTGCATAGACACATCCTATCGGCTCAAGTTCAAACAAATGCCTCAAAACTCATTGGCCGGCAGTTCATTCTACAACAAGACAATGATCCCAAACATACTGCTAAAGCGACAAAGGAGTTTTTCAAAGCTAAAAAATGGTAAATTCTTGAGTGGCCAAGTCAATCACCCGATCTGAACCCAATTGAGCATGCCTTTTATATGCTGAAGAGAAAATTGAAGGGTACTAGCCCCCAAAACAAGCATAAGCTAGAGATGACTGCAATACAGGCCTGGCAGAGCATCATCAGAGAAGACACCTGTCAACTGGTGATGTCCATGAATCGCAGACTTCAAGCAGTCATTGCATGCAAAGGATATGCAACAAAATACTAAACAAGACTCCTTTCATTTACATGACATTGCTGTGTCCCAAACATGATGGTGCCCTGAAATGGGGGGGGGGGGGCGCTATGTATAAACATTGCTGTAATTTCTACATGGTGAAACCAAAATGTATAAAAATGGCCTTGAATAAAATCTGACAAAGTGCACTTTAACCACATGTGAATTTTTCTATTACAAATATCAAATTGTGGAGCACAGAGGCAAATAAATAAATGATGGGTCTTTGTCCCAAACAATATGGAGGGCACTGTATGTACTATTCTGAGGATGGTCTCAAATGTAGGAGTGTTCAATTGTACGGAATGTCATAGGACAAAGAAAGGTTAATGTGATTCTGATGGATATATGCTTAAAAGCACAGGGTGATCTTATTTTTCTGATGCAAAGATACTAAACTTTACACAAGGGACCAGTAGCTATGGTAAATAGAATGAGAAGTTGTAGGTATATCGTATATAATCATTTAGCCAGAACTTAATTGCAGCAGTAAACCCCCTTGCTTACCACTCCAATTTAGTCTGCACTAAAGCCAACACCAACACCATAGAGAATTGTTTTCCCGATATAAATAACACTACCCACAAAAATGCTAAAATAATCTTTGGCAGCGAGCTAAAGTATGATTTATGGCTTTGCCAGCTGTCAACGCTTGTAATAGACAATAGACAATAGGTGCAGGACGAGGCCATTCAGCTCCTCGAGTCAGCACCGCCATTCACTGTGATCATGGCTGATCATCCACAATCAGTACCCCGTTCCTGCCTTCTCCCCATATCCCTTGACATCGCTATCTTTAAGAGCTCTATCTAACTCTCTCTTGAAAGCATCCAGAGAATCGGCCTCCACTGCCTTTCACAGATTCCACAGATTCACAACTCTCTGTGTGAAAACGTTTTTCCTCACCGCCATTCTAAATGGCCTACCCCTTATTCTTAAACTGTGGCCCATGGTTCTGGACTCCCCCAACATCGGGAACATGTTTCCTGCCTCCTGCGTGTCCCATCCCTTAATAACCTTATGTTTCAATAAAATCCCCTCTCATCCTTCTAAATTCCAGTGTATACAAATCCAGTCGCTCCATTCTTGTGACACTCCTGCCATGCCGGGAATTAACGGAGGCTTGGCGATCGTTTTGCCGAACACCTGCGCTCGGTCTGCAATAACCAACCTGACCTCCCGTGGCTCAGCACTTCAACTCCCCCTCCCATTCCGTATCCGACCTCTCTGTCCTGGGTCTCCTCCATGGCCAGAGCGAGCAACACCGGAAATTGGAGGAACAGCACCTCATATTCCGCTTGGGGAGTCTGCATCCTGGGGGCATGAACATTGAATTCTCCCAATTTTGTTAGCCCCTGCTGTCTCCTCCCCTTCCTATCTCTCCCTCAGCCCTCGGGCTCCTCCTCCTCCACCTTTTTCCTTTCTTCTCCCCGCCTCCCCCCCCTATCATTCTGAAGAAGGGTTTCGGCCCGAAACGTTGCCTATTTCCTTCGCTCCATAGATGCTGCTGCACCCGCTGAGTTTCTCCAGCATTTTTGTGTATCCTAGATTTGATTATTCCATGATTAATAGTACTTCATTAAAATCATGATGCAATCTTATAAAAATTAAAAAATCTTGTGTTAAGAATGAAATAAATAGTAAAGATAGCAGTATACAAACAAATTATTTTGTGAAGAAATTATTGCTCTGTTACTTTATAATTATTGTTCTGATCCCAAATACACACCACATGGACAACTGACGGCATTATTTGCACTACAGTACCTAAACCAATTAAAGATGGCACTAAAAAAGTATCGTAGTGGATACATTTCTAAAGCCCATTCATGGAGCGATCCAAAAGACGGTGGCTCTGTTAAATAGACAAAAAATATAATTATTTTTCATAAAATTAGGTATATTTTCTAATGAAGGATTTTCAGTCTAATTCCACTACACTAGTCAGTTTTTTTTAAATTTACCTAGCAGTTCTGCAAGGAACTCTGTCTTTTGTTTCATTTGTTCAGTGCAGTCCAATACTCTACATCGAATTTCTTCCAACTCTACTTTTTTTTTAAAAAATTCCTTAGCTTGTGGAAATTCAGAATACTGAGATTGATGTTGCTGTAGAATATCTCTATATTGCTTTATATAATCCTGGTACAATTGCCTGTAAAAATATTATTTGAGGGTTAACCTCTTAAGCAATGAAACCTCAAAGCATGTGCCAAACAATAGTTATAATAATTCAATAAAATATTCTGAAAATAGACATAAAATCAATTTCTTAAAGCCTTGTCCCACTGTGCGAGTTCACCCAAGAGCTCTCCCGAGTTTTAAAAAAATCAAAACTCGTGGTAAGCACGTAGAATGAACGTAGCGGGTACGTCGGAGCTCGGGACATCGCTTAGCACTAACGGTAGGTACTCGGGAAACGTGGTAACTCGTGAAGATTTTTCAACATGTTGAAAAATGTCCACGAGTAAAATATACTCGGGATGTAAAAATGTGATTCTTGTTAAAATTTGATACTTTTTAACACATAGTCATACCGAACTAGCTTGTGAGTTTACCGTAGTAGCTCGTGAGTTTACCGTAGTAGGGCCTGGTGTCCTATATCACTATTGTATGTTCATGATGGAAATAAGAATACTCAGTATATTCATTACCTTTGAATTGTAGTTTTATGTAATCCTCCCATAATTTCTGTTCCATTTCACAATATCTATCAGACATACAGAATGTTGCAAGGTAATATTTTGCCCAAACTCAGTTGTATCTTTCTATCTTTCTCTCAATAAATATCACAAAATATGCCATTGTTTCAGCCACATTATGACAAAATATAGAATGTAGGTTATTTGTAATCAGTCACCCCATCCCAGAAACAACAGTACTTAAAGAAGAACATTTGTTTTACTAATTTACAAGCGTGTACCATACATAGTCCGTTGATCCATATCCAGCATAATGTTGTGATAATTGCATAAAAGGTATTATTGTCTAAGAAATTTGGTGTGGAATGATAATCCATCTCAGTACTCATTTAGGCAAGTCCCAAGCTATAGATACTTTTCCCCCACCCCCAATCCCCCTCGCCCGATCTTCATTGAACCTACCATTTTTCCAATCTTTTACTCAGCTGTTGTAACGTTTCCTTCCTATCAAAATCTCTGTGTAGCATCTCTGTCCCTATCTTCAAATTCCCACTTTGAAATAAAATACAACTTTATTTTACTCGTGGACATTTTTCAACACGTTGAAAAATCTTCACGAGTTACCACGTTTCCCGAGTACCTGCCGTTAGTGCTAAGAGACATCCTGAACTCCGACGTACCCGCTACGTTCATTCTACGTGCTTACCACGAGTTTTGATTTTTTTTTAACTCGGGAGAGCTCTTGGGTGAACTCGCACAGTGGGACAGGGCTTTTACTGTATATGTCTCAAACACAAACTTTCCACTAGCCCATTCTCAAACAATATTTGTCTTCTTTTAAATTGTTACAGGGTATAGACATCAGTAGAAAGGCTATAATTTATTCCCCATCCCCAAAGATACTCGAGAAAGTGGTGTTTCATGGATCAATGTAGTCCATCTGGTGAAAATACAAGTACAATGTTTCAAGTGGTGAGTTCCTGAATTAAAATTCAGTGATGCGATGGAATGATGATGAGTATCCAAGTTGGTGACTCAGATGGGACTGTTTCACAAAAACATATACACATAAACATTCCCAATCATATTAGAACATTCCTACACTTTTTTATAGAAACACATACAAACATGTTCACTTTTGATGAATGAGCTTCCAAAAAGACCGGTTATGGTTAATTATCCCACCCCCATTAGCTCCATTCTCTTTCTTGGCCAATTTCAAAGACTGATCTCGAATATATGATAGCTGAAATTCTGTTCAACCCAGTTGAACATAAAGAGCAATATCCTATTAAACCATACTTTCATTTTGCAATGTCATTGATCTTCACCTTTATCTCTTACTCCATCCATCACTGAAACTCTTATCCACCTCTGGACAAGAATATATATTTCTCATTAATCACCTCATCGTTCTCCAGGAACTCCAAAACAAAGAGTCCATATATTAGCCTTTACCAATTTCCTGTCACAAATTATCATTACTCATTACCTATGGGTTCTCCCTAATCACTCATCATATTACATTTAGAATTCTTGTCCATGTCCTTAAGATTTCTCCATTTCCTCAACTTTAACAGCTTCTTCCCCACTGATATCAGACACTTGAACAAACCTCTTAAGTATGTATTCCCGGTCTTCCATTATACCTCGTTGCAACCCTTGCAGTCTTTTAACTGCACTTTCTTTGTAGCTGTAACACGATATTCTGCGCTCAGTTTATTTTTTCTTTTGCACGACGTACTCATTCATGGTTATGATTTGACTGTATAGCACGCAAAGCAAGGTTTTTCACTATATCTTGGTACATGTGACAAAGATAAATCAATACCAATATCTCTTGTCACAGAGCATTCAGCTCTCTTGATGCTATTTACACTTTTCTACTTCTTTATGTCCTTAAAAACTCCACAAAAAAAGCTTTCCAACTTTTGCCCTCCATGGCTGAAAGAACTGTTCTATTATCTATTGTCACTGGTAATCTCCCAAATATATTTATTTACTCAAAGTGAACCAAGGGTTGTTAGCTACAGAGACGTATAAAAATGTTCACATATGTACAGGATAATTGTGGGAAAAATATCTGGAAAAAAACTATAGTATTCTGGATCTGTGTCTGGATCATGATATTCTTACGAAACCTAACACAAAAGAGTACCAGGGTAAATGAAAAATATTAATGTATAACATTGAAGTAGGGAGAGTGCAGAAACAATTCAAATGAAGGTTGCCTGGACTGGTGAACTTGAATTGTTAGAAGACGTTGGATAGGATGTGACTGTTTTCCCTCTGGCAAAGGCAGCTGAGTGGGGTAACCTAATGGAGGGGCATAGATAGGATAGATATTGACAGACACTTTTTCCAAGTGTAGGAGACTCTAACACTAGAAGACAGAGATTTAAGGTGAGAGAGGAAATATTTAAAGGGGATTTGCAGGACAAAATTTCAGACAGAAGGTGGTGGGGTATATGGAATAAGCTGCCAGAGGAGGTGGTAGGAGGCAGGTACAATTATATGATTTATACGTTATTTGTACAGGTACACGGATAGTAAAGATTTGGACGGATGTGGAACAAATGCAGGATTAGTGTAAATGGACCTCTTGGTTGGCATGGATAAGTTGGGCCAAGGGACTTGTTTCCGTGCTGTTTAACTCTATGAATTTATATTGCTTACTTATCTCTCACAGTACAGGCATGCTGTTCTACAAGCTGCTTCTCAAAATTCTCTTCATGCTGTGTTAGAAGTAAACATGTTGGTTTCCACCTAATCCACAAGTAGACATATTAAGAAAACATTTCAACATATTACAACATATTAACCTTTAGTTCCAACTGCACAAGACATTGGCTAGTCCACACCAGGAGACCCTTTGTCAAAGAAGATATACTTATAATGGAGGCAGATCAGAGTACATTCAGATCAGGGCCACATTGAAGTTCAAAAGAATAACAGGTCTTCTTATGTAGTCACTAAGGATCAAGGATGAATTTAGCTCCCGGGTGTCAGGAGTCTCTTCACTGTTGCTAATTATATGAAACCATTCTGCTTCCTGGTGGTTTGGGAATCAGCAGAATTTCTATGACCCATTGTCTGAGAAGAGTAATCTTTTCTGAATCCTTGAGACATTCAACATTGATTTTCATATACCATTGCCACCATGAGTTTGAAAATGACTGAAAATGGAGATTAACCCAAAACCTGTGGGTTAAAGTTGAGCAGCATTCCTTAATTGTAGTCTTGGTCAAACAAGCATAATATAGCAATTCCAGAAGATGTATGCCATTAGTAGTCACATTCTCCTGCTGCTGCCTCAACCTTCTGTAACAGCAACATCAATCACTCTCAATAAAATGGCTGAGCACAATATTCCTTCATTATTACTGTCGGGAGTGATACAGGTGAATGGCCAGGAGTAAAAAGGAGTTTTATTAAAAAATGTAAATAATAACAATGTTAAAGATGAAGAGTGTGAAATATTCATGGGATAAACATTGAAAGAGAAGAAGTAATCAGGGGGTTTGCATGCCGTTAAGACCAATATGTTTGTGTAGTCAACTAGGAGTTTAGTGAGGCTTTTGATAAATTCCATATAATGAGGCTAATCAAAAAGTAAAAGCCTCAGGGATTCAAGGATGAATGTTAAATATGGTTTAAAAATGGCTCAATGGAAGAATGCAAATGCTAAAGATTGCAAATGGTAAAGAACAGTAAAGAGGCTTTGCGCCTTGAATATTGTTACCAGTATGGTTCTACAGGTCTTAGTATTTTGTTCCTTGCTTTTTGGCATATAACTAATGTCTTAAACATACGCACTGAGACCGTAAGGAAAACATTTGCTGGTAATATAAAATTTGGCTTGGTGGTTGACTGGGAGAAGAAAAGCTTTAGACAGCAGGAAGATGTAGATGTCCAGAGACTTGAGACAAAAGCGTGTGGTACTTGCACAGCACAAAATGCTGTGGTATTGTGGCATACCATGTGGTACTTGCAGAGCACAAAATGTAATAAACGTGCCACAACGTATTCCTACAATTAGCATTATTTGAATAGATCATCAGCTACTTGAAGGTTGATTACTGACTGGTATTGGATGGCTCTAAACTTCTTTATAGAATCATAGTTCCTGAACTAAAGAGATAATTAAGGGCCGGCCACCATCATAGGTCTGGAGTCACATAGGTCTGAATACTTACAAAATGCAATCTTGATCACTATTCCTTCCCCAAAGGAAATTAGTAATCAATATTGCATTTTGTAAGTATCTATCAATTTCATGGTTACAGTTGCTGAGTGCAGCTTTATCCTTACCATTTCCAGATTTCATATAATTGGATTTTCAGAATGATGAACATTTTAAAAATTTTAGATTGTACATGAATCATTCTTCATTCATTCTAACCCTAAGATGTTAGGGAAACCTCTGAAACCTCTATTTGAGGATTTGAGTTGAAAATTGTCCTATAAACCCTCCAATCTATTCGTAATGCATCACATAATTAGTGTTTATTATTCTATAAGTATTTGAAGCTTGATTTAAAAAAAAATCTTACACTTTTAAGTTCTCTATGGTATGTGTACTTATCTTCTGCATTCGATTAATTTCATCATTAAGCTGCCGACTTTTCACAAGCAGGTCATCAATATGTTCCCTCTTTTTTAGTATGTTTTCAGAATGTACTAGAAAACACACAAGACAAGATAGAATTGAAAAATCTATTAATTTTTATGTTTATTAATTTGGTCTGAAGTACAACAAAGCCTGTTTTTATCTTATAATGCTACCATCAAAACAATTCAGTTTGCACAGGATTATTCTATGGTTAACAACTGCAAAATTCATAATTATATTTTGATGCCAATCTTCGGATGCATTTTGCCTACAACGGTTGCACTGGTCACTTCATGATAGTGATAGTATTGTAGTTGTTGAGTAATTGGTGAATAATTTCAACTTCAGAACAATCTTACTTTTCCCTTTTTTATTGTTATCAACATTTCATAATATCCAGCATTTATTGTTTTTGATTAATTACATGGATCGTTATTTCCAAATTACCAAAGTTGATTCTATAATATTGAAAATAATTTATGTCCAATATCTTGTTCGATGATGATGCTCAGACGATGGAAAAAAGCATGGATCTATATTTTCCAACTTTAGCATTTGCTTATAAATTAATGCCAAACAGTAGAATGTAACTGCAGATTTCATTCAGAATTGTATTTTCCATACAAGGTCATTCCACACTAAGTACATGGAGAACTGTAAACATGATTCTAACAAGGGCACTTTGTTCAGCAAGAGATTGCATTGCAGCTGATTTAAAGTACTTCTACATCACATCAACAAGATTAGAAAGCTGATCGACATGCTTTTGTTGGGCAAAGATTTTTGCTTAGATCCACAAATAATAAACTATCCTTGCATTCTAGTGTATTTTCATTGACAATTAATACTTACTCTGAATCTGTTCCTTAACTCCTTTTTGCCGTTGTGAACCTTGATCCACCTGAAATACTAGCCAAATTTACATAACCATGAATAACTTTTAAAACTGAAAACTAAAATATTAAATGTTAATGACATACTTTAAATTGTATTCTTTATTTTATTAGTTGTGATTCAATTAGTCTTAGAATGTAATGAGTTTGTGTGCTACTCCACTACAAAAATCGTGCCTAAACATTTCTGTGATGGTATAGGGGGGTTGCACGTAAGGTCACCGGATCATAGGGCTTGACGCACGGAGCCGCTCAATCCATCTGGAGGACATCGCAGCATATGTTGTTAATACACGAAACGCGTTCTTTCCTACCTGTTAAAAAACGCCAAAGTGGTGAATTTTTGCGCTGTAAAAAATTGTGGAAGTCGGGGTAAGCATGAGAGACATATACCCAACTTCAGAATTCCAAAAGTGAAGCAAAATGAAGGTAAAGAGAAGCGAGAGCTGAAGGGACAACAGCTAAAGTGCTTGGCGAACATTGGCCGTGCAGATATTGAAACTGAAAAGATTGGGAATTATCGCGTTTGCTCACTGCATTTCATCAACAGTAAGGCATTATTTGTGTTTTTTCTTGATTCTTTTGGTATCTAAAAAGTCTCAGAAGTGATAAATCTGGCTGTATAATTTTAAAATCGCCCATGGTTCTGAAATGGGTTTTTACATGCAAAAAGAAAACGCTTCTGAAGCTAAATTTATCATTAAAAAATCTCCAGACTTATGAGTGGTGTGTGGAAAAGTAAGTCTTCTATCAATATGCTATTGAGATGTATATTTTGGCAAATAATAAAATGTCCTGACAGCTTAAACACCCACTCCCTTTCAATACGATATTGTCAATTTGCTGAGGTTGATTATGTCCAATTAACAGCAAACAATTATGCCATTACTTGGCTTGCATCTGAGTAAAATGTAATTCAAAACCCACGTATGGTTTGCGATTTTTTTTAAGGATAAATTTGGCTTCAGAGGCGTTTTCCTTTTGTATGTAAAAACCCACTTGATAACCATGGGCGATTTAAAAAATTTACAGCCAGATTTATCACTTCTGAAACTTTTTAGATGCCAAAGGAATCAAGAAAAAACACAAATAATGCCTTATTGTTCATGAAATGCAGTGAGCAAACAGCCAATGTTCGCAAAGCACTTTGGCTATTGTCCTTTCAGCTCTCGCTTCTATCTACCGTTCAAAGGTTCTTTATTTCTCACATACACCAATTGGTGTAGTGAAATGCGGATTGCCATTGCAGCACATTACAAAGAATACAACATAACAATAATAAAGAAATTTATACATAAAAACATCCCCCCACAATGGTTCCCATTATGAGGGAAGGCGCAAAGTCCACTCCCCATCCCCATGTTCACCCATAGTCAGGCCTATTGAGGCCTCCGCAGTCGCCTTTACGGAGGCCCGATGTTCCAGGCCCTTCTCGATGATGGTGCTCCGGCGTCGGGAGAATCCTCTCAGTGGCTTGGGATACCTGGAACGGCCGCTTCCTTACCCGAGACCACAGCTTCCGAAGCTAACAGGAGCTCCACCACTGGCGATCTCGGCGAGAGATCCCAGGCTCCCGATGTAAAGTTCAGCGCCGCCGCCCGCAGCTGGCCGCTCCACAGACCCGCAGCTCCGCGATGTTTCATCGTTGGTCCCAGCATACCAGAGTTCCAGCGCGGTGACCCGGGCAAGGCATCGCCCGCTCCGCGACAGCGCTCCAGCGCTGTGCTGCCGCCAAAGCCGAGGTTCTGGCCTGTCCCCTCAGGAAACGCCGCTCCAGGCCCGCTGGTAAGCCGCGAGGACGGGTCGAAGGTGCTGCTCGGAGTAAAGCCGCCTCTCCGACCAGGTAGGGACCCTGAAAAGCAGTTTCCCCCATCCTCCCCCCCCCCCACATAAAAAAGACTAAACCTCCAAAAACGAAACACTTTAACTCACTAAAATTTTTAAAAAGAGGTGAAAAAATGGACAGCTGCAGGCTGGGCAGCCATACCCATACAGGACAGCACCCCCTAGTTTCTCCTCACTTTTGGAATTCTGAAGTAGGATAAATGTCTCTCACGCTTATCCCGATTTCCATAATTCTTTACAGCGCAAAAATTGACCATTTCGGCGGGTTTTAACGGGCCCGCTACGCTGGAAACAATGGTCAGTGCTTACCTGCAGTTCATCGCGTGTACTCCAGTTGGCATAGCGTAGCAGCAGTACAGGTCATGGGTCATGACCCGACTGCCGTACAACCTCCCTATACTGCAGTGTCAGAGACTGCCTTTTGGTTAAGACTTTAAAGAAATCTACTTACATGGATAAATATACAAAGATCATGTGACCGTAATTTGAAGACAGCTGAAAATTAATCACCAACATCTTTACAAATATTTATCCATCGACCCATATCACTAAAATAATGTTATTTATTATTATTTTGCCATCTTAGAGCAATTTGCGATGTTCAAATTAGGTGCCATTTTTTTCTAACAGAACAGAAATCACATTTCAAAGTTCTCCCGAGGGTGCCTTAAAAGTGCATGTAAGGCACAAATTGAACATTCTTACCTAGTTTCAGTAAAATCTTATCCAGATTCGTTAGCTTATTTGTATTATCCATCTCTCCTGAAAGTCATGAAAAAAAACAAATTAACAACTTGAAAATATTAAATATTCCAAAAGAAATAATATTTCTTTAAAGAAACGGAAAATGCTGGAAATGCTCAGAAGTTAAAACAGAATTAATATTTCAAATTGATAATCCTGGTGCAGAACTAATGAACTGTAAATTCACCAGAAACATATTAAATAAAAAATTTAGTTAAATATGTCATGAGCTGAGAGCAATCTAAAAGCAAAATATTGCAGATTCTGTAAAGCAGAAATATAAATAGAAAATGCTAGAAGTATTCGGCAGGTAGACAAAAATGCTGGAGAAACTCATCTAAGGATGCTGCCTCACCCGCTGAGTTTCTCCAGCATTTTTCTCAACTGCTCCATAGATGCTGCCTCACCCACTGAGTTTCTCCAGCATTTTTGTCTACCTTCCATTTTCAAGTATCTGCAGTTCCTTCTTAAACAAAGGTAGAAATGAAATAAGTTTCAATTAGCAGACAAAGGTGAAGGTGCCAAAGAGAAAAAAATAGGGTGGGTCCAATTTTAATGCAAGTGATAATAGTGCTAGAGAGTATAAAAATGTGCCTGGAGGAGCCAAATCTGAAATGTGACTCAAGGCTAAACATTGGAAAGATGAGATAAATGAATGGAAAGGCTGAATTTCTGCTACTGTTGAATTCAGTGCTAAGTCTAAAGGCTGTAATGATCAAAATCAGAAGGTGTGTTCCTTGAGCTTATTTTAGATTTTAATGGACCACGAAGCAAAGATGGGGGTTAGAGTGCAAGTGATGGACAATTAAACTGGCAGGCAACTAGCTCAGTGTCACCCTTGTTCATGATTTCTCCAATATAGAGATCACATCATGAACATCAAATAATGTATAGTAAATCAAGTAAATTGCCAGAAGGATTTTTTAAATCTATGGATGATGGAAAAAATGGAAGTAAAGGACAAGATGTGCATCTGCTGTGATTGCATGAGGTGTGAAGAGAGGGAGGTGTTAGTGGGAGATGGAAGAGATTAGTACACCACAGAAGGCACAGACCTCCTCGGATTACCACATGGGGAGGGAAAGGGAAGTTAAATTGGGTGGGGAGGGATTACATTTATGGACAGGAATTACTGGGGACGTCCACAAATGTGGACAAGTCTGGTGGAAGATGGGGATAAGGACATCCCCACCTTTGTTCTGGGTGGGAGGTGATTTTTGCGAGAGTAGAAGCGAAGAAAATGACACAGACTTCATCGAGATTCCGATTCATTATGACGCAAGAGAGAGCACGGATAAGTGATTTCCTCTCCAATATAGTTTGCCGCATTTTTTGGACAAGAACTATGAATCCTAATCTAGACAGGTGGCGATAACTCAGGGACAGGCGGTGTGCATTTGTTCAGGGAAAGGTCCTGTCTGGTGTAAGAATCTATACATTGAGAAACTGGAGGATACCGCAGGTCTGAGAAATGGCGCTCGGACCGTCGACGCTGCTCCGACCGACGTGTTTGGAACCAAACCGTTGCGGGCGCGAGCACGATCGCAACCAAAGATCTTTGAACGCAACCGTTGGTCGGCTGCAGCCGCGCGCAGGAATTCAAACCGCCGCGCGCCGACCACGTGATTGAGCCTCGGCTGGCGGGCGACGGTGCAACTCAGCGGGACAGGCAGCATCTCTGGAGAGAAGGAATGAGTCGGGTCGAGATCCTTCTTCAGACTGATGTCAGGGGAGAGGGAGACGAGAGATATGGAAGGGTACGGTGTGAAAACGACAGGTCAAACAAACGAAATGTGTGCTTCTCGTTCATTCTCTCCAGCGATGCTGCCTGTCCCGCTGAGTTACTCCAGCATTTTGTGTCTATCTTGGGTCAAAGCAGACGATGAGCTGGAGACCAGGGGTAATCACAGAAGGGGAGCAGCGAGAGAGGGTGTTGCAGAACTCTCCTCCGAGAGAGAAGAATTCTTCAAAGTAGGTAGACACAAAATGCTAGAGTAACTCAGCGGGACACACAGCATCTCTGTAGGAGAGAAGGAATGGGTGTCGTTTCGGGTCGAGACTTCTTCAGAGTAGGCATACCTTGAGGAGATTTTGCGGTGAAGCAGATAAAATGTGTAGGAAGGAACTACAAATGCTGGTTTACACTGAAGATAAACACATAATGCAAGTGTAACAGCGAGACAAGCAGCATTTCTGGAGAGAAGGCACATAATGCTGTCTCTGTTAGCACCCCCCACTCCCCTCTCTTTCTTCCCCTCCATTCCTGGTCTGAGATCAGGCATGGTGGTGATTGCAATAGGTTTATGAAGTTGGGGTCGTGAAATTCATGAACAAAAGTATTTATTTTCAATTTGAGCAATATTACGGATAATATCTATCAGGCTAATATTACTGCAAAAATAGGAGCAGTGGTGATGATCAGTGGCATCACTGGCTTATCCTATCCGGGCCATGTTAGTGAGGCGATCAGATCAGACGATTACTGATGCAAGAGTCGGTGCAAATGGAGGAAGAGGTGAAAGAAAGCAGGACTTAATGCTAGTGCCTTTAGTTGTGATGGTACAAATGGGATAAAAGGCTAAGTTCATCTTCGCATGCTCGACCTTGTCTTGGGACTGGGCAGATTGTGGAAGTGTCAATGGAGAAAACAGTGGATTTTAACAGTAAAAGCCAAGACCTGGTGAAAGGAGATTGGTAGCCGCTAATAACGAGGCGATTAGAACATCAGATGTAGGGGCTAAAGAATGAACATAGGAGGAGTTTAGAAATAACACATCCCTGTAAGGGTATGGAGCAAATACAAAAAAATCAGGTTACCTTGGTTAACAAAGGATGTTGAACGTGTGAGCAGAAATCAGAAGGAAACATATGTCAGGTGTGGGTATTTAGTTTTGAGTAGGTCACCATAGGGACCAAAACAGAAATGTATATATGGAGCCAGGGTTATAAGCACAATCCTAAATTAATACTTCTCATCAGTATTTACCAAGCAGTAGCATGTGGAAGATGGAAAATTGAGAGAGGGATTGATTTATATTCTGGAATACTTCTGTATTAGAAATGAAGTATTAGAGACTTTGGCACCCCTTAAGGTGGATGCATCCCCAGGGCCTAATGGGATCTATTCCAGGATGCCAATGGAAGCAAGGGAGGAGTTTGCTGGGGATCTAATGGAGATTTCTGCATCTTCATAACCACATGATTTGATTCTACCTAATGTTGCTCCCTTATTCAAAAGGGCAGTCGGAATGGACTAGAAAGCTACAGACCAATGGGCCTTAAAACAATAGGAAAATATTGGGAGAAATTCTAAATAGCATGATTTATGTTTATGTGGAAAAGCAGGGTCTGATTAGAAATCCTGTCTCACATGACTTTTTTTGATGAGGTCGCTTAGGAATATTGATGATGACTAGAGCCAGGATTTTGCCACAAGTGCCTTTTCATGCCTTTATTGATGATTTCACCAGGATAATGCCTTTTTCACGATCGAGTGCATAAATCAGCCCTTTTGCCGTTTTACTAAAAGGTCGTGCTATTTTCTCTAGTTGTACCATGATTACAATGACATTTTCTATGTTAACACGTTAATTAATGTTATTATTAACGTGTTAACATAGTATAACTTACAAAAAAACTTCCACCACCGGGGCGAAACCTGGGGCGCCACCGTCGGTCATTCATTCGTTCATGCCGCTGCCCGCTGGTTCAGTCTTCTCCAAGATCTATTTAAGAAAGAACTGCAGATGTTGGAAAAATCGAAGGTGGACAAAAAATGCTGGAGAAACTCAGCGTGTGAGGCAGCATCTATGGAGAGAAGGAATAGGCGACGTTTCGGGTCGAGACCCTTCAGACTGATGTGTGGGGGGGGCGGGGAAAAAGAAAGGAAGAGGCGGAGACAGTAGGACTAGAAGGAGAGCTGGGAAGGGGGACGGGGAGGAGAGAGAAGATAAGGGCTATCTAAAATTAGAGGTCAATGTTGATACTGCTGGTGTGTAGACTACCCAAGCGAAATACCCAATCTTGTCTCCTCACTACATTTACTCCTGGCTCCAGTCGCAAATCTGAGTTTTCGAGTGATCTGTGCAAGGCATTCATTGACGCTGGAATTCCACTGTGGAAATTGGAAAACAAATCTCTCTGAGGTTTTTTTAGAGAAATACGCAGAGGAACATATACCAAGAAAGTCATCATTACGGAAAAATTATGTTGACAGCAACTTCAACATTGTTGTGCAGAAAATTAGAGATTAAGTTGCATGCAACAAAATATGGATCTCAATAGATGAGACAACCGATGCTGTGGGGAGATATGTTGCCAATCTGGTCATCGGTATACTGGAGGCAGGTCAACCATCAGAGTATTTGTTGACATCAGAAGTATTGGAGAAATCAAAGAGCTCAACTATTGCTCAGTTGTTTACATCTTCAATTGCTGTACTTTGGCCAGAAGGTATAAAACACGAGAATATTCTTCTGTTTGTGACTTAAAGTTTTATTCCACAAAATGTTGCATTTGACATGCTTAGCTCAAGGACTTCATAGAATTGCCAAGCACATACGTAGCTTGTTTCCAAATGTCGATCGCCTAGTTTCCAATGTCAAGAAAATCTTCCTCAAAGCACCCTTGTGCAGTTGTTCAAGGAAATGGCACTCGAGATTCCGCTACCTCCTCAGCCCGTTTTGACTAGGTGGGGTACATGAATCTGCTGTACTTTACTATGCTGCAAATTTTGAAAAGTTAAAAGAAATCGTCAACTGTTTTGAAGAAGAAGAATCTGCTGCAGTCAGGATCGTCAGTGAAATCATGCAGAAAAAGTCCCTCCACCGCGATCTTGTGTTTATTGCTTCCAATTTTGCAAACTTCCCACAAGCTATCACTTCCATTGAGGAATGTGGCAAAACATTAGGGAATAACTTGCAGGTTTTCAACAAAGTAACTGACGATATTCGTAAAGTTCCTGGCGATGTAGGTAAAGACATACAAGGAAAATGTGTGAGTTATTTTAGCTAACAAAGATCTTGAAGATATACAAAACAGAGCTAAAGTTCTCAAAGGTAGTTGTAATGAAAGAGTTAATAGTCAAATCTAATAGAATTCACAAAATACAACATGGAGTCATTCTTACTAATGGAAACTTACTATAAAGAAAGTATGGTCTAGTAGAACAAAAGAATGGCTTGGTGCCAAGTCCGAATGACTTTGCAAATTATATGGAACACAATATGGAGGACAGGTTGTCTTTTTAATAAAGAAATTAAGATGGAATCCTGCTGTAATAACATGTGCTCTTTCAAGGCCATAAAGAAGCCAAGATTGAAAAAATAGCTGACGCTCCAGAGATAAGTAATAACTTGTTATTGGATTAGCTTGATTTGGACCCAGCTTTTCCTATTTTCTGAAAGGCTAAAAAATCTTTCAATCATGCCATATTCAGACTTGGTGGGAGTATTTTACTGATAAGAAAAATGTATAATTGTGCTAACTTTCCTTTGTTCTGTGGGTGGAGCCCTAGAAGCACTGAGCAACGTTTGTGCTCATTGTAGGTCTTGCCACTCCCGTCTGACGAATCAATTAAAGATTGCCATGGTTTACCTTAACGTTTGTTGTTATCTGCTTTTTAAGAAACGTGCTTTGACATTTGGCTGTAGTCGGCTGGGACCAGCAACAGATGACTGAGTACGACCTCCAGAAGAAGCTCCCGGGAAAAGACAATGTGTCTTGAAGAACCAGTGTTTTGAGAAGACTTGTGAATTTGCTACCAGAGAGAATAGCCAGATTGGACTTTACAGACTGCAAAGGTTTGTTACTAAAATAAATGATTGGGCTTAACAGGCTGAAAAGGGTTGTTACAATTTGTGTACTAAGTAAGTAGTGATTTGGAGATTGGATAGACATGAAAATAATTTGGATAAGAGTGACGGAAAGACGGCTGTACAACACATGTGTTATTTGTTTCATAAGAACAACAAGGATTATAGAAAATTGAATTATAAATTGACCAAACGTTTGAGTAATGCATCCTGATCAGTAGGAGGAATATGGAATGTAGAGACTATTGAAGGCAGAGAGAGAGTGAGTGAGGCAGAAAAGAAGTGGGTGGAGACGTGAGATAGTAGTTGGATGGATTACGCCTGTAAAAGAGGGATTGAATTGTGGAATACAGATGGAACTATTAAAAGATAAAAGAACTTCAGATGCAATGCCAGTGGGCAAGGAATAGGAGATAAGGGCTAAGGCAGAGAAAGAAAGCGCTGATAAGAGTTCGGAGAACAGCAATTAGTTGTTAAGAACAAACCCGGTACCGGTCAGTCCTCTATAGACCCTATGTCTGGCATAGTGACTTGTCTATAGAAGAAGGGGGAGGTGGCCAATCACAATCTGGATCACTGTCCAATCACAGCTCAGACCACTCCCATTTTGAACATTACAATAAACTACTCCCTTTGTTCATTTTTAATTCTCACTCCAAGAAGAAGACGACGTTTACAATTTAAAGGCACTGCAAGCCTTAGACCTCCGAGTCCTATTTCACAAAGTCTCCCTGGGGAATGCCCTAGCTTGCGAATTCTGCAAGATTCTTTTAAACAGAACAGCTTTGTCAGACAAGGGAGGGGAATGTAAAGTTAATGCAGAGAGATGTCTCTAATGTGCCATGCGATTTTTTGGAAACGAGGGGGCTGCGCAACTTTGGCTCTCCTATCAGACAAATTTGTGTACCTGATGTATGTTTTGCCATTCTTTTGGACTAGTTTTCTTTTAATGTTTGAAGGGAAATATTTGTTCGAGTTGTCACTCATCCAAGTTCTGTCCCTTATCTGACTAGAGAGCTCGCTGTTCTTTTCAAGGCTATGCTGCCTTCTCCTGTGTTCAGGATTTCGCTCTGACTGTTTCATTTCTCCCAAAGCCTATTGGGATACTTGACATCCAGTCCCAGGCTATATTTATATATTCATATATATGCCCCTTTCGATGAAATGGTCTGTCAGATGAAATAGGATGTCATTGAATGAGCTTGCAATCTATGAAAATTAATTGTTTATTCTTTGTTTTCTCTTAACTTTAAGTTTATTTTCTTCCTATTTCTTACCTTTTGAATTAAGTTCAAATAGAGACCTGAATTCCACGATGGCCATGTGGCATCCAGGTAGATGTGTTAGATGAGATTGGAGATGCCTTTATCTCAGAACAAAATCTGTTAATTTGAAACTGTAAATTTGGGAACAATTGGGAATATTTTTTAAATGATTTTTAAAATAATGATCTATTTTTAAAGGGTCTGCCTTGTAGGTAGTTTAAGAGTGATCTTGCATCCCCCACCACCCGTAGAATTCTGAAAGTGGAGGGAATGAAGAGGACAGTAAAGAGTGTGGAAGTTAGTTATGACCTACAGGCCCACAGCAATGAATTAATTACATACGCACAGCAATTAAGCAGAACCTTGTCAGTCTTGCGTTCACAGGGGTTGAAAACGCAGAAGCCACTGCCAGTTGAACACAGACACAGTCCATACTACTGGGAGACTATGTACTGATAAGGTACTGGGATCGGACGAAATTGGGACTGTGTTGGAGGGGACTGTACCAGGTGCTACTATGACACCAACCGCCGTGAAGATTGAAGATTACCCCCGTTGGAGACATCTGATATGATTGACTATAAATGGAGGAGAACCAAGAAAGGACAATGGGGCTATTGATCCTACTTTTTATCCTGAGGTTGTCCCAGATGGGCTGGACTTGGGGAAACACTCCTGCACCAAGACGTCCTGAATAAGGCTGACAACTGACCAAGATGGATCCATTACCACAGGTTCTTGAAGTAACCAGAAAAATGTGGCAGCTTATCCCGGAGCTACAGACCGAGCTGAAACAGATAAGAAATGTGCTCACCAAAGCCCAGTCTGAAAATGACCATCTCGCTTCCATCACATAACAGCTGAAGCAGAGTAATCAGGTTGTGGAGTTAAAAAGCCTTGATTTTGTAATGCAACTCGGATACAGAACTGGATTGAGGTAAATCCCAGCCGGGATCAAAGTGAGGAGTTGGGATGGATCAGACAGCCAGTTGGCATTGATGGAGAAGGAAGAAGAATGCTGGTTTCACACGCTGATGGACAACTTGGGAGAAAGAACATTTGTGAAAAGAAACTACATTTGTGATGAATGTGGACAAACTTTCAACAGCAGAAACACCTGTCAGTTCACCAAATGCGCCATACTGGAGCAAAACCTTTGCAGTGTGAAGTTTATGGGTTCCAGTGCAGGCAAAGAGCATCCTAGAAATACCATATGACCAAGCACAGGGCAGAAGCTGAACTTGAATTTGCTTGTGACCAATGTGAGAAGTGATTCGAGAAGGCTCACAATTTGAATATTCCAATGTCCATGGTTCATCCCTTGACCCAGAATACAGATAAAAACAAACCTATTGAAATTGAATCGAGTCAGCTAAGTATAGAAACATTAATTAAGCAGGAACCCAGTTAATAGTTATTCAACAGCTAAATGATGAGTCTAAAGAATCTTGCACCCTTTTTCAATGTCAGCAAGACACAAAGGATTAACATGAATAAATGCAATCAACCAAAAGCCTAAAATAGGTAGAGCAAAGGAAAGGGTAGTGTGGAGAATATAGTTCTGAGCATTATAGCACACCAGTTCGAGAGACAAAGTCGAATGTCTGCAATGGGATACAGGTGAATCGGGTAGAATCCTAGCAATTGGAAGGGCTGTTCAGAACTCTGATAACAGAGGGGAAGAAGCTAGTTGGTGTGGTGAGGCAGGATTCCACTTTGCCACAGTTACATCCTGGACATGCATTCAAGTCGCAGCATTGTTTTGAATGAGGGACAGTGCCCATCCAGTAGAAATAAGGGCTCAATGGAGGAAGTTCTGGATGGTTCAATAACCCTTTCACCTGGGAATGGAACAGTGACTGAAAATGGTGAGGGTGATAATGTTGCGAAGCATCAACCTGCCCCAGTGTTATCAGACTATCAGCCTTGTACATCCAGTGGAGCCACTTCTCGGTCGGTGGATGTGGACAATTCGGAATCCCCATTGAAGAAGGATATGTTCTTGCGCTCAGATCCTGAATATACAGAGTGCTCTTGGGAAAAAGTTCAGGTCCAAGATGCAACTCAACCATTAAATGTGGAAAAAAACAGTTAACTGTAATGAAGCATCTTGTTCTATAAGAAATGATGTTGTGGATGGATTGGAGTCCTGTAATGTTTCTGAAAGGTATTTATCAAGTGAGGATGACAGAGAAATAAAAGTTAAGAATGGCTCTTCAGATGAGTCTTTTCAACCATATTGGAAGAAGAAAAGTAAGTTACCAGTTATGAAGTGCAATATTAAGGATGTGAAGAAACAATTTGGACAAAAACGTGGCTGGAAACCAAAGTCAAACTTGGAAAGGGAAGATTTCCCCACCATGTATCGATGTCAGTATAAGGATTGCTGTGCTGTTTACAGAGGAGTTGACGGACTTAAGAAACATATAAAAGAGCAGCATGAAGAGGTGCGTGAAAGACCTTGCCCCCACTCAGGAAATAACAAGGTGTTTCTGATTAATTGCTACCTGCAGCGCCATGTAAAGCTGATCCATACAGAAGAAAGAACATATTTACAGATCAGGAGGAAGTGCAAAAACTTTAGTCACAACTTCGGAAAGTCAAACCACATTTGATCAACAATCTTGAAGCATTTTGAGCTCTATCGTCTGACCAAGGGTCCAGAGAGAGAGAAGCTGAACATTTTGAAACAGATGGACCTCTTGAAAGAGATTATGCATAACCCTATCCAGGAAGACAATGACTCAGACCTGGTGGGTAATCAGTGTGATGAGAATCAGGACATTGATGACGATGTCAATGATGGCGTTTCTGATGAGAAGGACAATTGCCGTTTTGTACCCAACCCTGACCAGATCGATGCCGATGGTGACAGCAGAGGAAACACCTGCAAGGACGACTTTGACAACAACATCCTAGATATCTATGACATGTGCCTTGAGAACAGCGCCATCAGTGAGACTGACCTGAGGAAGTTCCAAAGGGGACGATGCAGATCGTTCCTAACTGGGTAGTGCGCAACAAGGGCAGGGAGTTACTGCAGACCGCCAACTCTGACCCTGGCCTTGCTATCGGATTCGAGGAGTTCAACGCCATCAACTTCAGTGGCACCTTCTATGTCAACACAGACCACAATCTACGGTGGCTTTGTCTTTGGCTTCCAGTCCAGCAGCCGCTTCTATGTGGTGATGTGGAAGCAGGCCACCCAAACCTACTGGGAGAAGCTGTCCAAACTGTAAAGAAGCTATAACGAGGCATCATTACTTTACTATCTTTATTCATACTGGAGCATTACATATTGCACTAGCTGTACGCACTAGAGAGCGATCTGTGGGTGGGGAGGTTGTAGTTATACTTGTGATATGGGGAGTGGTTAGTAGGTATGAGGTCACTATGTTAAAGGCACATGCATATATCATCTACATCCTTCCCCTTGGAAACGACAGGCAAATACAATAGTGACAGGGCGACCACGGCTCATGCGCTAGGACAGTTAAACAAAATCGCCATAGCGGACAGGCGGTTTGACAAGACGTCCCGACCGGGTTCGCATCTCGCCATCCTCCCTTCCGGCAGGAAGAAGAGGCACCGATGGGGGCAGACGAACCTGAAAGGGGGAAACGGGAGGAGACGGAGGAGACCGCGGCACCAAAAGCGGAGGTGATGCGGGATCAGGAGCGGGCAGAGCGCGGGCAGGCGAGCGAGGACTAGCCGGAGTAGGGTGGGACGGAAGGAGTTGAGGTGGTGTAGACCGTTGCATGTTAGGAAGGACGGGCAGAGCATCGCCCGGACGCGAAAACGGCAGTGGGGGAGCAAAGGGATCCGCGGCAGGAGGACGCGGCTCGTTGACGAGCCGAAGGTGCTGGCGGGACCGTCGGTAAATGGCTCCCGCATGGTCTACGAGATAAGACCTGGGCGACCCCGCAGAGCCGACGACGGTAGCGAGCTTGGAGTGACCGGAAGGGGTCTGCATACGGACAACTTGACCGGGGAAGAGGCGCGGCAGCGGGTGGCAGGACCTGTCATGGGAACGCTTTTGGACATCGTGCCTGAAGGCAATGCGTTTCTGAACCGCCGCAGGCGTGAGGACAGAGGGTATGAGGGAGCGCTGGGCCACAGGGAGCGGGAGTCTGGTAGCGCGAGACATGAGCCGCTGAGCAGGGGAACCCATGGCAGAGTCGCGGGAAATGTTGCGGAGGTTGAGGAGGGCCAGATAGAAATCGGAGTTAATACCACGACATTGTTCCAGCAGGTTCTTCGCACTGCGGACGGCACGCTCGGCCAGACCGTTGCTTTGCGGGTACTCCGGGCTGCTGGTGAAATGGTGGAAGTTCCACCTGGAAGCGAAAGCTTTAAACTCGGAGCTCATAAACTGGCTGCCATTGTCCGACTGCAGGCTTGCCGGGGGGCCAAAAGTGCCAAAATGAGGGCATAACCTGTCGATGACGGCCGAAGAGGTTAGGGAGTGCAGCCGGTCGACCACAAACCAGCTGGAGTAGGAGTCAACTAGAACCAGGAAGTGTTTGCCTCGCCACTCGAAAATGTCGATGGCAACCGCCATCCAGGGCAGTTCGGGCGTGGGCTGCTGCAGAAGCGGCTGGCGCTGCTGGTGGGGGGCGAGACTGTTGCAGGTGGAACACGAGGAGACCCTCTCCCGGATGTATTTGGCCATACCCGGCCAATAGAACTGGCTCCGGGCGAGAGACACGGTGGCTTCGGCCCCAGGATGTCCGCGGTGAGCGACCTGAAAATAGTGGTCGGGCAGCGCAGCAGGCACGACCACCTTGTGACCCTTCACCACCACGCCGTCGTGTAGTACGAGCTCGTCACGGACCAGGAAGTAGGGCACGGCGCCAGCCGGCAGCGCAGAACGACGGTCGGGCCAGCCCCGCTGGATGACGGCAGAAAGCTGTTGCAGGGCAGGGTCATTGGTAGTGTGTTCAACCAGGGACTTCATCTGCTGTGAAGGGACGATGTTCACTTGGAGCACCATTAGATCAGACATCTCATATGGGTGGCGAACGGTGGACGTTAGCGGGGCGCGAGACAACGTGTCGGCCACGAACATGTCCTTACCCTTACGATAAACCACATCGAACGTGAAGCGTTGGAGCTGCAGCATCATGCGCTGCAGGCGGGATGAGGCGACATGGATCGACTTGTTGAGAATGGTGACAAGCGGCTGGTGGTCAGTTTCAATGGTGAAAGTGTTGCCCAGGACGTAGTCTTTGAATTTGGAGCAGGCAAACACCACGGCCAGTAGCTCCTTCTCGATCTGCGCGTAGTGCTGTTCGGTGGTGGTCATGGTGCGGGATGCGAAAGAGACAGGCAGCTGTAGGCCGTCATGGACCTGGAGACAGGCGGCACCGAGTCCGAACTGAGAGGCGTCGCAGGTGAGAACAATGGGACGCTGCAGGTCAAAAAACTTGAGTGTGGGGGTGCTCATTAGCTTGGATTTAAGGATGTCGAATGCTTTCTGGTGGTGGGGGTACCTCCTTTGCCGGGTACCTCCCCCGGGAGCAGTACCGAACCCCGGGGCACGTCCCCCTTGAGCAGCGAGCGACCCCGGGGGCCGCGACCGGGGCGTGTTCATCAGACGACTGGAAGTGCTGGCAAGGATAATCGCCTGGTCAGCCGGTGACACCGCTGAGGTGACAGCCTCAGCTAAGCGGGTGGCGTGCATCGCATCGTTGAAAGTCAGATCGGGCTTCCGCAAAAGTTCGGCCCTGAGCTTATCATCGCGGAGACCGTAAACCAGAAGGTCCCTGATAATCTCCTCGGGGGTCAACGTGTTGAGGCGGCAGCGCCTGGCCAGGTGTCGCAGCGCAGAGACATAGTTCTCTGCAGATTCCCCAGGGAGCTGACGCCGCGCGAACAGTTTAAAACGTTCTAAGATGCAGTTTGTTGGAATATCACAAATAGCATTAAACTTAGCCACCAGACATACCGGGTCCCGAGCAGATTCCCCCGCAGCGTAGACGAAGAAGTCAGATCGAGTCAGGGCCTCGGGACCAGCCAAGTTGAGAAGCAGAGAGGCTTTGAGCTCTGGGGTGGCGGCAGGATGAGCGATCGTGACATAGTGTTCAAAGTCACGTTTGAAGACATCCCATCGATGGGCAGTGTCTGAATCGAAAACGAGCACATCAGGCTTACGAGCAGAAGTGGCCATAACGAGGAAATGAGAAGGCAGGGGAAACAAAAAACTATGACAAAATTAAATGATAAACCGATAGACAGGAGGCGCAAGGTAAGTGGTGTGACACCATGTAAAGAAGCTATAACGAGGCATCGTTACTTTACTATCTTTATTCATACTGGAGTATTACATATTGCACTAGCTGTACGTGGTCTGTCACAGGAACTGTGGGTGGGGAGGTTGTAGTTATACTTGTGATATGGGGAGTGGTTAGTAGGTATGAGGTCACTATGTTAAAGGCACATGCATATATCATCTACACAAACCAATGGATACGTTAGCGTCTGGCTCAAGGTGGTGAACCCCACCACAGGCCGAGAGGGGGGGAGCACCTGTGCAACGCTCTCCGAAGAGAGTGATTGACAAATTGGGAGTATAAAAATGGAGTTGAAGGGGAAGTGGCTACAGGAAAAATTACAAAAGATTCTCGAATTAATGGGAAGGAAAGCTCGAGAAGGGACAACAGAGTAGTTTCAGGGCCAATTGCGAGCGGTGCGAGGGGGAAGTGAATACGGAGGTCAAAGTGCTGTATATGAATGTGCGAAGTATAAGGAATAAAGTGGACGAGCTTGAGGTTCAGTTAGAAACTGGCAACTATGATGTTGTGGGAATTACTGAGACATGGCTACAAGAGGGCCAAGGCTGGGAACTGAATATTCATGGGTATACCTCATATCGAAAAGACAGACAGGTGGGCAGAGGGGGTGGGGTTGCTCTGTTGGTGAGGAATGAAATTCAGTCCCTTGCAAGGGGTGACATTGAAACAGGAGATGTGTTGTCAGTATGGATAGAACTAAGGAATTGTAAGGGTAAAAATACCCTAATGGGACTAATCTACAGGCACCCAAACAGTAGCCTGGACATAGGGTGCAAGTTGAATCAGGAGATAAAATTGGCATGTAGCAAAAGTAATGCTGTGGTTGTTATGGGAGATTTCAACATGCAGGTAGACTGGGAAAATCAGATTGGTACTGGACCCCAAGAAAGGGACTTTGTAGAGTGCCTTCATGATCGATTCTTAGAACAGCTTGTATTGGAGCCTACCAGGGAGAAGGTAATTCTGGATTTAGTGTTATGTAATGAACCGGATTTGATAAAGGACCTGGAGGTTAATGAGCCATTTGGAGGTAGTGACCATAACATGGTCAGGTTTAATCTGCAATTGGAGAGGGAGAAGGGTAGATTGGAGGTGTCAGCGTTACTGTTGAATAAAGGGGACTATGGGGCCATGAGGCAAGAGCTGACTAAAGTTGACTAGAAAAATACACTAGCAGGGATGACAGTGGAACAAAAATGGCAGGTATTTCTCGGAATAATACAGAAGGTGCAGGATCAGTTCATTCCTAGGAGGAAGAAAGATTCCAAGGGGAGAAAGGAGCGACCATGGCTGACAAGGGACGTCAGGGACAGTATAAAAATTAAAGCGAAGATGTACAACATAGCATATATGAGCGGGAAGCAAGAGGATTGGGGAATGTTTAAAGAACAACAGAAGATAACCAAAAAGACATTACGGGGAGAAAAGATGAGGTACGAAGGTAAGCTAGCCAAGAATATAAAGCAGGATAGTAAAAGCTTCTTTAGGTATGTGAAGAGGAAAAAATTAGTTAAGACCAAAGTTGGACCCTTGAAGACCGAAAAAGGTGATTTTATTATGGGGAACAAGGAAATGGCAGATGAGTTGAGTAGGTACTTTGGATCCGTCTTCACTAAGGAGGACACAAACAATCTTCCTGATATAGTAGTGGCCAGAGGATCTGGGGTGACGGAGGAACTGAAGGAAATTCACATAAGGCAGGAAATGGTGTTGGATAGACTGATGGGACTGAAGGCTGATAAATCCCCAGGGTCTAATGGTCTGCATCCCAGGGTACTTAAGGAAGTGGCTCTAGAAATCGTGGATGCATTGGTGATAATTTTCCAATGTTCTATAGACTCAGTATCAGTTCCTGTGGATTGGAGGGTAGCTAATGTTATTCCACTTTTTAAGAAAGTTGGGAGAGAGAAAATGGAATTATAGACCAGTTAGCCTGACATCGGTGATGGGGAAGATGCTGGAGTCAATTATAAAAGATGAAATAGCCGAACATTTGGATAGCAGTAGCAGGATCGGTCGGAGTCAGCATGGATTTATGAAGGGGAAATCATGCTTGACTAATCTTCTGGAATTTTTTGAAGATGTAACTAGGAAAATGGACAAGGGAGAACCAGTGGATGTAGTGTACCTGGAATTTCAGAAAGCATTTGATAAGGTCCCACATAGGAGATTAGTGGGCAAAATTATGGCACATGGTATTGGAGGTAGAGTGTTGACATGGATAGAGAAGTGGTTAGCAGACAGGAAACAAAGAGTAGGGATTAACAGGACCCTTTCAGAATGGCAGGCAGTGACTAGTGGGGTACTGCAAGGCTCGGTGCTGGGACCTCATCTATTTACAATGATTTGGATAAAGGGATTCATAGAAACATAGAAAATAGGTGCAGGAGTAAGCCATTCGGCCCTTCGAGCCTGCACCGCCATTCGATATGATCATGGCTGATCATCCAACTCAGTATCCTGTACCTGCCTTCTCTCCGTACCCCCTGATCCCTTTAGCCACATCTAACTCCCTCTTAAATATAGCCAATGAACTACCTTCTGTGGCAGATAATTCCACAGATTCACCACTCGGTGTAAAAAATGATTTTCTCATCTCGGTCCTAAAAGACTTCCCCCTTATCCTTAAACTGTGACCCCTTGTTCTGGACTTCCCCAACATCGGGAATAATCTTCCTGCATCTAGCCTGTCCAACCCCTTAAGAATTTTGTAAGTTTTTATAAGATCCCCCCTCAATCTTCTAAAGTCTAGCGAGTACAAGCCAAGTCTATCCAATCTTTCTTCATATGAAAGTCCTGCCATCCCAGGAATCATTCTGGTGAACCTTCTCTGTACTCCCTCTATGGCAAGAATGTCTTTCCTCAGATTAGGAGACCAAAACTGTACGCAATACTCCAGGTGTGGTCTCACCAAGACCCTGTACAACTGCAGTAGAACCTCCCTGCTCTTATACTCAAATCCTTTTGCTATGAATGCGAACATACCATTCGCTTTCTTCACTGCCTGCTGCACCTACTTTCAATGACTGGTGTACCATGACACCCAGGTCTCATTGCATCTCCCCTTTTCCTAGTCGGCCACCATTCAGATAATAGTCTACTTTCCTGTTTTTGCCACCAAAGTGGATAACCTCACATTTATCCACATTATACTGCATCTGCCATGCATTTGCCCACTCACCCAACCTATCCAAGTCACCTTGCAGCCTCCTAGCATCCTCCTCACAGCTAACACTGCCCCCCCAGCTTCATGTCATCCGCAAACTTGGAGATGTTGCATTCAATTCCCTCATCCAGTTCATTAATATATCTTGTAAATAGCTGGGTTCCCAGCACTGAGCCTTGCGGTACCCCACTAGTCACTGCCTGCCATTCTGAAAAGGACCCGTTTACTCCTACTCTTTGCTTCCTGTCTGCCAGCCAGTTCTCTATCCACATCAATAGTGAACCCCCAATACCGTGTGCTTTAAGTTTGCATACTAATCTCTTATGTGGGACCTTGTCGAAAGCCTTCTGAAAATCCAGATATAACACATCCACTGGTTCTCTCTTATCCACTCTACTAGTTACATCCTCGAAAAATTCTATAAGATTCGTCAGACATGATTTACCTTTCATAAATCCATGCTGACTTTGTCCAATGAATTCACCACCTTCCAAATGTGCTGCTATCCCATCTTTAATAACTGACTCTAGCATTTTCCCCACTTAGACTAACTGGTCTGTAATTCCCCGTTTTCTCTCTCCCTCCCTTTTTAAAAAGTGGGGTTACATTAGCTACCCTCCAATCCTCAGGAATTACTCCAGAATCTAAAGAGTTTTGAAAAATTATCACTAATGCATCCACTATTTCTGGGGCTACTTCCTTAAGTATTCTGGGATGCAACTTATCTGGCCCTGGGGATTCATCAGCCTTTAATCCATTCAATTTACCTAATACCACTTCCCAGCTAACCTGGATTTCACTCAGTTCCTCCATCTCATTTGACCCGCGGTCCCCTGCTATTTCCAGCAGATTATTTATGTCTTCCTTAGTGAAGACAGAACCAAAGTAGTTATTCAATTTGTCTGCCATGTCCTTGTTCCCCATGATCAATTCACTTGTTTTTGACTGCAAGGGTCCTAATTGCCCTTTGTCCTCCTCTGCTGGCCTCTCAATTTCTCCCAGTCCTCTGGTAGGCTGCTTTTTCTGGCTAATTTGTACGCTTCATCTTTTGTTTTGATACTATCCCTGATTTCCCTTGTTATCCACGGATGCACTACCTTCCCTGATTTATTCTTTTGCCAAACTGGGATGAACAATTGTTGTAGTTCATCCATGCAGTATTTAAATGCCTTCCATTGCATATCCACCGTCAACCCTTTAAGAATCAATTGCCAGTTAATCTTGGCCAATTCACGTCATACCCTCAAAGTCACCTTTCTTTAAGTTCAGAACCCTTGTTTCTGAATTAACAATGTCACTCTCCATCCTAATGAAGAACTCAACCATATTATGGTCACTCTTGCCCAAGGGGCCACGCACAACAAGACTGCTAACTAACCCTTCCTCATTACTCAATACCCAGTCTAGAATAGCCTGCTCTCTCGTTGGTTCCTCTACATGTTGCTTTAGAAAACTATCCCGCATACATTCCAAGAAATCCTCTTCCTCAGCACCCCTGCCAATTTGATTCACCCAATCTATATGTATATTGAAGTCACCCATTCAAAGTAACATTAACATATTTGCAGATGACACAAAGCTGGGTGGCAGTGTGAACTGTGAGGAGGCTGCTATGAGAATGCAGGGTGAGTTGGACAGGTTGGGGGAGTGGGCAGATGCATGGCAGATGAAGTTTAATGCGGATAAATGTGAGGTTATCCACTTTGGTAGCAAAAACAGGAAGGCAGATTACTATCTAAATGGCGTCAAGTTTGGAAAAGGGGAAGTACAACGGGATCTGGGGGTCCTTGTTCGTCAGTCTATGAAAGTAAGCATGCAGGTACAGCAGGCAGTGAAGAAAGCAAATGGCATGTTGGCCTTTATAACAAGAGGAATCGAATATAGGAGCAAAGAGGTCCTTCTGCAGTTGTACAGAGCCCTAGTGAGACCACACCTGAAGTATTGTGTGCAGTTTTGGTCCCCAAATTTGAGGAAGGACATTCTTGCTATTATGGGAGTGCAGCGTAGGTTTACAAGGTTAATTCCCGGGATGGCAGGATTGTCATATGCTGATAGAATGGAGCAGCTGGGCTTTTACACTCTGGAGTTTAGAAGGATGAGAGGTTATCTCATTGAAACATATAAGATTGTTAAGGGTTTGGACACGCTAATGGCAGGAAGCATGTTCCCGATGTTGGGTGAGTCCAGAACCAGGGGCCACAGTTTAAGAATAAGGAGTAAGCCATTTAGAATGGAGACGAGGAAACACTTTTTCTCACAGAGAGTGGTGAGTCTGTGGAATTCTCTGCCTCAGAGGGCGGTGGAGGCAGGTTCTCTGGATGCTTTCAAGAGAGAGCTGGATAGGGCTCTTAAAAATAGCGGAGTCAGGGGATATGGGGAGAAGGCAGGAACGGGGTACTGATTGGGAATGATCAGCCATGATCACATTGAATGGCAGTGCTGGCTCGAAGGGCCGAATGGCCTACTCCTGCACCTATTGTCTATTGTCTATTGAGACTGGCAACACCCTCGGACAGGTGCGAACCTTATGGCGCAACCCCAATATCGGCTGAAAGGATTTCACCGCCTACAGGTGCCACCTGATCCATGAACCCTAAACAAGCTTCATCAGGATGGTTGTCAATGAAGAGAGTGAGAACTGGTTGCCATACCATTTGATTTGATGGACTTTGAGGTACTATTGAACTGGTAGCCATACCTTTGGTTTGGTGGACTTTGGGGTACTGTGATACATTATGGCTCTATCATTCAGTTAATCATTGCTCTAATGCTTGCGACCATTGTGTGTACCTACAAAGGACTGTGAATGTTATCATGTTTGATAAAAAGGAGGGAATGAAAGAGTTAATACAGCCAAATCTAATATAATTCACAAAATACAACATGGAGTCATTCTTCTTACTAATGGAAACTTCCTTGGAAAGTATGGTCTAGTAGAACAAAATAATTGATCGGTGCCAAGTCTGAATGACTTGGGAAATTATATGGAACACAATATCGAGGACATGTTGTCTTTTTAATAAAGAAATTAAGATGGAATCCTGCAGTAATAACATGTGCTCTTTCAAGGCCATAAAGAAGCCAAGATTGAAAAAATAGCTGATGCTCCAGAGATAAGTAATAACTTGTTATTGGATGAGCTTGATTTGGACCCAGCTTTTCCTATATTCTGAAAGGCTATAAAATCTTTCAGTCATGCCATATTCAGACTTGGTAGGAGTGTTTTACTGATAAGAAAAATGTATAATTGTGCTAACTTTCCTTGGTTCTGTGAGTGGAACCCGAGAAGCATTGAGCAACATTTGTGCTCATTGTAGATTTTGCCACTCCCATCTGACGAATCAATTAAAGATTGCCATGGTTTACCTTTAACGTTTGTTGCTATCTGCTTTTTATGAAACAAACTTTGACGGTAATGCACAAGATATCGACATGAATGTAGAGTATGTAGCTTGCTTCGGGTATCCACCAGTGACCTCAACTGAAACGTATTCTGTCTGACAGATGGCATAGTTTAACACCAGATAATTTGAAAAAAATTATGTGCAACCAGGCAACTTTGGTAATTTAATGTAGTATACATTTATATTATCATTTTAAACCACTTTGGTGGTGGAAATAAATGCCTTTTTATGCCTTTTTGTGTCAATAAATGCCTTTTTCGTGCCTTTTTTGTAATTTTATTATGCCTTTATGCCTGCCTATTTCAGTATTTTTTAGTGCCTAAACATCCTGGCTCTAATGATGACTGTACGTAGATATAGCTTATATGGACTTTAGCAAAGCTTTTAACAGAGCTCTTCATGTTAGGCTGGTCCATAGGTTTAGGCCACATAGGCTAGTCCAGTCCTACATTTCTTCCCACCCTGCTTCCTGCAAATACTCTATCCCTTACTACCAATTTCTCCGTCTACGCCGCATCTGCGCCCAAGATGAGGTGTTCCATACCAAGACATCCGAGATGTCCTCATTCTTTAGGGAATGGGGGTTCCCCTCTCCCATCATAGATGAGGCCCTCACTCGTGTCTCCTCGGTACCCCGCAGCTCCGCCCTTGCTCACCCTCCCCCTAGTCGCAACAGAGACAGAGTCCCCCCCTAGCCCTTACCTTCCACCCCATCAGCCGTCGCATACAACACTCCGAAATTTCAAAGGGATCCCACCACCAGCCACATTTTCCCATCTCCACCCCTTTCCGCCTTTCCTCCGCAATTCCCTGGTTTACTCATCCCTTCCCACCCAAACCACCCCCTTCCTAGGTGCAACCGCAGAAGATGCAACACCTATTGCTATACCTCCTCCCTCGACTGTCCAGGGACCCTGACAGTCCTTTCAGGTTAGGCGGAAGTTCACCTGCACCTCCTCCAACCTCATCTACTGTATCCATTGTTCAAGATGTGGACTTTTATACATCGGCGAGACCAAAAGCAGACTGGGCAATCGTTTCGCAGAACACCTTCGCTCAACCCGCCTGAACCTACCTGATCTCCCGGTTGCTGGACACTTTAATTCTTCCCATTCCTACACAGACCTTGCTGTCCTAGGTCTCCCCCATTGTCAGAGTGAGGCTAAATGCAAATTGGAGGAACAGCATCTCATATTTCGCTTGGGCAGCTTGCAGCCCAGTGGGATATTGGTTTCTCTCACTTCAGGTAGCCCTGACATTCCCTCTCTATCCCTCCCCCACCCAAGTCGCACTAGCTTCTCATTTTCACCCTACATACAGCTACCTGTTTCCTTTATCATCATTACTTTTTTGCATATCTTTCATTCATTATTCTTCATCTCTCCACATCACCGTCTATATCTCTCATTTCCCTTATTCCTAACGAGTCTGAAGAAGGGTCTCGACCCGAAACGTCACCCATACCTTCTCTCCAGAGATGCTGCCTGTCCCGCTGAGTTACTCCAGCTTTTGTATCTATCTCCAGAAGATTAGGGTTCATGGGATCCAAAGTGTATTGACAAAATGGATCCAAATTAGCTTGGCATTATGAGACAGAATGGCAGTAGTCAAGAGCTGTTTCTCTAACTCGAAGTTTGTAACCAGGGGTAACCTGGGACTGTTGTTGCTTGTCATATATATAAATGACTTGGGGCCGCCAAGAATAATGGGGAGACCCAGCAGAGGGCTGCCGAGAATGAAGGGGGGACCCAGTGGGGGCCTCCTGTTGCCACGTGCAGCAGCAGATCTGGTTCGCCATTGCAAGCAGAAGATAAGTCTTCAATGAATTTGATGTAACTTTGTCGATGCCAAAAACGTGGCGACTCTTGTGTACTGCGTAGGTAAGGTCTGTTGTATGATTTTACTGGGTTGTATGCAAATGAAAGCATTTCACTTTACCTAGGTACATGTGACAATAAAGTATAATTGAATTGAGAATATAAGTCGACTGATTAGTATATTTGCTGTAGTAGTAGACAGCAAAGAAGATTATGAAAGGGTACAGAGAGACATAGATCGGTTAGAAAGTTGGGAAAAGTTGGATGGAATACAATCCAGACAAGTTTGAGGTAATGTGTTTTGGGGTACCCAATATTAACAGCACATATGTAACAAATGACAGGAAGCTCGGGACTGTTGATGTACTGAAGGACTTTGGGGTACAAGTTTATAGTTCCCTGAAAATTGTGTCACAGGTGGATAGAGTAGTTAAGACTCCCATTTAGTATCTGCCATCAAAGGCTGAGGCATTGAGTGTAAGGTTGGCATGTCATCTTGTAGCTGTTCAAAACTTTGGACTAGTCGCACTTGGAGTATTATCTATAGTTCTAATCACCACACAACTGGAAAGATGTGACATTAGAAAGACTGCAGAAGAGATTTGCCAGGTTGTTGCCAGGAATGGAAGGCTTCAATTCTAAGGAGAAATTGGATAAGGTTGGGCTTATTTGCACTGAAACTTAGGGGGCTAAGAAATGACTTTATAAAGGTTTATAAAATTATGAGGGCCATAGATAGGGTAGATAATCAGATTTGTTTTCCCAGAGTGAGATAATCTAAGACTGGAGAGCATTAACTTAAGGTGACAGGAAGAAATGTAAAGATGATCTCAGGGACAGGCTTTTCACTCGGAGAGTGGTGAATATCTGAAACAAGCTACCAGAGGAAGTTGTAGAGACAGAGGCAATTACAACTTGAACAGGGAAAAGGATAGGATATGAGTAGAGGGAAATGGACCTAATGCAGGTAAATAGAGTTAGTATGGTAGACATTACAATTCACATGAATAACTGGGGCTGAAGAGCCCATTTTAGTTTAGTTTACATGGAAACAGGCCCTTCGGCCCACTAAGTCCGCACAACCAATGATCACCCATATACTAGTTCTATCCTTCACTAGGGACAGTTTTACAGAAGCCAATTAACCTACAAACTTGCACATCTTTGGAATGTGGGAGGAAACCGGAATACCCAGAGAAAACCCATGAAGTCACACAGAGAAAGTACAAACTCTGTACAGACAGCACCTGTAGTCAGGATCGAACATGGGTCTGGCGCTGTAAGGCAGGAACTCTAATGCTGCACCACTGTGATGCCCTAAAGGGCTGTCAGACTGACTCTAAATTGAATCCATTTATTGATGCACTACCACTAGACCTTAAACCGTGGCCAATAATTTGAATCAAAAACATACAGTATCAACCTTGACATGTGATGTTTGTAATCTACTCCAATTCTATAATGAATTTCAGACCCATCGGCTAAAGAAGGCCACGTTTTTTGCCTTTTTTTGGATGTGGTATCATAGCCACAGGTCAGCAAAGTCTTCCTTTATGTTTTAAGGAATAGGAGTACAATTAGGCCATTCGGCCCATCAAGTCTACTCCGCCATTCAATGATGGCTGATCTATCTCTCCCTCCTAACCCCATTCTCCCCATAACCTCTGACACCTATACTAATCAAGAAACTATCTATCTTTGCTTTAAAAATATCCGCTAATGGCCTCCACAGCCTGCTGTGGCAAAGATTTCCACAGATTCACCACCCTCTGACTAAAGAAATTTCTCCTAATCTCCTTCCTAATAGAATGTCCTTTAATTCTGAGTCTATGACCTCTAGTCCTAGATTCTCCCACTAGTGGAAACATCCTCTCCACATCCACTATCCAAGCCTTTCACTATTCTGTATGTTTCAATAGACAATAGGAGCAGGAGTAGGCCATTCGGCCCCTCGAGCCAGCACCGCCATTCAATGTGATCATGGCTGATCATCCACAATCAGTATCCTCCCCATATCACTTGACTCAGCTATCTTTAAGAGCTCTGTCTAGCTCTTTCTTGAAAGCATCCAGAGAACCAGCCTCCACCGCCCTCTGAGGCAGAGAATTCCACAGACACAACTCTCTGTGTGAAAAGTTTTTCCTCATCTCCTTTCTACCCCTTATTCTTAAACTCTGGCCTCTGGTTCTGGACTCCCCCAACATCGGGAACATGTTTCCTGCCTCTAGTGCGTCCAAACCCTTAATAATCTTATATGTTTCAATAAGATTCCCTCTCATCCTTATAAATTCCAGAGTATACAAGCCCAGCCGCTCCATTCTATCAACATATGACAATCCCGCCATCCCGGGAATGAACCTGGTGAACCTACGCTGCATTCCCTCAATAGCAAGAATGTCCTTCCTCAAATTGGAAGACCAAAACTGCACACAATATTCCAGGTGTGACCTCACTAGGGCCCTGTACAACTGCAGAAGGACCTCTTTGCTCCTATACTCAACTCCTCTTGTTATGAAGGCCAACATGCCGTTTGCTTTCTTCACTGCCTGCTGTACCTGCATGCTTACTTTCAGTGACTGATGAACAAGGACACCCAGATCCCATTGTACTTCCCTTTTTCCCAACTTGACTCCTTCCTGTTTGTGCCACCAAAGTGGATAACCTCACATTTATCCACATTAAACTGTGTCTGCCATGCATCTGCCCACTCACCCAACCTGTCCAAGTCACCCTGCATCCTCATAGCATCCTCTTCACAGTTCACACTGCCACCCAGCTTTGTGTCATCTGCAAATTTGTTAATGTTACTTTTAATGTTATCTCCTTCCTCAGATATGGTGCCCAAAAGTGTTCACAATATTCCAAATGTGGCCTTACCAGCACCTTGTAGAGCCTCAACATTACATCCCTGTTTTTGTATACAAGCCTTCTTGAAATAAATGTTAGCATTGAGTTTGCTATCTTTACTAACGATTCGACTTGCAGATTAACTTTTTGGAAATCCTGAACCAACACTACCAAGTCCCTTTGCACCTCCGATTTCTGGATTCTTACCCCATTTAGAAAATAGTCTACGCATTTATTCCTACTTTCTAGCCAAGTTCTGCACATCAACAATTATGGATTTTCTTGCCCCAAGGTCAAAGGTTTGCTGCATGAACAACACTGCTGATATTTGAGATTTAAAAGAAAAGTGAAAAGAGATTAATCAATTCTGGTAGAGGTAGGTGTAGCATTCTGCATTTTGCTCTTTCGTCCAGTATATCAGGCACATTTAGATATCGAAATGGGAAGAAAGTTAGAGTGTAGCGCTGAGAATCTCACTGGAGCTTATTACGATAATGAATGTATATTGATTTTCAAGATGGCTATCAAAAATAATTTTTGATAATTATTGTTTCAAATTTCACAGTCACGATTTTGTGTAGAAATACAAAAAATCCAATTTTCTTTAACTTTATAATCAAGGATTCTGTTTTAAGACAATTCTAGGGAAAACACTACACATGCATTGAAATCAGAGTATTTATTCATTTATTTGCTTGTAAATATTTTATAATAGAATTATTAACTTATATATGTTTACCTGTACTGCTCCATAATCCATGCTTGAAAGAAAGCAGAATTTCAAATTCTGAAACATAAATATTAAATGCCATAGCTCATGGTTGCATTTCAAATAAACTGTAATTGACAAAACACTATATTTATTATGTTTAATACTTCATTTTTACACCAAATATTTTAGTATTGCAATAAATCCTAAAGTACGGTTTACTCGTATAACAATATAGATTTATATTCATATTTATCACCACGTTAAAGACAGCAACACATGTGAGTTTAAATATATAAAACTAATGCAATGTATAGAAAAATGATACATAATATTAATTTATTAATTTAAAGCAGAAACACGGTTTTCAAATCACATTCAATTAACCATGGAATTAATTTTAAAAATGTCCTGCAATTAATATATAATTTCTCCAACTTGATGACATAAAATGCTTTCTCCGATACCAAATAGCAGGCAACATTTAAATGTAATATTTTAATCTTATTAATGAAAGTGTGAAATATTTGGATAGTTATAAGCATAACATTTTCAGTTCAGTTTAGTTTATTGTCACGTTTATTGTCACCGAGGTACAGTGAAAAGTTTTTGTTGCATGCAAATCGGTCAGCAGAAAGACAATACATGATTACAATCAATCCATTTACAGCATATAGATACATGATAAGGGAATAACGCTTAGTGCAAGGTAAAGCCGGGAAAATCCGATCAAGGATAGTACGAGGGTCATCAAAGAGGTAGATAGTAGTTCAGCACTGCTCTCTGGTTGTGGAAGGATGATTCAGTTGCCTGATAACAGCTGTGAAGAAACTGTCCCCGTATCTGGTGGTGTGCGTTATCACGCTTCTATACGTTCTGCCTGATGGGAGAGGGGAGAAGAGGGAGTGGCCAGGGTGCAACTCGTCCTTGATTATGCTGCTGGCCTCGCCAAGGCAGTGTGAGGCATAAATGGAAATTTGACTGTAAGTACCTTGGGGTAGTTCATAAGATGTGCATTGGCTTGGGAAGTGTGGCTATCTGCCCACCATAAATATCAGGTTAAACATACTGAATACAGCATGAATGATATGCTTGTCCTGATATTTGATGATGTGAGCTACAATATTGAAATCAATCATGGCCAGTAAAGCAAAGTTTAAAAAAAAATTGTTTGATGGCCAGTTTCATGTTTTTTCACATATTCCAAAAACCTTTAGTGTTCATTGGCACACTTTTCTGTGATCTATGGTTTGTGAACCAGATCTACAGGCAGCGAAACAATAAAATGGCCTGTGCCTGACATATAGTATAGGCCCCTGCAGTATAATGTATTTCCAGCCCTGCCCATTTAGAGGAGATATTTGTGCATTATTGTATCAGAATATAACTTTTTTGGGAGTGAAAAAACACCAAAGGTTTGGAGTTGTGTGACTATCCATCTTGTATGTATTTATTATTTATCAGATGTTAAGATACAGATTTCCCTGTGGGGAATCATTTATATAATTTTACAGGAGGTATGTGTTCATTAAAAATACCCATCAGATGTGTCAGGCCAAACTGCCAATTTCCTACATCAGTAATCATATTGCCAGTTTAAAGCATTAAGGTTGTATTGATTTTGAACTTGTTTTAATTACAGACAGGAATTACCAGAATGATTTTCATTTGTGATTGCCAACTTTTGTATTGAAAAGGTAAAAATATATAAACAGATTACATATAAAAGTAAATTCAAATAAAAAAATAGGGCAGTTTAAGGAACTCAGCTGAGTCAGGCAGTGTCTGTGGAGGGAAATGGAATCAATGTTTCAATTTGAGGCCCTTGTTTCATGGGAATTATAAAAGATGCTATGTGTTTATTGTAGTCCTAATGAAAATCAAAACGAACTAAATTAGACCGCGGCTGAAAACAGATATGGTCGTATTTTTGAGAATTTCAATTCAGTTTTAAAATATCTCAAAGATATCAGCAAAAATGACAATGGTGCATTCAGATTGTTATAACATCACAAGTTGGTTGACTAATGCCCTCCAGAGAATTAAGGCTGTTGTTCTAACTGGTTCTGGCATTGATATGACTCTAGTTAATTAACTCTTAACTGCTACCAAATTCAGTTGTTGGAGCAGGTAAGGATGGACAAGAAATGCTAGAATTACCAGTGGTACTAACATCCTGAAATTGAATATAAACAAAGCAATCTATAAAGAGTATTGATGAGCAGAAACATTACTGCCATTTCCAACTAAGGTCTTAAAATTATTTAATATCTACACCAGTAAATTCATTTGCCATATTATATGAATGTAAAAAATAATTAATTCTTTATAAAATGGGTATTATCAAATACATTTTTGGCATCCTTGAAAATCCACTAAGTAGGTTTATTTATGCCAGTGAAGTTGAAGCTAGGACAATCAATGCACATTTATACACAAATCCATAAAGCATTGTGTCTTCAGTGCTACCTTTTGTGGGAGGTGTGTTTTTTTTTTAACAAATTGTTACTGATGTGGAGCAGAATCTTCATATGATCCTATGTTAATATTCTAGCTAATATGCAAGTCCAAGACTTGGAGCTTAATAAATTATGTATCTGAATTTGAACTTCTTTCCTCCACCAGGCTGAAATAATGCAGCTATTTACAAAGAGCACTTAATGCGAGCAAAATATACTGATCTTCGAAGTTTACACAATCTGTCAGGCCATGTATTCCAAATCCTTTAAGAAAAAGAAGCATACAAAAGCAAACCTTACATTGATTTAACCCGTTTAACAGAGCAGGAAGGACATCCCTTAAATTCCTCAGGAGTATTATGCAGATAAATGAACTGGATCGTGCCCCATATTTATATAAATAATCTTTTTCATTAAATAATTCGTTTTAGATTTAGTTTATAATTACCCTGAAAGATTGAAAGCTACACTTCATATTATGTACAGGTGAATGAACGTGGACTCTGGTTTCGGATAACTAGATCAGAAAATGCTTTTCTATTCCATTGTGCTCACTTGAATAAAAAAAGATATACTATATCAAGATCATTATATGTTTATGTTTCTAAATAATCCTCACATTAAATGTGTTCAATTGCACAACTAAACATTGGAGACTACGAATCTGTACCGATAAATTCCGTTCAGCGATTTAGAATATCTTTCAACACGCGAAAAAAACGCGTTTATATTGGGATGTTCTATTGCTACAAGCTTCCTGGCATAAACTGGCCCACACTGTCACGTATTATAGCAGATTAAATTGATGCCTTGTGACAAGTTTGTACAGAGAGCATTTTGTTTGCATGTCTGCTACAGCCTTGGTTGCAAATCTGGATAATAATGTAAACAATACAAAAGAATGGAATGCCAATTAACACAAATCGATTCAATAATGTTAGTATTTCCAAACATAATAATCTATGCAGTAGAATAATCACAGATCGTCTACTTATTTAGCAGATCTATAACGAATGAAAAATGCACACATTATTTATCATATACATTCCTTGATATATCCAGAAACATTGCACAAAATGCACTATTGAAGGCAATATTAAAACCAATCTCAATTTGGACGGATTGGGGATTCAATACCTCGTTATGGGGTAATTCTAAATGATATAACCACTGTTGACATGAGCCGACAAACCCACTTGCAATGAAAATCAGACAGAAGACAAATGTGCAAATCATATTTACTACCCTTTCAGAATTCATGTAGGAAAATAGGTGCTCTTCAATTTGTATTGATACGAGCAATAGAACGTCCTTGGATAATTATTGGGACCCAGTATTTTTAATGGAAATAAATATTTATCTCTTTTTGAATCCATCATTCTGAACCCAATGCCATTTCACCGCACGTCGCGTTATTTTACTCAGGCAGGTTCGTTTTCCAACTACGGTTTCATTTTATAAAATGACAGTTTGTTTCAACTGAACCAGCTGTTGTCAGAGACGTTTGGTTTTCATGCACCAGCGACGCATATTCGTTTACACAATAACATAATACACCGAGGGCATTTTCAAAATCCACGGAAATCACTCGAAATAGCTGGAAGAGATATCTTCAAATCAACTCCTTTGAAATGTGATATTAATAGAAACGCTGACGTTAAAACAATTGTTTTATATGTCTCTTATTTTGAAACCAGCAATCGTTTATATACAAAAACAATACATTTCATTTTAAAGCCTTGCATTTCTAACCGAAGAGAGCAACATTTTACTATTCCCGTCGCCATTCAGATTTTTGGGAAGCTTTGTTGAAGATTATTTTGAACAGTTTACAAGATTTGGAACTTTGTTTTTTAACCTTTTCTCACAAAGGGTCAAAACATTTAAAGGAAGATCTATTGCTGGAGACAGGAAAGGAACCGAACAGTTCGAAATATCTCAAATCTTTTTTAAGTAGATTGTAAGTCCATTGGATTTTCTCCCGTCACGGATGTGAACGCAAATTGTGCATGTCTTACTTTTAACTTTATTCTTTATCTTTAAGAAAATACTATATTTACTTTAAAAGTAAATATGGTGTATCGTACAAACATGCTGACAGCAAATTAAATGTGATGAAATACATGCATATATACCTGGTTTGATTTTTTTTAAATGCCCCAGCATCCTTAATTCTAATACGGTTTGTAATGTTTGGGAACCCTATGTAACCATTGTACATATGGATAATGCTAATGACATAAGAGGCCAGATAACAGTCCAATCTACCGCGTTATTTTACACCTTGGTATCGTGACACATTACATATAATTACAGATAAAAAACATATATACTTACTGAACCAAAATTGGAGAGTTCAATTTTGCCACCTGAATTAATATTTCACACTGGTCCATACACAATTCAAGCCATCCGACATATTAATCTTAAATTGGAAAACGGCTGTATTTTGCGCGGAAATGTTTTTAGCCGTACCATCAATTTCTCATTGCTTTGTGTTTTAGATTTATCAAATGTTGAAATGAAGGTCAGCATGATTGCTTTTCCAACAAGCGCGCTGTTTATTTAGAGGTGATGAAATTGTGACCATTGCTTCTGGTTGATTGGCAAACCTGGCAGTGATTGACAGGCAGCCATGGCAACAAGGCACCGAATCTGCCAAGTCCAATAGAAAATCAGATGTGGGTTGAATCCTTTTTTCTCCGGCTTTTAACAGCATCTCATCATCGCTGCCGCAAAGGATCTACTGCTAGCCCTGGCACTTGGAACACCAAGTTCATATTTGGCGTGTGGGAACTTAACCAGAGCGTATCGTTATTTTCTTTGCCCTTTGGAATTCGTGCCGTTAATTTGGGTTTACATTTACTTAGCTTCGAAATAAAGAAAATTCAATGTTCCAGCTTCCAATTCTGAATTTCAGCCCTCAGCAGGTGGCGGGGGTTTGTGAGACGTTGGAGGAGAGCGGGGACATTGAGCGTCTTGGCCGCTTCCTCTGGTCCCTGCCAGTGGCCCCAGCAGCATGTGAAGCACTCAACAAAAACGAGTCCGTCCTCAGAGCACGGGCCATTGTCGCATTCCACACTGGCAACTTTAGAGAGCTATATCATATCCTGGAGAATCACAAGTTCACGAAAGAGTCACACGGCAAGTTGCAGGCCCTTTGGCTAGAAGCTCATTACCAGGAAGCAGAGAAACTACGAGGTCGCCCCTTGGGTCCAGTGGACAAGTACAGGGTAAGAAAGAAGTTCCCCCTACCCAGAACCATCTGGGACGGAGAACAAAAGACTCACTGCTTCAAGGAAAGAACGAGGCATTTGTTGAGAGAGTGGTACCTGCAAGACCCTTATCCGAACCCTAGCAAAAAACGAGAGCTAGCTCAAGCAACTGGACTTACACCAACACAAGTGGGGAACTGGTTTAAGAATCGTAGGCAAAGGGACAGAGCAGCAGCAGCTAAAAATAGGTGGGTATATATGTGTTTCTTAAATATCTGTATGTATCGATAAGTAAATATCTGGCGGAATGGATTAACCATTCTGTCAAATGTAGCAACAGTGTATCTGGCAGGGTCCAAGTGCTACTGAATTTATAAAGATCGTTTGGTTTTATTTAGATATATCCGAATTTGTAATCATGCATGTAATTGGAAACCTTTTTTTAGAATTCACTGATCTATTGAAGCATCCCTGTGTGTGCTTAAAACTGTCTACCAAAGTGAACTCATAAATCATAACTATCGCTCGGTGATACTTAAAGTTGCAGTTCGTGCAATAGAACTGATATGAAGCTGTCATTAACTCTGCAAGAATATTTATTTTCAAATAAATATTTAGATTTCCTTACGAAGGTCACTGGCATAGACCTACAAACTCAATCATTCTTATTACGGAATTTTCCAGAATGTTATGAATTTATTTATTCCGTGTATGTTTGAGTGTTTTAAGGTATAAATCTTGAGGTTATTTGTTTATTGTTCGAAACTCATTTTACAAACATTGAATTGATTATTTTACTAATGAATGTCACTGATATTGAAGCATGGTTGTAGATCAGTGCAGATTTTTGCTACGTTAGTTTATAATTCTGGATGTGTTCTTTCTCCTCACGCGAGCAGGCTGCAGCAGCAGATTTTGTCACAGGCAACCGTGCGCTCTTTGAACGAGGAAGACGCTGCCGTGGAACCATTGGTGGGCGCCTCAAGTCCCACACTAGCCTCTGCAACGTCTCGGGGAGAAGCAAAACGGCCACTTAGGCTATTTCCATCACATCGAGCGACAGTGACTGCAACATCTGAGGGGGAGAAAAAGCCCGCATCTTGAGAGTGCCTCCAAATTCCTGCGCAATGATTTGGGCAAAGACTGTCAGTAATCACAGTCGCCACATGTTTGCATTGATTTCCTAAGAACGACTGTTTTTGCTGTAAGGCAGAAGATTTAACGACAATGGTCTTAAAAACTAGTTATTGCCTTTATTGAAAGGATATATATATACACAGAAAAAAATACCGAAGTGATGCCTCAAAAACCATTTCTGTCAAGCTGCAACATTTTGAGCACCTGCCCTGTACCTTCGTGGGTATTTCATGTTGAAAGTCGGTGTTATATTTTTACTTTACTTTAAAGTTATATATATATATTAACATATGTTTGTTTATCTATTGAAAGGGGTTGCTTTGTTAGTTTTTTGAATTATTTGTTTGTTTCCTTGTGCAAAGAATGTTTGTAGAATGTTGTATGTTAGCTAGCGAATCCACAATTTGAAATAAAATAAAATATTTAACGACGGGCTTTTTATCTGGAGCTTCAGTTTTTCTGTGCTTTCAATAGATTGCAATCGTAAATTTAAATTCCATAATGTTTTACATAGATATTTTGATGTTTTTATCTGAATAAATTAAATCTGAATGAATCGTTTAATCTTATACTGTGAGAGAGAGACAAACGTTACGCTTCTGCCCCCTTAAAACTAACATGGTTTTGCATTATACAATTTAACATTTATCTTTAAGCCGTTGAGCAGTGCTCTATTTGCTCTTGGCGGCTGTTTTCATTTGTGTTTCTTCATCAGGAATTGAATTTAAATATTTTCAGTGTAATTTGATTTCTTGTCTGTTATTGAACCCTTAATAATTATAGAACGATATATCGTGACCATGTATATTTGCGCTTATTGGTAATCGGGAGGAGTGATATGTTGTTTGTTGTTAACTATATATTAAACCCTTCCATAACAGCTTAGGTGTTATAATTGAAGCCTGTATTGATATAAAAGAAAGACGCAATTGGATATATTCATCGCACATTTTCTTTAAAATTGTATCTTGCTTAAATTCGAAGCAGTTTGTCAAATAATTTATAATATAATCATTTTTGAAATCGTGTATAGAAAGTAAGGAGACATTTTGCTTACTTTCTATACGTCATTACAACAGAACATGCTGTAGACGGCTTGAAATAAACATTGCTGTGGGGAATGGTACAATGCATGTAAAATCGCTAATGTCTGCAGCAGTTTACGAAGAGACTGGCCATGGGTTGCAATTACTTTCTTTCAATTAACAACGTTCTCGAAAATAGTCCCCACTCTAAACAAGCAACTGCTAAGAAATACTATAGATCAATACTTGGTAAAATTGTATTATTTGTATGAATCACATTACTATTGTTGTATTAGTTTACACGTTTTATTTAAGTTGCGGGTTGACGTGGTTTTAAAAGCAGTGTAGCTGAACAGAAATACAACAGTAAATGCTGGCAATACTGTCAGCAGCTCTGATTAGACGATGCCACAATCCACAGATGATGTTTGAACTTGAGTATTTCAAGCATTTTCTGTTTTTATTTCAGATTTCCATCGTCTGCGGGTTTCTGCCTTGCATAGTAAATGGAGGCTCTCTTCCATTTAAAGAGAGAGGATGTTTTATATTTCTTCATTTAATTAAAATGCACGAGTGCGTTATGCACTAAAAACAGAATTGCTCTTAATTCTTTAAATGTTGTATACAAAGGATGACATCTCGGCTTCCATTGATGCAAGTGAACGTTTACCTAAAATATGTTACTGAAATGCAAAACAGTACAAGCTACGGTATCTTAAACAATCCATTATTGTCGACTATTCCTACTTATTTATTTTCTGGTATGAAAGCAGCGATGTGTCAGAAGTAATCGTTAAACTAATAATACAACCTAGAGTGTTATTTCATATTTATCTACTAAAGAACTTCGCCTTTTGTTTCCCTTCGCGCGTCAGTGTCTTCGCGCAGATGCTCGCGATCTCCCCAGATTTTACAACAATATATACTGTTGACCATGAACGCCATTCTAATGACAGTATGCTGATTAATGCGTTAATTCCTTCTGTTTGTAGTTATTTTTAATTAGATGTTTGTTTATTTGTATACAACATTAGCGTAGGCATACAGATAAAAGCTACAGTTTAGCAAGATACGTTTTTCCATTTAGGAATACATTTTTGGTGAATTATATTTTTGCTTCAAAGTACATGTTGATTAGTTGTTATTTTATTGCGATTGTGTTATGAACGGAGATACTAAGCAACCAAGGAATGTTGGTTAAAATACAATCTTTTTAGTCTGCCAAATTACCGAGGCCTGTAATAGTATGAGGAATAGTAGCTGTGTTAATCCAAGTAGTTTACTGCAGGTAAAGGCTTACCCAAAGTGGATTGTTAACGAAAGGCTTACAAGTTAGTTTCTTATATTTTAATGAACAGTCGAATTTTATATTTTGGAAATGTTAGGAAATGATTCAAAAACATTACTTGGTTTCTCAATTCATTTTCCATAATTCTGACAGGCCTATTAGTTTGTTAATCTTTATTTTAAACAATTTAATTGATGTTGCTTTGTGTGGAAGTCTTTTTCTCGAAAGGTCCACTCGGGGTCAATTCGTTCGGGCATTAGAGTAACGTCTAGTTTCATCAATTTGCGTTTTTATAGATAACCTAATGAGGACAATTTATCATTATCATGAAGCCGACTACAGTGAGGCTCAGAACTACGAATGGTCGACTTCACCCGTCAAGATAATGTAATCTTTTCCTTCTGGTTATTATTCAAATCGAGCTGATATAGCTAGTCGAATTAATTCAGTTATTAACTCCAATAAAATAATTGTTTGATTTTTAACTATTATTTGTATATCTATGACATCACCGAGAGCCAATAAAGATGGAGTATATGCGTGTGGTATGAAATGTAGTGTACTCGGTGGTGATGCTGACAAGACATTTGACCAATCAATATGAACGTAGCCGAAATCACCCGATCAGCCTTAAGAAAGGAAGATTTTCCACCAGCATTCAGAATGGTACAACAAATTGGTATAAGGTTGAGGCCTTTTTAAGATAATGCAAACTATTTAATCAATAAGAAAGATTTACACCAAAATTGTATTCCCGTGCTCACATGCGAAGAGAGCGCCATTTAATTTCAATATTTAAGAATCACATTTAACCATGCTAAATCGCGGATCGTTTCATACGTTTGATCATTAGATGATTTCACGAAGCTGTAGAACTAGAGGCAGGCTGTAAGACAAATCAGGAAAAGATTATGCCATTTCTCGTTAATCTAGGATGTTATAGTTGCGAAAATACTTATTAAATAATCACTTGATTGGTTGGATAATATCGATCAATTATGTGCTGATCCGCAGTTCATTCTTGTTTTAGATGCTGCTCGACCCGCCGCGTTCCTCCAACAGATTGTTTGTTGCTCCAGATTCCAGCATCTGTAGTCTCATGTGCCTTCATTCAGTTGCATAGCCCGTTTCGACTTAACAGTTATATTCTCAGAAATTTAGGTTTTCGTGAGAACTCCGTTGTCAAATAGGCGTTTCGCAGTGCCATTAACTACCTGTGATCGTGAAATTGACAGGGTCGCCGTAGATTTAGCAATTGACACAGTGGGAGGAAGGTTCTGCGAACCTTCTACTGATTAACTAACGTACACCAAATAGCACATACACATAGCAAATATGTAATAAATAACACAGGACAAATTGGGGATTATGTTTTTGTTTCCATTTTTTTCAAATAGATAAAAGATAAAATCACATTCGTTGTCTGTTTCTGGCTTTTAACAATATGAAGAAAAAAACCTAAAAGCGCAATTGTTGTTTTCTCGAAAGTTGCTGATATAAAAGGGACGGAAAACATTGTGCTTTGACGTGATTGGGAGAGATGTGAATCATCTTATTCTCTTTTGTGCACGAGCAAGGGAAATATTTGAATATTTCCGTTTTCATTCAAGCGTAGGGTGGACCTCGACGGGAATGAATGAAAAAGTCTTGTAAGCAGTCAATGACATTGTCAAACTTCCCTGAGTAATAAACGCTAATGATGGGATCTCGAGTCCTTGGAGGACAAAGGGGCGCTCTAAGTATTTTGTGAAGTTGTATTGGCTAACGAGGAGCTTACAAAAGATTTACCAGGCAACATTTTTGAATCCACAAGAGGCAAGCAAAGCAAAGGGCTAGGGTTCAGACAGCAATGAACCATACATAACAAAAGAGTAGGAAAACGAGAGAAAGGCAAGCGTACGACTGAATGGGTGAGCACGGTTCCCTAAATGAAAATATTTTAGAAAGCAGTTATTTTTAAAACTGCGGTAATAATTTCAGGTTTAAATGTTATTATTAATTCTCTTATTTTGGAATCATTCGATGATCTCACTGGTGCTTTCTGATTTAGCCTGGATATTGGTTGGCTGCATTTGAGTCAATCAATTTGAACTGACTTGACAAGCGTATTGTTTTAAAGGCTTCAAAAATTGTGGTTAAGATGGAGACACTTTTGTAACAATGTAATTGGAGTGAATTTAACTGAATTATTACATCTAATCTCGCCAAAAAACGTTAAAGCAGTCAGTAATTTGCGTTGATTAGAAATGTTATCTAAATTGTTATGGGATAATATTTTAATGTCTAACCGTACATTTTATGGCATATAAAAACGCATCTCTAAACATCGGAATAGATTTTCTCCTCCTCATGTCGATATCCATTGATACCGGGTTACGCCTCAAGGGAAATAAAACTGTCATTCCCTTTTAATTACGTGTATAATGCGAAGTAGGTGTGTAACACAGAATACGAATCTGATACAAATTGCCATTGAATTATCAAAATTAGTTCGTGCTTTCTGTTTATTGGCAATTTGTTACTCATTCAGTCACTCATTTTTTAAATTAATAACGAGTAAATAAGATTTAAATCAAACAAATTATAAACAATGTTTTATTGTCTTAATTTACAGCTTTAAATGCTAAATTAATCTCATGTTTGTGACAATTCTCAGTTAACTGAAACCATATCTCTTGCATTGTTTACGGTCCTAAATCTATTCTCAGTCTTGAATATCATCAACCTCCAGCATCAATTGACTTAAGGGTATGTAATTCAGAAGAAATGCAACTAAATAAAGCACCTTTCCCTGATATATGACTTAGAAAGATGCTTCACGTGGATAATTTGTTTAGCTTTCCGCTATATTTGACCAAATTTGACAATTTTATTGGTCAACCCAAAGCGAACCATAAACAACCAAGTTCTGATTTGTTTCAGATTCGGTTGTAAATATTTCACTCAGGATGGCCACAGACGCTCAACTCATTTGTGCATACATCTGATGTTATGTCAACAACATATATTTCGATTGTCCATGTTTTTATCCTAACTGGGAAAATATTTCAAATGTTTATCACTGCATGTTTAATTTGTAAGTGATTTCGATATATTTGACGTGGTCCGATTTCCCTGCTTTACTCTGGGCTGATCTATGAGTTTAACATGTTATGGTGTTTACAAGGTCAGAAATCCTATTAGACTACTTTGTAGATGTTAAATCTGACGTTTAACATGACCTCACAATTCCTTTAAAGTGCCTTGTTGCTAAACTCTGCACCTGTTACAATCTCTAAATGTTTTTTTAATCTTGCGGGGTGGAGTATATTGATATGAATAGAAGTTTGTCTTAAGAAGTGCATAGCTTCTGAAATAAAATATCGATTTGTTACATCCTGTCAATCTTATAACCCCTTTAATTGCTTCGTTGCATCATTCAGATGTTGAAATTGTGATTCCTAAGTTCATATTCTTCTTTTTCAATTTCCTTCCATTGAATGTTTAGATGCATATTTCTCCAATCAATTTCTTATATATTGTGTCTGACAACATTAAATTTAGTCTGCCATGATTCTATTCTAACAATGAGTTCCTAATATATTCTTGATACGTGTTAAATTCCATTTTTGAATAGAAAGAAGTTATGGAATATTTAAAAGTACTAGTAGGCGAATTAACTTGATTTTCTGCTTATGGTGGAAATGTACTCGCGATGATTATCAATGCACCACACAAGGGGTGTTTAAGTTTTATGTTATTTTAAAATCAAGTCAGCTATTTCTATTCAGAATCATCGGATGCAAAAGTTTTCAATTCCTTGCTGAAGATTAAAGGTGAGCAAAATGATAAATTTGCAAGAGTTGTTAATATTAACGTGAAAATATTCAAATGTTAATGCTACATGAAAATTTGGGAAACTAATTTAAATATGCGGCATATCATAAAACTTATTTAGCCTATGCAACTTCTTTTTCATGACCAGATACAATTCTTTATGGATAATTATTAAAACAACTATCTGTAATTACTGTACATTTTACCCATATCAGCTGTTATTTGGACGCTCTGTCTTTTTTTCCGGCCTACCGTGTGCATTCCGCATTTAATTGGCAGCAAACAAATTATGATATTTATTTTTGCCTCAGGTAAAGTGAAAGGAACATGAACAATGTTGCTTATTGTAGATTGGAAACGATCTCATAATACGCTGATGCAACTTGGGTATTGAAGTACAACGGGTATTAAAGTACAACAATACTAATGTGTAAATACTGTACAATACCACAAATAGAAAAATCTGAAATGGACATTATACGATAATCATATTTGGTAACTGCCATTGCTTCCTTTCAATATATTTATGATAATTGTAGTCTCCGCCAATAATATCTGGATGGTTCATATTAAAAGGTCTGAAAATGTACTGCGTATTTATTGATACAAGAAGGTTATTTCGGAGCAATAAATGTACATTACTAGACAATTGTAATGATTGGTCTTTAATCTGAACGGCATTTTCACAATTTAACAAAAAAATGAAAACCCTTTAACAATGCGATATTAAAACATGCAAGTCAAACGAGGTCCTGAAATCAATAGTTTTTCACTGCTGCAAGAACATTTTAAAATGTGAATACATTTAGTAAATTGTCTGCTACAATACGTAATGTTTTCATAACACCATAATGTTCAACGTGGCAATTTGGATAATGTTAAGGTTTATTTTTACAGTTGCATTATCTTCTTCAAGGTACAACTTATTGAGCGGAAATATTGCATCGCTCTTGAAGTAGTGATGTTCTCTGAGGGGGACACATTAGACACAAATGCCCAACGATCTATAAAATGCATACAGTCTTTGAATTTAATTTACAAACTAATTATATAACGCAGTCACATTCAGCTCGCCGTTAATTAAAATACCCCATAACATGACGAAACATTTATTTTTGATAAAAGTTCACCAGCTTTCTTCACATATTTACTATTAACCCGTAAACACAATATGTTATCGAAACATCAAAAATATGACATTGTTACCGTAATTTTCATAGAAAAGAAAACGCTGCCGTGTTCTTACGCTCCATGCTTAAGGCGAACCAGTCCCCATAAAACATTCAATATTTCCATATGCTTAAATTGACATGATCAAGCCAGTGTTATATAACTATAAATAACAATTAAATACTAATAGCGACTGTATCAGATGGTAGGTAGTACACCCTTCTCCGGAAAAAGCATGTAGCGTCGCTCTGCTCAGATGCCAACTCTGATACCAGAACAAACCTACCTAAAATTGGCAGGATTATACTCTAACCAAAGTAGAATAAAATGTTATTATCTGAAAGAGCAGATTCCGACATTATAGTTGAAATTAATTACAACAATTAAATAAAAAACGATTGGCACAGTGGCGGAGCTGGTAGAGCAGCCGCCTCATAGTGCCAGGGACCTGGATTTGGCCTGACCCCGGGTGCCATCTGTGTGGAGGAGTTTGCACGTTCTCCCTGTGACCGCGTGGGTTTCTCCCACATCCCAAAGACGTGTGCGTTTGTAGGTCAATTGGCCTCTGCACTATTGCTCCTAATGTGTTGGGTGTGGATGAGAAAATGGGATAACGTGGAACAAGTGTGAACGGGTTGATGGTCGGCGTGGACTCCGTGAGACGGGGGACCTGTTTCCATCGTGTATCTCTAAACTAAATTAGCTGTAACTTTGTTTCATTGTTTAATGTAAACTGTATGTGATATGATCAGGATAGAGATATTGTGCAGAAGGCTTAAACATTGTTTCCACTATTGCGTTGGACTCATAGTTTGTCCTTGATGCGATGTTCCTTCACTTGTTTCTAAATGAGTTTATACACATTGAAAGACTATGTTTTTAATATTCATTCCTTGTATTTGGGAATTACATAACAATACAATAACAATAACACAATAGGTACAGATTACGGTAGAGAAGCGGGCAACTTTAATTTACGGGGATTTTGTAGTATAATTTATGTGGGGTTTTTTTGCAAGGATTCGTTCCATAAATTGAATCAAAAAGTCAATAAAGAACACAAGCTTAGTGGTTGAATAACTGGACTATCAGCTTGAACACCCGACCACTGGAGATATGAGTTTGAATCACACCGTTGTAGCTGGAAATTTAAATTCATATTATTAAATAGACTTGATCGTTTTAAATTTAAAAAAATTGTTTTGTAGTCATTGTAAGCACAAAACTCATCTGTTTCACTCATGTCTTTCAGGCCGTTGCCAACAGGAGTTGCAGAGTCACAGAAAGTTACATGTCATTAAGCCCACTTCCTCTGAAGCTGAGTAGAAAGGCTGAAACTAATATTGGTAGTAGTATCACAATATCTACCTTAAAACAATTCTGCTTTCGATCACCAACCTGTATATGTGCCTTAAACCATTCCTTGTCAAACCCTCAATCAACTTTTTATTTTACCAAGGAACAGATGTCGAAGATGAAAAGAAAACTATTAGAATTAAATGAGAATAAAGTGAATAAAAAGACCAAAAGTCCGTCTAGTTTTTGTTTCCCGCCACCTTGATTGTTGAGAATACAATGACAATGCAGCTGTTGACTAATCATTTTCTTCTCAATTTACAGCAGACCTGGCAACGACAAAAAGAAAGCTCCACCGGTGGAGATCTTTGAGAACCAGGGCCAACGTTATAATTTTCCTCACATACACCATCTCAGATCAAACTGTTACCCTACATACTGTATTTGCAATTGAGCTATCTGATTTATATTCGAAACGTTTGTTTAATTTTGGAAAAGTGTTGGATGATCCTGCTCACCCTTGAGAGGTGGTATTTAACAATCGTTGGTTAAATTCATGGAACCAATTACATATTTTAGATCCACAGTATTTGTAGGTCTAATTATTCTTTCTGTGAAGATAGAAAATATCAATCGCGTTTGTTGCGTTAAATTACCATGCAAAACGAACCAGCACAGAGTGTGGCGAGTTCTGTAGATTATCCTCGCATTCTGGCTCTTCACGTGGTTTCAGATAGATTTCTCAATTGCCGTCAGGCAAATTGAGAAGAAATGCTTTTCATAAGTTGATCAGGGCTGCAATTCCAACATGCAATCGAATAAAACCTAGGTAGGAGCTTGATTTTGTCATAGTTTCAGATGCCGGGTGTGCCTTCTGAAACAATTACACAACAAAATAACCCAAACCACATTTTATGTGAATCTGGTTTCAACCATATCTGCATTATGACATGTAATAGGAAAAATGCTTTATATTTTAATAGGATTGATAATAACCTTGATTAAGGACAAGAGAACAAGGACAATGACTTCTCATTCAGGTCTCATTATTTTTCAAGATGAAAAGTTTTTAGGAATGTCTTATTTCCCAATAATAAGAAAGGGAGGTGCCAAATTCTGCACGGCACAATTTCACACGCTTGTCTTTGCGATCTCTCTGGGTTTGTGTCATAACAACGGCGTGGCAGCAATGCTATCGTTGCAAAATTAGTGATCCACAAAATTTGTCTTTCATAAGATAGGGATGGGTGGGGAGAACCTATCCAGCGCCTCTCCTTAATATAAACGATCTTTAAAAAAACGTACGCCTGTTTACACTGATGGACAATTGACCAAAGTTTCCGATCGGTTTTAAAGAATCAGCTTGTGATTTTACCTGAACATTCGCTTAGCAAATGAAGGTTTAAAGCATGCCAGCTCGGACGATCATAAAGGAGCGGGGCAAGTCAGTAATTGGAGAGGGCGTAGCGTGATTAGCACAATCAACAACATATGTTTAGAAATATTTAAGTTATACAGCAAATTAAAGTATAGCTCCAAAACACGTAATTCTGTTCTATTTGATCGGAATGGATAACAAAAGGTGACCACTTTTAGCTTTCTACATCTGTTATGTGTACATATCAGAATGCATTTCTTTGTGTTCGATCCTTTTTGTGTCCCAAAACATTAAATATAACCTCCACTCATTGTATATTGGCAACTACTGCAGCAATGTTCTCAATCAAAACCTCGCAGACACTGTACAATTCCTAATCCCGAGCCCCGTCTTGTCAATTAGTGCCTCTGTTGGAGTTGTTTATTCAGGCGCTGTCCTTGGTATTTGCCCTCCTTTCTCTTCAGCCTCTGCGGGGAATCCAACATGGCAATCAGGAAGCAATTTGCGAATTGGTAGCTTCTGTAAATAATCTGCTACATTTTAACAAAGAAGCCATTTCACGAGAGTTTATTGTCGCTGGACAATTTTAAAGTTAAAGATAAAATGTTGTATTAGCTTTTATTCCCTCTGCATGGCACGTTTCGTGCAATAAATGACTGTCTACTTCTCATTCGATGTATATTCTGGCCTTTGTTTGGCTCCAAAGGACGCCGAAAGACGAAATGAGTACATTGGCACTCACAATACCCTACCTCTAATTGACATCCAACATCTAGTGTTGCAATTGACAGATAACAACAAACTGGTCCTATTTACTAGATTTGCCGCGGAGATGGCCATGTAAAATCATTATTTTGAAAACCTTGTTGAATTGACGTGCAGCTGTAATCACTATTCAAGGCAACACCTTTTAACCTGTTTACACTCAAAAGTGGCGACCGAGTTCTTCAGAGCACGTATAGCTCTGGAAAATTAATCACCAATTCCAGCATAACTCCTGTCATTCAGTCACGCGCGATTTGCCGCTTCACAGAAGGCACCAAAAGACATCTTTGTGAAGGAAATTGAACTATAATTTTAGTTAAATGCAGGCTTTATTGTGAAAAGAACGACATTTTTTGTAAGGCTTTCAAAAGAAGTTGAAAACCAGAGCAGTTGTAAAGTGCCGGTGTAGTGCGGGAAAGAGCCCTGCCATTACCGTAATGGGTCAATCTGTCGTGCATCTGGAAGCACTGTAGCACCGATGAACTCACGAAGTTAGTGGAAACTTAGCTTTGTTTTCGAAGCAAATGATCCTTTGAGTTCCTATGGCGTATTTCAATAACTTAATATAAATATATCTTCTTTGAGTTAATCAGACTTTGTAATGCTGAAAGACTGGAGGAAACACAGCCGTCTCAAAGCAATTGCCTCCGATCGGAAACGTGTCAACTTCTTTCAGTAGCTCCTAATTAACCTCAATTGTATGCCACAATTCATTTCTGTGGTTTTAAATTCATTTTTATCAAGTTATGTACAATTAAACTGTAGGCCCAAATGTGTAGCTTATGAAACATACCGTTATAATGTAGTATTGCCATATGCCATAGACCAGTTTGCCTGACATAGGTGGTGGGGAAGATGCTCGAGTCAATTATAAAAGATGAAATAGCGGCATATTTGGATAGCAGTAACAGGAGTGGTCCGAGTCAGCATGGATTTACGAATGGGAAATCATGCTTGACTAATCTACTGAAATTTTTTGAGGATGTAACTCAGAAAATGGACAAGATGTAGTGTACCTGGACTTTCTGAAAGCATTTGATAAGGTCCCACATAGGAGATTAGTGGGCAAAATTGGAGCACATGGTAGGGTGCTGACATGGATGGAAAATTGGTTGGCAGACAGGAAACAAAGAGTAGGGATTAACTGGTCCCTTTCAGAATGGCAGGCAGTGACTAGTGGAATACCGCAAGGCTCGGTGCTGGGACCGCAGCTATTTACAATATACATCAATGATTTAGATGAAGGTATTAAAATTAACATTAGCAAATTTGCAGATGACACAAAGCTGAGTGGCAGTGTGAAGTGTGAGGAGGATGCTATGAGGATGCAGGGTGACTTGGACAGGTTGGGTGAGTGGGCAGATGCATGGCAGATGCAGTTTAATGAGGATAAATGTGAGGTTATCCACTTTGGTGGCAAAAACAGGAAGGCAGATTATTATCTGAATGGTGTCAAGTTAGGAAAAGGGGAAGTTCAAGGAGATCTGGGGGTCTTTGTTCATCAGTCAATGAAAGTAAGCATGCAGGTACAGCAGGCAGTGAAGAAAGCGAATGGCATGTTGGCCTTCATAACAAGAGGAGTTGAGTTGAGGAGCAAAGAGGTCCTTCTGCAGTTGTACAGGGCCCTAGTGAGACCACACCTGGAGTATTGTGTGCAGTTTTGGACTCCAAATTTGAGGAAGGACATTCTTGCTATTGAGTGCAGCGTAGGTTCACGAGGTTAATTCCCGGGATGGCGGGACTGTCATATGTTGATAGAATGGAGCGGTTGGGCTTGTATACTCTGGAATTTAGAGGGATGAGAGGGGATCTTATTGAAAATATAAGATTATTAAGGGATTGGACACGCTGGAGGCAGGAAACATGTTCCCGATGTTGGGGGAGTCCAGAACCAGGGGCCACAGTTTAAGAATGAAGGGTAAGCCATTTAGAAAGGAGATGAGGAAACCGTTTTTCACGGAGGGTTGTGAATCTGTGGAATTCTCTGCCTCAGAAAGCAGTGGAGGCCAATTCACTGGATGCTTTCAAGAGAGATTTAGATAGAGCTCTTAAAGATAGCGGCGTCAGGGGACATGGGGAGAAGGCAGGAACGGGGTACTGATTGTGGATGATCAGCCATGATCACAATGAATGGTGGTGCTGGCTCGAAGGGCCGAATGGCGTACTCCTGCACCTATTGTCTATTTTCTATTGTCTATTTGTACTGTAATGCAAGAATGATTCTAAGATATTACTCTATGGGATTTTCCATAGATAGCCAAACAATACGCTAGTCTACAGAACAACAAAGTTATCTCAAACATGGAGAAATGTTCCAAGACACATCTTATGTGATATTGACTGAAACATCAACTCTGTTTCTCTCTGCATAGATGCTGCCTGGCCTGTGGAATATTTCCAGTATTTTCAGATCTTAAAATCAGTGGTGGGTAAGTTATTGGAGGGGATTCTGAGAGACAGGATCCACATGCATTTGGAAAGGCAAGGCCTGATTTGGGATAGTCAGCATGGCTTTGTGCATGGCAATCAAGTCTCATGAATGTTATACCATTTTTTAAACAGGTGGCCATGAAGATTGATGTGGACAGTGTGGAGGACATCATCTACATGGACTTCTGCAAGGATTTTGACGTACTGCATGGTAAGTTGGTCTGTAAGGTTAGAAAACATGGGATCCAAGGTGAGCTAACCAATTAGATACACAATTGGCTTGTAGGTAGGAGAATGATGGTGGCATAATGAGTGGTGTACCACAGGGATCGGTACCACATCTGAAGTAAGGTACTGACCCAAAATGTCACCTGTCCATTCCTGCCACAGATATTGCTTGACCCACTGAGTTCCTCCAGCACTTAGTGTTTTGCTAAAGATTCCAGTATCTGTAGATCTTTGTGTCTCTAGGTCTGCTGTTTTTTGTTATTTATATTAACAATTATGTATGTGAATGCAGGTGGTATGGTTAGTAAGTTTGCGAATGACTCCAAAATTGGTGGTATAGTGGACAAGTGAAGAAGATTGTCCAAGCACAAACCAGAGCAATATTTACACAGTAAATGGTATGGCATTGAGGAGTGTTGTAGAACAGAGATCTCAGGGTACAGGTATATTGTTCCATGAAAGGAGTGACACAGGTTGACAGAGTGGTGGAGAAGGCATTTGGTATGCTTGCCGTCATCAGTCAGTAGGTGGGATGTCATGTTATTAGCTACACAAGACATTGGTCAGGCCATATTTGGAGTACTGTGTACAGTTTTAGTTGTCCTTCTATAAGATGCCATTAAACTGGAAAGGCTTAAAAGATGATTTGATTATGCGCTACCGCGTAGCGTATTGGCGAAAATACAAAAACACATACACATTTACACACATATACAAGATGAGACTTTTATAGGTATAGAAATGGAGAGGCTGAATAGGCTGGGTTATTAATCCTTGGATTGTAGAAGGCTGATGGCTGACCTTATTTGAGGGTCATAGACAAGGTGAATGGCCCCAACCTCTTTGGGAAAGTAGAGTCTAAAGCAAAGCCTTTGATATGGGTCCCCATGGTAGACTGCTGTGGAAAGTTAGATTGCATGAGATTCAGGAAGAGCAAGCTAACTGGATACAGTATTGGTTTTATGGCAAGAAATAGAGGGTGATAGCGGAAGGCTGTTTTTTGGAGGCTTGAGGCTGTGATTATTGGTGTGCTTTAGGGATCGGTGTTGGGCCCATTCCTGTTTGTCATTTATACCAATTATTTGGATGAGAATGTACAAGGCATGATTAGTAAGTTTGCAGATGACACTAAAATAGATAGTATCGTAGACCGTGAAGAAGGTTATTAAGAATTAGTGTGGAATCTTGATAGCTGGACAAGTGGGCAAATGGAGTTTAATGTTGGTAAATGTGAGGTTTTGCATTTTTGGAAGTCAAACCAGGGTAGGACCTTCACAGTGAACAGTCGGGCCAGAGGTATGTCATAGAGCAGAGGAATCGAGGAGTACATGCAAACATTTTGCATGTAGACAGGGTGGTGAAGAAGGCTTTTGGGATACAAAATGCTGGAGTAATTCAGCAGGTCAGACAGCACTATGATGAACGTGGATAGTTGACGGTTCGAGTCAAGACACTTCTTCAGACTCCGAAGAAGGATCCCGACTCAAAACGTCACCTATCCATGTTCTCCAGAGATGCTGCCTGACCTGCTGAGTTAGACTTTAGGCTTCAGCCCACCAAGTCTGCACCAAGTTTACTCCTGCACTTTATGTCCTTTTGCCTATTAACCAGCATCTGCAGTTGTTTGTTACTACATTAAGGCTTTTGGGATATTGGGCTTCATCAGTAAGGGAGTTGAGTATAGAAGTTGTACACAATATTGGTGAGATCATACATGGAGTATTATGTGCAGTTTTGGTCAACTTGCTATAGAAAAGATGCAATTAAGCTGGAAAGAGTGTAAAGAAGATTTACCAGGATGTTGCCAAGATGTGAGGGCCTGAGTTATAGGGAGAGGTTCAGCAGGTTAGGACATTACTCCTTGGAGTGCAGCAGGCTAAGGGGTAATCTGATAGAGGTATATAAAATCATGAGGGGAATAGATAGAGTGAATCCACATAGTCTTTTTAGAGCGGTAGGGGAATCGAGAACTAGAAAGCATAGGCTTAAGGTGAGAGGGAAAAGATTTGATGAGAACCTGAGGGGTAATTTTTTCACACTGATATGGTATGTATATGGAATGAGCTGCCAGAGGAGGTAGTTGAGGCAGGTAAAATAACAACATTTAAAAGACATTTGGACAGGTACATGGATAGAAAAGGTTTAGATGTATATGGGCCATATGTCAATACAAGTTGGGACGAAAGGCTTGTTTCAATGCTCTTGGGTCATTGAGACTTTTGAGTGAAGTTGTTCTGCTCTTTTTGCTACTGCACTGCAAGATGTTGAACAGTTGACATTGAACATAGAACAGTACAGCAGAGGAACAGCCCTTTGGCCCAAAATATCTGTGCTGACCATGATGCCAATTTAAATTACACATCTGCCTGCTCAAGGTTTATACCCATCTATTCCTTGATATTTCCATCCTGGGAAAAAATATTCTACCCATTAACTCTATGTCCTCTAGTAATAGATTTCTCCAGTATGACTCTCATGATTTTACGTACATCTATCAGGTCTCTCAGCCTCTGATACTCGAGAGAAAACAATCCTTGTTCGTCCATCCTCTACAAACTTACTAATCAGCTCACCTACATGTTCCTCCAATCATATCACAAACAATGATTCTAGCACTGATCCTTGCAGAAAACCACCTTCACAAATCTCCAGACAGAATAACACCGCACCAACACTAATCTCTGTTATCTATGTCGGGGCCAATTTTGAATCCAAAATCTCAAGTCTCCATGAATCCCATGTGCCCTAATTTTCTGGTTAAGCCTACCATGAGGGACCTTGTCAAAAGCTTTACTAAAGTTCATGTATGCAACGTCTTCACAGCTATCCTCAACAATCATGGCTAAAACATTAAAATACAAAATAGAAAATGCCTGTAATTTAGTAATTGCTGTGGTGATACTTTGAAATCTTTCTCTTTTTATTAAACTTGCCAAGTCTCGCAGAGAGTTAATCACTTATCTTTTAATTATCCCACTTTGCTACGTAATTCTTCCTGAATTATGGATTACCTTTATAGAAACCTTCAGCAAGAATAAATAAGCTTTTGTTTGTTAATCCATTTGAAGGGGGCTTTGCTAAACATGGAGAGAAGAATCTTTTAGAAATAGCATGTCATTTTTTACCCACTTGAATTGCTAAAATGAATGAACAGTGGAAAATATGGTCCAAGGTGTTTAAAGGAATAGAAATAGAAATAGATTATGTTTGTGTATGGAATGCCCTTTACTGAGGGAATGAGAGTTGTCATGGTAATTTGCATTCCTTTCACCATATTAAACTTACCCTGTATAAATAATTGTGAACTCCTTTCCAAAATAGTGCTATTTATCTGGTGAGTTTTGCAGGTAAATACATGTGAAAGCTCCTAAAATGTGAGAAAATGGGCAATCTGCTGTGTGTAATTATGCATGTTGTGGAAAGAGCTGCTTATGGACAATTGTTGTAGCTTCAAAGCTAACAGTTGTATTACACTGAAGATAGACACAAAAAGCTGGAGTAACTCTATGTCCGGGCAGCATCTCTGGAGAGAAGAAATGGGTGACGTTTCGGGTCAAGGCCCTTCTTCAGACTACCATTTTAACACCAGTAGCAGTGGTGTGAGAAGCATAGCCAGCCAGCGTGTGGAACTTGATGAGACCACGGGTTTTGACTCGCAGTCTGCAAGTCCGCACGTAATCTGGCAGTCTCCATGAACAGAGCTCCGCACACTGTCATAATTTCCCACTGCCTAGCTACCACAGCAAAGCTTAATATGAGGAAAAGTGAGCACATTAAAAATATTTATCACTGATTTTAATAGGTACCCAGGAAATCCAAAATAAGTAAGAAGTTATTTTTTACAGTTTGGCAAACCAAATTGTTAGGCAAAAAAAATATGTCTTATAGTAGTTATCATTTATAGTGGAAGTCTTATTAAGACCATACTTCAAAATTATATTGAAACTTTCAGCTTGTTATTTCCATGCTTCACATAAAAATGGAAGACTAACTGTAGATTAGTGCTAGGTTTACATATTATTTTTATTTCAAAGTAATTGATCGCAGTGCCTCAGCTGGATTTTGCCAACAATGTAATATCCGATGAAAAAACAACGTTGTAGGATTGTAGTACCTATTGTAGTAACTGTTATATCTTTGCTCAAACTAGTTGGTGGTTATACTATTCTAAGCAAAACAAGTATAATATAAGATAAGTTAGTTTTGCTTTTTTGTAGGATATTGCATTGTTGGCAAGATCTATATTTAGTACATTCATAGTGTATTCAAGAGAGAGTTGGATATAGCTCTTAGGGCTAACGGAATTAAGGGATATGGGGAGAAAGCAGGAACTGATTCTGTAGCAATGTTACAAAATTTTGAGATTTTAAAAATAAAGTCTGCAATTTATCCCATCAGATAAAGCATAAAAAGAAATTTAATTTGACACCTAATTCACTTTCATATCTTAAGTATTAAAGAAGTTATGGCCATTTTCATACTCGGAAATTAGCATCTTGTTCCCTATTGCTTTTCCATTGACTTAACACAAAAGCTGTGATCGAGGACAGTTAAAAGCCCATAACTTTCTTAAAAATTAAGATAACTGAAATAAATTTTCAGTTATTATAGATTGAAGCATTCTGAAACAAATATGAAAAAATCTTACTTAGAAGACGTGAAAGTAAAGCATATAATTAGTTAGTTACCTAATTGTAGCTAATTACAAAATTCAATTACTAGATCTAAACATCTATCAATTTCTTAAGAATAGATTAACATTTTTAAATAGCCTAAGTGTCCAAATAACATTCACACAATAATTCACAATATAACATAATTTTTAAATCTCATTTTCATGAATTTACAGGCCAAATGGAAGGAATTGAATGTTTAATACCTGTAAATTAATGGGCATTTAAATCATCTTGTGAGTGAGGATTTCTGGAACGCGATCTTTTGGAACGTTGATTTGCGGTGAATTTAACCCCGTATTGGCATGAAAAATACTGCCATTAATTCGGGGAATAAAATCACCGTGTCGCATGAAAAAATGTGAATTAAAGGCTTCTTAAGAAGTACTTTTATACATTTAAAGAAACCACTTTCGTTTACCTGTCCGGTGTGTGAAATCCGTCCCCGTTATCGGCGTTGACGCTTCAGGAGCTGCTTTTAAAATTACTCTAGCGCTGACATTGACGATTTAATAAAAATAAAAAATACACAAAACGCCACTAGGAACGATTCTTCAGCTAACGCTTGTACTCCAACAAAATATTAACCAGGACAAGGGAGGAGAAACCCGCGTTTTAACCCCGCCCCCCCTTAAAGGCGCCAAAATCGCGCACACGGCCAGTGGCAAAATTACAGCGCGACTGAAGGTAAGTTTTGTAACATACCTAGATTCTGGATGATCATCCATGATCATATTGCATGGTGGTGCTGGCTCGAAGGGCCGAATGGCCTACTCCTGCACCTATTTTCTATGTTTCTATGTTTACATGATTACTAGTCTTTTTTGCTATCTCCTGTACCCAATGCAAATTTTCTTTATTAAGCAATTCCAGGACCTTTATCTCATGATGAAATATCAACAATATATTTCCGAGTCAAAATGATATGTGACTTTGAAGAGTCATGGTTGGGGAAGTGTAGAACAGTGTTCCATGACGTGCTTCAGTGAATTTCATAGATTATACTAATTTTGTCCACTACTTGGTGGATTGAGTGAACGTTCAAGGCTATGACTGCAGTACCTATCCAGTGAACTGCGTTGTTTTGAATGGTGCAAAGCTTTGTAAATCTTATTTGAACAAATGGGCATTAACATATACAGATATTATTCTGTTACACTCCAGATGAGTGTTGTATAAATAGCATTAACATTTTTGGTAGACAGGAGATGAGTCACTTTCACAGGATACCTCTTTCATTTGTGATCTGTTAAAGATGGGAAATAATCAATCTCACTAATTTACAGTGTTTGAATAACTCAAATTACATGATAATTTTGGTACAGAGCTGAAATATTGAAGAATGGGGAAAAATTGACACTTTTTGGGAAATTGTAGAGTGATGGACATTCTCATTAACAATTAACAATGTAATTAATTTTCTTTTTCGAAAAAAGATACAGGGAGATCATGGGAAGGTTATTTCAAGTTGCAGGTAGATAGAAGGCAGGTTGAAGATGTGCTTTCCGATCATAAGAGAAGGGTCAGGGGTGATTAACAAAGACATGTTTGATTTTACTTCGGAGTCACGTGAGTGACTACGTGAAGAAGACCCGTCAGGGCGCATGCGCGTCATTGCGTCAGTCGCATTGGCGCAGACAGGCTGGGAGGAACAGAGTCCTCCAGCGGTAAGTTTGAAAAATCCTGCAGGTAAGTTTAAACTTACTTTTCAGGTTGTCCGTTGCAGGAATCTCTTCTCGCAGGTTCCTGCTGGATATCGAATTAAGCATAACCCGGTGGACCGCGGGGAAAATGTTGACCGCGGGGATGCCGGCTTCGGACCGCGGGAGTGCGGTAGCAGGCGGCCGGTGGGTTTTGCTGGTTGAGTCGCGGACAGAACGGTCCGCGACTCCCGAGGTTTAATTCGGGCCGCGGGGTTTTGTCGACCGCGGGTTATGCAAGCTACGGTCACTGCGGGTGGCTGTTGGGCTTGTTGTTTCAAGTCGCTGACAGGCAGGTCAGCGACTCCCGAGATGTGTTTTAAATATAGGCCGCGGGGTTCTCTAGACCGCGGGGATACCGGCTACGGTCCGCGGTAAAGTGAGGAGCCGGTGGCCGTCGGACTCCCGTGGGTGTTCGGGGTGCAGACTGAGCGTGGTCGTCGGGTTACTACACGACTCATTGAGGCAGGGACCCCGATTTGGCAGCCCATATGAGTCTAAACTATGTGGAGCCTGGCCAGGAGGGTCCCCTCTTTATATATGTATGTCCTCACACATGTATTATCCTGATATGGTGCGCCATATCAGTGCAGGTCATCAGGGGATTGCGGCAGCACCTGTGTTTTTCAGGGCTGCTTACCAATTCCCTCAGTGGAGAGGAGTACAAGGGGTCAGTGTGTGGCTGACCCCAACCCCAACCCCAACTCAGGAAGTGAAATGAGTGGTTTATCACCCTTATGTGTCTATGGCAGTAGCATTTTCTGCTAATTCTGTGGAGGTTTCAGGTCAAGCTGGCCTTCAAGGAGAATTTACAATTCACGCATCCCGGCAGTGCTGCCCTCCAAATTAAGGACCAACGCAATTTTGGGAAGCGTTCAAAATTATATTTACCACTTGGTCACATTGTGACTATCATACCCAGACAGATGATTATCATTTACTCAATTTAGGAAATGGGAAGCCTTGTTGAGCTGTATTATCAGTCACCTGTGGGAGTTACACCAGGTGGCGTCATAGTAATTCTGCTCATTAAAGGGACTGTGCACATTTTCTTCCCCAAGACGCCGGATTATTCATATTAAAAGTAAATAAATCCCAGGTTTAACTGGGATGGGTGTCTTCATTCACATAAATGTCTTTGCCTATGACAAATAACTGTTAAGTTTTATTCCAGCATTTCCCACTATGTCTGATGTACGGGGGCCAGAGGCGCTCCAATTTTTCCCTATAGACGGCGTTGGCATCGGGAAGGAGCACGATTTGGAGTCGCTAGCACGTGCAGCCTGTTTGGGGAAGGAGGATACCAACAGAGCATCGATTTGCATGGCTAGTCCTGGCGGCTGCTGTAGGCAGCGACCTGACAACCCCAACTCAGAGTGAGTGCCAAGCCTGGGGTATCAATGTCAGACAACATTGCGTCTCATTGCAATCCAACAACACTCCATCTTAAGGTATGTCAGGCAGCAACACCTAGTAAAGGGTTGCAAAATTCCTCCCACTCAAGGGTCGGAGTGGTCGAGAGAGTGCTACAGGAGGATGCACATGTGCCTGAAGCAACACCTGTTTGCAGGGTTGCCATTCCTCCCACTTGGTGCACCACAGTGGTCGAGATAGTGCTAAAATACATGCACACATGCCTGAGGCCACACCTAGTAAAGGGTTGCCAAAATTTCTCCCACTCAAATGGCGGAGTGGTCGAGAGAGTGCTACAGGAGTATGCACATGGGCCTGAAGCAACACCTGTTTGCAGGGTTGCCATTACTCCCACTCGGTTCTCTGTAGTGGTCGAGATGGTGCTAATATACATGCACACAGGCCTGGGGCAGCTCCTGTTGCAGGTTGCATAAGTCCTCCCACGTGGATGTATAGCGGATGAAGATGGAGCCACACACATATATGATAAGATTGTGGGGAATGGTGTCGAACAACATGCTTGGTACAGAGGCATGTACAAGCAAATGGAGGAGATGGATGGTGATACCTGCTTCAGCTTCGATTAGTCCCACTCTAAAAGAGTGTCTAAGGTTAGTATGGATTAACTCCAAACAGGAATCCAAACATGGCTATGTGCCGGGATCCCATGCTGAATGAATAAGGCACGACGATCGCATGAGGGAAAGCAGTGGGAGTTGCCTCTAAAATTGCTGCTCAGTCGCTGATTGCTGATCCATCCAGAGAAATCCAAATTAACACCTGACTATTTGGGTCACAATTGATTCAATTAAGTGACTCTGCCCAGGGAAAAAAGGGTAGAGCTAATTGACAGCTGTATCAAGCTAATTGAGGCATTAAGGATACATTCGGGTCATTATAATAGACCTATGCAGTTATCAGTAAAGGCTATTTCTGGTTTGCAATGGTGGATTCACCATGTGTCCAGGAGTTATAGCAAGGTAATGCTTGACCAGCCTTCCATGATTTTGCAGATGAATGTCAGTGCACTCGGGTGGGGTGTCACGGATACGTGTTTCAGCTGTGGAGGCAGATGGACTGAGCAAGAGGCATCGCTTCTGCAGACATGGGCAATTAACTATTAAGAGGGTTTTATGGATAAGGCTTATTGCTCTAACAAATGTAATCTGCATGTTCAGTTTCAGATTGACAATACTACGCAAGTGGCATATATATTATTCATATCGGTGGAATCAAGTCGGTATTTTGTGACAGATTGGCTAATCAAATTTGGGCCTGATGCATTGAAAAATATTTCAGCTATTTATCTACCAGGTAGATTCTACATAGTAGCAGACGCCAAGTCACGAAAGTTCCATGACAACATAGATTGGAAGTTGAACTAGGAGGTGTTCAATAATATAGTACTTATATATGAATGCCAGATATCGATTTGTTTTGCATCAAGGTTCAACCATCAGCAGCCTAAATAGGTTTCATGGGAACCAGACCAGGTGGCAGTTGCAATTGATACTTTGACATTACATTGGGGTGGTATGTTTTATATATTTTCCTACCATTTTGCCTAATAGGTCGGAGTCTGCAAGAAATCAAGCAGGATGCCGCTTTGGGGGTGCTTGTAATACCTAATTAGCCGAATCAAGCATGTTACAGTTAGGGATCCAACCTCTTGTTGGTGGTTCCCAAGCGTAGGAATTGACTGGAGCATCCGCTAACACGGGAAAGTCATCTGTTATGTGATCGTATTGACTTGTTAATTTGCAGGTTTTAAGAAGGCCATACCTGGAGCAAGGACGGTGGACATGCTCACTGTAGCCTGGAGAAGGAGTACTCAAAAGGGGTATATTACTTATGTAAAAAATGGGAGCAATATTGTGTACAAAATAATATTGACTATAGTACTGCAGGTATTGTGGATATTTTAGAGTTCCTGTTGACACTCTAGGATGATGAGGGGTTCAGTTATAGCACCATTAATACAGCTTTAAGTGCTTTGTCATCGTATGGTTTTGATGGGGTCAGGAAAGATCCTATTGAGTTTCATCATATCATAGCTGGATTGATGAAAGGAATATCAACTCTAAACCTCCTAAACCCAGGTATATGGCGATCTGGGATGTAAGTGTGGTCCTCAAGATGCTTCGACAGTAGATTCCTGTCATGTCTCTGAATTTGCCAAACTAATCATGAAAGTGGTTATACTCTTGGCATTGGTTCAGCATAGCAAGTGCAGATTTTGCAAAAACTTCTGCTAGACAGGATGGAAGTTGCTGAAGAGAATGTTATGTTATATAATTGCGTCCTGCTTAAACAAAGCAGGCCAGGTGTCACAGGTTTGTTAAAATTGTGTTTCAGCATAACCTACTGATCCGTGTTTATGTGTAATGGCACATTTATTTTCATTATATTGAAGCTATAAAGACCTTAAGAAATGTGGAAACAGCATTGTTTATCAGTTACATGAAGCCACACAGGAGAGTGTCAGTGCAGACTATCTCAAGGTGGTTTAAAGCAAATGTTGATTAAGGCAGGTATTAACACTGAAGTGTATATATCCTTTTTCCACTAGTGCAGCAGCAACGTCGTCGGCTATGGCGATGGATGTTCACAGCGGCCATATTTTTATAGGTGGTCAAATGATTTTTTTTTTTTTAATTTACCATCGGCCGATCGCCGATCGGAGAGGCTGCTTGCAAATTCAGTATTAAGTCCTGTTTAGTTTCCCCTGGGATAGAGGGGTTACTGTTTGTTTTGAGTATTCAAATCAATTGTTACTGCATGATATTCACATTTCATGTTTAACGCATTATTGATTGTTTCTCATCGAAAGTCAATCAATGCAGTGAGACCGGGATTTGGATCTGCGGCATAAAATCACAGAGCTTTGAACCCTTCACATAGTCACTCACGTGACTCCGAAGTAAAATAGTAAGATTAAACGAGAACTTACCAGTTTGAAGTTTGATCTTTATTTTATGAGGAGTTACGTTGGTGATTACGTGCCCGCCACGCCCAACCCTCTCTCATAAAAAAGGTCATATGGTAGTTCTCATGTTGCTCATCTTAATATGTTACTTCAAATATTGTGTTATCTGTGATTTCACACCGCTGCTTTGAAGATTGAAGCGCATGCGCCCTGACGGGTCTTCTTCACGTAATCACCAACGTAACTCCTCATAAAATAAAAATCAAGCTTCAAACTGGTAAGTTCTCGTTTAATCTTACTATTCTATGCCACAATGAAGAAATCTTGCTCTTACTGAAGCTAACTTTGGTCTCAAGGTCGAGTGTAAAATAAATGTGGTGATTATTATCAAGGCAGTTTGATATCCAATAGGCACTTATTTTTCCCAGGACAATTCTATCTGAAATTGGCAAAGATCACTGTCAGTTTAGGTTGGTGGATTATGCTCTTTGGGCAGGAAGGGCAATTAATTTCATTAATTTTAAACACTGAAATCGACTTTAAAAATAAAACAAATCATGATGATAGTGCATTGATTATTTTCATATTACATGCAAATGAAGCGAGACCAATGGCAACTGTTCTTTATTTTCACCTTTAACATAGAACAACAAAGTGAACCAACCTTTTACAACATGCCGCTTCTTCCCTCAAACATTAAACCTAGAACATTGAAATGTATAGCACAGGACAGGCCTTTTCAGCCCACAATACCTGTGCCACACATAATGCCAAAATTCCAGTATCGTTTCTGCCTCTACCGCCACCCTTGGCAGCGAGTTCATTGCACCCAGTGTAAAAATATTGCCCTGTACATTTTCTTTAAACTTTGTCTCTGTCAACTTAAAGCCATGTCCTATTGTTGTTACCATTTCCACCCTGGGAGAAAGGTACTCTGGGAAACTTTACCTACCATCAGGAAGATTGAAGAAATAGATATGCAAAAAAAAATCAGACTAACTTCAGATGGGTTTGTGTTTGTTCCATCCCTGGAGAAAACCCATACAGTCACAGGGGGAATGTCCAAAACCCCATACAGACAGCACCTGTAGTCAGGATCAAACCTGGGTCTCCGGCACTGTTAGGCAGCAACTCCACTGCTGCGCCCTATCATGTTGCAGCAAATATCAGTGGATCTGAATAGGTAGCAATAGCAGATGTTTAATTATTCCTGGCATTGCCGGGAGGCAGGTTAAAGGGGATTCTGGGATGTGTTGGTAATAAGATAGAAAACTGTGGCATGAAGAGTGAAATCTAGGTGTTGGGGCATGGATCGATAAAAAGATGTTTACTAGCAGAATAGGAGGAAAGCCCTGGTGATAATGGAAAATTAAAAAAAAAAGAACACTAGAATTACCCAGCATGCTTGAGGCTCAGTTAGAGGTTGGTAGATATGACATTGTGGGGATTACTGAGACGTGGCTGCAGGAGGATCGGATCTGGGAACTTAATATTCAGGGTTATACATCCTATAGAAAGGACAGGCAGGTGGGCAGAGGAGGGGGGGTAGCTCTGCTGGTGAGGGATGGAATTCAGTCCCTTGCGAGGGAAGACATAGGGACTGACGAGGTAGAGTCACTGTGGATTGAGTTGAGGAATTGAATAGGCAAGAAGACACTTATTGGTGTTATCTACAGACCCCCAAATAGTAGCCTGGATGTAGGGTGTAAGTTGCAGCAGGAATTAAAATTGGCATGTAACAAAGGTAATGCCACTGTGGTGATGAGGGATTTCAATATGCAGGTAGACTGGAAAAATCAGGTTGGTTCAAGACCCCAAGAAAGAGAGTTTGTAGAGTGCCTCCGAGATGGATTCTTAGAGCAACTTGTAATGGAGCCGACCAGAGAAAAGGCAATTCTGGATTTAGTGTTGTCCAATGAACCAGATATGATAAGAGAACTCGAAGTAAAGGAACCGCTTGGAGGAAGTGATCATAATATGATTAGTTTTAATCTGCAATTTGAGAAGGAGAACGTAAAATCGGAAGTGTCAGTGATGCAGTTGAACAAAGGGGACTATGAATGCATGAGAGTGGAGCTGGCCAAGGTAGACTGGAAAGGGATCCTAGCAGGAATGATGGTGGAACAGCAATGGCAGGAATTACTAGGCATAATCTGGAAAACGCAGGATTATTTCATTCCAAAATGGAAGAAAGATTCTAAGGGGAGTAGGAGGCAACTGTGGCTGACAAGAGAAGTTAGGGATAGAATGAAACTAAAAGAAAAGATGTATAACACAGCAGAGAGTAGCCGGAAGCCAGAGGATTGGGAAACTTTCACAGGACAACAGAAGGAAACAAAATGGCCAATACGGGCTGAAAAGATGAAGTACGAAGGGAAGCTGGCCAGGAATATAAAGAAGGACAGTAAAAGCTTCTTTAGATATGTTAAGGGAAAAAGAATAGCAAAGTCAAATGTGGGTCCTTTGAAGGCAGACACAGGTGAAATTATTATGGGCAACAAGGAAATGGCAGAAGAGTTGAATTGGTACTTCGGATCTGTCTTCAATAAGGAAGACACAAACAATCTCCCAGATGTACTGGAGGACAGAGGATCTAAGGGGTAGAGGAACTGAAAGAAATTTTCGTTAGGGGAGAAATAGTATTGGGTAGGCTAATGGGACTGAAGGATGATAAATCCCCTGGACCTGATGGTCTGCATCCCAGGGTCCTCAGGGAGGTGGCTCTAGAAATAGTGGACGCATTGGTGATCATTTTCCAATGTTCAATAGATTCAGGATCAGTTCCTGTGGATTGGAGGATAGCTAATGTTATCCCACTTTTCAAGAAAGGAGCGAGAGAGAAAACGGGGAATTACAGACCAGTTAGCCTGACTTCGGTGGTGGGAAAGATGCTGGAGTCAATTATTAAAGAGGTAATAATGGGGCATTTGGATAGCAGTAAAAGGATTAGTCCAAGGCAACATGGATTTATGAAAGGGAAATCATGCTTGACTAATCTTCTGGAATTGTTTGAGAATGTGACAAGTAAAATGGATGAAGGGGTGCCAGTGGATGTAGTGTATCTAGACTTTCAGAAAGCCTTTGATAAGGTCCCGCACGGGAGACTGGTTACTAAAATTAGAGCACATGGTATTGTGGGTAGGGTGTTGACATGGATAGAAAATTGGTTGGCAGACCGGAAGCAAAGAGTAGGAGTGAACGGGTCCTTTTCAGAATGGCAGGCAGTGGCGAGTGGAGTGCCGCAAGGCTCGGTGTTGGGGCCGCAACTGTTTACCATATATATTAATGATTTGAAAGAGGGAATTAGGAGCAACACTAGCAAGTTTGCGGATGACACAAAGCTGGGTGGCAGTGTGAACTGTGAAGAGGATGTTAGGAGGTTGCAGGGTGACCTGGACAGGTTAAGTGAGTGGGCAGATTCGTGGCAGATGCAGTATAATATAGATAAATGTGAGGTTATCCACTTTGGCGGGAAAAACAAGGGGGAAGATTATTATCTCAATGGGGTTAGGTTAGGTAAGGGGGAGGTGCAGCGAGACCTGGGCGTCCTTGTACACTGGTCACTGAAAGTTGGCTTACAGGTACAGCAGGCAGTGAAGAAAGCTAATGGAATGTTGGCCTTCATAACAAGAGGATTTCAGTATAGGAGTAAAGAGGTTCTTCTGCAGTTGTATAGGGCTCTGGTGAGACCACATCTGGAGTATTGTGTACAGTTTTGGTCTCCTAATTTGAGTAAGGACGTCCTTGTGATTGAGGCAGTGCAGCATAGGTTCACGAGATTGATCCCTGGGATGGCGGGACTGTCATATGAGGAAAGATTGAAAAGATTAGGCTTGTGTTCAGTGGAGTTTAGAAGGATGAGGGGGAATCTTATAGACACATATAAAATTATAAAAGGACTGGACAAGCTAGATGCAGGAAAAATGTTCCCAATGTTGGGCGAGTCCAGAACCAGGGGCCACAGTCTTAGAATAAAGGGGAGGTCATTTAAGACTGAGGTGAGAACATTTTTTTTCACCCAGAGAGTTGTGAATTTATGGAATTCCCTGCCACAGAGGGCAGTGGAGGCCAAGTCACAGGATGGATTTAAGAGAGAGTTAGATAGAGCTCTAGGGGCTAGTGGAGTCAAGGGATATGGGGAGAAGGCAGGCACGGGTTATTGATAGGGGACGATCAGCCATGATCACAATGAATGGCTCGAAGGGCCGAATGGCCTCCTCCTGCACCTATTTTCTATGTTTCTATGTTAGGCAGCATCTATGGAGAAGGAAACAAAATTTAAATTGTATTATTATTCCTTCAATTGCTTTCAGATCAATGATATGTCATTTGGCCAGAGTGATAAACAAGTTTTAAAATGCAGAAATAAGGAAAGAGGATGTGACAATTAAAGGACCCTGATTGGGGATTATGGGGAGATTACTTTACAAAAGAAATAATAATGTCAAGTAACAAAGAGTCATAATGGGACAAGTAATGAAGAAAAAAATTGGGTAAAGTAAATGGTAGAAATCAAATTATTTGAAATTACAGTTATTGTGGTAAATCAGAATTAAAATGGAAAATACTGGAAATGTTCATTATGTAAACTTGCTGATGGTGGAATGCTAGTCAAGAAAGAGAAGTGCTGCTCCACAAGTTTGCATACAGCTGAGTAACATATCGGATGGCATGATGGCACAGCGGTAGAGTTGCTGCCTTACACCACCAGAGACCTGGGTTGGATCCTGACTACGGGTGCTGTCTGTACGGTGTTTATACGTATTCACTGTGACCGCGTGGGTTTTCTCCAGGTGTTCTGGTTTCCTCCCACTTTGCAAAGATGTGCTAGTTTGGCTTAAGTTGTAAATTGTCCCTAGTGTGTAGAATAGAAATAGTGTATGAGTGATCGCTGGTCAGCATGGACTCGGTGGGTCGAATGGCCTGTTTCCACGCTGTATCTCTAAACTAAATAAAACTAAAATAAAACTTCGAGTAAAGATACAGATGCTCTGCATGAAAAGGAGTGGGTTGTGAGAGGGAGCAGGAGGGGGGGGGAAGTGGTAAAAAGGTGTAGGTGCTGAAGTCAGGAAACAAAGAATTAAGGGGACTTAGGACAGATAAAGATGGCTGAAGAAAGAACAGAGTGATGCCAACATTACCAATGCCCAGAATATTTGGGTCATTATTTTAGGTCATGAATTGTATTTTGTATATAAGTGTAGCTGTGAGTTTCCTCATGAATAAGGTTGGACAAACTATACCTAATAAACTGTTGCTGATGATAATTTTGTTTTAAATAGTGGAGACAAATCTAGTACAAAACACTGAACTAGGGAAATATTTTTACCTCAACTTTCAAACTCCCCACTTGAAGTAGTCAGTCACATTTGCTGGCTGCAGCTGACAATTCCAAAGGAAAACCAACAGCGTTTAGCTGTTCATTGCACACTCATTGTAAGTCCCAGACATACTGTTTCTATTTTTGGAGTCTGCACTTGTTGGGATTCCCCAGATATCACTGCCCCTCCATTTGATAAGTAGAATATGTTTTAAATGGTGCTAGATTGAATGGTATTAATTGGAATGGTATTCATTTTTAAGGGATTTGTGGTATTATTGAATAATTGAATGGTATTTATGATTGATTGGGTATTATTTTTTAAGTATTAAAACTGGAGTGTGCATGTACACAAATCACGGAAAAAGTAACACGCAAGTCCAACAAGCATTTCAAAATATAAATAAAACATTGGCATTCATTGTAAGATTTGAATACAAAAGTACAAATCTTTCTGCAATTATACAGGGCACTGGTGAAACCCTCTCTAGAGTTTGGGTAAGGTGTATTCCTCTTCTGAAAAAGGATGTACTTGAAATTGCGGGAGTGCATGGGAGGTTCACAGATTGATTTCTGCGATGGCGGTTTTGACTGGAGCTATTGTATATTCTCCGGTGTTTAAAAGAATGACATGCAGAATTTCATTAAAATGCACAATATCTTTACGGGCTCTGGGCATGACAGGATAGATGCAAGAATGATGCATCCTTCACCAGGGTGGTTGGAACCAAGGGTTACAGCCTCAAAATAAAGGATTGGATACTTGGGATAGAGGTATTACTGTTGGTTTATTATTGTTATGTCTTTTCATCAACTGGAGTGCAGTCCTGACCTCCCATCTACCACATTGGAGACCTTTGAACTATTTTCAATGAAACTTTATCGGACTTCAATATTATATCTTGCACTAAATGGTGTATCCTTTATTTGCACATTGTGGATGATTAGATTGTATTCATGTATAGTCTATCTGAAGAAAGGTTGACCCAAACGTCACCCATTCTTTCTCTCCAGAGATGCTGTCTGTCCCACTGAGTTACTCCAGCTTTTTGTGTCTATCTATAGTCTTTTCTTTGACTGGATAACACACACACAAAAACTTTTCATTGTACCTCCGCACACATGACAATAGTAAACTATACTGAAATACATTGAGAAGGGAAATTTTCACTAAGAAGGTAGGGAATTGTTATCATTTAAAAGGGCTGTGGATACTCGATCACTGAATATATTCAAGATGGAGATCGAAAGACTTTTGGATATTAAGGGAATTAGATGGCATTGAGTTTTGTACAGGGTAGTCACATTGAAGTAAAAGGTCAGCCATAATTTTATGGAATGGTGGAGCATGTACATTATATGAGACGTGATCAAGAGTTCTATCAACAGTGAGAGAATTATCTCTATTCCAATCAATGGGGAACACTGCCACCTATCTGGGAAACCTAACTGGGTAAACTCAGCACTATATGTAGGAAGGAATTGCAGATGCTGGTTTAAACCAAAGACAGACACAAAAAGCTGGAGTAACTCAGTGGGACAGGGAGCATCTGGTGACGTTTTGGATTGATGACTGAAGAAGGGTCTCAACCCTTCTCTCCAGAGATGCTGCCTATCCCGCTGAGTTACTCCAGCATTTTGTGTCTAAACTCAGTCGTCTGGTGTGCAACAGCGCCATCTAGTGTCAGGATCAAGCTTGAAAAACTCAATCAAATGAAAGGAGCAAGCAAGATTTTATGGAGACGCTAGACAAAGTGGGACCTGTTAGCCCCATTCCCCCAATGCAATATTCCACCACTCACCCATTCCCCCAACGCAACCTGTTTCCACCACTCACCCGTTCCCCCAATGCAACCTGCTCCCCAACGCAATATTCCACTCACCACTTACCCATAGCCCCCAACTGCGCAGGCGTGGCTCATTTCCCTTCATCCCCCAGCACTCCCTCACCCTCCTCTTCACCCTCCATCTTCTTTCCCCTCTCCTCCTCTCCTCCCCTCCACCACTCCCTCCCTCACCTCTCCCTCCCTCTCCTTTCCCCTACCCTCAGTCACTCCCTCCCTCCTTCCATAGCCCCCTCTCCCCTCCCTCCCCCCTCCTCCCCCCTATCTGCTTAAATAACATTAAATAACTATCCTCTCTTCTTCCCAGCCCCCACTCCCTCCCTCTCCTTACAACAATGTAACAAATCTCTCATTGCACTGGCTGTCCTTTCTTTGTTAACATTGTAACAGTGGAGCACTGCTTCCATTGTGACGTCCATTTAGATTCCATTGTGACGTCATAGCTGTAACTGCCACTGTAACTGCCACTGCAACTTCAAATGATTTTTCTCAAACTGGATTTTGTAAAGTTGAAAATGTGAATAATTTTCAAAATATACCATCAATCTGAACGAAACTTGATACAACACACCACAGGACAATGGTGAGTAAGGTGGTTGAAAAATTGTAGTGTTATCGTGCACCGTTTTGGTGTAGTTCAGGGCATCAGGGCATGACTCCCAGACAGACTCACAAACAAGATGAGAGTTTTAGTAATATACTAGACCAAGTGGGACCCATTCGGTCCCTGTCACATGGGAGGCCTGGTCCCCCAATGCAACCCGCTCCCCCAATGCAATATTCCACCACTCATGCATAGTCCCCACAGGAGGTCTGTTCCCCCAATGCAACCCGTTCCCCCAACGCAATATTCCACCACTCACCCATAGCCCCTAACTGTGCAGACATGGCTCATTTCTCCTCATCCCCCAGCAATCCCCCCCCCTCCTCTTCACTCTCCCTCTTTTCCCTCTCCTCCTCTCCTCCTCTCCCCACTCCCTCCCTCTCCTTTCCCCTACCCTCAGTCACTTCCTCCCTCCTTCCATAACCCCTCTCCCCTCCCTACCCCCCTCCTCTCCCTCTATCTGTTTAAATAACATTAAACAACAATCCTCTCCTCGTCCACTCCCCCACTCCCTCCCTCTCCTTACAACAATGTAACAAATCTCTCATTGCACTGGCAGTCCTGTCTTTGTTAACATTGTAATAGTGGAGCACTGCTGCCGGGCAGTTTATGTCAATGAGATCCCATTGTGACATCATAGCTGTAACTGCCACTGCAACTTCAAGTCATTTTTCTCAAAGTGGGGTTTTGTAAAGTTGAAAATGTGACTAACTTGTAAAATATAACATCAATCTGAATGAAACTTTGATACACCACACCACAGGACAATGGTAAGTAAGGTAGTCCAAAATTGTAGCGCTATCATGTACCATTTTGGAGTAATTCATGACAGACACACACACACACACACAGACATTCACACAGACAAGATGAGAGTTTAAGTAATACATACTAGACCAAGTGGGACCTGTTGGGTCCCTGTCGCATGAGAGGCCTTATCCCCCAACACAACCCGTTCCCCAACGCAATATTCCACCACTCAGCATAGCCCCAACTGTGCATGGGCGGCTCATTTCCCCTTATTCACCCTCCCTTATTGTAAACTTCTTAAAAAAAAAAGAAATTGCACTTGCTAAAGGACTCGGTGTACTGGGATTGCAACATTGTAGCGGGCAGGGCTGCAATCCCATTGTGACGTCTTAGCTGGTAACTGCCAGTGCAGATTGGAAAAAATCTTTCTCAAAGTAAACTTTAAAATGTGATAACTTTATAAATATGACATCAATCTGAACAAAACTTGATAGACTACACCACAGGACAATGGTGAGTAAGGTAGTGCAAAAACTGTAGCACTATTGTGTACCGTTTTGGCGAAGTTCAGATCCTGAATCTGAATGGCAAACAAGCACGCTAACAAAGTAACACGCACACTCACTCACAGACAAGATGAGATTTAGTAATATACTAGACCAAGTGGGACTCGTTGGGCCCTGTCCCCCAATGTGGTGTCACACGGGAGGGCTGGTCCCCGAACACAATATTCCACCACTCACCTATAGCCCCCAATTGCACAGGCACGGCTGACAGGTTCCCGTTGTGACATAAGCCCCCCCCCACACACACACTAACCCCCCCACACACACACACACTAACCCCCCCACACACACACTAACCCCCCCACACACACTAACCCCCCCACACACACACTAACCCCCCCACACACACACTAACGCCCACACACACACACTAACCCCCCCACACACACTAACCCCCCACACACACTACCCCCCCCACACACACACTACACCCCCCACACACACTACCCCCCCCACACAATAACCCCCCCGCACACACTAACCCCCCGCCCCGACACTAACCCGATGTTTGTCTCTCTGTCTCTCTCTATCTCTATATCTGTCTTTCTGTCACCTCTCCCTCCCTCTCCTTTTCCCTACCCTCAGTCACTCTTGGGAGGCAGTTGAGATCCCATTGTGACGTCATAGCTGGAAGCTGCCAGAAAACTCTCACAGCAGTCAGTTATTCTTCTCAACTTTTTTTAGTTGGGCTTTTTAAAACTTGTAAATATCAATAACTTGTGAAATATAACATCAAATCTGAAGGAAACTTGACACAAATGACCACGGGACAAAGGTGAGTAAGGTGGTGCATTGTGTACTATTGTATACATTTCGCACTATTGTGTACCATTTTGCCGTAGTTCCTTGAGATCACTCACACGCACGTGGACAGAGAGACGTCCAAACAAGACAAGAATTTTAGAGATAGATAGATAGATAGATAGATTACAGCAGACCCCAAGCCCATCTCTTCACCTTCCTCTATCAGCTATCTCCCCTCTACTTCATTAATCTGAAGAAAAGTCCCGACCTGAAGCATCATCAGTCCATTTCCCTCCACAGATGTTGCCCAACCCACAGATTTCCACCAACAGTTTGTTTTTCTTGGTAAGACTTTGTGGTTTTACCTAAGGCAAAACTGTCAGTGTTCATCTTCATGCTCCAGAGCAACTAATACAGCCTGCATATTGTAGTTAAACGTTGACAAATAAAAAGTTTGGATCTCAAGCTCACCTTGAACTGTATATAAACAGAAAATGCTGGAAAGAGTGCGTCAGGCAGCATCGATGCAAAGAGCAACAGAGTAAATGTTTTAGGTTAAGAGCTCTTTCTCTGAGTACATATTCTTTCTTAAACTTTGTTTCAACATAAACTCTTCTACCCACATTTACAATAAGTCCCTTGATCTTGTAATTTCATAGAAACATAGAAAATAGGTGCAGGAGGAGGCCATTCGGCCCTTCGAGCCAGCACCGCCATTCATTGTCATCCTGGCTGATCGTCCCCAATCAATAACCTGTGCCTGCCTTCTCCTCATATCGCTTGATTCCACCAGCCTCTAGAGCTCTATCTAACTCTCTCTTAAATCCATCCAGTGATTTGGCCTCCACTGCCCTCTGTGGTAGGGAATTCCTCAACTTCACAACTCTCTGGGTGAAAACGTTTTTTCTCACCTCAGTCCTAAATTACCTCCCCTATATTCTAAGACTGTGGCCCCTGGTTCTGGACTCGCCCAATATTTTTCCTGCATCCAGCCTGTCCAGTCCTTTTATAATTTTATATGTTTCTATAAGATCCCCCTCATCCTTCTAAACTCCAGTGAATACAAGCCTAGTCTTTACAATCTTTCCTCATATGACAGTCCCGCCATCCCAGTGACCAATCTCGTGAACCTACGCTGCACTGCCTCAATCACAAGGATGTCACCCCTCAAATTAGGAGACCAAAACTGTACACAATACTCCAGATGTGGTCCTACCAGAGCCCTATACAACTGCAAAAGAACCTCTCTACTCCAATACTGAAATCCTCTTATTATGAAGGCCAACATTCCATTATTTTCCTCACTGCCTGCTGTATCTGCACGCCAACTTTCAGTGACCGGTGTACAAGGTCACCCAGGTCTCGCTGTACCACCCCCCTTAACTAACCTAACCCCATTGAGATAATAATCTTCCCCCTTGTTTTTGCCACCAAAGTGGATAACCTCACATTTATCCATATTATACTGCATCTGCCATGCATCTGCCCACTCACTCAACCTGTCCAGGTCACCCTGCAACCTCCTAACATCCTCTTCACAATTCACACTGCCACCCAGCTTTGTGTCATCTGCAAACTTGCTAGTGTTGCTCCTAATTCCCTCTTCGAAATCATTAATATATATGGTAAACAGTTGTGGCCCCAACACCGAGCCTTGTGGCACTCCACTCGCCACTGCCTGCCATTCTGAAAAGGACCCGTTCACTCCTACTCTTTGATTCCTGTCTGCCAACCAATTTTCTATCCATGTCAACACCCTATCCCCAATACCATGTGCTCTAATTTTAGTCACCAGTCTCCCAGGCGGGACCTTATCAAAGGCTTTCTGAAAGTCTTGATACTTTCACTGGCTCCCCTTCATCCATTTTACTTGTCACATTCTCAAAAAATTCCAGATGATTAGTCAAGCATGATTTTCCTTTCATAAATCCATGCTGACTTGGACTAATCCTTTTACTGCTATCCAAATGCCCCATTATTACCTCTTTAATAATTGACTCCAGCATCTTTCCCACCACCGAAGTCAGGCTAACTGGTCTGTAATTCCTCGTTTTCTCTCTCGCTCCTTTCTTGAAAAGTGGGATAACATTAGCTATCCTCCAATCCACAGGAACTGATCCTGAATCTATTGAACATTGGAAAATGATCACCAATGCGTCCACTATTTCTAGAGCCACCTCCCTGAGGACCCTGGGATGCAGACCATCAGGCCCAGGGGATTTATCATCCTTCAGTCCCATTAGCCTATCCAATACTATTTCTCGCCTAATGAAAATTTCTTTCAGTTCATCTACCCCCTTAGATCCTCTGTCCTCCAGTACTTCTGGGAGATTGTGTCTTCTTTAGTGAAGACAGATCCGAAGTACCTGTTCAACCTGCCATTTCCTTGTTGCCTATAATAATTTCACCCGTGTCAGCCTTCAAGGGACCCACTTTTGACTTTGCTATTCTTTTTCCCTTAACATATCTAAAGAAGCTTTTACTGTCCTTCTTTACATTCCTCGCCAGCTTCCCCTCGTACTTCATCTTTTCAGCCCATATTGCCCGTTTTGTTTCCTTCTGTTGTCCTATGAAAGTTTCCCAATCCTCTGGCTTCTGGCTACTCTCTGCTGTGTTATACATCTCTTCTTTTTGTTTTATTCTATCCCTAACTTCTCTTGTCAGCCACGGTTGCCTCCTACTCCCCTTAGAATCTTTCTTCCTATTTGGAATGAAATGGTCCTGCGTCTTCCGGATTATGCCCAGAATTTCCTGCCATTGCTGTTCCACCGTCATTCCTGCTAGGATCCCTTTCCAGTCTACCTTGGTCAGCTCCTCTCTCATGCCTTCATAGTCCCCGTTGTTCAACTGCATCACTGACACTTCCGATTTAACCTTCTCCTTCTCAAATTGCAGATTAAAACTAATCATATTATGATCACTACCTCCAAGCTGTTCCTTTACCTCGAGTTCTCTTTATCAAATCTGGTTCAATGGACAACACTAAATCCAGAATTGCTTTTTCTCTGGTCCATTACAAGCTGCTCTAAGAATCCATCTCGGAGGCATTCTACAAACTCTCTTTCTTGGGGTCCTGAACCAACCTGATTTTCCCAGTCTACCTGCATATTGAAATCCCCCATCACCACAGTGGCATTACCTTTGTTACATGCCAGTCTTAACTCCTGCTGCAAATTACACCCTACATCCGGGCTACTATTTGGGTGTCTGTAGATAACACCAATTAGTGTCTTCCTGCCTTTACAATTCCTCAACTCAATCCACAGTGACTCTACCTCGTCAGTCCCTATGTCTTCCCTCGCAAGGGACTGAATTCCATCCCTCAACAGCAGAGCTTCCATCCCTCACCAGCAGAGCTACCCCCCCCCCCTCCTCTGCCCACCTGCCTGTCCTTTCTATTGGATGTTCCCAGGCCCGATCCTCCTGCAGCCACATCTCAGTAATCCCGACAATGTCATATCTACCAACCTCTGAGTCTCAAGCTCATCTACTTTACTTCTTATACTTCGCGCATTCAAATACAATACTTTTAATTCCTTACGCATCTCACCTTTCACATCGATCCCTATCACACTTGGCCATACTCTCCTATCCCTTTGTGAGCTTTCTTTCCCGTTAATTATGGGGTCATTAACTATCCCTTTACTCCCTTTCCCTTTAACTCTGTCCTTGACCATCCCATTTGACACCCCACCCCATATTTAGTTTAAAACCACCTGTGTCGCAGTGGCAAACCTGCCTGCCAGAATGCCAGTCCCCCACCTGTTAAGGTGCAATCCATTCCTTTTGTACAGTCCCCCCTTACTCCAAAACAGATCCCAGTGGTCTAAGAATCTAAATCCCTGCCCCCTGCACCAGTTCCTCAGCCACACATTCAGGTCCTGTATCTCCCTGTTCCTGCTCTGTCCAGCACGAGGAACTGGAAGCAGGGGGAACAGAGGAACTGGAAGTAAACCGGAGATAACCACCCTGGAGGTCCTGCTTTTCAGCACTTTTCCAAGCTCTCTAAAGTCACGCTTCAGAATATTCATCCCCTTCTTTCCGACATCGTTTGTGCCAACATGCACTACAACTTCCGGCTGTTCACCTTCGCCCTTGAGGATTTTCTGCACTCTATTCGGTGACATCCTGGATCCTGGCACCAGGGATGCAGCACACCATCCTCAAATCCCGTCTGTTGCCGCAGAAACCCCTGTCCGTACCTCTCACAATGGAGTCTCCAACCACCACTGCATTGCCTGACGTCGGTCTCTTTGGTTTTGGCTCAACAGCACTTTTTGCTTCGCAAGCCAGTGCGCCGCTCAGTGTGTTAACGTCTTTTGTCCCTTCTAAGTGGGTGAACCTGTTCTCAAGAGGTACAACACCCGGGGACCTTTGCATTCCATGTTTCCATCCCTTTCTCACTGTCTCCCACCTCTCTTCCAGTACCTTAGGTGTAACAATCTTACTGTGGGACTCGTCGAGGAACGACTCAGCTTCTCGGACGAACCTGAGGTCATCCACTTGCTTCTCCAGTTCCCCACATGGTCCTTCAGGAGCTGTACCTGGATGCACTTCTCACATTTGTAGCAGCCAGAGGCACCAGCGGTGTCCTTGACCTCCCACATACTGCAAGCATCACACTGAATCAGCTTGCTTGACATCTCCTTCTTTCGTTTGGTGTGGCGTCATCCCTCAGCCTCCTCAGCCACTCCAGGCCTCCAAAGCCAGACAAGGTTAGCAGAGCCTGGAGAAAACACACACTGTCACAATGTCTTGGGTAGACAAAAATGCTGGAGAAACTCAGCGGGTGAGGCGGCATCTATGGAGCGAAGGAAATAGGCAACGTTTCGGGTTGAGACTCTTCTTCAGACATAATGTCTTTGTTCCTGCAATGTGGGAGGAAAAATAGAGCTACTGTGGTAGTTCTATCCTACATGTTGTGAATTGTCCCCAGCGTGTAGGATAGAACTAGTGTACAGGTGATCGCTGGGCGGCACAGACTCGGTATTTCCACGCTTTACCTGTGAAATAAACTAAGCTAAGATTGTTCCAAAACACCATTTGTTCCATCCACCTAGTGGTCATTACGTTCCAAACAACAAACTTGGTCTACTACAGATTCGGTCCGTAATAATTGAAATCCGTTATAAAGAGGTCCGTTAAAACAAAGGTTTGCTGTATACCCTTTTTGGATACAGTTAGGGAGATGACCGTGCAGGAGAAAGCAGCAGCAGTCAGTTCTGAGGTACCTGGTCTGGCTCTGAGGTATAGGAGGTAGAGTGAAGTCAGCTAGGTTTATAATGATAGGAAACCCTGTAGTGAGGGGGATAGACAGGTGACCCAGTGGTCTCAAACGCGTCTCAGGATGGTGTGTTGCCTCCCTTGTGCCAAGGTTCAGGATGTCTCGGAGCAGTTGCAGAAAATTCTCGAGGGGGAGGGGGAGCAGCCAGAGGTCGTTGTGCACAAAGATATCGGTAGGAAAAAGGATGAGGTCCTTGCGGAGTAAATATCAAGTCAAGTTTTATTCGTCACTTGCACATAAAGTGCAGTGTAATGAATTTGCCAGCAGCAGTACAATAAAAAAAATAACACAATACATAATAAAAAATGAACACAAACATCCACCACAGCATTCATCACTGTGGTGGAAGGCACAAAGTTTGGTCAGTCCTCCTCCATTTTCCCCCGTGGTTGGGACCACAACCCTCCGCAGTCGCCGCTAGGGGCGTCCAGATGTGCAGACAAAGTAAGTCCAGGTAAGTCCTGAATCGGTGCTTCCCCACCGGAGACCGTGGCTTCAAGATGGTGTAGGCCGCAGGTTGGCGGTGGAAGATCTAAAGTCCCCGCTGCGCCGCAGCCAGAAGCACTGCGGACTGCAGGGCCGGTGGTCGGAGCTCCTCTCCAGGGATCCCCGGCAAGGGATCCCGCTCCGGATGGAAGTCCCCACCACGCCCTCGGTTAGAAGTAGGCCACGGGCTGGCGGTCGGATCTCTTCTCCTCTGGGGTCCCCAACGGGGCTTCAGGCTGCCGCTGGCCAGCGAACCGAGCGCTCCCCCTCGGCGACCTCCGGCGAGGGCTTGCCCGCTCCACGACGAAAGGGTCCGCGCTGCGCCCGCAGCTGAAGCCCCGGGCGTGTCTCCGGGAAAGGCCGCACTGATCCTCTATGTTAGGCCACGAGAGAGGCGACATGGAAAAAGTCGCCTCTCCGTGGATGAGGCGACAGAAGCGGTTTCCCCCTTACCTCCCCACACCACCCCCCACACAAGACACACCAAGAAACATTAAAAGCACACATTGAGACACACTAAAAAAACAAAAAAAGTAGAAAAAACTAACACGCTGCTGGCAGGGCAGCCGGCTCGCAGCGCCCCCCACTGAAAGAGTTAAAGAGTTAGGAAAAAGCAAGACCTCAAAGGTGGTAATGGCTGGGGGCAATGGGGGGAACAAGGTCAGTCAGGGTTCTGGGGAAGGGAAAGTTCACTGAACTCATCTCTATGTACCTCGATTCTATCCTACCACCCCTTGTCCAAACCCTTCCAACCTACATCCGAGACATCTGACGCGCCCAATGTGAGCTCATGTACATTGGCGAGACCAAACGTAGACCGTTTTGACGTACACTTTTGCTTGATCTGTCAAGGACGACTGGGTCTCCTGGTTCCCAACCATTTTAACTCCCTTTCCCATTCCCATAATAACCTTTCTGTCCTGGGTCTCCTCCTTTGCCAGAGTGAGACCATATGCAAACTGGAGGAACAGCATCTCGTATTCCGCTTGGGAGCATACAACCGAAAGGTATAAACATTGAATTCTCCAATTTTAGGTAATTTCTACATGCTCCTCCCTTCCCCCTCAGAGCAGCCACACATCTGTAGGAGGAGTGGGTGACAGAAATGAATGATATGCACAGATTAATTTTTATAACATACACAAAGACAGTGTTGCATGAGGACACATCACAGTTTGCAGAATGATTTCAATCTCCACAGGTTGTGAATGAATTATGTTGGAAAGAACTGCAGATGCTGGTTTAAATCAAAGGTAGACACAAAATGCTGGAGCATCTCAGCAGGTCAGGCAGCATCTCTGGAGAGAAGGAAACGTCACCCATTCCTTCTCTCCAGTGATGCTGCCTGACCCGCTGAGTTGCTCCAGCATTTTGTGTCTACCTTGTGAATGAATTATGTACATATACTGAATTACTTGTATGAGTACAGCCAAATCCTTTAAAATACTATTTACTTGTTTTGTGCTACTAAAGAAATACTTATCGTTTATCCTTTCCAGCAAAATCAGTATCTTCATTGAATGACATTATTAGACTTATCAGAATTCAGTTTTTATTGATTTGAACAGGTAAAATCTAAATTTATTTTTATGGATTTATCTCAATATTAATCTATTTGGATTTGCAGGATGCAATAAAATTAGAGGTGCGGAGACAGTCAATTTAAAATGGCGGCATTATATGAAAAGCTTTGCATCACCTGTTCAAATACAAAAAGTGAGTAACCATGAGTCAATGATATGAACAATACTTCCTTTAACTGGTGTTTATGACTAGCAGGCAGTACAACAACCTACCACACATTCTAAATATTTGCCAACTTTGGTTTGCCACATAATATTGATATGCCGATGAGAGAAAGTCGCTGACTTCTTATCTTGTGACATCAGGCGGCACAGTGGCGGAGCATTAGAGTTGCTACCTTTCAGTGCCAGAGACTCGGTTTCGATCCTGACTACGGGTGTTATCTGTTCAGAGCTTGTACGTTCTCCCTATGCCCGCATGGGTTTTCTCTGGGTGCTCCGGTTTCCTCCCACACTCCAAAGGCATACAGGTTTGTAGGTTAATTGCCTCTATTAAATTGTAAATTGTCCCTTGTGTGTAGGATAGTGCTAGTGTGTGGGGTAATCGCTGTTAAGCATGGAATCAGTGGGCTGAGGGGCCTGTTTCTAGCGAGTACAAGCCGAGTCTATGAAGAAAGACTGGATAGACTCGGCTTGTACTCGTTAGAATTTAGAAGATTGAGGGGGGATCTTATAGAAACTCACAAAATTATTAAGGGGTTGGACAGGCTAGATGCAGGAAGATTGTTCCCGATGTTGGGGAAGTCCAGGACAAGGGGTCACAGTTTAAGGATAAGGGCAAAATCTTTTAGGACCGAGATGAGAAAAACATTTTTCACACAGAGAGTGGTGAATCTCTGGAATTCTCTGCCACAGAAGGTAGTTGAGGCCAGTTCATTGGCTATATTTAAGAGGGAGTTAGATGTGGCCCTTGTGGCTAAAGGGATCAAGGGGTATGGAGAGAAGGCAGGTACAGGATACTGAGTTGGATGATCAGCCATGATCATATTGAATGGCGGTGCAGGCTCGAAGGGCCGAATGGCCTACTCCTGCACCTATTTTCTATGTTTCTATGTTTCTACTTTTCCATGCTGTATATCTAAACTAAAAAGAATTAAACTATCACCAGGATACATCGCACAACTGCTGCTGTTGTGACGTAGACTAGGGAATTAATTTTGATTGTTCAGGGCGGCACAGTGGCGCAGTGGTAGAGTTGCTGTCTTATAGCACCAGAGACTCAAGTTCAATCCTGACTATGTGTACTGTCTGTACAGAGTTTCTACATTTTCAAGAGTTTTCAAGAGAGGGTTAAGGGCCTGTCCCACTTACGCGATTTTTTCGACAACGGCCGGCACCGTCATAGTCGCAGCAGGTCGCCAAACATTTTCGCGAAAAATCGCATAAGTGGGACAGGCCCTTTAGATTTAGTGCTTAGGGCTAACGGAATTAAAGTATATGGGGAAAAAGCAGGATCGGGGTACTGATTTTGGATGATCAGCCATGATCATATTGAATGGCGGTGCTGGCTCGAAGGGCCGAATAGCCTACTCCTGCACCTATTTTCTATGTTTCTATGTTCTCCCTATAACCATGTGGGTTTTCTTCCAGTGCTCAGGTTTCCTCCCACATTCCAAAGATGTGCACGTTTATTGTTCAATTGGTTTCTATAAATTCTAGAGTGTAGGATGAAAATGTGGCATAGCATAGAACTAGTATATGGGCGATTGATGGTCGGCATGGACTCGGTGAGCTGAAGGTCTGTACATCTAAATTTAAAAAAGCATAACCTACTTTCCCATTACAGTAGCGAGAGTACTGTTGAGCTGATAGTGGAATCAATTTTCTCAGAGGTGTCTGTTATATTTTAAATAGATTGATAAAGAATCAATATGCTCCTATATATCTAGCCTCATGAAACAAAAAATTCACATCTTGCGATGAACAGTGGAAGCATTTGTTCTTGTCAATCTGTGCCTGTGAGGTGAAATCAATACTTATTCATGTTCACTCATAACAATATTGAATCACACCGTGTCAAATTTGGTCCCAGCTGTCTCTATTATATCTGTTTATATAACCCGTCTACATTCCTTTGCAGACTTTGTCTCCCTCACCCAGTTTACATTCCCATCTTGCTTTGTCAGCAAACGTAGCTGCTTTGCCCTGGGTCCCTTCATCCAAGTCATTGTCATAGATTATAACTAGTCCAAGGGACCAACACCAATTTTGTGATAGCCCATTGTATTAGGAAAGAAAACAATTATTCATTTACTTGGATTCCTGTCCTTTAATCAATTTCCATTCTACTTTTGCTATCGCACCTCTAACCTCATAGATTCACGGAACTGTACAGCATGGGAACAGTTCATTTGGCCCGAAGATAGACACAAAAGCTGGAGTAGCGGTACAGGCAGCATCTCTGGAGTGAAGGAATGGGTGACGTTTCGGGTCGAGACCTGAAGAAGGGTCTTAACTTGAAACGTCACCCATTCCTTCTCTCCAGAGATGTTGCCTGTCCCGCTGAGTTACTCCAGCATTTTGTGTCTATCTTCGGTTTAAACCAGCATCTGCAGTTCCTTCCTGCACAGTTCCTTCCTGCACAGTTCATTTGGCCCACCTTGTCCAGGCTGACCAAGTTGACATATTCGGTTGGTCCAATTTGCCTGCATTTGGCCCGTAGCTTTCCAAACCTTTTTTGTTCATAAGGTGCCTCTTTTCAATGTACAAATCTTTCTGGTCCTGTTTTTTTTTTAACTCCGGGTTCCCATTTGCCTACCCTGTTAATTACATTCACCAAGAAAACTCTACCAGCTTTGTTAAATATTTCTTCCCTTATTTAAAAAAAAGGTTTTTAATATTTAATCATTTTGTGATTCTCAAAGTGCCTTGTTAACATTTCCTTAAAAATAGGTTCCAATGTCTTTCAATAATGATAGTTCCTATTTTGTTATCTCCTTTCTTGATCAGCAGCACTTCATTGTTGTTCTTTAATCCACTGCTGCCATTCCAGGATCTATTGAATTTTCTAGAACATGACAATGTTGCCATTATCTTCTTACAATCCATTTGTTGAGCAGCAGATCAAGACATTTACTTTATTTTAGTTCAATAAATTGCTATTTTCTTGATGTTAATTACTTATGTTCTTGATGTTAATTACTTATGTACAAGGTTAATTCCCGGGATGGCGGAACTGTCATATGCTGAGAGAATGGAGCAGCTGGGCTTGTACACTCTGGAGTTTAGAAGGATGAGAGGTAATCTCATTGAAACATATAAGATTGTTAAGGGTTTGGACACGCTAGAGGCAGGAAACATGTTCCCGATGTTGGGGGAGTCCAGAAGGGGCCACAGTTTAAGAATAAGGAGTAAGCCATTTAGAACGGAGACGAGGAAACACTTTTTCTCTCAGAGAGTGGTGAGTCTGTGGAATTTTCTGCCTCAGAGGGCGGTGGAGGCAGGTTCTCTGGATGCTTTCAAGAGAGAGCTAGATAGGGCTCTTAAAAATAGTGGAGTCAGGGGATATGGGGAGAAGGCAGGAACGGGGTACTGAGTGGAGATGATCAGCCATGATCATATTGAATGGCAGTGCTGGCTCGTAGGGCCGAATGGCCTATTCCTGCACCTAATGTCTATTGTCTATTGTCTTATCTTCCTCAATTTCATTGGATTTTTGACTTCCTTTTATTTCTGGTACGTTTGTAATACAGTCATAGAGATATACAACACAGAAAGAGTCAAGTATTTTATTGTCATATGTCCCAAACAGAACAATGAAATTCCTAGGTAGACAAAAATACTGGAGAAACCAAGCGGGTGAGGCAGCATCTATGGAGCGAAGGAAATAGGCAATGTTTTGGGTCGAGGCCCTTCTTCAGACTGATGTGAGGGTGGGGTGGAGGGGGGAAGAAGAAAGGAGGGTGGGGTAAGGAAGTAATGGAAGTAAGGAAGGGTCAAGTAGGAAGTAAATTCCTACTTGACCCTTCGGCCCACTGAGACCATGCTGACCATCAACCTTGCTTTTACACTAATCCTACATTAATCCCACTTTAATCTCCCCTTAGATACATAGATACATAGAAAATAGGTGCAGGAGTAGGCCATTCGGCCCTTCGAGCCTGCACCGCCATTCAATACGATCATGGCTGATCATCCAACTCGGTATCCCGTACCTGCCTTCTCTCCATACCCCCTGATCCCTTTAGCCACAAGGGCCACATCTAATTCCCTCTTAAATATAGCCAATGAACTGGCCTCAACTACCCTCTGTGGCAGAGAGTTCCAGAGATTCACCACTCTCTGTGTGAAAAAGTTTTTCCTCATCTCGGTCTTAAAGGATTTCCCCCTTATCCTTAAGCTGTGACCCCTTGTCCTGGACTTCCCCAACATCGGGAACAATCTTCCTGCATCTAGCCTGTCCAACCCCATAAGAATTTTGTACGTTTCTATAAGATCCCCTCTCAATCTCCTAAATTCTAGCGAGTATAAGCCAAGTCTATCCAGTCTTTCTTCATATGAAAGTCCTGACATCCCAGGAATCAGTCTGGTGAACCTTCTCTGCACTCCCTCTATGGCTATAATGTCCTTCCTCAGATTTGGAGACCAAAACTGTACGCAATACTCCAGGTGTGGTCTCACCAAGACCCTGTACAACTGCAGTAGAACCTCCCTGCTCCTATACTCAAATCCTCTTGCTATGAAGGCCCCTTATTCTCATCAAATCTCCCCCGGATTCTACCAGTCACATACCCACAAGGGAAAATTTACTTCGGCCAATTAGCCTAGCGGCCCGCAAATCTTTTTGGATAATGTCTCTACAGATTGAAAACATGGGTTTAACATAAGTCATTTCCTTATTCCCCTTATAGTCTCCAATCTCAACTCAAAGAAACCCATGTTAACCTTGCCTCCTCAAAAGAAACTAATGGACTATGGGTTAATAACTGGAAAAAAGCTAATTCTAAAATTTTGGAAGAAGGTTCCAATACCAACTATAAATATGTGGATTTCAAATATGTTTGAAACATTACACCTAGAAGAGATAAGACTCCTCCTAGCAGGTAAACCAGATCACTTCCACCTGACGTGGTCTGCATTTATAGAATTATTACAAACATAGGGTGCAAAAGTACTTTAAAAAAAAAAATTGAGGTCAGGTAAGGGGGGATGATAGTTGAAGAGTTGGTATGTCCCATTTACGTAATGCTCATAAAAATATTTGTTTCTCTCTTTTTCCTCTTTCTCTCTTTCTTTCTTTCCTAGGGTCTATTTCTTAACTCTTTTTCTTTTGTTTTTAATTTTGCTCTTATAGGGTCTTCGTCCTTTTTTGTTGTCACATTTCCTACACTTTCACTTTTTCCTTCACTTTCTTCTTTCTTTCAATCTTTCCCTTTTCTAGTGTAAAAAATAAATGGAGTACATTAATTGTAAGAAGATATAAATGACAAGTACTAATGTATGTGGTTGTAATGTAATGTACTTCTAATAAAATACAAATTTAAAAAAAAAAAAAAAAAAACCTTGCCTCTCTTTCTCTTTATATACTTGCAGTTCTAACATTTCTTTGTTTCTTGCTAGATTACTTACTGTAATCTCTTGTCACCTTCTTTATTTTTTTTTTACCATTCTTGGCAACATTGTAATCCTCTAATTTTAATCTCTTCAACCTCATTGATCAACCACAGATGGGTCAGGGTGAAGGTGAGGTTGAGGGGGGGGAGGCAGGGAGACTGGTTTGTATGATGTACTGGGCTAGGTTAATAACTCTCTGCAATTTCGTATGGTCTTGGGCAGAGCAGTTGCCTAACTGAGCTATGATGCAAACCTAAAGCTTCGTTGAAATTGAGCCCTGCTGAACTTTCTTCGTCTTGTGGGGAAGCAGTGTCAATGCTTGGTGTGCTGTAGTGTCAATATGGTTGAACCAGGACAAGTTATTGGTGATATTCACGCCTTGAACTTGAGGCTCTTGATCATTTCCACTTCTGCGCCATTGATACTGACTGGGGCTTATACACCTCCCTGCTTCTTAAAGTCAATGACTATTCCTTTGCTTTGCTGACATTGAGGGTGAGATTCTTGTCTTGACACCATGTTACTCAGCTCTCTTTCTTCTTTCTGTACTCCGTCTCAACATTGTTCAAGATCCGGCCTGCTATGGTGGTGTCATCTGCAAACCTGTAAACGGCGTTACTGCAGAATTCAGTTGCACAATCGTGGATGTGTAGGGAGTGTAGTAAGGGGCTGCGAACATAGCCTTGCAGTCCATTGGTCAGTAAATTGTGGATCCAGTTGCAGAGGAGTTTCCAAATTTGGTTAGAATTATGGTGTTGAATGCAGAGCCATAGACAATAAATAAGTCCAATGTGTCCATCTTTCAGAGATGAATATAGGGTTCGGGAGATGGCATCTGCCATGGACCTGTTGTGGCAGTGAACAAATTGCAATGGATCTAGACTGTCTGGGTGGTCTAATGGGAGCTACAAATAGTCTCTCAAAGTACTTCATGACAGGGGATGTCAGAGGCATTGGTTGGTAGTCATTAAGACTAGCTACCGTGCTTTTCTTTGGTACAGGGGTGAGAGTGGTCTTCTTGAAACAAGTGAGAGCCTCAGAGCAGAGTAGGGAGAGGTGAAAGATATCCATGAATACTCCTGCCAGCTATTCTGTGCAGTTTTAAAGATGCGGCTGGGCACACTATCTGTGGGTTTACGCTCGGGAAGGCCAATCTGAAATCTGTAACGGCGATTGTGGGTGCAGGTGCACCCAAGGCTGTTGGGGTGGGTGATGTCTTTGCATTGCCCTGCTGTTCAAAATGAACTAGGAATGCATTGAGCTCATTAGGGATGGGATGTGTTAATACCAGCAATGCTGCCCAACTTCACTTGGTAACCTGTTGTAGCATGCAAGCCTTGGAGGGGTAGGGGGAGGAGGGGGGGGGGAAGTAGGGGAGGGCAGAAGTAGGGGAGGGCAGGGGAAAGATCATATATCTGAAATTGGAGAATTCAATGTTTATGCAGTTGGATTGTTGGCAACCAAAGTGGAATATGAGGTGCTGTTCCTTCAGCGAGTGGCCTTCCTTGGTCTCATCAACGTCAAGGAGGCCACATCAAGAGCATCTAATGCAACAGATCTTAGGCCATCAGGATTTTGAGAGGATTGTCTAATGTGGTGGTGGTACCTGATTCAGTCAGAGCCTTTAAGAAAAAGGAATTCAAAGAATGACATTCAAACATATCTAAAGTTAACCTTGAAAATGTTTGACTGCAAAAACGAAGACATTCAGTTCAGTTCAATTCAGTTGGGAGAATAACAAAGAAGTGGGTGTAATCCTGTTAACTATAGAAAATAACTTACATTGAAAAAGATAATTATTTTCATATAGATGAAGTGCATAGCAATGAACAGTTTTTAAACAGCAATGCAATGTATTATTGATATTGTGTTATTAATCTTTATATTTCTCCTCTGCTTCTATTATAATTGTAGTCCTTACCGCCCTTATCATATTAAGTAAAAACCTGTCTGGAATGTTGAATGATATTTTTATCAACCCCATTAATGTTCTAAATGTCTTCAAGAAAGAAAATTACAAAATATTTCAATGTTTATTTATTTTACTCCAATTATCACTGATATACGGCAATCAAGAATGCATATCGCTCTGTTCCCCGGGCAGGTCTGGGTCTCTCTGATCATTGTCTAGTTCACCTTATTCCGACCTACAGGCAGAAACTAAAAGCTGCTAAGCCTGTGGTCAGAACAACGAAAAGGTGGACAAGCGAGGGCATTGAGAACCTACAATCCTGCTTTGACTGCACGGATTGGAATGTGTTCAGGGAAGCAACCACAAGCCTCGATGAGTATACAGACACTGTATCATCATATGTCAGCTTTTGCAAGGACAGTGGCATTCCAACTAGGACCCGGACCTGGTTCAACAACAACAAGCCCTGGTTTACTGCAGAACTCAGACAACTCCGACGGTCTAAAGAGGAGGCCGACAGGAGCGGGGATGCCGACCTCTACAGGCAGGCCAAGTACAAGCTGAGAAGAGGAATCAGAGCTGCCAAGGAAAGGTACTCTGAGAAGTTGAGGAGCAAGTTCTCAGCTAGTGACTCTTCTTCAGTTTGGAAGGGCTTGCAAGAAATTACCAGCTACATGAGGAAAGCCCCCCGCTGTTTGGACAATCATCAGCTGACCAAAGACCTGAAGGAGTTTTACTGCAGGTTTGAAAATCAGAAACGTAACCATGGTCCCCCCTCCCCAACAAACACAGCCAGATCCCAGTCTGCAAAGAATGGACCCTGCACCCACTCCTCCCCATTCACCACTTCACACCTACTTAAGGCAAGACTGCAGTATGAAAAGACTGGACGCTTTCTCACCCCAACCAACACTTCACACCCACTCACAGCCTGACCTCAGTCTGCAAAGACTGGACCCTTTCCCACCACCCCTCTCCAAATACCACTTCACACCCAATTACCCACACCCTCCTTGCTGAACAACATCCTTGCATATCGGGCCAATCGATCTGTGGATGGTGCAGTCAACCTGGGCCTGCACCTCATCCTACAGCACCTAGACCGCCAGGGGACCTATGCGAGGACCTGTTTGTTGATTTTAGCTCTGCATTCAACACCATTGTGTCAGAGCTACTACACTCCAAACTTTCCGAGTTGACTGTACCTGAACCCCTCTGTCGGTGGATCACCAGCTTCCTGACAGACAGGAAGCAGCATGTGAGGCTGGGAAAGCACATCTTGGACCTGCAAACGCTCAGCATAGGAGCACCACAAGGCTGTGTACTCTCTCCTCTCCTCTACTCTCTCTACACCAATGACTGCACCTCCACAGACACCTCTGTCAAGCTTCTCAAGTTTGCGGACGACACAACCCTGAATGAACTGATCCAGGATGGGGAGGAATCTGCCTACAGACAGGAAGTGTCACAGTTGGCGTCCTGGTGCCATCGCAACAACCTAGAGCACAATGCTCTTAAGACAGTGGAATTGAATGTAGACTTTAGGAGAGCTCCCCCTCCCCTCACCCCATTCACCATCAACAACACCACAGTCACATCTGTGAAGTCTTTTAAGTTTCTGGGAACCATCATCTCCAAGGACCTTAAGTGGGGGGCTACCATCGACTCCACAGTCAAAAAGGCACAACAGAAGATGTACTTCCTGCGGCAGCTGAAGAAGCACAATCTGCCAGAGGCAATGATGGTCCAATTCTACATGGCCATTGTAGGGTCTGTTCTCACCTTCTCCATCATGGTCTGGTTTGGCTCAGCCATCAAGCACGACACCAGGAGGCTGCAACGAATCGTCCGATCAGCTGAGAAGGTTATTGGCTGCAACCTTCCCTCCATTGATGAACTGTGCACTGCAAGGGCCAGGAAGCGAGCGGGCAAGATCATCTCTGACCCCTCTCACCCTGACCACAAACTCTTTGAATCACTTCCCTCTGGAAGGCGACTCCGGACTGTCAAAGTTGCCACGCCACAGCCAGACATAAAAACAGTTTTTATCCACGAGTAGTTGCTCTACTCAACAGCCAAAAATCTGTAGCCTCCCTTTGAACTGGTATTTTGTTGGTTCACATGCTTGATCAATGGTGTTTTATCATTAATGTTTTATTATTATTAATGTTTAGTGTTTTCTGAGTCTTTTGTAACTGTCACTGTATGTCATGTTGTTACTTGTGGGCGGAGCACCAAGGCAAATTCCTTGTATGTGAATACTTGGCCAATAAACTTACTTACTTACTTATTCAACTGGTTTATAGTGTCCAGCATGATTAATAATCAGAGGTATTATTTCCAAATGCATTATTCACCTAGTACGTGTATGATGTTTTGAATAGCGATTTATTTTCTCACTGTGGAAGCATCAATTCCTAATCCCTAGAAATGTGCTATTCACCTACAACAACAGACCAGAGTAAAACAAGGGGGAAAGATTTGTTTCCTTTAAGATTACAGGCTGCTAGGAATTTTGCTGCATATGTAGCATGTGATCACTGCTCAAAAAACAGCATTTTTCAACGTTATGGAATTGAGGACACAAGGAACAACAGATGCTGGTTTACAGAAAAAGACACAATGTGTTGGAGTAACTCAGCAGGTCAGGCAGCATCTCTGGAGAACATAGATAGGCAACATTTCACGTTGGGACCCTTCTTCAGTCTGAATCTGTGGAAGGGCACTGACCCGAAACATCGCATATCCATGTTCTTCAGAGATACTGCCTGACATGCTGAATTATTCCAACACTTCATGTCTTATAATAGAATTGTTGTTCTGTCCACAATCTCCTGTTGGCATGGTAATATAAAATCTTTGATAAAATAATTCCACAATCCAAAACTCTAAAGATCTGATTAACCCACCCACACAATGCAATGCAGTACCTTGGAAGTAAACATAGAAACTTGGAAATAGGTGCAGGAGGAGGCCATTTGGCCCTTCGAGACTGCACCGCCATTCATTGTGATCATGGCTGATCATCCACAATCAATAACCCATGCCTGCCTTCTCCCCATATCCCTTGATTCCACGAGCCCCTGGAGCTCTATCTAACTCTCTTTTAAATTCATCCAGTGAATTGGCCTCTACTGCCATCTGTGGCAGAGAATTCCAAAAATTCACAACTCTCTGGGTGAAAAAGTTATTTCTCAATGACTGCTGGACAAGGACACCCAGTCTCGTAGCACTTCCATTTTTCTTAATCTGACATCATTGAGATAATAGTCTGCCTCCTTGTTCTTGCTGACAAAGTGGATAACCTCACATTTATCTACATTATACTGCCATGCATCTGCCCACTCACTCAACCTGTCCAAGGCACCCTGCAACCTCCTAGCATCCTCTTCGCAGATCACACTACCACCCAGCTTTGTGTCATCTGCAAATTTGCTAGTGTTACTTTTAATCCCATCATCTAAATCATTACTAAATATTGTAAATAGTTGCGGCCCCAGCACCGAGCCTTGCGGCACTCCACTCGCCACTGCCTGCCATTCTGACAGGGACCAGTTTATTCCTACTCTTTGTTTCCTGTCTGCCCACCAATTCTCTATCCATGTCAATAACCTACCACCCCCCTCCCCCCCCCCCCCCCCAATACCATGTGCTCTAATTTTGCCCACTAATCTCCTGTGTGGGACCTTATCAAAGACTTTCTGAAAATCCAGATACACTACATCTACTGGCTCTCCTTCATCCATTTTACTTGTCACATCCTCACAAAATTCCAGAAGATTAGTCAAGCAGGATTCCCCCTTCATAAATCCATCCTGACTTGGACCAATCCTTTTACTACTATACAAATGCGCCGTTATTACTTCTTTAATTGTTGACTCCAGCATCTTCCCCACCAAGCTAACCGGTCTATAATTCCCTGTTTTCTCTCTCTCCTTTCTTGAAAAGTGGGATAACATTTGCTACCCTCCAATTCACAGGAACAGATCCTGAATCTATAGAACATTGGAAAATGATCGCTACGATTTCTAGAGTCACCTCCTTGAGTACCCTGGGTTGCAGACCATGAGGCCCTGGGGATTTATCAGCCTTCAGTCTCAATAGACAATAGACAATAGGTGCAGGAGTAGGCCATTCGGCCCTTCGAGCCAGCACCGCCATTCAATATGATCATGGCTGATCATCCCCAATCAGTACCCTGTTCCTGACTTCTCCCCATATCCCCTGACTCTGCTATTTTAAGAGCCCTATCTAGCTCTCTCTTGAAAGCATCCAGAGAACCTGCCTCCACCGCCCTCTGAGGCAGAGAATTCCACAGACTCACCACTCTCTTTGAGAAAAAGTGTTTCCTCGTCTCTGTTCTAAATGGCTTACTCCTTATTCTTAAACTGTGGCCCCTGGTTCTGGACTCCCCCAACATCGGTAACATGTTTCCTGCCTCTAGCATGTCGAAACCCTTAACAACCTTATATGTTTCAATGAGATGTTTCAATGAGATACCCTCTCATCCTTCTAAACTCCAGAGTGTACAAGCCCAGCTGCTCCATTCTCTCAGAATATGACAGTCCCTCTCATTAGTCTACCCAATACTATTTCTCACCTAATGCAAATTAATTTCAGTTCCTCTCTCCCTAGATCCTCTGTCCTCTAGTACATCTGGGAGATTGTTTGTATCTTCCTTAGTGAAGACAGAACCAAAGTACCTGTTCAACTCTACTGCCATTTCCTTGTTCCCCATAATAATTTCACCTGTTTCTGCCTTCAAGGGACCCACATTGTCTTTACTAATCTTTTTCTCTTAACATACTTAAAGACGTTTTTACTATCTCTCATTATATTCTTGGTCAGCTTACCCTCGTACTTCATCTTTTCACCCCGTATTGCCCTTTTTGTTACCTTCTGTTGTCCTTTGGAAGTTTCCCAATCCTCTGGCTTCCTGCTACTCTATGCTATGTAATACTATACACCTTTTCTTTTAGTTTTATTCCATCTCTAACTTCCCTTGTCAGCCACTGTTGCCTCTTACTCCCCTTAGTATCTTTCTTCCTCTTTGGAATGAAATGATCCTGCATCGTCTTGATTATGCCCAGAAATTCCTGCCATTGCTGTACCACCGTCATTCTTGCTAGGATCCTTTTCCAGTCGACCTTGGTCAGCTCCTCTCTCATGCCATCATAGTCCCCTTTGTGCAACTGCAACACTGAACCTTCTGATTTAACCTCTCAAATTGTACTAAACAAATGAAGAGCACGTCTGAGGTCCTTCTCCTGCCTTCACCGTTTTGAAGCTTAAGAGGAAGAATCATCAATAGGCATCCCTTAACTAATTTCATTAATACAGGTTACCTGTTCATTCATTTATTGCTGCTTATTGGATCCAGCTGTATCATAGACCAAACAGAACAACACAGGATAGAAATAGGCCATTTGCCTCACAATGTCTGTTGGCTGCTTTGATTTCTTCATTACAATAACAACGTTTCAAGAATATTTATTTGCCTATAAAATGGTTCAAGGTCAAAAAAGGAACTTTTACAATCTCTTGTTTTTTACCTTTAAAATGTTCTAAGGACATGTGGTGGCCTTCACATACATGTTTGCATGTCTCGAAGGTCTTATTTTATAACTTGGCTTGGATGATATATATGTGCAGATGTCTGTGATTAGGCATTGAAACAATTTATTTTAAACTGAGAGAGTTATCAGATTCTGGAACACATTTAATGCCTCCTTTAAAAAATGCGCACTTGGACTGTACTTTAATCATATATATTACCCAGCTTAAACAAAGTGGTATAATCCGAATGACATCTACAATAAAAATATGTACTCATTATTTTCTTAGAGGCAGTATATTATGTTCGGATTTATAGCACCAGCTGCTGCCGTTGATTCCATGTTTTAAATTCCACAAGTAAGAACAGGAAGTATGTTTCAACCAGGGCATAACTGAGGTCTGGTCTCCTGCCCCATGTTGGTGTAGTTGGCTTTGGGGAAATAGCTGATGAAGACATAAATGAGGATATTTTACCAAGCAACAATTGTACAATGCTCATGTTTTATGTGATCATGTGAAATGTCTGAGCCACGCACTCTCGTGCAATAGATTTTGACGCATGTTCTCCTGTCTCAGTAAGATTAGCAACAAGTTTTGAAATTTTCTGCCTAGTACTATGAGCGTGCCATTGCTGAGTTGCTCCATATTTCAAGAGTCAAACGTGTGTTATTGTCATATGTCCCGAAACAAAACACTGAAATTCTTACTTGCAGGAGCACAATAGATTTTTAAGCATTTCTCATAAGAATTATGAAACAGCAAGTTGCCAATTTGCAGCAGTTTGGGTTTTATCCCCCATTGTTAAATTTAATGCAAAGTATCACCCTTATCACAGGCAGGCCTGGGGATTTATGAAACTACCAGGGCTCCAAGGTGAACTCTGAATTACTGCGGATCGAAGGGCTTGTCCCCACCCTAACAGCTGTATATACCTGGTGTTAAAGAAGGAACTGCAGATGCTGGAAAAACGAAGGTACACAAAAATGCTGGAGAAACTCAGCGGGTGCAGCAGCATCTATGGAGCAAAGGAAATAGGCAACGTTTCGGGCCGAAACCCTTCTTCAGACTGTATATACCTCGCTGGAGGTGAAGCCATGAAGCATGGTGTTTTCCTGCCGTAGAGGGAACGGTAGAGGTGAAAGGTTTAGATGGTGGGATGCAGGTGCTGTAAAATGGGGACTTGAAGAGAGGAATGGAGAGTGGGCTGTGAACGTTCCTTGGGAGAGAAAGGAACTTGGAAGGTAGCATAATGGGGGCTTGGAGTAGGGAGATGTTGGGTTGAGAAAATTAGTTCAAAGTGGGGAGAGGGGACAGAGGAACGTATGACTAATTGTAATAACAAGGAACAGCAGATGCAGGTTTATACCCAAGATAGATATAGAATGCTGGAGTAACACAGTGGGTCAGACAGCATTTCAGGAGAAAATGGATAGGTGGGTTGGGATAAGTTTTGGGTTGGGATTCTTTAGATATTAGAGATACAGCACAGAAATAGGCCATTCAGCCCACCGAGTCCGCGCCGACTAGCGATTACCCCATACGCTAGCACCATCCTACTCACTGGGGATAATTTACAATTTTACCAAAGCCAATTAACCTAAATTAACCTAAAACCTGCACGTCCTAGGAATGTGGGATGAAACCGCAGTATCCGGATTAAACCTACGCGGTCACAGGGAGAATGTACAAACTTCATACAGACAGCAGCTGTAGTCAGGATCAAACCTGGGTCTCTGCCACTCCAAGGCAGAAGCTGTACTGCTGCTTCTTCAGACTCAAATGATGGGTCTCAAACCAAAACATCACCTATCCATTTTCTCCAGAGATGCTGCCTGCTCCTGCATTTTGTGTCTATCTTTAGCGCATGACTAAAATATTTTCCCAGATTCTTCAAACTGCACAGCAGGCCCACATCACATTTAGTTTGCTCTGTACCACTCACCAGTGGCAGCCCTCCAGGACCGTGGTGCCAGTGAGTCTGAACAATGTAACTGTATAATTTATTATTTGTGTCTCAGTGCACCTCCAAGATAATAATCTGCCAATTTGTCATGCATTTTTATTCACGCAACTGTTAAAACTTTTCACTACACTAGAGTATGAACTATCATTTTCTTACTGTGTTTTTTATTATGCTCGCAGGCTATGTATCCCATGATTTGATTTAAAAAACATGCTTGACCTAGTTTAGGGCCTTCATTTATTTGCAAAGGCAGCAAGCCAGATACCTGCCTAATTGCTGAGGCCCTAAAGCTTAATAATTTAAGTCAAGAAACTATCCCTTTACATACTGCTCCCAGGTATACTTACACATATTAAAAATGCTGTGTTTCAACTATTTCCTACAACCGCTGAGAAAATATAAATGAGCATCAAATTAAACCTCAATTTAGGTAGGAACAGCAGATGCTGGTTTATACCGAAGATAAATGTAATGTGCTGGAGTAACTCAGCTGGTCAGGCAGCATCTCTGGAGAAAAAGAGATGCATGACGTTTCAGTTCTGAACCCTTCTTCAGACTCTTAAGGCTCAATTTAGTCAGGGAGGTGTAAGGCATGTTAAAAATCACATTGAAGTAGCAATTCACCCTGATATGTGTACTGAATGCACAACATTAAGGCAGATGTGAACTGTACTCTGCTGACTAACAGACAACATTTCAGAAGCTGCATTTAACAAACAAAATGTGTGTATGGAACATCTAACCAAAGTTTTATACATTGGCTGGAAATTTTCCACTCACCGCAGAATTCACCAGTCCTATGGAGAATAGCAGGATTAAAGGGTGTGGCGATATCATTACATTGCCAGAGCACACAATATTCCTAGTGTCCTTGGTCTATTAAGGGTCCCTCTGTAAGGTGTTGCAGACAATAAAAGTGACGTTGCAACTAATAATTAGCTATGCATGATTTTGCAAGGAGAGCATAAACACAAATTAATATGCACAACAGCAACAGTTGCAGATTACTCAACAGTAATATTGTAGATAACTATTATTTTCTTAGCCAGGAAAATTTGGCATTAGTTTTTACATTTTCAATGATTTGCCAAATCAAAAACTTCCCAGATGTGTCAAACAGGGATTAGCTGTAGGAAATGAAGGCAGGAATTTCCCAGGGTTTCCTCACAATTAATGAGTGAGGAAAAATGAAATCTTGGATGGAAATGTTTTGGGGCTTGATTAATTAATTTGTAATTAATTCCAGGCCTTTCTAATGTTGACCATTGAAGGAAATTTGATTTGATTATCAAGTCCTTAAAACATGGCTTTTTATACAGACATGGAACATTTTATCTTAAAACTGAGGAAAGGAATCGGACTAGTCTCATTTTACAGAATATGAGCTCATGATTTGTGGACCCAATGAACTTTGTGAGAGCATTTACTGTCTCCACCAGCTAAGGGAATTTTTTATCTGCACTTGGGAATAAATGTACTTTTCTAAATAACAGCCAATGCTCCAGAAAATAACTTTCTTTACACTGGGGAAAGAAGTGCAGTATTATTAATAATATTCACGGCTCCAGCTACAGCTGTGTCATCCATGGATTGCAATGAGGTCCACAGCAAATGCCATCTCCCTGGCCCTAAACTCATCTCTGGAACATCTGGACAACAAGGACTTCTATGGTAATCTTCTATTTATCAACTATAGCTCTGGTTTCAACACCATAATCACATCCATACTCATCTCTAAACTCCTGGATCTAGGAATCAGCACCCGTCACCTTCCCTCTGCCACTGGATCCTCGACTTTCTTACCCACAGACCATAACCAGTGAGGATAGTTGACAACACCTCCTCTACAATACTTCTCAACACCGGTGCCCAGCAAGGATGTGTTCTCAGCCCCCTACTGTACTCCCTACATACTAACATTTGTATGGCCCAATTTGGCTCTAACTCCATCTATAAGTTTGCTGATGGTACTATGGTAGGCTGGATCACGAGCAAAGACGAGACAGAGTACAGGAAGGAGAGAGAGAAATTAGTGACATAACATCAGGACGATAACCTCCCCCTCAATATCAGCAAGATGAAGGAGCTAGTCATTGACTTCAGAAAGCGTGGTGGAGTATGTGCCCCAATCAGCGTCAATGGTCCCGAAGTAGAAATGGTTGAGAGCTTTGTGTTTATTGGTGTTAATGTAACAAACAATCTGTCGTGGACCAACCACAATGATTCGACAGCCTAGAAGGCACATCAACATCTCTACTTACTTAGGAGACTGAGAAAAGTCAGCATGTCTCCAATGACTCTTACAAATAACTTCTATAGATGCACCATAGAAAGTATACTGTCGGGTTGCGACCAGCTTGATTTGGGAACAGCTCTGTCCAAAACCGTAAGAAATTGCAGAGAGTTGTAGTTGTAGCAGCATCGGTGAAAAATGAAAAAAAGTAGTATCACAGATTAACAGCTTTCCATTGGAAGTCGCCCTTGTGTCTTCTTCTGACCTGTCGTTTTACAACCAAATGAAATAGAAGACTAGCTTATCCATGATTTTCTGTTTTGAACCAGGCAGAAGTCAATACTTAAGAGACACAAAATTATTGAGTAACTCAGCGGGACAGGCAGCATCTCTAGATAGAAGGAATGGGTGATGTTTTGGGTCGAGGCCATTCTTCAGACTGAGTCAGGGGAGAGGGAGATACATAGATAAGGAAGTGTAAGGTGAGAAACCGAGTTACAGAGATAAGGTGTGAAAACAAGTTTACGGAGATATGGAAGTGTAAAGTGTGATAACGAGTTTACAGAGATAAGGGATGTAAACGTTCAATACTTGCTTTGTACATTAGTGAAGAATCAGACTGTGAGAGGGCATAACATTTTCTATTTAGCTTGCTTTTTATTAAGTAAATGGAAATAAAAGTTAGAAGAGATATAAAATGGATTGCCATTTCTCTATCATCCATTTTACACTGTTGCACAAGACCCTTCAACATGAATCCCCATGGGAAATACAAGCGGTCCTGCAATACACTGTTTGCAATTGGCCCTGTGAATGCAAACAATTTTGGGCTTCAACACATGTGCATCTAAGCTTACAAGGCTCAAGTGAGCTTATGTACTCTATAAGTGGTGGCTCTGCCAGAGTCCACATGGAGTTGAACAGTGAAACACAAACATGCAAAGATTTCTCAGCACTTATACTTACGAATCTGCACATGGAGCTTCAATCAGGTAACACTTTGGCAGAATCAGCATCTCCATTAATTTCAAAGTTTTGCAGCTCCAATAAATAAAGGAATTAATAAATTGCAAGTGTTTACTTATTTGCACTTGTTCTAACGATTTTAATTATTTAATCATTTATAGGGGCATTTAAAAAAAAATTTCAAATGATTATCAAAAATGTGTGTTTGATTGTTTATTTTATTTTAGCGAGTTTTAAATGCATCTGAATTTCAGTTTCAGAATCATTTGAAAATGTGTCCACATTTGGCTATAAGAATTGGGATTCGGTGAGTATAAAGTAATGAAAAATCCAAATGGTAAGTATGGATGGTGAGGTTGGTCACTATTCACAATGAGGATTCAGGTTGACGGGCTTAGGCAACAGTGTAAAAATCTCACCCAAGTAACCACACTGATTGTTGCTTTATTACCTGTTGTACTGATTTCCCCCTTTACTTTAACTGTACTTTTCTTTAGGCCAGTGAATTTGGCCAACCTTTTAAAATTGATTTTTTTTAAACTAAAGCAAGTGCTGGAGTAAATCAGCGGGTCGGGCAACATCTCTGGAGAACATGTTTCGGGTCAGGTCCCTTCTTCAGACTGATTGTAGGTGAAGGAAAGAAAGCTGGAAGAGAAGAGGGGCAATACAAGCCGTGCAGGTAATAGGTTGATACAGGTGAGGTGGTTTTAGGCAGCTGTGTAGATAAAGGGCAGAGATGATGAGACAGCGGGTGTGAGACAAAAGAATTGAAGAGTAGCAAATTAAAAAAACATAGAAACAAAGAAAATAGGTGCAGGAGTAGGCCATTCGGCCCTTCGATCATTCAATATAATCGTGTCTGATCTTCCAAAATCAGTACCCTGTTCCTGCTTTTTCCCCATATCTCTTGATTCCCCTAGCCCTGAGAGCCAAATCTAACTATCCCTTGAATGTTTAAGCTACAGTAAGGAAAGAAGGGTGAGTGTGGGGGAAGAATGGAGACGGGGATTGGACAAAAATTGGAGAATTTAAGTGGAAAATCATGACCTGGACAGAAAGGTCAGTATGGTGTTAAAATGGGTATCAACCGATAGATCCAAAAGGCCTTTGTAGACCGAGTGCAAGTGTTCGGCAAAACGCTTGCCGATGCACAGGAGCCCACATCGGGAACACCAGATGCAGTGGATGAGGTTTGAGGAGGTGCATGTGAACCAGTCTTACATGGAAGGACTGCTGTGGTCCCTGGATGGAGGTGAGGGTGGAAGTATAGGGACAGGTGTTACATCTCCTGTGGTTGCCGGGGAATGTATATGGGGAGGGGTGGTTTGGGTGGGAAGGGATGAGTGAACCAATGAGTTGTGGAAGGGCAATCTCTGCAGAAAGGGGTGGAGATGGGAAGACGTGACTGCTGGCGAGATCACGTTGGACGTGACAGAAATGTCGGAGGATAATGTGTTGGATGCGGAGGCTGGTGGAGTGGGAGGTGAGGACCAGGGGAACTCTATCCTTGTTCCTTGGGGGGAGTGAGAGTAGAACTATGGGACACAGAGGGGACGCAGGTTTCCATCTACGACAGGAGGGGAAAAACTAAAGGACGAGGTCATCACAGATGTCCTAATATGGAAAGCTTCATTTTGGGAGCAGATGCAGCAGAGGTGGAGAAATTGAGAGTAGGGGATAGCGTTTTTGCAAGAGGCTTCTGCAAGGTGGAATTGTAGTCCAGATAAATGTGGGAGTCGGTAGGTTTGTAGTAGATGTCAGTCAATATTCTGCCCCCTGTGATGGAGACAGAGGGATCAAGAAAAGGGGGAGCGGTGTCAAATGCAGTCCAAGTGAATTTAAGGGCAGGGCAAAGTTAATGGTAAAGTTAATGAAATCAACAAGTTCTACATGAGCGCACGAGGCAGCCCAGATGCGGTCATCAATGTAGCAAGAAAGAGTTGGGGAATGGTGCCAGTGTACATTTGGAACAAGGACTGTTCGACATAACCGACTAAAAGGCAGCATAGCTAACACCCTTGCGAGTGCCCATGACTACACCTTTAACTTGGAGAAAGTGAGAGTAGTCAAAGGAGTTGTTGAGAGTGAGGACAAGTTCCACCAGGCGGAGTAGAGTGTTATAAAGGGAAATTGATAGGATTGATTACAATATTTCAGTTTGTTATTTGCCCTGCATAACCTCTAGGACGAAAAATTCAATGCTATGCACCATACAGAATATACAACGTACGGCTATAGGAATCATTTGTTTGAATTTGGCCCTAAGTCATCCAAGCAACATTGCCAGGCAAATCAGAATTCTATTTAATCCCATTACTGGCAATTTAGTGGCATTGCATTACTTATTTGTTTTGTTTTAGTTTAATGCTGTTTAAAATCGCATCTGTTTATCCATTATGTAATTCTATAATCTTGACTGTGCTCACAAGATTGTCAAATGGGATTCATTTTAAATTGGATGATCATTTATAGGCTTGTGATTTGTTGCATTCTGACCAGTAATTCTCAGGAAAAAGTCAGCAATTTTCATTCACTGCTGGTTACTGAGAAATAAACATTTTGGAATTTCATCAGCTATTTAGAACCAAAGAATGTTCCTATATCTGTGGGTCAGATGGCCTTCTCTTCTCAGTGGCATAATCTAATGAATGGCAAGGAATTTAGCAAGTTTTCATCCATGAATTGTACTTGCTTACTGAGTTTGGTTTCATGAGGAGTCGGATATAATCCTTTATTCACTATACAGACACTCCCTGACTTGCAGTTCTGGACTCAGTCCCTAGTGCAATCAAGGCATTTTGTCATTTCCACATCATTGTATGATCATTCAAGCTTACATCGGAAACAAGCCGACAATGGTAATAGTGCTTACCCAGAAAACCAAGCGCTGCAGAAAGTGCCTCAACGGCAAGACGGAACCCAAGCCGGCAATGGTGGCGTTGCTTACCTAGAAGGCCGCATGCTGCAGAAAGTGCCTTGAACATAGCCGGATGCCACTGAGACAGAAAATACTCAGTGAGTTATATCGGGCAGGGGATGCGACTTACGTAAGGGTTCACGGAACAGCCAAACTGTTACTGTGCAAGTCCTGAGTGCCTTTATTTCTGTCTTTACCAACAAGATGGGTGGTCTACTCATATTCTTCAATGAGCTTGCAACTCCCGGAAAATATGCAGGCTTGGAGGCCTAATTTTCCAGGCATGTTTCTTTATAGGAAAACAGTGAAACAGTTTAAAAGATAGTTAATCTTTTGGGCAGATGCCATGTCACCTTTGCAGACTTTACTCCTGTTTGGGGTCAGGCTTGCTTCATTTAATATCTAAGATCTGATAGAAAACAGCAGAAGGTTTAAGGCTGGCCATTATTTATATGTGAGATTAGGGGATTGTGCTGTACATTTTATAGGTACCCACTTATCAGCAAAGGATGTGCATGGAAGTATAAATAAATGAGATTTGTGAACAGATTACTGTATTTATTAACATGGTCTCAATGTTTCTCTGCTATTGCTTTGTTCCCCTTCATGTTCTATGTGTCTCTATTGCTTTTAAACTGATTCACTAATGTACAACTGTTTAAATAATTATTTCATGTACCATCAAAAAGACCTCATATTTCTGGAACCTCCATTTATTATTAAATTGATGATAACAATAAGTAAAAGTATGTTGTAGTCCTGATAATAGATTTATGGCTCTTCTATTGCATTATGTACTGAGGGGATGTATGATATTGCATTTGTGGACATTTGGATTTTAAATGAAAAAAAACTAATTATTATCAACAAAATGATTACAATCATTTAACTATATGAGTCTCCAAACTTTTTGAAAAAAACAAATAAATATTTAATGGAAAGAGGTCAATGATTTGGTCGACACAGTGTAATTTTCTGTGCACTTACTTGTACGGCTCCATTATCTTATTTATTTTTAAGTTTTATTTTTAGTTACAGCCTCAGCAGCTGCCTGGTGATGTCAATCTGAAAATTACTCCTGAATTTCACAATCAATTCCCATTTAAACTCTTGCCATGTTGCCAATCCAGGAGCTGTTTTCAACAAAGCTTACACTGGTCAGCGGATTCATTCCATAGCATTGGAGGCTTTAAGTGTTTACCAGATGTAATGTGTTTAATGTTCACCAGTTTTATGCCTCTCTTTGATCTCCTGCTTGGGTTTAAAGCATTTGGGTTTTTTTTTTCCTTCTGCAGATGATTATATTACATTCTGAAACTTGTCTGTCAGACTTTTATAAGACCTACCAAGACTTTTCACATGCATTTGTCACTGCAGACAAGGCTCCCACTTGCACTGCTTCACAAGATTGTTTTAATAAGGTAGCATGACAGGCAGTATGAAATGAATGTCCTTGTTCCAGCCTTGCTTTCAGTGGAATTAATACAGTTCAGTTTTAATCACCAAACCACTCCATCACAGCCAGATCCAGCTCCTTCACAGTACTTGTCTTCTGCCTTTGGCAGCCATTAGCCAACCCATCCTCCTGCTCTCTATTTTCCATCACAACACCCCTCTTTCTGGGGAAAATAGACAACAATGGAATACAACTTTAAAAACAGGGGTAAGAAATTTAGAAGTAAAATTAAGAAGCAATTTATCACACGATAGAGTGTTAGTCTGGATTTGCCGTTAAATGGACAATGTCATTAATAGTTCAAACCTGAAATCAAATCAATAAAACCATTAGTTACATGAGACCAAACTTGTATATTTCAACACATAATGCAGTGACATTGAACATGGAAAAACAACCTGCATTTTGCATTCTCTGAGGTTCTGAACTATTTCTTATGCAAATTAATCTTCCGAACTAAGAGTGTAACTTTGTATCTCGTAGAACTAGAATTGAGCCCTAACTGAGAGAACACCCTGGACAATCTACATTTTGTTTTAAAACTTTCACATTGATAAGAATCATTGGCAATATAGTTTGAGAATATATGAAAAGAATTAGAGTTAGACGTTGTACATCGATGACAGATGAATCGCATATGAGTGCAGTAGTAACAGAACCAGCGACTAATAAAGTAACAATGTAACTCAGAGAAAATAAAATCAGTTGATTAAAACAAGAGCAACAATGGAAGAGTTTGAATATGCATTTATTGCATTATTAATTTAGTGACAATTTATTATAAATTCTGAAAAGTTGTATTTTTCATTTGTTCCACACTGAAAAAAAACCTAATTTTGCCAAACAATAATAATAACCACAGACCTAGCCACTACATGTCTATTCTGTGGAAAATCAGGCAGGTGTGTGGGATGTTTATTCTTTCTTCACTTACACAGGGCCTCTGTGTATTCCTCATGCATGACCAGGAATAAGGAAGAACGTAAGCAAGCGCCTCTACTTTCTTGGAAATTAAAAAAGATGAGCATGTCACCGAATACTCTCACAAACGTCTACATTTACACTGTAGAAAGTATCCTGACTTGTTGCATCATGGCCTGGTACAGCAATTGGATCAAGTGCATCCCTGGAAGAGTTTCGGGAACTAAGTAGTAAACCGAAAAAGAAGATCAGAAGGGCATGAAAGAGTCAGGAGATAGCTCTGGCGGGTAGCATTAAGGAAGATCCCAAAAGATTTTATAAATACATAAGGGGGAAAAGGGTAACTAGAGAAAGAGTGGGACCTCTCAGGAATCAAAGCGGTCACCTCTGTGTGGAGCCACGGGAGATGGGCAAGGTCCTCAATGAGTATTTCTCCTCTGTATTTACCAAGGAGAAAGACAGTAGGATGGAGGAACTTGGGACAGACAATGGATGTGTCTTGAGAGCAGTCAGTGTTACCGTCGAAGAAGTATTGAAAGTACTGTCATGTATGAAGGTAGACAAATCTCCAGGGCCTGATCAGATATATTCAAGGACATTGCGGGATACTAGAGAGGAAATTGCGGGAGCCCTGGTTGAAATTTACGAGTCGTCCTTAAATACAGGAGAGGTGCCGGAAGACTGGAGGGTGGCAAATATTGTGCCTCTTTTCAAGAAGGGCTGCAGGGAAAATGCTGGGAACTATAGGCCGGTGAGCTTAACTTCTGTAGTTGGAAAGTTACTAGAGAATATTCTGTGGGATAGGTTATACATGCATTTGGTTGGGCAAGGGCTGATTAGGGATAGACAACATGGTTTTGTACATGGGAGGTCGTGTCTCACAAATCAGATTGATTTTTTTGATGAAGTGACCAAAATGGTCAATGAGGGCAGAGCTGTAGATGTTGTGTACATGGATTTTAGTAAGGCGTTCAACAAGGTTCTGCATGGTAGGCTGCTCTGGAAGGTTAGGTTGCATGGGATCCAAAGAGAGATAGCTGAATGGACAGCAAATTGGCTCCATGGAAGGAAGCAGAGGGTGATGATGGATGGTTGCTTCTCGGGCTGGATGCCTGTGACTAGTGGTGTGCCTCAGGGTTCGGTGCTGGGCCTGTTACTGTTTGTCATCTACATCAATGATTTGGATGAGAACATACAGGGCAAGATTAGCAAGTTTGCCGATGATACAAAAGTTAGTGGTTTTGCAGATAGTGAAGATGGTTGTGAAAGATTGCAGCAGGATTTGGATCGATTGACCAGGTGAGTGGAGGAATGGTTGATGGAATTTAATACAGAGAAGTGTGAGGTGTTGCATTTTGGGACGTCGAACAAGGGCAGGACCTGCACAGTAAATGGTATGCCTCTGGGTAGTGTTGTAGAGCAGAGGGATCTAGGCGTACGGGAGCATGGTTCCTTGAAGGTCGAGTCGCAGGTAGATAAGTTGGTCAAAAAGGCTTTTGGCACTTTGGCCTTCATCAGTCAGAGCATTGAGTATAGAGGTTGGGAGGTCATGTTGCAGTTGCATAAGACATTGGTGAGACCACATATAGAATATTGTGTTCAGTTCTGGGCACCATGTTATAGGAAAGATATTGTCAAGCTTGGAAGGGTTCAGAAAATATTTACGAGGATGTTGCCAAGACTAGAGGGTGTGAGCTATAGGGAGAGGTTGAGTAGACTGGGTCTCTATTCCATGGAGCGCAGGAGGATGAGGGGGTGATCTTATAGAGGTGTACAAAATCATGAGAGGAATAGATCGGGTAGATGCACAGTCTCTTCCCCAGAGTAGGGGAATCGAGGACCAGAGGACATAGGTGAAGGGGAAAAGATTCAATAGGAATCTGAGGGGTAACATTTTCACACAAAGGGTGGTGGGTGTATAGAACAAGCTGCCAGAGGAGATAGTTGAGGCTGGGACTATCCCATCATTTAAGAAACAGTTAGATAGGTACACGGATAGGACAGGTTTGGAGGGATATAGACCAAGCGCAGGCAAGTGGGACTAGTGTAGCTGGCACATAGTTGGCCGGTATGGGCAAGTTGGGCCGAAGGGCCTGTTTCCGCACTGTATCACTCTATGACTCTATAATTGCAACACATAGGAACGTAAGAAGCTGTTGAGAGTGGTGCACTCAGCTCAGTCCATCACAGGCACAGCTCTCCCCACCTTCGAAACTATCTACATGAGGTGCTGCCTCAAGAAAGTGGCATCTATTAATTATGAAGGATCTCCACCATCTGGGCCATGCCCTCTGCCACCATTGCCACCATTGGATTGAAGCTCTCTATCTATCCAATCTGACACACGGTTCTTAACCTGTAACATTTACTTCTGTTTCCAAAAACTACCCAACTTGCTGAATATTTCCAACATTCTCTGTTTTTCTTTGAAAATTTTTCAGACTACAGATTTTTAGATTTTCTAACCTGCATTTAATTGTGAGTGTTTTCCAGTACTCAGCTACATCCAGTTTTTGGTATGGTTTGGATTCTTTCTCAATGTGAGTTTTGAAATTCCTGAACTGAGTTCAACAAATTCAGCTGTTCTCTTGGTGAAAAGTTGAAATGTCTTTAATCAGGTTTTGGCACTCCTCCCCCCCCCCCCCCCACCCCCCACCCCACTGTCCCTGTGTTGTGACTGACCTACTGGTTCCACTGGCTTTTCCAGCTTTTGCTGCACTCTGTATGCTTGCCGACCTTTCAAGCTTCTCGGCAGATGGGTGGCACAATGGTGCAGCTGTAGTGCTGCTGCCTCACAGCACCAGAGAACTGGGTTCGATCCTGACCAAAGATGCTGACTGTGTGGAATTTGCACATTCTTCCTGTGACCACATGGTGTCCTCCGTGTGGTCCGGTTTCCTACCACATCCGAAAGACGTAGGTTAATTGTCCTATGTAAATTATCCCTAATGTATTGGGAATGGATGTGAAAGTTAGAAAACATAGAACTAATGCGAACGGGTGATCGATGGTTGGTATGGACTCAGTGGCCGAATGGCCTGTTTCCTTGATCTATCTCCAAATTCAACTAAACTAAACCTCAATAAAAGCATGTTTCCCCACTTCTTCCAAAACCGAATGTGTTGGTTTAATTGTGATGTGCAATTAATTCTACATTCCACTTGGATTTTTAGCTCCATAGAAATGTCCTTTCTGGAGCTTCTGTCTACCACCTTCATCTCTGAGGTTGCATAACCTTTCAACCAAAAACTACATGATAACTTAGATTTATTCAATTTTTGTTTATTATATATTTCTATATGTATTGTGTTTAGAAGTCTGTTAACCTGTTGCATTAGAATTTAATTGTTCTGTTGTCAATACATATGACAATTAAACAATAGACATTAGACAATAGGTGCAGGAGTAGGCCATTCGAGCCAGCACTGCCATTCAATGTGATCATGGCTGATCATCCCAATCAGTACCCCGTTCCTGCCTTTTCCCCATATCCCTTTACTCCCGCTATCTTTAAGAGCCCTATCCAGCTCTCTCTTGAAAGCATCCAGCGAACCTGCCTCCACCGCCCTCTGAGGCAGAGAATTCCACACACTCACAACTCTCTGTGAGTACAAGTGTTTCCTCGTCTCCATTCTAAATGGCTTACTCCTTATTCTTAAACTGTGGCCCCTGGTTCTGGACTCCCCAACATCGGAAACATGTTTCCTGCCTCCAGCGTGTCCAGACCCTTAACAATCTTACTGTTTCAATAAGATTCCCTCTCATCCTTCTAAACTCCAGAGTGTACAAGCCCAGCTGCTTCATTCTCTCAGCATATGACAGTCCCGCCATCCCAGGAATTAACCTTGTAAACCTACGCTGCACTCCCTCAATAGCAAGAATGTCCCTTCCTCAAATTAGGGGACCAAAACTGCACACAATACTCCAGGTGTGGTCTCACTAGGGCTGCAGAAGGACCTCTTTGCTCCTATACTCGACTCCTCTTGTTATAAAGGCCAACATGCCATTCGCTTTCTTCACTGCCTGCTGTACCTGCATGCTTACTTTAAACACTCGAGACTTGACTTCACCCTTTCTGCATCAATTTTATCTCACCTTCACGGACCTTCTGAATTAAATTTGGGCCACTATATTTCTAATCACCAAGAACTACCAGGATGCATTAACTATATAAAATCATGAGAGGAATAGATCAGGTAGATGCACACAATCACTTGCCCAGAGTCGGGGAATCGAGGACCAGAGGACATAGGTTCAAGGAGAATGGGGAAAGATTTAATAGGAATCTGAGGGGTAACTTTTTCACACAAAGGGTGGTGGGTATATGGAACAAGCTTCCAGAGGAGGTAGTTGATGCTGGAGAAACAGTTAGACAGGTACATGGATAGGACAGGTTAGGAGGGATATGGACCAAGTGCAGGCAGGTGGGACTAGCTGGAACATGTTGGCCGGTGTGGGCAAGTTAGGCCAAAGAGCCTGTTTCCACACTATATCACTCTAGAATGTTATGACTCTATGACCTGAAGAAAAAAAGAACACGCAGCAAATGTTCAACAGGGCAGGCAGCATCTGTGGGAAAGAAACAGAGTTGATGATCTTACTTCAGAACATTGACCAAAAATGTTATCATTGTTTCTCTCTTCACCGAGGCTGCCTGCGCAGCTGAAGATATCCAGGATTTTCTGGGGGGTTTTCGGATTTCCAGCGTCAGCTTTTTCCCCATTGTCTGCCTAAACTGCCCTAAAGGATCCTTGTAAGCTGCAACAATTAATTCTTTCTACTGCAATCTCTCTCTCTCTCTCTCTCTCTTTGATTCCTTCCACCTTCACACTCAACAATGTGAGAGGAATCATCAAAGGTGACTCAGATTACCAAAGTAGGCAGGAATGGCAGAGCTGTGAATACAATCACATCAGCAGGGATCGTAGTAAACGGCAGAAGAAGAGTTGAGAGGCTGAGTAACTTATTCCCTGTTCCTCTTCCACCTATGATACTGACTTCCCAATTCCCACAAATTTGCTTATTTCCATACTTTTCCTGCTCCCTTGTAACATTATACAATATGTTTTCTGGCTCCTTCCGAATTTCCTGGTGTTGCTAGGGTAGAAAGGGTGCAGAGAAGATTTATGAACATGTTGCCAGTATTCTAGGACCTGAGCCACAGGAATAGGTTGAGCAGGTTAAGACTTTATTTCTTTGAGTGCAAGAGGTTGGGGGGTAATCTTATAAAGGTGTATAACATCATGAGAGGAATAGATAGGGTAAACGCGCAGTCTTTTACCCAGATTAGGGGAATCAATACCAGAGGACATCATTTTAAGGTGAGGGGGGAAAGATTTAATAGGACCCTGAGTAAGGTGGTTGGGTGTATGGAACGAGCTGCCAGTTGAGGCAGGTAATATCATGACGTTTAAAAAACATTTAGACAGGTACATGGATAGGGTAGGGTCAGCGGGATATGGGCCAAATACAGGAAGGTGGGACTAGTGTAGCTGGGGCTCATTGGTCCTCGCGGGCAAGGTGGGCCGAAGGCCTGTTTCCACGCTGTATGACGCTAAGACTGTGACCCTTCAATCTTATTCCTCCTTGAGACATTCCGTAGCATTCACCTGTTGACCAGCTGTGGACCACCTCCCCTAAAGTCTCTTATGCCGTCAATCGTCAGATTTTTCATAAAGGAGGATCTAATTCCCGTGCAGCACCTTGGGAGAGGGTTTCCTTGTAAAAAGATACTGTGGGAAGTGTTTGAACTGCAATTGTACCTGTGGGATCAGTGCTTGTCAGTCCGCAAATAAACACCAGGTGGCAGTAAGTGTCCAGTAAAAGTATTCCCTGCCGCAGATACTAAAATAGCCTAGAGCATGGGATTGCTGCTGCTGTATGGGTACTTAAAAAAAATATCCTGTAAGCTTTCTCCAGAATGTAAATGCTTCTGTTGACGTTGATGAATGCTTCTGGAGCATTCGACTTCGTGGTGACTTCGAGAGAAATCCGAGCACTGTGGTAGTCGTGTCGCTGTAGTTACAGCTCTCTGCGAATCAGAAAGACATTCGATCAAGGTGGATCAAAGGGCCCACAGAACAATCATGTAACCATGCAGATCAGATAGAGGCCGTTCTGCCGGTGATCCCAGAGTCGCTTCCCTCTGTCCACACAACTAGCAACTATTTCCTCTTCGCATCTAAAGTTTCCGGACAACTTGTATCATTCAGTGAAGAACCCTCACTGGTCAATCGGCGGCGTGTCCCTTGTGGCAAATCACCAACTATTCCAGTCACGGCGACATGCGGCAGGGAGACAGATCCTTCGGCCCACCGCGTCCATTCTGGCCACCGTACATCTATCCAAACTAATCACACCCCAGCATCTCGGGATGGAGTCATCGGTGCCCCGGCGCTTTAAATATCTAGTAAATATTGTGAACCTACCCGCCTCCGCTACAATGGCGTTCCAGCTTCTGGGTGGACAAAAAATCTCCCACTCCTTGGATGAAACCTTATGGCCTCTAGTTATAGAGAGCTCTACTAAGTGGGGACAGGTTTCTCACTCTCTGTCCTATCACGCCCGCTATAAATTTGTGTTCTTCAATTAGGTGCCCCTCCGGCCTTCCCCACTCCTGCCTCTCTGGCGCAGATGGCAGAGCTGCTACCTCAGGGGATCGATCCTGACCTCGGATACGGTCTGTGCGCAGCTGGCACGTACTCCTTGGGACCACGTGGGTTTCCTCCGGGTGCTCTGGTTCCATCCCACAACGTAAAGAAGCGTGGGTTTGTAGGTTAATTGGCCTCAGTAAATTGCCGCTAGTGATGGATGAGTGGATGCAAATGTGGAAATAACATAGAACTGCTGTGAACGGGTGATCGGAGTGGACTCGGTGGGCCGAATGTTTCCATGCTGTATCTTTCAATCAATCCCTCCAGTCTTATTATTTAACGACTCATTTGCAGGCATTATATCTTTCCGTGTCCATCTTCCCTTAATTCACTGTCCACCTCAACGCGTTCGTTATTTATGCACCGACTTCATACAATCACATGCTTTGTCTAAGTATGCTGACCAGACATACGCATAATAAGTCCTCCAAGTACTTTCTAAAATCCTACAATTCATCGTGTATCTGTTAACCTTATTAGTCTTCCCAAAATATAATGCCTCACATTCATCAGGATTAAATTCCACCAGTCAATTATAGGAATCATCTAGGGTGGTTACCTATAGCCCGTGTTTACACACAAATACTGCTACACTGGGGAAATTCTACCTGAACAAACCATCTGCCGACAAACATTGCTGTTGTGAATTTGTGACTGAGAAACCTCCTTCACTCCTATTCACCAGGGGTACCTTTAGATTCAACCTGTTTTAGAAATAAACATAATAATGAGAGACATCGATAGGGGAGACAATCAGAATACTTTTTTCCCAGGGTGGAAATGTCAAAGGTGAGAGGGCACAGCTTTAAGATGCGAAGAGTGGGGGTGGGGGGATAAAGGAAACGTGCGTGGCAAGTTTTTTACACCGTTACTGGCGGGCCTCTGGAATAAGCTGCCAGGGAAGTGGGGGGGGAGGGGGTGGAGGCAGATAGGATAGTGGCGTTTTAGAGACTTTTAGATACAGTAAGCACACGGATATGCAGGGAATGGAGGGGTATGGATCGTGTGCAGGCAAAAGAGATTGCTTTCACTTGGCATGATGTTTGGCACGGACTTTTTGTGCCAAAGAGCCTGTCCCTCTGCTGATCTATGTTAAACATCTCTATGTGGTACATTGTACCTTGCACCCTGGTGGGTTTATTTTGTTCCCAACTGATTTGGACAGTCCCATAATGGCACCTTGTTCCCTGATCACATTATGTGACACCGCGCTAAAACAATGCTGTTTATATTGGGAGTCAGACTCAGCTAGACTTGGGAGAATGTCCTCCGAGGTAGTAAATCGACCCTCTCACCCAGTCTGTTCGACATGTGACTCCACACACACAGAAATGTGATCGAGTCAACGAGAAACGGACCCTATGTGCTGCTTTTACCATTATCACCAACATTGTGTGAATGAAATAAACGGTCTGCTCTCCAGAAACCAATTCCTGAAGATGTCCAAGGGTTTCCTTTGATGACGATGTAAGGCAGTGGGCGGTGTGGCGAAATGTAACAAAGCAAGGTAATATACAGTGAACGGGACAGTGAATGGTGTGAAGGAACAGACGGACCTGCGTGCGTCCACAGACAAAGATAACATGACAAGTCAATAAGAGAATTAAAAAAACATATGGATTACATTCAGTCTGAAGTAGGGTCCAGGTGTGGAAATGTGTCAGACTCGATAACAATCAGCACGGGAGCACCTCAAGGCTGCGTGCTCAGCCCCCTGCTGTACTCACTCTATACTCATGACTGCATAGCCGGTCATAGTGCGAACTCCATCATCAAGTTCGCTGACGACACCACTGTTGTGGGACGTATCACTGATGGGGATGAGTCAGAGTATAGAAGAGAGATCGAGCAACTGTCCATATGGTGCCAGCACAATAACCTGGCCCTCAACACCAGCAAAACCAAGGAACTGATTGTGGACTTTGGAAGGAGTAGGATGGGGACCCACAGTCCCGTTTATATCAACGGGTCGATGGTTGAAAGGTTCAAGAGCTTCAAATTCCTGGGCGTGCACATCTCTGAAGATCTTTCCTGGTACGAGAACACTGATGCAATTATTAAGAAAGCACATCAGCGCCTCTACTTCCTGAGAAGATTACGGAGAGTCGGTTTGTCAAGGAGGACTCTTCTAACCTCTACAGGTGCACAGTAAGTAGAGAGCATGCTGACCGGTTGCATCGTGGCTTGGTTCGGCAACTTGAGCGCCCTGGAGAGGAAAAGACTACAAAAAGTAGTAAACACTGCCCAGTCCATCATCGGATCTGACCTCCCTTCCATCGAGGGGATCTATCGCAGTCGCTGCCTCAAAAAGGCTGGCACCGAGGACCCACACCATCCTGGCCACCCACTCATCTCCCTGCTACCTACAGGTAGAAGGTACAGGAGCCTGAAGACTGCAACGACCAGGTTCAGGAATAACTATTTCCCCACAGCCATCAGGCTATTAAACTTGGCTCAGACAAAACTCTGAACTTTAATAGCCCATTATCTGTTATTTGCACTTTATCAGTTTATTTATTTATGTGTGTATATATTTATATAATGATATATGGACACACTGATCTGTTTTGTAGTCAATGCCTATTATGTTCTGTTGTGCTGAAGCAAAGCAAGATTTTCATTGTCCTATCAGGGACACATGGCAATAAACTCACTTGAACTTGAACTTGAACCTCCATGTGTGTAGGTAGAAACTGCAGATGCTGGTTTAAACCGAAGATAGACACAGAAAGCTGGAGTAACTGCGGGACAGGCAGTATCTCTGGAGAGAAGGAATGGGTGACGTTTCGGGTGAGTGAAGAAGGGTCTCGACCCGAAATGTCACCCATTCCTTCTCTCCAGAGATGCTGCCTGTCACGCTGAATTACTCCAGCTTTTTGTGTCTTTCTCGACCTCCAAGGTCACCTGTCCATTCCTTCCAGAAGGCTGAGGGAAAACATGAATAAAGGGTATAAAATTATTAGGGCTCAACATCGTAAATGGGATGGAATGGTCCTCTGGGTTCCTTCAGCACATTGTGTTTTACTTGATACTGAATTCTCCTTCTAGAATAGGCACAGATTATAATAGGGAACTCCTGATGGAACTGTAATGAGGCCACAGCTAACGTATTGCATTTTGCAACCCTGCACAACCAAGGTAATATTTCACGGCAGAGGATACAGAGCTGATATACGAAGATGCTACTGGGAGAGGAGAATTGTAACAAAGAGGTAAGATTGAATTGGCTGGGGTTGTTTTCTTTGGGACAGGGAAGGCTGAGGGGAAACACGAATGAAGAGTATAACATTATTAAGGGCCTACCTCGTAAATAGGAAGGCCTATTCCCGGAGTGGGAGAGGTCAAGAATCAGGGGGCATACATTAGCAGAAAGGTTCGAGAGCAGTTAAGGGAATGTTGTTCGGAAGGGATACAAGTAACAGCAGATGCCGGAATCTTGAGTAAAACACAAAGTGCGGGAGGAATTCAACGGGTCAGGCAGCATCTTAGGAGGCAATTAACAATCTAAAGCAGCGCACCTACCCGAAACATCGCCTGTCCATTCCTTACACATGTGTTGCCTGATTCGCTGATTCCAGTATTTTTTTTCTTTCGGGGGGGGGGGGGGGGGGGCAGTTGGAACTCACTGTCTGAAGGGATGACACTGACCAAAATGTTTATTGCACTTTGGCAATATTCAAGAACTTGTACACAAAGAACCGTGATCTGCAGAATTACGGACCAAGTGCTGGAAGGAGGGATTCACTCAGGAAGCTGGGTTTTTTTGACCAGCGGAGACTAAATGTGTCCAAGGATACCTGTGTCTGTGATGACTGATTCTGCAGCTTGAGGTTCAGAGACTGGTGCCTTTGACCTGCTCTGTTGTAGGCTGTGCTTTAATCCACTCCCCAGGCCGTAAGAGAAGTGGATCATTAAATTATTAATGATTGTATCAAGAGTCGAGCCGTGCTGTAAATGTACACCAAGGCTGAGCGGTTGAAAGGTAACCCGAGCTGGTAACTTTAGATGCCAGATTCTATGTTGTAGCTCTAGGTTTTTAAGGACATTCTAGACAAAGAACTGCCTAAAGTGTGCGCGCCGGTGATAATTCAATTAATGTGTCAGAACCAATATTGGAAACGTGTATTCTGACCTGCTTTTTCACAAGCCACGGCGGAAGAGGGGAAGAGTAAAGTGGATCTCATTTTGCACTTGGTCTATTCGACCTCAAACTTCACCTCTGTTTCTCTTCCTACAGATGCGGACTGACCTGCTGAGTATTTCCAGTATTTTATGTTTTTATTGTAAAACAAAAGTCTGAATAAGTTTTACATCCGCTGCTCTAGATGCCAGCTGATCTACATCGGTGAGACCAAGCGGAGGCTTGGCGATCGTTTCGCCGAACACCTCCGGTCGGTCCACAATAACCAACCTGACCTCCCGGTGGCTCAGCACTTCAACTCCCCCTCCCATTCCGTATCTGACCTCTCTGTCCTGGGTCTCCTCCATGGCCACAGCGAGCAACACCGGAAATTGGAGGAAATGCACCTCATATTCCGCTTGGGCAGTCTACATCCTGGGGGCTTGAACATTGAATTCTCCCAATTCTGCTAGCCCTTGCTGTCCCCTCCCCTTCATCAGCCCCCTGGTTGTCTCCTCCCCCCCCCTCCCCCAGCCCTCGGGCTCCTCCTCCGCCTTTTTTCCTTTCTTCTCCCCACCCCCTATCAGTCTGAAGAAGGGTTTCGGCTGGAAACGTTGCCTATTTCCTTCGCTCCATAGATGCTGCTGCACCCGCTGAGTTTCTCCAGCATTTTTGTGTACCTTCGATTTTCCAGCATCTGCAGTTCCTTCTTTAACACGTCTGAATAAGTTTGATGTGTTTGTTATCGTTTGTCCGAGTCTGATAGCATGCGTGTTTGGCAAGGGGAGGTTATATTTCCCATTATTCAATACATACATGTCTCCCAGGTTTAGCATGACTTGGCGTTCAAGAGGCTTTTTTATGGCGTTTAAGAGGGCTTTAGATAGACAGGCGCATATGCGGGGAATGAAGGGATATGGATCACGTGGAGGCAGAGATTAGTTTATTCTGGCATTATGCTCGGCACAGACATTGTGGGCCGAAGGGCCGGTTCCTGTGCTGCACCTTTCTACGTTCTATGTTATATGATATTGTGTGTCCCTTATTTGTGGCGGTGGTTTAGTGACCAACTAGTTAATTCCTGTGTGAATCGATGCAACAGTAATAATCATCAGTATTCATTTCAGCTGAAAGGTTCCACTGATCCATTGGTCACTCCCTAATCAAAACCCAATCATAAAAATCAAGGCGGAAGTGAATTATGCCGGTTTCAAGGTAAAATAATTGAAAAGTAAGGGGTATTTTCCTTTATCCTCTAAGGAGAGAGGGGAGGGGGGGGGGGGTAATCACGCATGATAACTAATCGCTTAATAGTGATTATCAGATCGGAGGGTAAACATAGGTGCAGAATATATTTGTCAATCGCGTTCAGAGATTCCCACATGACTTTGTGCTTAGACGTTTTGATACATTTGTTCTCCAAATGCATATGCAATCTTGCTGTTGACATCTCCGAAAAGTCTCTGCAATTGACTGCAAGATCCCATATTCAGACTCGTGTTTAATGACTCCCGCGTCGGCTGTAAAAGTCTAATAATGGAAACGTCGGTGTTACAAACAAATTTGAAACTACTGTTAGTGCCGTCATAAAACTCTCACCTTTGTTGGAACTCAATTTGCTCTAGAAATCACGGATGCGTGTAATTTGCAACAGATTTGTTGCTCGCCGTTTGAGGTCACGGCGAGTAACTTATGAACTCTGTCTGTGCCCGGGTTAATTAATATTCCCGATGTAACCCAATGATTTTTTGATTTTTCTGTGAGCAGTATCTGTGTCGTCCTGGTACAACTCCGTTACTGTTTCCATGAAACAGGACACCGAATGGTCTCACTTATGCTTATTTTACTGAATATCAAGAGGTTACAATTAACTACAGGTCGGATGACAATTCAATACTGGAAATACTGTTTAGTTTAGTTTGGAGATACAGTGCGGAAATAGGCCTTTCGGCCCACCGAGTCCGTACCGACCAGCGATCCCGCACATTAACACCATCCTACACACACTATGGACAATTTACACATACACCAAGCCAGTTAACCTACATACCTGTAAGTCTTTGGACCCACGTGGTCACGGGGAGAACGGACAAACTCCGTACAGGCAGCACCCGTAGTCGGGATCGAACCCGGGTCTCCGGCGCTGCAAGCGCTGTGGGCAGCAACTCTACCGCTGCGCCACCCTGGCAATGTAACCCATGTTTGGGTTACATTGTTCTTTTTTTAATTATAGTACCGGATCAAATCAACTGTTCACAGAGGATGGCTACAAGCGGTGTTCTGAAATAGGGGTAACTTTACCAAGTAATATTAATGTGTAACAATCTTGTTATCGATATCCAGGGTGTTGAAAGCACGACAATGCCAAATTGTTCCTTCCTTACAACGACCGCTTGAAATATTTCAACGTAAACAGACGGAGATAGATAAAACAGCTCACCTCTTTCAGGTGCAACGCAGTATCACGTTATTAATGGTGATTAAGTTGAAGACTAATGGACTAATTCGTCTTGCGCCGTGTGGCCGCCCCCTCCCATCACCTCATTCCACGTCCAAATGCGACCACATTCAAGAGAGTTTAATGTGGCGGGCAGTGCGTTTGTGCATGTTATGTCGGCAAGGGATGTACCAGTTCTTTCTGGAAAGCCCCTGATCACCGAGCTTTATACTATGAAGCCGCGCATTCAACGAGTTTGCAACGTTAATGTCAAATGGTTGTAAAGGTGCGCGTGTTTGATCAATTCCATTGTGCAGTGTGCACAATTATCACGGTAATAAATATAATGTTAAACTAAGGGATATTCTGACATTGAGGAATACAAAAACAGCTTTCACCAGTCTGATACTTTGTTTTGCGGTGAAAAATATACGGACATTAATGTCGTTCATTTGAACTCCTCCAAGGTCACATGGTTGGATCTTGTTTTGACATGAAATACAACAATCGTCGAATTTTATGAGCAATGCGCATATTTTAAAAGGGATGTTATTTTTGGGAAGAAAAGTGCTTATTGTACACTTGCGAAAATGTTGACCCATTTAAAGGGTTGCTTAGACAGACCTTTCTAATAAATGGGGGAGCGAGCTGCCAGCACTCTGCTCAATGTGACGGCTGTTTTGTCTCTACCATCTTGCTGCAAAATAATCCGGGTAGGTTCCTGTGAGCCTTTGTGTTTGCTCCGGGAGATGTTGGCTGAAAGGATCGAGTTACAACTTTCATTTCCTGAAATGTTTGAGGGGACATCAGAGTTGTATCCTCAAATCAGGCGGCCCCGCCAGCTCGTGTTTCTCCCCCTGTCAATCAGCTGTCATCGAACAAATAGCCCTTGTTTAAGAGAAGGAGATGGCGATCTACCTGTTATTCATGACCTTTTAACAGGTGATCGCTCACCGTAAGAACAGGTAGTAATAATGATTTAGCTTGTCCCTTGTTTCCTCTTCTTAAAAATGTAGGTAAGTGAATACTATTCTTTCCCTCCCAGCGTTTCCCAGAGATTCTTTGGGGCGAATGAATACATCAAATGTAAGACAATATCTGTCGTGTTTAGAAATCCCTCGGCCATTCATAAAACTCCCAGTAATTATAAATACCTCTGATTTTTCAATAAATCGTTTGTACAAACAAACCTGGCCTTAAACCTGCAACCTCCACATCCCATTTAGCTGATGCGAACAAACAGGCCCACGTTACCACACACTGGAGTCTCCGACATCAGCTTTGCATGAGAGCAGTAGTTATTTTTTTTCATTTTTAATTTCCTGCGTGGTTTAAATGCGAAATTATGCATAAGAAGGCATTTCCTCCCTTAATACGAGAGACTCGCAGTTTATTGTGCTTCTTATGTACAACATCGTTTTCCTTTTTGTTTACACCTACCGCTGGTTTAATTCCTGCCCAATCGAAATTAACCATTAAACATCATCTAAATGCAGCTGGGAAAAAAAAAACGCTTTCCTTATGTTCGCTCGTGTTCTTGGTTCTTGGTCCTCCAAAATATTCCAAATGGAATTTAAACTTGAGGTTTGTGAAACCCGAGGAGATGGCAATTAACAGCTTATTACGAAAATGTTTTAATTAAACGCTGGAAAATTCACTGCGAAATTGTAAACGAGGTGTAGTATCAACAATTTCCCTCGTTCTGTTACCAACATTAAAGTAGAAATACGATCGACCTTGTGATTTTGGAACAACATCTTCTGTATGACATTGAAGCGTTCCACTGCAATGCTGGTTCGGCGTTTACTGGAGGGGGAGGGGAAAGTTTAATCATAACAGGTCTTGTACTTTAAAATATTGAAGCAGAATATATACATATATAAATCACGGTTTATACTATTTGGGATCACTAATAGGCATGGCAATGCTTATTGTATATATCGCGGTATTGTTCTATCGACTGAAATAAATCCTCATTAATTGCCTAAATGCCCAGATTCCCATTGAATTGCTCATTATAACAATGCCCCCTTTCTCTCGAAATGTTTTTGATAAAATATATTGCCGTAATCCGCCGTTAAAGGATTCATTTCTTAATAACTCGCCGTCACAAGTAAATCTTGCGTTTGTTAGGATTCGCTACAATTAAAATTTAAAAAAATCGCTTCCTGAAGTAACTCCATCCGCGTCCCCTATTGAGTACGCCAGTTTTTGAGGTTGAGGGCGAGTACTCTATCAGGGTATATAACCCGGGTACGTTTCAGTCAAGTATTCCGTTGAGCACTTCACCATATGCTGACCGCACGTGTTTTGAGGAAGGCAGGGCCACCAACCCATGTCTTGGCTCTTATTTGTTTCTCGGTTAGGTTTTGGTTCATTAAGATCCCCTCCCAAATGGCGAATTCTGCCTGTATGGGAAGTGATCATATTTGAGGTAACTACTTTTGAATCCCGTTCTCTGGAGTTACAAGTACCAATGGGGATTAGGAAAAAAAAAGATTTTACGCACATTCCAGTTACTCGGCCCCTGAGAGAATTGCTTTTGTTAGTACATGACATTCGAAGCTCCTCCACTCCTGTGCCTCTTTGCGGTGCTATCTCGACTCAAATTTCAGCTTTCTCACGGCTCCTGCACATTTTTAAAAATCGATGTTTCAATTACATAAAGTAAAAGATCGGGAAACTGCACAATTTCTCGGAAAACCTACTATAAATGGAGTCTACCTAACAGCACCAAACCTATCCTCGCCTCTCCCAATGCCGCCTTTTTATTTGGTGCGGGTTAAAAAGGTATCTGTATTTCCTCTTTAGCTGACCTGAGCACAGTCTGTCTCTTCATAAAAAGAAAATCTGCAGTTCTTTGTGTCTTTCCCTTTAATTTAAAGTAATAGGAAATGGAAAAGCAAATAGATTGAAACGCGCTCTCATTCTTATCAATAAAGACAGATCAGGGCGGGGCAGTGATGCCGAGAGCTGATCTGATTATTTAGAGCTGTTTGTATTTCAGTGGCATCTTCATGAGGATCGAACGCCTTGAAGTGCACACAGCAAAAAAAACTGCTGAAGGAACTCAGCGTATCATGCAGCAATCGTGGAGGGAAATGGATAGTCAACGTTTTCGGATCGAGATCCTTCCTCTGTCCACCGATGCTGCCCGACCCGCCGAGTTCCTCCAGCAGATTGTCTTTTGCTCCAGATTCCAGCATCTGCAGTCTCTTGTGTCTCTCCCTTGAAGTGCACAGACTGTACGTCACTGCGGGAGCGTGGAGGGCGAGTTAATTGTTCAACAACTATGTCGAGCTGAGGGTGCTGATGAGAAATTAGAACCGCTTTCGTTTTTGCTTATATATATTTAAACATACTCCACTTCTACTCTATTTTTTATCATCTGTATCTAAAACATAACCTATAAAACGTTTGATGTAGAAAACGTTTTAGCGATTTGGAAACATGGCTTTGAGAAGATCTCATAGGAAGAAACAACACAACCAATTCACCTCCTTACTAAACATAGGGCGTGTCATTACAGTGATAATGTTGATGCTTTGGCAAAACGAACGTACATTTAAATTATACGTTGGCAGCAATCGAAAAATGACCCAGTAAATTCCTGCCATGCGGCCGAACTCCGGTGGTGGGGGTGCTGGTGGAAAAGGGGTGACAATGGTAGGAAAGGACGGCGTTATTTTCCTTAACCTTCAGGCGGTAGTTTGGCTCGGCGGAGATCTGCAACCGGTGACACTTTAGTCAGTGAATTGTATTGGGAAACACGTGGCCATAGTGAATCTTTAAATGGCTGCTGCCAAGGGAAGATAGAAATAACTCGCTCTGGACAAGGCACTCATCCGTTACTGATACAGGAAGGAACATCACTAATTTTAGAGCGGCCGTGCTTAGTTGCTTTATGACTTGTTTGAAGCTGCAGCGATGGAATTTAAGTAAATTAATTTCCCTGCTTGCAGCCTCTTGCTCTCCTTTAACAGAAAAAAACACACACTAAATTCAGCTAAAGCGTTCATTTTATATATAGGCAGTTAAATAGTAATGCCGGTATCATAATAATCTGGTTGTCACAGGCCGCATTGCTGCTGCCATTTAATACACTGCCTCACCTAATTTTTCAACATAAATCATAAATCACCCATTCAACACCTTCATGTTGACCGTTTCCCCCCATAAAACGGTGCATTTTACCAATAAAAAGGACATATTTCTTTCAATGCAGGTAGTGTTTGCAGATTTTATGTATATTAGAAAAAAGAATTTCTTATTTCTCAAGTTGATCAATAAATATGGCCCCGAACTCAGTGCATTGGGCGCTAATGGCTCATTCCAGGCAATGCCACCGCAGTAAGGGTCGAGCGGACCAAGGTCTGCCTTCTCGCTCACACAAGTAGTATATCGAGCGGTCGTGTGACATCACCGCGTGCATTGGACAAGCGATATTAACGACACGTAAATTGGAGAATGATATAAGCAAAGGACATTTATTATCACATACACCAATTGGTGTAGTGAAATTTGACTTGCCATTGCAGCACACATAAGCGAAGATTGTCATCGGTTTTTTTACCCAAAGAAAATTGCTGCACCGCTGGTTAATGCGAGGAAGTTATCCCGCGACAAACCTTCTGGAACAAATGCGCTTGCACACTTGCCTCATGATCTGCATATTCCCTACTTGCAAGAACCAAGCCAAGTTTCATTTCCCATTTCTGCCAGCAACACAGGGTTGCTTTATCACTTATAATCCTCACTGAATAAACGTCTCCATTTTCCTAAACGGACAGTATTTACATTTCTCTTCACAAATCATATCATACTCAACGTTTTCTATTCCGTGTGTAGTAAGGAACTGCAAATGGTGGTTTACACCGAAGATAAGACACAAAATGCTGGGGTAACTCAGCGGGGCAGGCAGCATCTCTGGATAAAAGTGACGTCTGTCTGAAGAAGGGTCTCTACCCGAAACGTCATCCATTCCTTCTATCCAGAGATGCTGCCTGTCCCGTTGAGTTACGCCAGCATTTTATGTCTATCTGCTGTGTGGCTTTCTATGCCAAACGTAGCAGTCACATCACACCTTCAAACCATGTGGTTGGGGGAGGGGTCATGAGAGCAGCCATAACAATCTCTTAGTCGTTCATCATTTGGCCAATAATTTTTCGCTCATAATTATCAGATTTAAAATATATATATATATATAGATATACCGAAACTAAGTGAAACGCGCAGGGAATTGGAAAGATGTTTTTAGGGAAACGGTGAGCAACGTGGATACTGGAACGACATCCATGCAATAACATGCGCCTTGGATGTGGCTTCTGTGGTGATAAAGGCTTCCCGGTCACTGTCGCACAAATTATTTTATAAGATGCGTCACGTTAGCAGGTTTCACATTAATTTTTAGGTTCAACTTCTACCACGTTAAAAGTTGTTGTATTGCCCATCCTATTGGGCAAACGAAGTCCCTCAGAGGTAAATAAAATCGTTCTGAAAGCCAACACACTGACCATCGACTTAGTGGTGTATATAGAACAGCCATGCCCCAACCTCCAATGAACACGATCACAGGAGATCAAGCCGTGTATTTCATAAGCAGAGCAAAATAAACAATATGAGTTTTGTTGTTGTTTTGAAATATCATTTTCGTTAAGGGCTAATGAGCGACGTATGTTCTCCACAGATTGGGTTGGGCAATCTACAATTCATTTGCAACAACACGAATTTTCGAGTAGAGAATTATTTGGTGATATCTGAAAAAATGAATTTAGTTTCATTCTGAGATTCCCGGAGTTGTATTTATATAAATATATTGAAACGTATCACATTGAACAAACAGTCAACGCTAAACGTTTAAATAAGTCAGGGTCCTCACTGGATACGCTCGTTCCTGGGCCAGGTCAGCTTCACTGTGATTACTATTGAATGCTGTCTTGCTACGGTGTAGGCTGCTAATCGAAAATAATTTGGGAACTATTTTGTACAATTGCAATTCTAACGCTGCATTGCAGGTCCGGCTGTGAATTGGTTTGAATGTATCGGGCGCTTGTTCTTATTTTCAATAGACTCTCTCCCATTTTATGAACTTTAATTCGATGGGAGCCATGTTTTAACAATGGGCCACACAGGGATCGCTTGCGTTAATCAGACAAATATTTCTTCAAGCACGTTTGCTGCAAGAGCACTGTATCACTCGGTGTTGGCACCGTACATGCAGCTTTTTAATGCATTTCCGATCATTCAAACCATGGCTGGGTATAAACCAAGCCAATCATCGTGGTACCGGAAAATATCCAAACTCTGTCATTCTGATTGAATCCAACCAAATAATCAACTCTCCACTGTTAAAGTTAAGGGCTGCGCCATATAATGGGAATCTATTTTATTAAAATTCGCTTAGCTGCAGGATTTTTATTAGATTTGATAAAGGACACGACTTTGGGTTAGAATATAAACATAACCTCTGTTGCGGATTTAAATAAAGAACCTCGTTTTGTGAGCACGCTTAAAATGTAAAGAAAACAAATTTGAAATCAGTGCCGAGGTGCTTCTAAAAACACAAAAGACTGAATTGAATCCCTGTAATATTTGCCAAAATCTGCTCCACATTCAGCAGGCGCAGTCCAGCCAGCGGCTGGTTCGCATTAACTCCAGGAAATCCTCAGTTCTCTCCAAACTCGAGCTGTTCAAAACAATTACCCTCATCTCATAGAAGGCCTTTTTAGTTTCCAGCTAAAAGTGTCTGGAGGCCAGTCGTGTGTTTATTTTACATTTAGAAGAAAACTCGACCAAAAGCGAATGTCTTTCGTAACCATTGGGGTATGGGGCGCTTGCCGTTTGAGCTGCTATTTTAAAATTACTGAAAATAAACGCCCCAAGTGCAGCAAGATCAAAGTGACCAAGGAGCAAACAGTGATGCTGCTGCATTTTCTTCACAAGTACAATGTTTAGGTACAACGTGTATGGGGAGTAGGATTAAAGATCACCAAGGGTTGGTATCGACGGTGGAATGCTGAGTTGACGAAAATACTCTGTCTCGATTTGCTAAATTGCATTTTGATGAAACCGGATTGCTTTCACTACCTGGCCCACAAGTATGATTTCTGTGTTAATCAACCTGGTGAAATATAATTAAAACAAATTCTCAGAAATCGTCTTTCATAAACTTATAAATTGTAAAAAAAATAAGCACAAAATCGTCGCAATCCATACTGCAAAAAACACAATATTCAGCCATTGAGAATTCATCTTATGTTTTAGTAACTACATGTTTTAAATATATATTTTTTCATGTTTGCTAATTATAAAGACTTTCCAAATGTTGATAAAGAGCTTCAATCGTCAGAAAAATAAATGCTTTGCCCTCGTCCCGATCCTCGTAACCCTTTCACTAAAGTTGCCATAAAAGGTTATTACAATCATTTCGCCCCAACCCTCTTCAATGAATTGGCGCAGTTGATCACAATTACGCCACCTACACTCTTCTATTGCACTAATAATCAGGGAAAGCAAAGAGCCCAGCCAGTTGCAAATTTGCTTTTGAAATGTAGCTCACTAAAAGTTTAAAATTCTCTTTCGATCTCACGTAAAACCTGGAGTGAATCGCGTTTTAGCTGAATCCAAGGCAATTGTATGTTTTACACAAGAGTTCAGGCTGAACTGAGTCAGTCCCGGGTGAGAGTCTGGCCTCCAGAGGGGGTGAGATCTCCATGGCCCGAAACACATAGAATAAACATTCTACAATCTTCAGTAAACCATAACCATATACCATCAAAATGCATTAGGAACAGAACACACGAATAAAGTACCAGGGAACCTGCAAACGTGGTCTAAATACGTATTTAATTTCAAGTTGGATTATGGATTTTACAGGAAGTTGGAGGGTATACCTTTTTTTTTTGTCTGTGCCATTTCATTGCACAATGCTACATTTAAAACGCTACCACGCAAAGGTGTTGACGACACGCGATAGTAAAAATGTACCATCTCCAGCAACCCGAGCGTGAGATATATATAGTGTGGGATGTCGAATTAGTTAGAGATTTATTTTGGAAACTTGACTAACAATGTTATGGATTTATTGGCGTTAAAGAACAACATTACCATGCGCAAAACTGATAATATTTTAATGTTGTAATTTCTGCTTCGTTGCGTAAAATAAGTAGAACAAAGCTGATAACTTGGGGGTAGAATTTCATCTTCGGAGAGAACGATTCAAGGGTGAGGAGAGGAGGTAGTAAAACACGAAGATACATTTCCAACAGTTTAGGTATGGATTCGTTTTGAACGTATGTTGCAAACCGGGCTGTAGAAAAGAAATCATTCGCTTCATTAAAAACTATTTTCTGGGCCATGCCCTTAGTATTTTCGAGAGCAAGTCCAAAACCAAAATAAATAAATACTCACAGAGAGTGTTCTGGGAAAATGCCGAATAATTGTGGTCCAACTATATATGTCCCTTGCTTGCTGTAGGGCAAAGACTCACTCTTTGGAGGCGAGCCGCTAATTTAGTTGGTGGGGAACTCAATTAAACGTTTAGTTGCTAAAGTCTAAGAATAATACAGCGGTTACTCACTGCGATATGGTATCGAGGGAAAGTTGTAGTGTGAGCTGGGCCAATGTGGTAAATGCCAAGTACAAATTGTCCAGCCGTCTTCATCCTAACCTTGGTCATTTGTCGCCGATGTTTCAGTCCTGTTCCAGAATGCGACCGTCAAAGCGGTGGATCCAATAAACAGTATTCAAGGATAATTTTCTATAAAAAAAGCTGTAATTTCGTTTTAAAAAATGAAAATAAGGAGACAACATAAGCACGTGCTTTTCACATGTTTGGATTTTATTATAAACTACTTCCATCTTACTCTCTCCAAACACCACCGGTGAAAATGTAAACTTCCAATCGCCTCTGTGCCAGAACCTTGAATGGGTTAAATATGGTGGTCTTTTTTTTAAAATTTGCTCTGCAGTTACCTCTGTTTCAGACTGTTCCTCCTACTCGACAAATGGTCTCAGATTCACCATCAGTCAAGAATCTCAAGAAACGCAAGGAGATCGAAAACGGGATGTAATCCAGGTTGCACTCTGACAGATGCTGGGACCTGCCAACATCAGAATTGGCGGGCACTTCTCTTAACTTCATGTGCAAGGCCCTTTGTGCAGTGGAAGAGCATCGGGATTTGAAGAGCATTAAGTGAAATATTAAGCCTCTCAGCAGTCTATGAAGTGTTTTTTTTAATAAAGGCGAGCATCGCGTTATTTTTCACAGATTAAGTACCATCAGTTGCAAATCCATAACTTCGACACGACTTAAATTATTTACACAGTACAGTACTGGAGTGTCTGATCAGTTCATACGTGGGCTCTCCAGCGGTGATTTGTTCTTTTGTTTTTACGATCCCAGATCGACCAGACTGGATGTGAGAGTGCCCAGAAGCGAGTCCTGTAGTCCATGCGCATGGATCGAGCCGGCGTGGCCGCCTGGCGAAGAAGTCAGGCCGTGAAGGGAGAAGGTTGAATCCACGGATTGGTTTAGACTCCCGGGCAAGAGTAACACGGGACTGCCCGAGCAATGGTCTGGACTCTGGGGCGGCGATAACTCCTCGTCCGAACTAGACATCAGGTTTTTACTACGATTGATAGGGGACAACTGGTTCTGTTTATTGCCAGAAGAATTTGTGTTTTCGTTGTTTTCCCTATTGGAACAAGAAACACAGCAAAAGCTTAAAATGAGTGACGACGCCAAAGAAGATGTCCAACCAAGAAACTTTGCTACCTTCAACGCCCGCTTATCTTGAATATTTTCACCGTGCGGGTGTATTGAGAACATAATATGAACACTTGTTATCTGTATTGGTTTGGTCGTAAATAAATTGTTCTATTTGGTGATATCTCTCAGCGAACCCAGGTTCATTTCATTGGATGCCCTGGATTAGTGAGATCCTGTGCTAGAACAAAAGTGATTTTTGTACAGCGCAAGGAAAGTCTTGCCCCCAGAAAGAGCAAGAGATACCCACTTCACCAAGTTTATTAGTGCTCAGCAAATTATTATTGATAATTGTTAAGACAATTACTAACCTCCGATAACAACGTTCGAAAATGTTAAACCAGGCAATGAAATAGAACGAATGAAATGTATCACTTTAGCTTTTGTACCTCAAACTTAATATGAGATTGCTAAATTTATCCCAAGTTACCCCGGCGTTGGAACTGAATAGATTATGTAGGAAATGTATGTATCTCGCCGGTGCCAATACTTAAACTCTGTTACCTGGCAAGGCCGCTACAAACGCCAGAACAAAAACAATGCACGGTACAAGTGTCTCTGTCTCTCATTTATCATTCATGACGTCCCTAACTCTAAGTTAACCGTTCAGTTAATTTGGACTTTTAAAAATTTCGAGCCCAACATTTTTCTCCGGATCTACAAGCAGTTTGCAAGTAAAATACTACAATTTTCATACTTTTAATGTAAGGGTGCAGACGCAGCTTTAGTTTAGCAGTAACTTGCGGATGCTTATTAAATAGCACTTAAAATGTCCCTTTAGTGATTCTGCCAACACACTGTGATTTAGTTGGGGAAACACAGGGAGTTTAACGCTGCAGAATATAGTTTGCTCCTTTCTTAGAGTAGGACGGGTAAATAAGCCCCCGCTGGCCGTGTCTAGTGTAAGTCGGCTCCAGACCGGAGAGGAATCGACTGTTCATTGCAGCGCTGCGAGAAAACCTCCCCTTGCAAAAGCAGATATTAAAGCAGTTCACCGGGCGCTTTTTGTGTCCGCGCAATGTACCGGCAGCGGCGGTCCTTACCTCTCCTTCGCCTCCGCCGCTCGGTCTCTCTGTCTTCTGTTTTTAAACCAGTTGCTAACCTGAGTGGTGGTGAGCCCCGTGGCTTCAGCCAGTTCGCGTTTCTCTCTCGGCGACGGGTAAGGGTTATGAGCGTACCATTCTCTCAGGACACCCCGCGACTTCTCTTTGAAACAGTAACTTGTCTCTTCCCCGTCCCATATCGACCGGGGTAGGGGGAATTTCCTTCGGACCCTGTACTTGCCCACGGCACCGAGGGGCCTCCCCCGTAGTTTCTCGGCTTCGATGTAATGGGCCTTTAACCAGAGCTGCTGGAGCTTGGTGTGATTGTGCAGCGAGAACTGGTGGCTCTCTAAAATCTTGTAGAGCTCTCGGAAGTTGCCCCGGTGGAAAGCCACGACCGCCTTCGCTTTCAGGACGCTCTCGTTCTTGTGGAGGTGGTCGCAGGCTGGAAGGGACCAGAGAAACCGACCCAGCCGCTCCAAGTTACCTCCTTGTTGGAGAACTTCGCAGACGCAAGCCACTTGCTCCTGAGTAAAACCGAAAGAAGGCAGCACTGACATGGCTCACTTAGAATCAGGGCGTAGTATCCGCAATCAGATCGCCAAAAGAAGAAAAAAAAAACAGTCGCAGATGGGCCAGTAAGGGTTAACAGATCCAAGCAAGTGGTGGATATCCAGCGGCTGATGTTCTCAAGCGCTGGTGATAGGTGCTGGCGGCAGAGTGTGTTCCCATCCTTGTAAGTGCGCATTAATAGCGATGAATCGCCGCTGATTGGCTGCACATCCCTCCTACCATCTGCAAGAGACAAGAGCAAAGTTTTCCTAAATGAAGGACTCTGGAGAACACGTCAGGGTCTGAAACACGAGAGCCTCTCAAATGTCACCTGCGGGATTGGTCGGCTTTACACACAAATCAATTAAATTTCGGCTTTTTGAAGAAGTCCATATACCCTTCTCAGGATATATCCGTCTCAACCTTCCGTTGTATTTTTTTTTCGAAATGTGGTCGCAAGCGCGTTAATTGTTGTGGTTCTCTCACCTCACGTTTTAAAATCATCAACTGTAATTTCTTTTAAAGGTCGGCGATCTTATAAAAAAAGCATCGATTTATAACCGCTCAGCAGAGAGTCCTGGTGAACGTGCAGCAAGTATTGTGGAGCAAAGGCTAAAACTAGTCTGACCACGTTCATCAGTCATCGACATTTCCCTCTAGAAAATATATTCAAACACAAAACAAAATCTGAAACAACAGCTGATCAATGCTGCCGATCTCTGTCTTTTTGTGACTATTTTGCTCATATGTGGTGAGTCGGGGTAAATCACGCCGGAGTACAGTACGCACGTCTCTTACTGAAGCTTCATCATGAGCAACTCTAGGAATACAATCTTCCGACTTTAATTCATTGAGGATTTCATGCTGCACGCTCGGTTCACCATTTGATATTTCTGGCACTTGTTCTGGGCAAAGACAACCAACATTTACATCTGTCAATTTAGTCTTACAGCGGTGCTACTTTTTAAAACAGTTCGAAAATGGAAGAACTGTAACGCACTTTTTCAAAAGTGTCTGATCACGGATACGCTTTTAGTTCCAGCTAACATTGACCAGACTCATTCAAATCTATGTCGATCGTTTGGGTAAATGTAGTACGCAATATTTCTGAAACGTGACTTTGGCTCTTACACAATTTACCTCTCATAAAGGTTTATCGATTAAATAGTCGTAACGGCATCAACTCCGACTTCTACGCAGCAAAGAAAAAAGAACACCCATATCAAACCATTTTTGCAGCCTGTCCTGCTGGGTTACTCCAGCACTTTGTGGGGGGGGGGGGGTTTACTATTCAGTTTATAGCGGAAAAGTTTGTCCACACAGAATATCATCCTAGTGTTAAATTGTGTGTCTGATAGATACCAACCACCACCCCCGCCATACCTGTGGTGGTCAGGTGGATTAAATGAATGCATCAGAAATTTCAGGTGGTGCGTTCGCTCTGCAGCTGAACTAATGGGCTGAGTTCCGACCAGTCTATGCGTCGCGGTGAAACCTTTCTGCAATATCCGACAATGTACCTGTTGCAGACTACGGGTAAGCATTTTTGCTGAAAGCACGACAGATTAGAATGGACCGGAACGGGATAAATCATGCTTCAGATAAACTAAAGTTAATGATCTCATGAATACTTGGTCTGATTGTTGCCATGTTAATGAACGTGAACGCGTCGTCAAAGGATGTCTTATTGCTAGGTTAATCTGTATTTCGCCTGATTTAGAAACTAAAGTTTGTATTTTTTCTCGTTTTATAATATAATCCAGACTGATTATTTTAAGGGGTAATAAACCGAATAAAGGAAATACACCACAATTGGTCATTTCAATCCTAATTGCGACACTTTGGGGGGCAGAAACAGTTTCTTAATCTCAGAGATCAAAATATTTAGCTAAAATTTACACAGTACATTTATTCTCCGATTAGCAGTTTAGTTTTCGCGAAGTTACAATCAAAACAATTGGTAGTATTTAATTACCTAAAGGCTTTTCTGTGCTCCAGTGTTTCTAAATTAATTGAAAAGAATTCTGAAGCAATTACACTTCTTTATCTCCAATGATAATCGGGACGCCTCGGTAGCCTCGAATGGTAAAGGCGCGTTTGACTGATAAAGGGATTAGGCAGCGATCTGTCAGATAGCTATCTTTATTTAGAATTGTTGATTTCATCAGAATACAAAATTAGAAGGGAAAAGGCACTGCCCGGCTATGTGGCTCAGTGCCTGCTTTTCTTTCCTTATGTTAGTGTCTGAGTGGTGGGAGATAGGGTTAGGGAGCAGGGCTGGGACCTGACAGCAGGGATGTCTCCACTTGTGGCAGATCCTTATTGACAAGGCAGCTGTTTGGGGACCGGAACAGATCCTTAACCCTCTATCCAAGTCAGTTTACCGTAAATCCCCGAAATGCCCCGCGGTTCCGACCACATTTCCCAAAACCAGTCTACCACCGGGTGAGACTTGTGTGTGTCTTCTCACACAGGCCTTCTTCATCGCAGCAATGACTCCATGTCACTCCACCTCTCTTTTCCAGCTTTCTTCCCTCCCCCACCTACTCCAATTTGTCTGAAGAAGGGTGCCGACCCGAAACGTCCTCTGTCCATTCTCTCCGCAGATGCTGCCTGATCCGTTGAGTTCCTCCGGCCCCTTGTGTTTTGCTCAAGATTCCAACGGCTGCAGTCTCTTGTGCCTCAAAAGTGTGGGAAAGAACTGCAGATGCGGGTTTATACCGAAGATAGACACAAAATGCTGGAGTAACTCAGCGGGACATATAGCATCTCTGGAGAGAAGGAATGGGTGACGTTTCGGGTCGAGAGCTGACGAAGGGTCTCAACACGAAATGTCACCCATTCCTTCTCTCCAGAGATGCTATATGTCCCGCTGAGTTATTCCAGCATTTTGTGTCTATTCTCAAAAGTGTAAAATGGCTATGAATTATGAGACAACCCGAGGCAGTGGGAGGCGCTATGCAAATGCACGCTCTTTCTGTTTCGAAAGAGTAGACTGTGGTTCAAATTTCCAGAAAAATAATTAGCATGATTCCGATTCCGGTGCATTATTATTTCCAACCAGACAGAGTTATAGGAACTGAACAGATAGCGAAACTCGCCCACCAACATCACTTTTATTGAATCGATACAGCAACTAATTGTCATCAGTCGAGGTAATCATTGTCCTAAACAGGCACCAATTCTAGTCACTTGTCGATCCGGAGGACCTTTTGCACATTTTAATTTACATTGTTCCAGTTACCATGTTCCTAATTTTATACGTTTTTTATGCACTGTAAATTCAAAAAGTCGGTAACCACATCTTGTGTAGGAAGGAAATGCAGATGCTAGTTTAAATCGAAGACAGACATTAAAAGCTGGAGTAACTCAGCGGGTCAGGCAGCATCTCCGGAGAGAAGGGATATGTGACGTTTCGGGTCGAGACCCTTCTTCAGACTTCGAGTCCGGCCTGACATTTCTCCTATTCATTTTCTCCTATTCTGACCTGTTGAGTTACTCCAGCTTTTTGTGTTTTCATCCACTTCTTGCCCTTTCACGTCTACAACAACTCTCTTGTTTTAATTTTCCCTGCAGCAATTGAAAAAAAATGTATTGAAAATACATAGGGTTGTTCATAATCTATTGGATAACCTTGCCAAATAATGTATGCAGCACCGACTAGCCTTTACTCTACTGTGGCCGTGGTCGATACGATCAAAACTTTAAAAAACGAGTGCAGGAATGCAGTCGTTAAGGCACATAACTACCCTACCTGGCTAGATCGATGGCTTCATAATAATTTATTGGGTTCCACATAATCCATTTTGTTTTAGAAAATACATTCTTTATCTCATGGCCTTTCCTGCACCAGAGCAAGTGTCCCGGGGTGAAATCAAAATCACTCTTTTGTTCCGATGAATATATCAAAGTAAAGATGTCATTCGCTTGCTGAGCAGCGTATCAAATTATACATTAATCTTCTGTCACCAATACCAAGGCAGACGAGTTCTGTAAGAAATAGCTAAACATATCTCTTGAGTGCCGGATTTGTGCTTAAATCATTTTCTTTCCGTATAGGTTCTACCTCCGTAGAACTGCGTATGATGATTTATCAACGTAGTGTTGATAAAATACTTTTGAAACTCTTAGTTCCATCTGTAGTTTTAACGAGTATGTCACATTTCCTTACCGTCAACTGTGATATGAAATGCTATATGTTTTTCTGTTCAGATTCTCAGGTTTCTATGACTGTGCGAGATCCCCAGAATTTGTTAACCTACTTCTCTGTAAATGTACGAAGCTAGTCCTAAACATTTAACACATTCAGCCATTCCCTTTGTTGAAGTTATCTAAATCCTCGCCAAATCCATTAGCCTGGAATAGAATAAACTTTTAATCACTTTTAATGATTCCTTTGAACACCTGTAAAAACAATGTTTGCGAGCGCCCTGGGAGATCTGGGGCTGGGATCATCCTTCTAAGCCAACGCTGGTTTGTCTGTATTGAAGGAAAATATAACCTACTTTTAGTATTAGGCTTACTTATTGTGCCATCAACAACAAAAACAATCGCAGGTAGTTAGTGGGCGCGAACTACTTAGCAGCGCCCCGCAATTTTGTCTGTGGTGGACAAATAGTCTGCAATGTTCGTTTAACACACTCGGGGGTATGTTATATAGAGATTTATATCTCTGAATTCCAGGGGAAAATAAAATAACTTTTAAAAAGCATAAACGGTATGAACCTATGGACAGAGATCACTCTTTTGTTCAAGTCTGTTCTTTTTAGTAAAGGCGGTGTGAAGAAACGAAACCTATCCCATCGGGACGCCTCAATAGACGGATATTTAAAAGACAATCTTTGTTTTGTTACTTAAGCACTGCGACAGTAAGAAGCCTCGATTATGACATTGCATACAATCCTGCGACAATTAAAAATGAATCTGTCTGTATTAATTTGACCTTAATGAAGTCTGAAGTGCAAATATCACTTTGCCTCTTTGGTGTAAGATAAATAGGGAATTCAAATAAAATAAACACATTAAAGAACGATTTTTAAAAAACTTTTGTAGCATTTACAGCTGGATAATTTCACAGGCATTTTAAATAATGAAACGACCATTCACTAATTCCAGCCGCAGTCCTCACGTTAAAATAGTTTCCCTGTGAAATTAAATAAACATATTAGTGTGCTGCGAAGTGAACGCTTTGGCCACATGTTTGATCCTTAGCGATAACTGTGAGTTTCATATAAAGTTATTTGTAACGACGGGAGAATGCTGTTTAGTAAGAAGAAAGTGTGAATGATACTAATGTTGTGTGACATTAAATAAACAGTGGGGGCTTGTCGGGAAAGATGGAGCTAATTAGCTGGTGCTTTCTGTTTAAATGAGGGCTCGGCAAGGTTGATTTGTTGTGGCGCGGTCTAATCGGATGGAGAAGAGGTCTCACCGGGAACATCCTCGGTTTCCTCTTCGCAATGTGAGCTCAAAATCGCACGAGCCTTTTATTTGTGACTGATTGGGAATACAAGGGAAAATAGATGGACTGTTAAGAACTAGACATCATTTCTGGCCATTTAAATAGCGCGCAACCACGATTCATTTCACTCCAGTCCTCTATGGAAATATAGACAAGGCCAGCGAGTGACCTGCCATTTGCTGCGTGCATTTATCATAATTAATAGACTTCTGAGTTTGTGAACTTCGTCGACGAAAATTTAGCAATCTCATGCAGATGAAATACACACCGCACAGTAATCATTGGGCACGTTACAATGTGCCAGCGGCGCTTTTATATGTCCAGTTTAGTTCTGTTGTGATCTCGTTCTTAAGAAATCAGCTCTAAAATAAAAAACTTAAAGCGTATTTTATTGTTGAAATTCCCTTTTTAGAGCTTCGCTCACGACACGCGCAAACACACACACACACAAACAGCGAAATCCTAAAATTATATAGCATTTCTTGTGTTGAAAAACAACATGAGAAGCTTCATGGCGAAATTATTAATTTAGAGGATCATATCAATTATGTATTTGAATTCCTTGCTACAACGAGGAAATATTTGCGCCAAAATTAGTACTTCTCCAGTCAATTGTCCCAGTCATAAACGTGAAGCCATTGAACTGAGATAAAGGTTCTGGGATCAGTAGATATGGTCCCAGTGCTCTGGATTGTACGGTATAGTTTGTCTCTAATCAATCCAAATGCAATGGGGCGATTTGAGTGCATGATGAATGGATCTCAGGTTTCTTGTAATGGCTCTACCACATTTTACAGGCCCGCCTTTTTTAACCCGAGAAGCTGGAGGGACGACCTCATTTAAAGCTGCTGCTTGTTTCAAGATGTTGGGAAGGCCTGTGGGCGAATACTGCCGTGCATTTGCTACTGCTGTTAAATGGAATGATCAGCTGGCAAAGAAAAACAGTAGAGCGCTTCATCATCAACTCACATATCTCTCACTGGCATCATTTTTCTCTATTAAATAGAATTTCTGGACAGAATTTTCATTTCTATTGAAGTATTTGCCCTAACGGCATTTCACCCCTCGTCTGGGCGAACAACCGTTGGGCGCTTGAGTGCAATCCGAGACGCCGTAAATCACCGTCCTCGCCTCAAGTAACCATCATTTTTTAAAAAATTGATTGATACCTTGCCTTGCTAATCTAATTTATCGCCCAGTAATACTATTTCTCATAGCGCCCGTGTTTTAGAAAACGGGCTGTTTATTATTAATACATATTAACTAGACTTTGATGCAAAACCTGTACGCACTACTGGAAATTAGTACTTCTGCAGTCAATTGTCCCAGTCATAAACGTGAACCCCAAATTTTACTGTACCAATTGGTGCATGTGACAATAAATACATGTCTCTTGAATCTTCACACACTTTGGCAATGTCCGTGGAATATTTTTTTTTGACTGAGTATTGAAGAATTATTCCGAGTACAATGAAAATGCATCTCAAATTTGGAGGTCCTATATCATTGCTCCGGAGTTAGATATTTTAAAAGGTAGGAGCGATAATTAATATCGTCCAAAAACATCTCTCTCTCTCTCTCTCTCTGTCTCTGTCTCTGTCTCTGTCTCTGTCTCTGTCTCTGTCTCTGTCTCTGTCTCTGTCTCTGTGTGTGTGTGTGTGCAGTGTGAGGTATAAATGGAGTCAATGGAAGGGAGGTTGGTTTCTGTGATGGTCTGGGCTGTGTCCACAATTCACAGATGATGTTTTGGGTTAGGAGCCTTCTTCAATACTGGAGTATAGGGGAGACTGCTGGGGGAAAGGGGGAAAGGGGTGAAGGGGTGGGGCAAGTGCTGGCAAGTGATTGGTGGATCCAGGAGAGGCGGGGTTAAGTGGCTGTTGTCAGGTTAGAGAAGGAAAGGTTGAGATATTGACAAAGGCTGGAGGTGTTAAGTGGAGAAGACAAAGGGCTGGAGATTGTGGAATTTGATAATATAGGAAGGTGCGGAATGAAATGTAGAATCAAATGGAGGGCCGGTAGGTATATAGGAACAAGGAGAGGGAGTAGAGAATCAGGAAGAGCGAGGGGTGGATGATGAGCAGAAGAAGGTTGTGTAGGAGGGGGAAGGAACTGGGTGACAGGTGGTTGGGGGGTGGGGGGCAGAAAGGTGGTGGTGGAGGGAGGGCGGGGTTGGAAACAAGATTTGTGCATGAAAGGACCTGGGTAGATCAGAATAAGGGAGAAGGGGAGAGCGGTCATTCCTGAAACTGGCAAATTCAATGTTCATACCATTGGATTGTCGGCTGTCCAAGGTGACTATGAGGTGCTGTTTTTTGAGTTTGCATGCGACCTCACTCACTGGGGGTGGACGAGGACAGACAGGTCAATATGGGAATGCGAAGGCTGGCAATTGGGAGCTCCAGATGGCCATGGCAGACATAGCTTAAGTGTTTCCCAACGTGGTCACCTAGTCTATGGCTGGGCTTACTGATGTCAGGAGACTACATCGAGAGCATCAAATCCAATAGATGGGGCTGAAGGAGGTGCATGTATATCTCTGTCTCATCTGGAAGAGCTGTTTGTGTCTCTGAATGCAGGCGAGGGAGGAGGTATAGCAGTAGGTGTTGTATCCCCTGTGGTTGCAGGGGGAAGTGCATTTGCAGGTTCTGGATGGTAAAAGAGGGAGGGCTGGGTGGGGAATGATGAATAAATCAGTGATGACTCATGCAGAGAGTGGTCTTTGAGGAAAGCTAGGGAGGGGATGACTGATAGTGGTGGGATCACGTTGAAGTTGACAAACATATTAGAATGATGTTATGCACAAAAAGCTGGAGTTAGCGGGACAGGCAGCATCTCTGGAGAGAAGGAATGGGTGACATTTCGGGTCGAGAATGATGTGTTGGATGTGGGTACTGGTGGGAGCTAGAGGAGCTCTATCCTTGGTCTGTCAGGGGCAAGGGATAGAGGAAATATGGGCGATGGGTATTGATGTTGCAGAGAAAAAGTTGGGGAGTGGTGCCAGTGTGCACTCAAAACAATGAAAAAGGAGGCATAGCCAGCCCCATCTTAATGTCCATGGATACATCTTTGATTTAAAGAAAGTAGGAGGTATCAAAAGAAAATTTGTTGAGGGTAAGAACAAGTTCTGCCAGGTGTAAGAGATTGCTGTTTGAGGGGAACTGTTTGTGTCCCTGTTCTAGGAAGATCCAGGGGCCACCGAAGACTTTCTGATGGGGAATGGAAGTATAAAAAGAGTAGACTTCCATGGTAAAGATGATGTGATGGAGACTAAAGAATTGGAAATTATTGTAATCAAGAGTGTGTGAGGTGCCTTGAATGTTGGTGGCAAGGGATTAGATAAGAGGGGGGATAAGATAGAATGGAGAGAGGTCGAGATTAGTTCAGTAAGAATTTTGCTTCTTTTGAAAACTTTGGTCCATTCCTGAAATATAAATATGGTCCCTTCAGCCATCAGCATTAGATCTGATGGGAATGGTGAAAATTGAAGGTCTGTAGCCTGGGCCATTGAAGGCCAGATGTGTGAGAGAGACTCTTACCATTTGATCACATTTTTCCAGTTACACAGTTACAATCCATTTCTTAGTCATATCCATATGTTAGCAAGAATGAATTCAACATACAGTATAGAGTTTCATCGTCTATGTATTTTCCCAACAGTTTTTAAGCTCCACATAAGTCTCCTTCCACTGACTTCATCCAATCCATTCAGTACACCCTTCTATTCCCTTTTCCATGTGCTGATATGGCTTTACTTATGCTTCGTGCTGTTTGGTTTCAACTGCTGTTTATAGAAGAAAGCTTCACACTTTCACCACTCTTTGTGGAATAAATTGCACAGATTCCCTCTCAAATTTATTGATCATGATCTTATATTCATCATTCCTGCTTTTGATCTCTCCCACTACTGAGACATATTCTCTACATCTGTCCTTTCAAATCCTTTAATTATGCTAAGGAACTCTTTTAGGTTATGTCTCAGCTTTCACTTTAGCAGAGAAAACAATACCAGTCTGCTTGGCCTTCCCTGAAAAAATACATCCTTTAGTCCTGGCATTAACCTTATAAATCTTTTTCTGCACTTTTCTCTCTCGTACTTCTAAGTTCTTCTTTTATTATAAAAAAACAAAAGTCTGAACAGAATTCCAAATCTGCTCTAATCATCATTTTATACACCATTAAAATAAATTCCTTGTTTTTCACCATCCAGTGTTTGAATTTTTTTTTTAATTTATTGCTGCCAACAGGAAGAAAAATATGTAGTCCTTAAAATGAATATTTTTACAAATGCAAATAAAAAATATTTTTCATTAATAGCTGAAATTTGTAACTATAATAGATAACTGTGAACATATAAATGATAAATGATCGTTTGCAGGTTCTGGATAGTAAAACTCTACGGCTTTTAACACATGTTGCTTTTCATGCGAATCTGGCAGCCACATTATAACCACTAAACAGGATGTTATCTCAGGTGGGCAAACAAGAGCCATGGAATCAATTTTGGCTACAAATGAAATGTTCATTGATTCCAGGAGTCAAACGGATTATTTCTAAATTAGTTAAAAATGAGGAAAACAAAATCCTTGGAGCAAAACCCTTTCTGAATCCGAGTTGGCATTTAACCAAGCTCACATATACCTCTCAGAAATGTTCCTTCCTGAGAGGTTAATGAGCAGTTAAGGAAAATAGAAACCACAAATGCACATCTCAGATACCCACCTTTGGGAAATACATGAGGTATAAATAGCAACATTGATTGACTTTAAGTAACCATAGATTAGTCCGCTGTTCGAAATTTGCTCTCAAAGTTGTCACCTAATGAGACAACATTTTAATTTTTTTTTAATTTACAGAATGTGAACACCCCTGACAAGATCAGCATTAATGCATGTCCTTAATTGGCCTTGACCTGAATATCTTGTTGGCTGATTCAGCCATATTTCTATGGAATTGGAACAAAGATTAGATCCTGTAAAGACAATATATTTCCTTATATCAAGGACATCCATGAATTTGGTGGGGTTAAGTGCTAATAGGTACTTCCCCCATTAAAATAGATAATAATAATAATAATATTATTATTATTATTATTAAAATAGATAGGGTAAATGCAGAGTATTTTACCCACAGCAGGGGAATCAAGAACCAGAGGACATAGGTTTAAGGTGACAGGGGGAAAATCTAATAGGAACCATAGGGGCAACATTTTTACACAAGGGTGGTGGGCATATGGAACAAGCTGCCCAAAGAGGTAATTGAGGCTGGTACTATCACAACTTTAAAAAAACATATGGACAGGTACATGGACAGGATAGGTTTAGAAGGATATGGGCCAAACACAGGCAGGTGAGACAAGTTTAGATGGGGCATGTTGGTCGGGGTGGGAAAGTTGGGATGAAGGGCCTGTTTTCATGCTGTATTACCCTGACACTGGGTTAATTTCCATTGTGGTTATTCAAGGACCATGGTGAGCTTTAACCAACCTTCCTCAAATGTGTTATTGGTAATAACCTAAAATACTCAGCAACTCCCCAAATAACACATTTAATGACACTTTACCTTGACCCTCTGCAAACCTGCACTAGCCCGTCTTAACCTTCTGCAAAATAGCTCTGATTGCAGAATGTGTTTAGTTCCAGAAATAAATGTAAATAATTAGGAGAGACACATTCTTGAGTGAGAATTTACATCATAAATGGAATGGTACGAGCCATATGATACGCTGCACTTTAACTTTCAAATGGACTTGAGAGGGTTCTGAACAATAAACCTCTATTTAAGATTATTGTGATGGTGGTACTTGTAATTCACTTAAAGTCTTCAGTTCCGGAATTACAGAATGAATCATAGAAAAGTAGGCAAAACAATGGAAGGTGAACTTTAATGTAGACAGATGTAGTATGGAATGCAGAAGACAAATTGGGTAGCAGAAGCTCCCCATTTTCTTGTCAAAATAGTTAAGGATAAAAGTTGACAGAAAGCTAGTGATTTTCGAAGATGCATCAGCCGATAATAGACTGTCAATCTTGCTCCGGTATATTGTCAGCCTTGCGTCAGTGACAACAATCTTTCTTCTGAGATAGAGGGTTTGAAGTTCATAAGTTCATAAGTTTTGCAGCAGAATTAGGCCATTTGGCCCATCAAGTCTATTCAAGCATGGCTGATCTATCTTTCCCTTTCAGCCCCATTCTCCTGCCTTCTCCCCACCAGTACTAATCAAGAATCTGTCAATCTCCGCCTTAATAATAACCATTGACATGGCCTCCACAGCCTTCGGTGGCCATCAATTCCACAGATTCACCATCCTCTGATTAAAGAAATTCCTTCTCATCTCCTTTCTAAAGGTACATCCTTTTATTCTGAGGTTATGGCCTCTGGTCCTGGACTCTCCCACTAGTGGGAACATCCTCTCCACTTCCACTCTATCCAGGCCAGGGTCTGGTCTCATAGAGCAAAATAAATTATGTATTTTTTGATAAGATATTGAACCAAGGTACAAAAGGTCGAATGGTGAAGAAAAACTGGGAAGTTCACAATCTGTTAATACTTATTCATAATATATTCCTTAACTAACAATACTGAATCGGGTTGTCTGATTATAGACCTTGCTCTACTCCAGTTGCATTTACTTACATAGATACATAGAAATTAGGTGCAGGAGTAGGCCATTCGGCCCTTCGAGCCTGCACCGCCATTCAATACGATCATGGCTGATCATCCAACTCAGTATCCCGTACCTGCCTTCTCTCCATACCCCCTGATCCCTTTAGCCACAAGGGCCACATCTAATTCCCTCTTAAATATAGCCAATGAACTGGCCTCAACTACCCTCTGTGGCAGAGAGTTCCAGAGATTCACCACTCTCTGTGTGAAAAAGTTTTTCCTCATCTCGGTCTTAAAGGATTTTCCCCTTATCCTTAAGCTGTGACCCCTTGTCCTGGACTTCCCCAACATCGGGAACAATCTTCCTGCATCTAGCCTGTCCAACCCCATAAGAATCTTGTACGTTTCTATAAGATCCCCTCTCAATCTCCTAAATTCTAGTGAGATCTCCTAAATTCTAGTGAGCATTGCATTGTAATGACAACTACAAAAACACATCATTGAGTGAAAAACACTTTATGACCTATAAATGTTACTAAATAATTTTTAATGTCTTTTTTTAACAATCAATTGCTTTGATCACTGCAGAATGAGTAAACAGATTGCTGGACTATTTAGACAAAACTACTGAGGAAAAGTAGAGCAAATGTATTAAGTTTTATAGCGCTATGCTTAGATGGTGCTTTGAATACTTCACCCAGTTTGATCAAGGAAAGGCAAGTAAGGCATTCAGTTTTTACAGGATGTACAGGGAAGAGCTCCGAGGTTGATTCCCCATGTCAGGAGATTGAATTATGAAGCAAGGCTATTAAAACATGGGTTTTGCAAAGAAAGCAGATGACTTTATGGAGGTATATACACAAGTGTTTCCACATGTTGGAGGCACAGAATGTCAACAGCAGCTGCTTGGCTTTCTGCAACTAGTCATGTTAGACATAAATCCAGGAAACACAGGTAATGCTTTCCAGTAAATGTCATTTGAGTAACTAAGTCTCTTCATTAGTTATACAATGGACATCCGTCTTCTGCAAGGTGGCATCAATTACACAGAAGAGTTCCTGCAAAGCTGAGTGTCACAATAGGTTAAATATTCATGTTCTGTGCTAGCTATCAGGTGTATTTGCGTTCTATTCCTTTACAGAATATGGAGATAATTCGCAAAACCAGCATTTGTTGTCTACCCCAAAATATCCCCTCAATATCAGCTCTCGAGGTCGCTTCATGATGCCTTTACATACTAACGACTTTGTTAAGTTTGAACTGACCCAGAGAAGATAAGGATGGCAGATATCCTACCCTGAAGGATATTGACAAACCTGATGAGCAATCTGAATGCTTTAAGGCCACTATTAATGATATTAGGTCTTTATTTGAGATTTATTTGATTACACGGATTTAAGTACACCAAATGTTATGGAGAAATTCAAATATTTATTTTCAGGTCAACACTCGAGTAATTAGGCTCTTGGTCTACTGTATGTTTCTGTTCAATTTAACCTTTTATTCAAGGTTGACTTTTTCCCAATAACATGTTGGGTGGTCAGTAACATGTCAGTGTAGGACAGAGCATACCCTCCAGTCCTCCTTCAATCCTCCTCACAGTTTGCCTCGGGACTTCACACATGGGCAGGTATGACCACTTATATTGAAGGCATATGAGACTGTGACATTCTGCCTAGCTGGGAATTCTTCAAATTTTATTCAGACCCCAGTAATTTATAAAAGGTAGTGGGGCTTCAGTGACTTGGTTTGAGACTATGATCATATCGCTGTTTTCTTGGGTCAGACCCCAGATGTAGTACACTGCTGCTGAATAAAATCCTGGAAGAGTCATCAGTCCAGGAAACTAGCTGATTAAATGATAAATAGTTGCGATCAGAAAGGAAAACTTCATCATGTAAACAGGTGATACTGATGTATTTTGGATTGGCTTTGTTAGATGTACATTGTACATCACCTGGCATTGCAGGAATTGTAGATCCTTCCTCACTAAGTCTTCATCTTCTTCTTCAGAAGTCCCTCTTGCATTCACTTGGTTTTGTTGATTCTGAGGTAAATGACAGCCAATCTGTGATCTGCTGATTCTTCTTCTGATAGGTCAGATGGGTATACAGTTACTAAGGTGGAATGCTTCTTCTGCTGTTTATGCTGAACGTCTGTTCCCCTCATTCATGGACGAGGTTCTCAGCACCATCCTGAAAGATCCTTTTCCATGTCGAGTGGCTATGGGTCAGTGGACCCCAGATGGGTCAAGACATAGCAGTGATGTTGCATCTTTTCAAGATGGCTTTAAGCACATCCTTGAATCTTTTCCTCTGCCTGTCCAGTAATCTCTTCCCACAGTTAGATATTATGACTAAAGTTTCTCAGGAGTCTGGTGTCAGACATGTATGATCTCCTTAACAGAGGTGACTAAGTGCATTTAGGCCCTCAATGCTAGAGATGGTGGCAGGATAGAAGACATTGACATTGGTTAGTTTATTTTTCCACAAACTTGGAAGGTTTTAGAGACACAGTGTTGATGCACCTGTGACCTGAACTACTTATAGCAGATGCATCAAGGCACTTGAAAGATATCACTTAGTCAGTTATCAGATTCAATACTGTAAGATGGGGTGAGCTTGTATGACAGAGTGCAGACAAAGTAAAGGCCAAATAAATTATCAGCTTTTCTGTGTGTGCACTTGTAGTTGGAAAGTGCAAACTTTACATTTTGCCCCAACAGTCAAAGAGTGAGCAAGTGGTGCAGCTATTAAAGCTGCTGCCTTAATTTGCCAGAAACCTGGGTTCAATCCTGATGTCAGGTGCTATCTGTGTGGAGATTACACATTCTCCCTGTGACCGCATGGGTTTTTTCCTGGTCCTCCCGCAACCCAAAGACATGTGGGTTCGTAGGTTAATCTGAGATGTAAATTGCTCCTAATTTGTAGGGAGTGGATGTGAAAGGGAAATAAGGTAGAACTATTTTGAACATGTGATCGATGGTTGGCGTGGACTCAGGAGGCTAAAGGGCCTGTTTCCATGCATTATCTTTCAATCAATCTATCATCAAACCCTGGCGGAACATTCAATGCTGCTGCTGCACAGGTGCTTGATATGAACCCAAGGTCTGAGGCGTTTAGGATCAGTCAAACGCATGCACGTGTCACAAATTCAATCTAGATTTGGATTTTACGTATGTCAAATATATCTAGTGTAAAGAAAGAAAAAAATATGCAGGTTTATTTGAAGGAACGTGTCAAAGTCAAATAGATTTAAAAGGCAGGATGTGAAGCAGAAAATCTTTCAAAAGCTCAGTTATTTTGATTTTATGCTTGGAAATAAACAAATCTGTCATCACCAAGCAGCAAGGTGTTGAATGGGGATATGGTTGTTTTAGTTTTATGGAGAGGAAGTGCCAGAACATGATCTCTTTTTGATTTGTGTAATTCAAAAGCACTTTTTGTATCACCTAAATGCAAAAGGCATGGTGAATTTTTAGGAAGCAGCAGGAACCGTTTGGCCTTGTAACCATCAACTGCTTCCTATTAACAAGACAGCAACAGTTTGCACTTTTCACTTTTTCTGTCAGCATAGGGTTAGGAACTGGAATCTGATTATCTGGCTGTGTTTCATGCTGCAGCATCTTATCTTTAACTTATTAGCAACATCTTAAGTAACAATGATTTAAACCTGTCTAGCCGATTCAATAATGGTTTTGATTGTGTCATTTCCTTTTCCTTTTGTGGATTGAACCTTCTGAATTTGCCTGATTTATGCAACCTAGCCTGTCCCCACCGATAATATTGACTTCACAATGGCCAATCTGATCAGGTTAATTGGATTCCATCTATTCAATGTACGGTATTCAATAATGTGCTTACCCGATTCCAGCCACAATCATTTTATTTTGATTGAGAATCAATTATATTACTGGGATACTTTTCCATTAATTGAAATTGAAAGCATTTTGATGCCTGCAATATTCAGCAGATGCTTTGGTGCTTCTGCGCATCAGTTAACTCAGGCCTTAGCAGCCAGCAGTGCTAGTAGGATGCAATTATGCCAGAACATATGAACCTTATTACAAACTAACATAACCAGTAAACATGTGTCCCATTTATTGGTAAATGTTGTCGTTTCCTGGCTTAACAATGGTGCACAAATGATGCAAAACACATCTACAAAGCCAAATAAATATTTTGTTGGCACAGGCCTTCAAAATGAATCGGAGTGCCTTTGAAAATGTCCACAGTTGGTGTGTTTACTGACCAACGAGAACATTTATAACAACTTATTGGAAATTGTTTGGATATCCTCAAAAGTTAAGGAATTTTTTAAATCATTTTCTTTTAGTTTAGTCTACAATTTTTTTATTGTTCATTTTTTACTTTCTCTGAATGATTATTGGATTAAATTAGGGTTAACAAGTCAGCTGATTTTTTTTTCTGCTTATGAGAATGGAGAAAATTAAACAGAAGAGAGTCAAGAGTCAATGAGGAAAAACGTTTCCGCACATCGCGATCGGAATGTGGATTGCACTGCCTATCGATGTGTTGGAGGCAGTTTCCATCATGGCTTTTACGAGGGACATGGATAAACATATGGTGAAGAAAAATGTCAAATTTATGGAGAAAGACCCAGGATGGAATGAGTGAGTTGCTCTAATAGAGAGCTGGGGCAAAACATTATAAGCCAAACGGCCTCCTTGTTTGTCGTAACCATTCTACGATTCTATGAAAACCACATAGGGAACAATGTGTTACTAGAGTAGCTCATTAAGCAGCTGCCTTCACCAAAATGTCATTAATAAATAACAAATAAATAAATATATTGCATTATTTAAAAAAAAATATATATAAACTGGAAACAAAACACTTTGCAGCAAATGTAAAAAAAGGGATAAAACTAGGATAAATGGTGCATTTGGTTCCAAATTTGACTTATTCTGTACTGTGGTGGCTGATATCATCTGAGGCAGCATTAGGGCAATGCATTTGGCTTTAGTGTCCTTGGGCTGTTAAAAAAAAACAGGTTTCCTGTTCCTGATCACTATCCAGTGACCCTTGCTGGAAAGTGCACATAAGTATGGACAGACTTGTATTTGGGTTTGACTGGGCTGTGATACCCTCCACAGTTGGATGAAGGGTTGTTGATTAAGGTTAATAAATGCCAGGCCCTTAATTTCTGAATGAGGGATCAGCAGTGAAAACATACCATGTATAGGATAAGTCATCTAATAGGTAAGTTCCTTCTTTTATTTATTTTACAGTTTTGCAAACCAGCTCCTAATATAGTACAGGAAATAAACAAAAATCAAGCAAGCTGCTCTTTGTTTGGTTAGTTTTACTGTAAAACATGCCACTTGAGACTAGTGAGATCTGGCAACTTACATTTTCCAACAGGTTTATCTAAGGACCAAGTAGAGACAAATAATTAAAAAAATCCCAAAATAATTAGTGACTAGACAGACAAGTAACCTGTGTTAGGTATGTGGAATGCTTTGTTCTTTAATTTCATTCACCCCAACAATATGCAGAAAGAGCTTAATGCCTGACGGTCATTTAAAATTAGTCAGAATTTCCTGATGAAGCAATTGTTACTCAAATGGAACTGGCATTAATTTTTGCAGCATTCAACTCATTTCTTGTTTGTTTTTCCATAGTTTATATGGCAACTAAAGCTAGATAGGCACCACAAACTTCAAAAATACCTTTATATAAACTGCTTTTGAGTGCATAAAACGGACAACTTTTTCAAGTTTACTACAATCTACAGGCTATGCTATGAACATATACATACTTTGTGCAAAATTTCGAAAAATATCAGGTGCAAATGAAAGCTTTGAATGATCTGCTGGAAATATTATAAATGAAATCAAGGAATATAAAACTCATTTATTTTTGTAACTTAATTTTTGTTTAAAAAGCTACTTTCATCCTTTTTACTTACCACTTCTCTTATTTACATGGTTCCATACCATTTCATCTCTACCTTAACAGTTATCCTTCAGTTCCATTTGCTCACATTCCTTTTCCAGTTTATTTGGCTATAGTTCCTCTTCCTGTCTTCACAGCTCCAGTTACATTCTTTCTTTCATCAGAACCATAGATCCCACAGATGACAACAAGGGCATGTGGCCATGCAACCTCACTCTGTCTGTTCTGCACTCTGCTCTTGCAAAAAACAAAAATCAGCATGACTCTACAAGTTTCAAGCATTTTATTAATTTGTCCTTGCTCTTTCTGAGTCGTGTTTTTGATCAGTTGTTTCAAGAATTTCTCTGTCCATATCCTTACAATATCTCTAATTGTGATCACTATGTCTGTAGATGCATTCATATTTCACTTAAGAAATCTCTTAAGTTTTAATTTTACTTATGTGACCTTTCCAAAATTCTTATTGCTTACATAATGTTTTATTAAAATCTGATAATACACTTTTATTTTACTATACTTGCAGAGGATTGGATTGGAATAATTCAGATTATTTTAACAAGCTGGAGTCTGGGATGTGTCTGAACGTGTCCAAGATATCCTGTAATGGGAGGGAGAGGAGCCCAAGGTCGTGGTACATATAGGTACCAATGACATAGGTAGAAAAAGAGAAGAGGTCCTGAAAGGAGAATTTAGGGAGTTAGGAGGAGAGTTAAGGAGAAGGACCGCAAAGGTAACAATCTCGGGGTTACTGCCAGTGCCACGCGACAGTGAGAGTAGGAATGGAGCGAGGTGGAGGATAAATGCGTGGCTGAAGGACTGGTGCAGAGGGCAGGGATTCAAGTTTCTGGATCATTGGGACCTCTTTTGTGGAAGGTGTGACCTGTACAAAAAGGACGGGTTGCACTTGAACCCAAGGGGGACCAATATCCTGGCAGGGAGATTTGCAAAGGCTACTGCGGTGACTTTAAACTAGAACGGTTGGGGGCAGGGACTCAAATAGAGAAAGCTAGTAGACAGTGTGTGAGGCAGGAGGCAGAGAAGGGAAGCACTCAAACCCAACATGTAGGGGGGGAAAGAAGAAAAAAATAATAAACAGAGAATAAGAGGTGGTGGGTTTCTTAAATGTGTGAGCAGAGAGACAGAGGAGTGTAAAATGAGGGTAGAAGCAATAGGTAGCAAGGTGAAAAGTAAAAGTGGCAGGCAGACAAATCCAGGGCAAAAATCAAAAAGGGCCACTTTTCAACATAATTGTATAAGGGGTAAGAGCGTTATAAAAACAAGCCTGAAGGCTTTGTGTCTCAATCCAAGGAGCATTCGTAATAAGGTGGATGAGTTGAATGTGCAGATAGCTATTAATGATTATGATATAGTTGGGATCACGGAGACATGGCTCCAGGATGACCAAGGCTGGGAGCTGAACATCCAGGGATATTCAATATTCAGGAGGGATAGACAGAAAGGAAAAGGAGGTGGGGTAGCGTTGCTGGTTAGAGAGGAGATTAACGCAATAGAAAGGAAGGACATTAGCTTGGAGGATGTGGAATCGATATGGGTAGAGCTGCGAAACACTAAAGGGCAGAAAATGCTAGTGGGTGTTGTGTACAGGCCACCTAACAGTAGTAGTGGAGTTGGGGATGGCATCAAACAGGAAATTAGAAATGCGTGCAACAAAGGTAAAACAGTTATAATGGGTGACTTCAATCTACATATAGATTGGGTGAATCAAATTGGCAGGGGTGCTGAGGAAGAGGATTTCTTGGAATGTATGCGGGATAGTTTTCTAAACCAACATGTAGAGGAACCAACGAGAGAGCAGGCTATTCTAGACTGGGTATTGAGTAATGAGGAAGGGTTAGTTAGCAGTCTTGATGTGCGTGGCCCCTTGGGCAAGAGTGACCATAATGTGGTTGAGTTCTTCATTAGGATGGAGAGTGACATTGTTAATTCAGAAACAAGGGTTCTGAACTTAAAGAAAGGTAACCTTGAGGGTATGAGACGTGAATTGCCCAAGATTGACTGGCAATTGATTCTTAAAGGGTTGACGGTGGATATGCAATGGAAGGCATTTAAAGACTGCATGGATGAACTACAACAATTGTTCATCCCAGTTTGGCAAAAGAATAAATCAGGGAAGGTAGTGCATCCGTGGATAACAAGGGAAATCAGGGATAGTATCAAAACAAAAGATGAAGCGTACAAATTAGCCAGAAAAAGCAGCCTACCAGAGGACTGGGAGAAATTTAGAGGCCTGCAGAGGAGGACAAAGGGCAATTAGGACCCTTGCAGTCCAAAACAGGTGAATTGATCATGGGGAACAAGGACATGGCAGACCAATTGAATAACTACTTTGGTTCTGTCTTCACAAAGTAAGACATATATAATCTGCCGGAAATAGCAGGGGACCACGGGTCAAATGAGATGGAGGAACTGAGTGAAATCCAGGTTAGCCAGGAAGTGGTGTTAGGTAAATTGAACGGATTAAAGGCCGATAAATCCCCAGGGCCAGATAGGCTGCATCCCAGAGTAATTAAGGAAGTAGCCCCAGAAATAGTGGATGCATTAGTGATAATTTTTCAAAACTCTTTAGATTCTGGAGTAGTTCCTGAGGATTGGAGGGTAGCTAATGTAACCCCACTTTTTAAAAAGGGAGGGAGAGAGAAAATGGGGAATTACAGACCAGTTAGTCTAACATCGGTAGTGGGGAAACTGCTAGAGTCAGTTATTAAAGATGGGATAGCAGCACATTTGGAAAGTGGTGAAATCATTGGACAAAGTCAGCATGGATTTACGAAAGGTAAATCATGTCTGACGAATCTTATAGAATTTTTCGAGGATGTAACTAGTAGAGTGGATAAGGGAGAACCAGTGGATGTGTTATATCTGGACTTTCAGAAGGCTTTCGACAAGGTCCCACATAAGAGATTAGTATACAAACTTAAAGCACATGGTATTGGGGTTCAGTATTGATGTGGATAGAGAACTGGCTGGCAAACAGGAAGCAAAGAGTAGGAGTAAACGGGTCCTTTTCAGAATGGCAGGCAGTGACTAGTGGGGTACCGCAAGGCTCAGTGCTGGGACCCCAGCTATTTACAATATATATTAATGATTTGGACGAGGGAATTGAATGCAACATCTCCAAGTTTGCGGATGACACGAAGCTGGGGGGCAGTGTTAGCTGTGAGGAGGATGCTAGGAGGCTGCAAGGTAACTTGGATATGCTGGGTGAGTGTGCAAATGCATGGCAGATGCAATATAATGTGGATAAATGTGAGGTTATCCACTTTGGTGGCAAAAACAGGAAAGTAGACTATTATCTGAATGGTGGCCGATTAGGAAAAGGGGAGATGCAACGAGACCTGGGTGTCATGGTACACCAGTCATTGAAAGTAGGCATGCAGGTGCAGCAGGCAGTGAAGAAAGCGAATGGTATGTTAGAATTCATAGCAAAAGGATTTGAGTATAGGAGCAGGGAGGTTCTACTGCAGTTGTACAGGGTCTTGGTGAGACCACACCTGGAGTATTGCGTACAGTTTTAGTCTCCAAATCTGAGGAAAGACATTCTTGCCATAGAGGGAGTACAGAGAAGGTTCACCAAACTGATTCCTGGGATGTCAGGACTTTCATATGAAGAAAGACTGGATAGACTCGGCTTGTACTCGCTAGAATTTAGAAGATTGAGGGGGGATCTTATAGAAACTTACAAAATTCTTAAGGGGTTGGACAGGCTAGATGCAGGAAGATTGTTCCCGATGTTGGGGAAGTCCAGGACAAGGGGTCACAGTTAAAGGGGGGATCTTTTAGGACCGAGATGAGAAAAACATTTTTCACACAGAGAGTGGTGAATCGCTGGAATTCTCTGCCACAGAAGGTAGTTGAGGCCAGTTCATTGGCTATATTTAAGAGGGAGTTAGATATGGCCCTTGTGGCTAAAGGGATCAGGGGGTATGGAGAGAAGGCAGGTACAGGATACTGAGTTGGATGATCAGCCATGATCATATTGAATGGCGGTGCAGGCTCGAAGGGCCAAATGGCCTACTCCTGCACCTATTTTCTATGTTTCTATGTAAAGGATAATTAATACTGTAGCAGTCAGTACTGAATTCACTCTTAGGTTCCAGAAGCATATTGTTCTAAAACATTGCACCATACACTCTCTTGAAAGGTTTTGAAACACTTTGATGAACCAGGTGCAATGTTCAGAATTTTGATGCAACAACAGTCTGAAGAAGGGCCCCGACCCGAAACATCACCTATCAATGTTCTCCAGAGATGCTGCCTGACCCGCCGAGTTACTCCAGCATTTTGTGTCTTATTTTGTAAACCAGCATCTGCAGTTCCTTGTATCTGTATTCAATTTATACATTGCAATTTTATACAAAAAATACTAGCATATTCTTTTTGCTATAAAATGCTTTCCAAAGTACCTTAAGGATATGATACAAAGGCTAGAGGAAAACATGCAGTTTAAGTTTTTACAAGAATGAAGCAAACGTGTCTGTCCTTGATTGGAAATTTCACATCTCTGATACTTATTTCTAGCCTCAAACCTTTGCAATCAATGATCAAATTAATATGCAGTAAATTATATTTGTGATAATTTCTGAATGAATTGATCATTTAATACCAATTGAAAACCTTGCTGGCATTCATTGTGTTTTTCACTCTTAAGCATGGATCTAATGATGTCCCACACTGCACAATTCTGCCTGCACTTACTTCAATTGGAGCTTGAAGGTCTACATGGCCCTTGTGGCTAAAGGGATCAGGGGGTATGGAGAGAAGGCAGGTACGGGATACTGAGTTGGATGATCAGCCATGATCGTATTGAATGGCGGTGCAGGCTCGAAGGGCCGAATGGCCTACTCCTGCACCTATTTTCTATGTATCTATGTATGACAATGATTGTGGGTGCAGTGATGCAAAGAATGAATTTCATAATCAATGTCTGCCTTTTATTCGAGATGTCCCTTGAGACACAGGAGGTAGTCCATGTTTTTTAGGATCTTTGTGGACTTTTATTGTTGCTTAGCAAGATACAGGATGGCAGAAGACCTTTGCTTTGTGAATGGTAAGTGTGAAGCTCATCTTCTCCTTTATTACATTGACTGAACTGATGATGGCTTGGACCTCAGCCTTCAAATAGATACCTAAGGAAGCATCATTCGTGTGATGTAGTGCCATTACTGAGGTTGATTCCAGAGTGGAGACAACATCAATTGAATATTGTCCCATTTGATTTGGAGGTCAACTTCAGTCAAAGGCTTTGAGATAAGATGCAGCACCGCGACCAAAAACGGTTAAGAAGAGATCATAAATTACAAAATAGTTTTAAAAAGTGGGTTTGTTGTGTACCATGAGTTATGATTATGCTTTGCATGCTGTCATTTAGCAGACAAATGATGGCTATGAACTTCTGCAGACAATCAAATCAAAAATGGACATTCTACATCAGTCACAGGCTCATGGGCCCAGATTCAATGTTCCAATTAGTTTTAGGTTTAGGTTTATTATTGTCACGTGTGCAGTGAAAAGCTTTGTGTCGCGTGCTATCCAAACAGATCAGATATACAGTACATGAATACAATTAAGTCAAACTCAATTACAATAGATAGAGGAAAACGTAAGATACAGAGTGAAAAATGTAGTTCAGCATTGCAGCACATCAGTTCCATAGACAAAGTTCAACGTCCACAATGGGGTAGAGGCAAATTGGACAGTATTTTAGCTTAAGCAAGGACCATTCATAAGCCTGTTAGCAGAGGGGAAGAAGTTGTTCCTGAGTCTGGTGGTGGGTGTTTTCAAGCTGCTGTACCTTCAAGGACATAAAAGGACACAAAGTGCTGAGTAACTCAGTGGATCAGGCAGCATCTCTGGGGAACATGGCATGGTGATGTTTCAGGTTGAGACCCTTCTTCAGACTGAAGGTAGGGGAGGAGAAGAAAGCTGGAAAAGGGGAAAGGCAGGACAAAGAGCAGCAGGTAATAAGTTGACACAGGCAAAGGATTTTTTTTGATTGGCAGATGTTTGGAACAAAGGTCAGATATAAGGACATTAGCTGGGAGACAGGTTTCAAGAGAGGTGGATTGTGAAGCCAGGGGAGGAAAGTAGCAAGGGGGATGGGCATTGGTTGGGTGTGGTGGTGGAGGGTGGGAAGAAATAGGTGGGAGCCCAGGTGGGGCACATGGAAGGGAAGTGGGGAAGAGAGGCAGAGGTGTAGGGAGAAAGGCAGTGGGGCTAGTAAGAGGCTACCTAAAATTAGTTCATACCGTTGGGTTGTAAGCTACCCAATGGGAATATGGGGTGCTGTTCCTCTAGTTTGCTGTGGCCTCGCTCTTTCAATGGAGGAGGACCAGGATGTAAATGACAACGGGAGTTAGAATGGTTAGCAACCGGGAGATCCAGTAGGCGTTGGCAGATCGAGTGCAAGTGTTCAGTTAAACAGTCGCTGAGTCTACGCTTGGGTCAGTGGAATGATCGCCGAGTCTACCTTCTGTGGATTGGAGCAGGGAGAAGTACGAATGACTAGTCTTTGATTATGTTGGCTGCTTTTCTGAGGCAGCGTGAAGTATAGATGCAGGCAATGGTGGGAACTCCATGACAGACCATTGGTAATTCAGTACTAATGCCAAGGATCACTCTGTCAGCGCCAATAGGCAGGTAGCATTGTCCACAAGTGCAACAGACCCCCCCCCCCCCCCAAAACAGATACCCAAATCTGGGCACTGTCAAAGCAAGAGATTCTCAGGTAAACACAGGAAACAATTCAATTGATTGAGGGGGGGTCTTATAGAAACTTACAAAATTCTTAAGGGGTTGGACAGGCTAGATGCAGGAAGATTGTTCCCGATGTTGGGGAAGTCCAGGACAAGGGGTCACAGTTTAAGGATTAAGGGGAAATCCTTTAGGACCGAGATGAGCTTGGAAGATGTGGAATCGATATGGGTAGAGCTGCGAAACACTAAGGGGTAGAAAACGCTAGTGGGAGTGGTGTACCGGCCACCTAACAGTAGTAGTGGAGTTGGGGATGGCATCAAACAGGAAATTAGAAATGCGTGCAACAAAGGTAAAACCATTATAATGGGTGACTTCAATGTACATATAGATTGGGTGAATCAAATTGGCAGGAGTGCTGAGGAAGAGGATTTCTTGGAATGTATGCGGGATAGTTTTCTAAACCAACATGTAGAAGAACCAACGAGAGAGCAGGCTATTCTAGACTGGGTATTGAGTAATGAGGAAGGGATAGTTAGCAGTTTCCTTGTGCGTGGCCCCTTGGGCAAGAGTGACCATAATATGGTTGAGTTCTTCATTAGGATGGAGAGTGACATTGTTAATTCAGAAACAAAGGTCCTGAACTTAAAGAAAGGTGACTTTGAGGGTATGAGACGTGAATTGGCCAAGATAGACTGGCCAATGATTCTTAAAGGATTGACGGTGGATATGCAATGGAAGGCATTTAAAAACTGCATGGATGAACTACAACAAGTGTTCATCCCAGTTTGGCAAAAGAATAAATCAGGGAAGGTAGTGCATCCGTGGATAACAAGGGAAATCAGGGATAGTATCAAAACAAAAGAGGAAGCCTACAAATTAGCCAGAACAAGCAGCCTACCAGAGGACTGGGAGAAATTCAGAGTCCAGCAGAGGAGGACAAAAGGCTTAATTAGGAAAGGGAAAATAGATTATGAAAGAAAACTGGCAGGGAACATAAAAACTGACTGCAAAAGTTTTTTATAGATATGTCAAGAGGAAAAGATTAGTTAAAACAAATGTAGGTCCCTTGCAGTCAGAAACAGGCGAATTGATCATGGGGAACAAGGACATGGCAGACCAATTGAATAATTACTTTGGTTCTGTCTTCACTAAGGAAGACATAAATAATCTGCCGGAAATAGCAAGGGACTGGGGGTTAAATGAGATGGAGGAACTGAGTGAAATCCAGGTTAGCCGGGAAGTGGTGTTAGGTAAATTGAATGGATTAAAGGCCGATAAATCCCCAGGGCCAGATAAGTTGCATCCTAGAGTACTTAAGGAAGTAGCCGCAGAAATAGTGGATGCATTAGTGATAATTTTTCAAAACTCTTTAGATTCTGGAGTAGTTCCTGAGGACTGGAGGGTAGTTAATGTAACCCCACTTTTTAAAAAGGGAGGGAGAGAGAAAACGGGGAATTACAGACCAGTTAGTCTAACATCGGTGGTGGGGAAAATTCTGGAGTCAGTTATTAAAGATGGGATAGCAGCACATTTGGAAAGTGGTGAGTTCATTGGACAAAGTCAGCATGGATTTATGAAAGGTAAATCATGTCTGACGAATCTTATAGAATTTTTCGAGGATGTAACTAGTAGAGTGGATAAGGGAGAACCAGTGGATGTGTTATATCTGGACTTTCAGAAGGTTTTCGACAAGGTCCCACATAAGAGATTAGCATACAAACTTAAAGCACATGGTATTGGGGGTTCAGTATTGATGTGGATAGAGAACTGGCTGGCAGACAGGAAGCAAAGAGTAGGAGTAAACGGGTCCTTTTCAGAATGGCAGGCAGTGACTAGTGGGGTACCGCAAGGCTCAGTGCTGGGACCCCAGCTATTTACAATATATATTAATGATCTGGATGAGGGAACTGAATGCAACATCTCCAAGTTTGCGGATGACATGAAGCTGGGGGGCAGTGTTAGCTGTGAGGAGGATGAGGAGGATGGTAGGAGGCTGCAAGGTGACTTGGATAGGTTGGGTGAGTGGGCAAAGGCATGGCAGATGCAGTATAATGTGGATAAATGTGAGGTTATCCACTTTGGTGGCAAAAACAGGAAAGTAGACTATTATCTGAATGGTGGCCGATTAGGAAAAGGTGAGATGCAACGAGACCTGGGTGTCATGGTACACCAGTCATTGAAAGTAGGAATGCAGGTGCAGCAGGCAGTGAAGAAAGCAAATGGTATGTTAGCATTCATAGCAAAAGGATTTGAGTATAAGAGCAGGGAGGTTCTACTGCAGTTGTACAGGGTCTTGGTGAGACCACACCTGGAGTATTGCGTACAGTTTTGGTCTCCTAATCTGAGGAAAGACATTCTTGCCATAGAGGGAGTACAGAGAAGGTTCACCAGACTGATTCCTGGGATGGCAGGACTTTCATATGAGGAAAGACTGGAAGACTGGGCTTGTACACGTTGGAATTCAGAAGACTAAGGGGGGATCTTATAGAAACTTACAAAATTCTTAAGGGGTTGGACAGGCTAGATGCAGGAAGATTATTCCCGATGTTGGGGAAGTCCAGAACTAGGGGTCACAGTTTAAGGATAAGAGGGAAGACTTTTAGGACCGAGATGAGGAAATCATTTTTTACACAGAGAGTGGTAAATCTGTGGAATTCTCTGCCACAGAAGGTAGTTGAGGCCAGTTCATTGGCTATATTTAAGAGGGAGTTAGATGTGGCCCTTGTGGCTAAAGGGATCAGGGGGTATGGAGAGTAGGGAGGGATGGGATACTGAGTTGGATGATCAGGCATGATCATATCAAATGGCGGTGCAGGCTCGAAGGGCCGAATGGCCTACTCCTGCACCTATTTTCTATGTTTCTATGTTTCTAAATAAGTTCTCAAGTAATTTTTGTAAAAGTTCAACATCTCCGTTGACTTTTTGGCATCTGTGCCGAAACTCATTCAAAATGGAGATGGAACATTAAGGATCGTACTGAGAAGATTCAGTTGAATATAAACAGCAGAAGGAGTACAACACCTCACAAGCTATCCACTTATCTGCCCTGAAAACCCTTTAACTCCTTAAAGCAATTCCTGCCATCTATTGCAGAGCCTGAGGAAGCACATTTGGACATTTGCTCCTTCAGAACTCTCAGAACTTGAATGGAAACATATCATCCATAACCCTAAGGGACAATTGTAGATGAAGACTAAGAGTGAAATCCTTGTCTTTGATTTTCTAATTAATATTAACAAAACAGCTCAGATAACTATCGGAAAAACACCTCACCCAAAGCGAACAACAACAATATTTGTACGAGCTCTTCTGTCTTATAAAGTTCGACGGCATGCATATTCTACAGTAAGCAGTTTTGATGTTTGCTGATCCATTCTAGGCTTGATGACTCGAGGAAGAATAAAGAGGCCATGGGGAAACCAGCCAAACCTGACAAATGGAGATTACAAAGGAACCGGTTAGACTAGTGCTTCCCAAATTTCTGAGCTCCATTGTGAGTCAGCAGACGGAAGCTGATTGGCTATGTCTGAGCAGAAGTTGTATGTTGTGCACCACTGACTCCATCGCACCTGTCCCTGCTGCATTGCTGCTATGGAAACCAGGGCTAGGTGACAGGGAAGTAGCAACACAGAGCTGCAGCTGCCCATTTTGGCTCAGATGCAAACTAGAGGGCCAGGGTAGAACCAAGCAAGGCTGAGTACTGTTATTTATTAAGAAAATTGGTATGGTCTTAAGTTTTCCATTATATTTACCGTAAGAAATTGTTTGCATTGAAGCAAAATCTTAAGTCACTCTTTCCACAGCAGTACAATGTCCTTCCATTATAAAGTAAGTTGCAGTGACTGCAAGGACACTATATGTATAGAATTGAACCTTGAAAGGTTATTATATTCTCAATGCCCAAGATTAAAATTGCATACATTACTTAAGCAGGTTAATTATTTTTAGGTATATTTAACAAACATTTTCATTGGATTACAGGAAACATTTGGATGCAAGTAACTTTATACCAAGGCTGAACATATCTTGGTAAATGCTGGTAGGACATATAGAGTATATGGCAGTAGATCCTGTCCCTCAGAATTGTCTCCAGTAACTCAACCACCACTGAAGTCAGGCTCACTGGCTTGTGGTTCCCTGTAGTTCTCTTTGCTGTTCTCCTTAAATAACCGTGGAAGATTAGCCACTCTACTGTCTTCCAGAACTTCACCTGTGACAAAAGATGAAGCAAATATCTCCACAAGGGCCTCCACAATTCCTTCCCTAGATTCCCACAAGATGAAAGTAATGCACTTTAAGATAGCCAATTCCTCCTCTTTGGTAATTTGTATATGTCAAATACATATACAGGGTGGCACGGTGGCACAGCGGTAGAGTTGTTGCCTTACAACGCTTGCAGCTCTGGAGACCCGGGTTCGATCCTGACTATGGGTGCTGTCTGTATGGAGTTTGTACGATCTTCCCGTGACCGTGGATTTTCTCCGAGATCTTCGGTTTCCTCCCACGCTCCAAAGACGTACAGGTTTGTGGGTTAATTGGCTTGGTATAAGTGTAAATTGTCCCTAGTGTGTGTAGGATGGCGTTAATGTGAGGGGATCACTGGTCGGTATGTACTCAATGGGCCAAAGGGCCTGTTTCCATGCTGTATCTCTAAATTAAACTAAATTCATTTGCTCAATTCCTTGACTTCCATGTTCTTCTCCAAGTAAAAACAGATGGGAACTATTCCTTAAAAATCTCACCCTTCTCCTGTGGCTCCACACATAGAAGGGCATGCTGATCTTCAAGGGGATATTCTCTCACTAGCCACCCTTTTAATAAACCATTAGAATCTCTTGGGATTGTCCTTTACATTGCCTGCCAAATTAATTTCCTTATTTTTATACTTATTTTTCCTTCTTAAGCATACTCTTACACATTGAGGCATTTTCTTGATCCTGACTCCCTAAACTGTTGCATGCCTTCTTCTTTCCCTTAACCAGAGTCTCAATATCTTTCATCAATCAAGGTTTCCTAAATGTCCCAAAATTGGCTATGCCCCTATTTAGAACCTTAACTTGTAGACCAATCCTATATTCCTCCACAATGATTTGAAAACTAAAATAATTATGGTAACCGGTCCCAAATGGCTCCATCTCATTCCCTAAGAGGATGTTCAGGGATGTGTCCACCCAAGCCAGGCCTTCTATATATTGATTTGCTTCAAGAAATAATTTCATCGTTCTGTCTGGGGCATTTGACAATAAAACACTCTTGACTCTCTTTACTCTAGATTAAGGAAGCCTTCTTGGACACATTTAACAAATTCCACCCCATCCAATCCCTTTGCACTATGTGTGACCGGGTCAATACCAGGGAATTTCATATCTCCCACTAATACCTACCCTATTACCATTACAGCTATCTGCGATCTCCCTGCACATCTGCCCCTCCAATTCCGACTGACTAATGGCGGATTATGTTCAAACTGATCGTTTCCTTCTTGTTTATGACTTCTTCCCACATAGTCCCACTGGACAATCTCCCGAGAACATCCTCTCTGACACTGTTATTAGGTCTTTCCTCTTCAAAAGGCAACACCCCCTCCTCTTTTACTTGTACCTCTATCAAACCTGTAGCATCTGTACCCTGGAATATTGATCTGCCAGTCCTGCCCTTCTCAGCCATGCTTTTGGTATAGTAATAACATCCCAGTCCACTGAGCCAATCCACGCACTAAGTTTGTCCACCTGGCTGTTAAACTTCTTGCATTAAATTAAATGCTGTTTAAACCAACCGTACTCCCCAATTCTCTCTGCTGTGCTCTTGGTTTGCATATCAGTCAAGGACTAAGCTTTCTGTTTCTGCCTCCCTTGCTCTCCCTCCTTCAGCCACTGACATGAATCTCGGACCATCCACCTACTTCACTAACACGCCACATTCATTCACTAACTCAGCCTGGATAATTTCAATAATATTGCACTTGGCTAGTAGTCGGTGGATACTTTTCCCTTTGTGAGACTACCGCTTAAGGCTTTTTATACATCCCACAAAATTATATTGAATAAGCCATGGCTGTGAAATTGTTCATTATGGCCAACTTTATATGAATCTTTCCCCTTTCACCTTTAACATGTGTAACCTTCTGAACACTCCACCCAGAACGCTTTTCCCCTTTCTCATTCACAGTCTTCCTTATCTGCTTTCTCAAGTCCATTGGGAATGTTTTAGTTTAAACCTGTTCCTTCCTCTGCTCGCAGCCTCTGTGTTGAATGACTCCAAAGTGATCTCAACCTTCACCTAAATTTTCCCAGTTCTGGCTGAACAATAACTCCTTTCAAATTACATCAGCAAAACCAAAGCCATTCAGTTTTCTTCCACCAAAAATGCAGCCTTTGAATTCACATTTTTTGCAACAGCTTGCTCACGCTGACGGTGCATAATTTTGGTATTTGACCAACAGCTGAACTCTATGTTTTACATTCTAGACATCACTGAAATCTATTTCTAACTCTAACCTCACTGGCCCAAAAGACCTGCCAATATCTTTGTCACCTTCAGACATTGACGTTTTCAATAAACTGCTTAATTGCTCCTTGTTATACTCTCACAAATTGCATTTAGTCTAACATTCCGTTGTCCATATCTTGTCCTTCCATTCCATTTGCCCTGCTAAATTGAACATTTAATTGGTGACTTTTAAGCTTCAATTTCTAAATGTTTGTTCTTATCCACCAGTTGATCCCAAATTTTGTTCTTCATTATCTCTGTGATTTTCTTTTGTTTTATTGAGATTAAGTATAGAAGTTGGAATGTTATGTTATGGTTATATAAGACATTATTGAGGCCATATTTGGAGTACTAGGATAGCTTATAACCCAATGGTATGAACATTGAATTGACCAATTTTAGCAAACCTCTCACAACTTTCCCTTCCCCTTTCCTTTGTCCCTCTTTCTTCTAACCCTCCCCCGTGCCCCACCGAGAGTCACACCTATTTCTTTCCTCCCCCTCTACCTACATTCCTTCCTCTGTCATCACAATTTGCAACTCTTCAATCCTTTTGTCTCACATCTTTTTTCATCTCCAGCCTTTGTCCACCCATCTGCCTATCAAAACCCCCACTCCTCTGTGTTCACCTATTACCTGTCACGCATTGCCCCTCCTCTCTTCACCCCCCCTCCCCCCGACAATCAGTCTGAGGAAGAGTCCCGACAAGAAATGTCACCCATCCATGTTTCACCGGGAATGCTGCCCGACTCACTGATTTACTCCAGCACTTTGTAGGTTGTTTATGTCAACCAGCATCTACAGTTCATTGTTTCTACATTTGGTGTACTGTGTTCGATTTTGGTCACTCTGCTACAGCGAGGGTGTAATTAAGCTGGAAAGAGTGCCGAGAAGATTTAAAAGGATATTGCCAGGATTTTGAGCTATAGCGAGGCTTTGAGCTATAGCAAGAGGTTGGGCTGGCTAACACCTTATTCCTTGGAGCACAGGAGGCTGAGGGGTGACTTATGGAGGTGCATTAAATCATGAGACCAATAGATAGTGTGAATGCACAGAGTCTTTTATCCAGGGTACAGGAATCAAAAACCAGAGGATATGGGTTTAAGGTGAGAGGAGAAATATTTAATAGGAACCTAAGGGGAAATCTTTTCATTGAGAGGGTGGTGGGTATATGGAAAGAGCTGCCAGAGGAAGTAGCTGAGGCAGGTACTATAACAGCACTTAAAAGACCTTGGACAGGTACATGGATAGGAAAGGCTTGGAGGGATATGGATCAAATGTGGGAAAATGGGACTAGCGTCGATGGGGCATCTTGGTCGGCATGAATGCATTGGCCGAAGGGACTGTTTTCATGCTGTATGACACTATGATGCTGCAAATGTTTCCCATTCATTTGAGTCTGGCCTTGTGATACCCCTTTCTCCCACTGTCTGCAATACTTTCCTGAAAACTGTGATCCTATTCAAATATTTCCTCCAAACTTACTTCATTTGGCCAGCCTTTAGTGATTATCAGTAACTGATTGTGAAACTGCTCTATACTGCAACTCCTTCAAAGATAGCTTTGGAAATTGTACTTTTAATTCGTAAAATTAATCCCTACATTAATGGGGGTGATTTAAAATGTAGTTACAATGTAAAGGTAGATGTTACTCTTTTCCTGAATTTGTCCCGATGAAGGGTCTCACCCTGAAACATCGTCCGTCCCTCTGCCTCCATGATGCTGCCGAAACCACTGAGCTCCTCCAGCAGTTTGATTCTTTTGCTTTAAATTTGAATTACCCATTTTAATTTAGAATTTAAGTTCTGAACGTAGATTAACCACTTTACTCATAGTTATTATTACACTCTGAAGAAGGGTCTCGACCCGAAACGTCACCCATTTCTTCTCTCCAGAAATGCTGCCTGTCCCGCTGAATTACTCCAGCTTTTTGTGTCTATCTTTGGTTTAAACCAGCATCTGCAGTTCCTTCTTACACATTACTCATAGTTACAGTATCATGTATTTTGCATGAGGTTATGTTGACTTTATCCCAACTTTAAATGTATTACTATTGACGCCAGGGACAGAAAGGAGCAGTGAGGCAAGGTTTGCCATGTTGTGATGAGAACATGGCAACATCAGGGTGCATGCATACTCATTGACAACCTGCCAAATCAATCGTACCATTGCTCTGATCCAGCACTTTCAGGTTCACTCACTCAGGATTTTTTTTGAATTAATTAGAATAGGTAGGTCCTTCCACTTGAGGGCAGCAAGCATATTTAACAGATAAACTTGGGCTGCGAGAGCATTTTGAATGTAAAAATGTAGAACCTCAAGCCTACTTTGGCCTTTTCCATTCTTCGCCCCTTGTCATCTTCCTCCCTGCTTCTTTTGCTCTCAATCCTTTTTGTTTACCCTGTTTTCATTTGTTTGTCTTTCCTTTTTATATATTTCCATTTTCTGAGCAAAAAAAAAGGAGATCAGTACATGAGGAAGAAAGATTCTTCTACTTTGTGCTGCACGTCTATCTAGTGGGAGTGTCTAGAATGAGAGGTCATAGCCTCAGAATTAAAGGACGTTCTTTTAGGAAGGAGATGAGGAGACATTTCTTTAGTCAGAGGGTGGTGTGTCTGTGGAATTATTTGCCACATTAGGCTGTAGAGGTCAGTCAGTGGATATTTTTAAGGCAGAGATAGTTAGTTTCTTGATTAGTACAGGTGTCAGAGGTTGTGGGGAGATGGCAGGAGAATGGGGTTAGGAGGGAGAGATAGATCAGCCATGTTTGAATGGCGTAGTAGACTTAAAGGCCCGAATGGCCTAATTCCTATTCCTTATGGCCTTATCCTTTATCAACAAGCAGTGATAAATCTCCCAGAGTTCCAACTTTTTTCTATTTGTGGTGAATGTATCAGTATTGAGCCAATTGGTTCCGATTAATGTGTAAGAAGGAACTGCAGGTGCCGGTTTACCCCGAGGATAGACACAAAATGCTGGAGCAACTCAGTGGGTCAGGCAGCATCTCTTGAGAAATTCTCCAGAGATGCTGCCTGACCTGCTGAGTGGTACTGATTTATTGTTTGTGTTGGGGCCAGTATCAAATCATGGATGAAGCTCCCGACTTTGAATAACTGGAGACTGCCATTGCAACTACACCCAAATTTGTGTCAGATAGAAACAATTGGATAACACAATTAGGATGCGAGAAGTTTAAAATTCTGCTTAATTCTGTTTAAATTCTTTAAAACATAAAGGTTTCCTCATGGTTTTGTTCCCCACTCTTCTGAATATACTTTGCACATCACAATGGTTTGCGCTTGCTCACCATGTTTGATGTTCACTGCAATCATTGGCAGCAGTCTCTCCATACACACAAATGCCATCGAGATTCCAGTGGCTCAGAGAAATGGTCCTGCCTCAGAAAAGTCCTTGACAACCTGTAGCAGCTGGTGAAGCACTCTGTCCCCCTAGCTTTGTTGGTTGTAAAAAAGATTAATTGCTTTTTTTGGTATCCTTGCCGTGCCAAGGCATTTAAGAACTCGTTAAATTGAGGTATGTTATTTATTAAATTATTTTTTAAATTACAAAGTTAATGACAAGGAGCTAACAATGTTAAAAAGTTTAAAACAACCGTTGTAAAAAAAATCAAACATGATTACGAAATGAAAGCCTTATAATTCCTCCTAAAATCGGTGGAACATAGTCATACAGCATGACTGACTGGGTGTTGGATATAAGGGGTAACTCTCCAGTACCAGCAAGACCCGGTCTATCTCTGCACTCCACATGAAGTCAAAGGGAAGAATGAACTGCCCCAGAGTTCAGAATCTATCAGCGAGCTCAGGACTTCTATGTTTGACAGTGCTTGCACAGAAGCCTGGGACTCACTACTGTTTAAATAGCTAAACACCATTAGTTCTATTCAGCACGACTGACATTAGACATCAATGTCTGGCCCAGCATTTCAGGCTGATGACTTTTCATCAAATTGTTAATGATAACTTTGCTTCTCGCTCTATGGACGTTGCTTGACCTATTGAATATTTCTTGCATTCTCCACTCTCACCGGATTTCCAACACCCACAATTAATTCATTTTGTACATCCAGCAGCATCCTTCGTTTTTTGAAAGCATTGTGTTATTAGGCAGCCACCAGCACCTGTCAAAGTAGCAGAAAGAAAGCATGACTGCTCAGTTGCAGAGAGAGTCGGCATAACAACTACCAGCATTTCAATGCATTGCTGGCCACTTGGGGATAAAGTGGGTTTCAAGCCCACAGTCTCCTTAACCTGTGGCTCTGACTGTTGGTGCTTAATAAGCCTACTGCATAAACATTGACGTCAATGATAGTTCTAAGTGGGACACATGGTGGAACTCTCCGTGACCTTTTTAAAACAGATCAATCAAATTACACCACCGATAATGTGATAAGGAACTTCTTCTATGCTTTAATGCAACTGCAGAATGCAGTTCTACTGTGGATCTGTGGAAACAAGAAACTTTATGACAGGAAAAGAAAAACAAAACTAGCATAATTCACCTTGGTCTAAGTGAAAGGTATATTCTGTAAGAAAATGGTGACTATGTAGGAGTCCATAGATTCCCACACCTTGCTGCTAAATGACTGTATTGCAGTATTCTCTGTAAGTGGAGTCAAATGACTCAACCAAAATGTCACCTGTTCCTTTTCTCCAGAGATGCTGCCTGACCCTCTGAGTTAGGTAGTAGAAAGAAGTGAAGGGATGGAGATGAAGAGGAGAATTCAAAATGGGTGCAAATAATGGAATCTGATAAGAGAGGAAGGTGAGGAAATGAAATGCAAAACCAGAGGGAGGGATGGGGGTAGAAGGCAATGCGGTGGGGTGGGGAAATGGGGGAACTAGAGTATGGAGCAGCAAAGGAGGGGAAAAAAACTTGGGAGTGGCGAGGGGAATGGAAGGAGAGGTCTGCATGGATGGTGAGGTGGGGAGGGGGGAGCATTTGGGGACATGCGATTGGGGGTGGGTTTTGCCTGAACTTGGAGAGTTTAATATTCATGCTGTTAGGTTGTAGGCTACTCAAGCGGAACATGAGGTCCTGTGTATCCAGTTTGCATGAAGCCAGACTACCACGGCACCACCCTTCTCTGCAGGGTATGGTTGGTACAGAGTAAGAGAAGGCCTGTGTGTTTGGAGGGGATAAGATTGGAGTGGGTGATGGATATAAACAATCAAGTTGATGATGTTGTGGTGGCATTTGGAAATGGAAAGATCAAGGGAGGATAGAAGGCTAGTAGAGGTCAATCCTGACCTCGGGTGCTGTCTGTGTGGAGTTTGCATGTTCTCCCTTTGACCGTGTGGTTTCCTCTGATTACTCCTGTTTCCACCCACATCCAAAGACATGCAGGTTTGTAGATTAATTGGTCTCCATAAAATTGCCCCAAGTGTGTACGGAGCTGATGTGAAAATGGGATAACATAGAACTAGTGTGAACAGGTGATCGATGCTCTGTATGGACTCAATCGACTGAAGGGTCCGTTTCCACACGTTGTCTCAATTCAAGTCAATCAGGCAACAAATTTCACCCTTATCCTGAGGCTGAAAAAAATAATTTTCTCATCTCCCACGAGCTGAGGGTATAATGAGGAAATAGGAAATGGGAGAAAAGGTCATGTTTCGTTGGTGTGGATTCCTTGCTAACGATAGAGGTACTATGGGATTGGGGATGACGTTGGGTTCGGCAGTGACCACACCGATACTTGCAGTAGAGTGAACTCACATGATATGTTTTATTTACAGTGATAAGAATGTCCAGACCGCATGGGGAAGCTGTCCCTCGTCATCAGGGCGCATGCGCGGTGGCACTGCCGATCTCAGGCTTGTCCTGGCAGCTCAGTTCTGGTCTTGAAGGAGGAGGCATGGCAATCTCTCAGGCTTCTCCCAGCAGTTCACCCTTGTCTCGAGAGGAAGCGCTAGTGGCTTATCCTAGTGGCTCTGGTTTGGGCTTGAAGAGGCAATGCTAGTGGTCTCTGGCTTATCCTGGCAGCTCTGTCTTTGCTTCTGTGTATGGGTGCTGTCCCCATTGTCTGTGGGCAGGAAGAGGCATGTATGTCTCAGGCTTGCTCTTGCCACTCAGTCTTAGCCTCAGTAGAGGTACTGGCAGTCCAGGGCTTCTTCCTGGCAGCTCAGTCTTGATCACATGGTGGTGCTGCTGCACTCAGATTTGTCCCAGTGACCTTGTCTTCCCTGAGCATGAATTAGCAGGGAGTTGTCCCAGTCGCAGTTTCTGTCACTTTTTTTTAAATTCCTCTTTCTCTCCTGCTTCTTCTCTCATCTTCTCCCCTCTGGCTAAAATGCCTGGGTTTTATAGGGAGTATGTGTAGGGAGGAACTGCAGATGCTGGTTTACACCAAGGATCGACACAAAATGTTGGAGTAATTTGGCGGGACAGTTTCGCATCGAGGCCCTTCTTCAGACTGAGAGTCAGGGGAGAGGGTGACACAGAGAAAGGGTAAGGTGTGAAAACACAGATCAAAGGGATGATGATCAAGGGAAACGTAGAATGGTTTAAAGGGAGTAGGCAGGCAAGGTTCAGGTGGCCAAACCAATATCAGCCAATTATCAATGATGCGTGCTATCCAGTCAAAGAAAAGAGTATACATGATTACAATCAAGCTGTCCATAGTGTACAGTTAAAGGATAAAAGGATACATCAGTTAGTGCAAGATGAAGTCACGTGAAGTCCGATTGAAGACATTTCAAAGGTCTCCAATATGGTAGATGGGAGGTCAGGACTGCGCTCTGGCTACTGAGAAGATGCCTGATAACAGCTGAGAAGAAACTATCGCTGAATTTGGAGGCATGTGTTTTCAAATTTCTGTACCTCTAACCTGATGGGAGAGGGGAAAAGAAGGAGTGAGACTGGTCCTTGATTATGGTGGTGGCTTTGCCGAGGCACTGTGAAGCGTAGATACAATCAATGGAAGGGAGGTTGGTTTGCGTGATGGACTGAGCTGCGTCCATAACTCTCCGTAATTTCTTGCAGTCTTGGGTGGAGCTGTTCCCAAACCATGTCGTGATGCAGCTCGATAAAATGTTTTCTACGGTGCCGAAGCTTGGGATGGGATAGCTGACGGAAATGTGGAGAGGATAAAGTAGGTCAGCATAGAATTAGTGTAAAACAAATGGGTGTATGATGGTGGTATGATTTTTGCTGGGCAAAGAACCTATTTCTATGCTATATCTCTCTATGACTAAAGAGGGAGTGGCTGTCCTTGACTCATTTTGACTGGCTTTTATACAAATTGAGGTGTGCAAGGAAAGGGAGGCACATTGTGTTTGGATGGATCCAGTTCCTGGAAAACATGTGGGGAAAGCAGAGATTTGAAGGGACATGTTTCTGAGTACTCCAATCTCGTCAAGGTCATGGACACATTGGTGGCAGACAGAAAATCAATGAAATTGTATGTTGAAAGTAGCATACAATACAAAACCACCAACCTATTATGCATATATTGCAGCCAAATGAGATTAAGTTTCGACCCCCAAGTTCTCACTAGCTCAGGTGGTACTCTTTAACCTGTACTTGTTGATCTCCTGTGGCTGTGATATTTAGCTGCTAATGTGGTCTGACCTTTACGAGGCGCAGCTAATGTATGGCCTATTAAAATCTAAACAATTTTAACAAGTTGCAAATGGTAGCCAGGGTTAATTGGTCAGTGATTTTGGGGATGCAGTTTAGTAAAAATAAGAGGTCTGATGTTTTCTCTCTTTTAATATTTTCTGCAACATTCTTCCTGGGGTGGAGCACATGTGCACTCCATGCAAATACTTTACATTTACTCTCATGAATCTCCTAGGGTTTTACTCTCTGTAAGCCAAAGATGCATTTTACAAGCTTAACAGTGTAATGCAAAGTGTGCTACACTTTGGGTATTATTGTTGGTCTGTCTCTTTAAATTTGGATGTCTCTGCAAATTTTAAATGATCTGCATTCATTTCACGTTTACAGGTCAGGACTTTGCTTTCATGAGCAAATCAACCACATCACATAAAATGCTGGAGTAACTCAGTGGAACAGGCAGCATCTCTGGATAGAAGGAATGGGTGATGTTTCGGGTCAAGACCCTTCTTCAGTCTCGACCCGAAACATCACCAATTTCTTCTATCCAGAGATGCTGCCTGTCCCGCTGAGTTACTCCAGCATTTTGTGTCTAATTTGGTGTAAACCAGCATCTGCAGTTCCTTCCTACACACATCACATAGTCTGGCTGCAGTTTTGAATGTAATACATATTTTCGCATTGGGGACATTTTTTACAGAGTAGATACCCAGAATGTTAGTCGATCTGCTGCATTGCCATGGAAGGAGATGGATAACAATAGAGAAGTTCATGTCCGAGCAGAAGATAAGACCTGGGGTACTGATAACTGATAGTGATAACTGATTAAATTAAATTTTTACTAGTTGGTATTCTGCATTCTTGATATGGTGTTGTAATTCACTTCCCGATTTTAATTGTTCGATGAAAATTAAAAATTTATGTCAATTATTCCTTTTGGTATTCATCTTTTAAAACCTGTACACACAATGTTCCAAATGGGGTCCCTTTTCGAGATCCTTAACTTCCTTGAGCCAACAAGAAAGCTTTGTGGTTGATTAAATGAAGCAGACATTTTAGGTGGATCCTGGTTCTCTTGGAAATGGCTCCTCATTAAAAAGTTACACAATGAGGTCAATGGATAGACCGCTCTTTTAGTTTAGAGATACAACGCGGAAACAGGCCCTTCGGCCCACCGGTTCCACGCCGACCAGCGATCCCCGCACATTAACAGCATCCTACACCCACTAGGGACAAATTTGACATTTACCAAGCCAATTAACCTACAAACCTGTACGTCTGTGGAGTGTGGGAGGAAACCGAGAGAAAACCCATGCAGGTCACGTGGAGAACGTACAAACTCTGTACAAACTTCTACCTGAAACCATTCACATAAAAGGGTCCAGAAAGGTTCCATGGCTTGAATGGAAGTTCTGCCACATTTGGTCTTTGTACAATTCACATTAACTTTACCAAGGTCTTTGGATAAACTCCAAACCCTTGCTAGACTAAACTAATCAACCCCACAGGCAATCACTCATCTTTGTTGGCAGGAAGCCCTGAAACTGAGGTAAGAGTTATTCTAAGAATTGCAAGGCAAACAGAGCAGTGAGCTTAATTGAAGGTAGCCTTGAACTGTGGAGACACTGAGGGATTATCTTTCTTCTGGCAAATCTAGTATTGGTGGAAACATTTGGATTTAGCTGATCCTGAGATCTTTCGAAGCAGCTGAAGCTGCTGCCATTCCCACAACTTCAACAACATCTGTTCCTATAGAGTTTTAAACAATAAGCATATCTGGAAAGTCCCTGGAATACCCATTGTGAGCTTACACATGTGGCCCAACAGCACTCACAGACGTTGGAAACAGATCTGATTTCAAATCTCTCGAAATAAATGGTTGTACTCGTATGAGACTTTGTCATATTTTGTCATCTTTACTGCCAAGAGATAATGGGGTAGACATTAGCTGCTATTCAACAAAGGTGACACCCTTCAATGGCTAGTACTACTTATTTAGTTCTGCAGATTTGGTTAAATTGGAATCAATGCATTTTCTGTTTTAAGTATCTGTAAAAATACAAGAACTTAAGTCTTTTATTTAGAGGTGGCATAGTTGCAAAACGAGTAGGGATGACCATCTCATAGCAACGAAGATGGGGATTCAATCTGTCCTTGAATGGTGTTTGTGTGGAGTTTGCCTTTTCTCCCCGACCCCAGTTTCTTCCCACGTCCCCAAAAACGTGCAAGTCATTGGCTTAATTTGCGATTGCAAACTGCTTATGGGTGAATAATGGAATCTGGTGGGAGTTGATTGAATGTAAGGAGAATGGGATTAATATAGGATGAGTGTAAATGGGTGGTGGATAGTCAGTGCAAATTTGGTGGGCCGAATAGCCTGTTTTCATACTGCATCTCTCTATGTCTATGCATAAGTCAATATCATGATATTCTCCACCTCATTACATTTCAAGGGCAGCATGGTGGCACATCAGTTAGTGCTGCTGCCTCTCAGCTCCAGGGACCTGGGCTCAATCCTGTCTTTGAGTGGTCTGTGTGGAGTTTACATGTTTACCACAGGGTGCTCCTGCTTCCTCCCAAATTCTAAACATATGCTGCTAGATTAGTTGGTGACTATAAATGACTCCTTGGTGAAAATAAGTGGCAAAAGAATCAGAGGGGAGAGGCAGCTGAGGGAGAGCAAGTGGTAGGACTACAGGCATTGAAGAGTGGGAATGGCGTCTAATGAGATTGCTCTGCTAGGAGCTGGCATGAACCTGATGGAACAAATGGGCTCTTGTGTTGTAATAAGTTTTTCCACTTATGTTTAATAATGGCTCTGACTTTATAGGAAAGTGCATTAACTTTTAGAAACAGAATTCTTAAACATATTTTTCCTGCTTAACAGATACTTGGGAAAAGAAAGTAGAGAAAAATGCTGGAAAAACTCAGCGGGTGAGGCAGCATCTATGGAGCGAAGGAATGGGCCACGTTTTGGGTCGAGACCCTTCTTCAGACAGATGTGAGGGTGGGGAGGCAGGAAGAAGAAAGGAAGAGGCGGAGACAGTGGGCTGTGGGAGAGCTGGGAAGGGGAGGGGAAAGAAGGAGAAAGTAGGGACTACCTGAAATTTGACAAGTCAATGTTCATACCGCTAGGGTGTAAACTACCCAAGCGAAATATGAGGTGCTGCTCCTCCAATTTACAGTGGGCCTCACTCTGGCCATGGAGGCCCAGAACAGAGAGGTCAGATTCAGAATGGGAGGGGGAGTTGAAATGCTGAGCCACCGGGAGATCAGGTTGGTTATTGCGAACCGAGCGGAGGTGTTGGGCGAAGCGATCGCCAAGCCTACGCTTGGTCTCACCGATGTGGAGCAGCTGACACCTAGAGCAGCCAATGCAATAGATGAGGTTGGAGGAGGTGGAGGTGAATCTCTGCCACACCTGGAAAGACTGCTTGGGTCCTTGAATGGAGTCCAGCGGGGAGGTAAAACGGCAAGTGTAGCATTTCCTGCGGTTGCAAGGGAAAGTGCCAGGAAAGGGGGTGGTTTGGGTGGAAAGGGACGAATTGACCAGGGTTACGGAGGGAGCAGTCTCTGTGGAAAGACGAAAGGGGAGGAGGGGAAGATGTGGCCAATGATGGGATCCCATTGGAGGTGGCAAAAAAGTCAGAGGATTATTTGTTGTATGTGACGGCCTGTAGGGTGGAAGGTGAGGACAAGGGGGACTCTGCCCTTGTTACGAGTTGGGAGATGGGGAGTGAGAGCAGAGTAACGGGGTATAGAAGAGACCCTGGTGAGAGCCTCATCTATAGTAGAAGAGGGGAACCCCCGTTCCCTGAAGAATGAGGACATCTCCGATGCCCTGGTTTGGAACACCTCATCCTGGGTGCAGCTGCGGTGTAGACGGAGGAATTGGGAGTAGGGGGATGGAGTCCTTACAGGAAGCAGGGTGGGAAGAAGTGTAGTCCAGATAGCCATGGGAGTCAGTGGGTTTATAGTAGATGTCGGTCAGTAGTCTGTCACCTGCGATGGAGATAGTGAGGTCATTGATTAAAATCTGACAATGTGCACATTGACCACATGCGCTTTTTTTTCCTATTACAAATCTCAAATTGTGGAGCACAGAGGCAAATAAATAAACGATGCGTGTTTGTCCCAAACATTATGGAGGGCACTGTAGACAGTGATGTGGAGAGATAAAGAACAATGAATGAAAGATATGCAGAAAAGTAACAATGAGAAAGGAAACAGGCCATTGTTATCTGTTTGTAGGGTGAAAATGAGAAGCTAGTGCGACTTGGGTGGTGGAGGGATAGAGAGGGAATGCCAGGGCTACCTGGTGAGAGAAATCAATATCCCACTGGGCTGTAAGCTGCCCTAGCGAAATATGAGATGCTGTTCCTTTAATTTGCATTTAGTCTCACTCTGACAATGGAGGAGACCTAGGACAATTAATATGTCCTGCAACCGGGAGATCAGGTAGCTTCAGGCGGGCTGAGCGAAGGTGTTCTGCGAAACGACCGCCCAGTCTGCGTTTGGTCTTGCTGATGTATAAGAGTCCACATCTTGAACAACGGATACCTCAAGGCTGCGTGCTCAGCCCCCTGCTGTACTCACTCTATACTCATGACTGCGGAGCCGGTCATAGTGCGAACTCCATCATCAAGTTCGCTGAAGACACCACTGTTGTGGGACGTATCACTGATGGGGACGAGTCAGAGTATAGAAGTGAGATCGACCAACTGACCAAATGGTGCCAGCACAATAACCTGGCCCTCAACACCAGCAAAACCAAAGAACTGATTGCGGACTTCGGAAGGGGTAGGATGGGGATCCACAGTCCCGTTTATATCAACGGGTCGAAGGTAGAGAGGGTCAAGAGCTTCAAATTCCTGGGCATGCATATTTCTGAAGATCTCTCCTGGTCCGAGAACACTGATGCAATTATTAAGAAAGCACATCAGCGTCTCTACTTCCTGAGAAGATTAAGGAGAGTCAGTATGTCAAGGAGGACTCTCTCTAACTTCTACAGGTGCACAGTAGAGAGAATGCTGACCGGTTGCATCGTGGCTTGGTCTGGCAACTTGAGCGCCTAGGAGTGGAAAAGACTACAAAAAGTAGTAAACACTGCCCAGTCCATCATCAGCTCTGACCTCCCTACCATCGAGGGGATCTATTACAGTCGCTGCCTCAAAAAGGCTGGCATCATCATCAAGGACCCACACCATCCTGGCCACACACTCATCTTCCCGCTACCTTCAGGTAGAAGGTACAGGAGCCTGAAGACTGCAACGTCCAGGTTCAGAAATAGCCACTTCCCCACAGCCATCAGGCTATTAAACTCAACTGAAACAAATCTCTGAACAATAATAGACCATTATCTGTTTATTTCCACTTTATCTGCTTATTTATTGATGTGTATATATATTTATATAATGGTACTAGACTAAGTGGGACCCGTTGGGTCCCATGTTCACAAGGGAGGGCTGGTCCCCCGACGCAATATTCCACCTCTCCACCAATTCCAATATTGGTCGCCAGTGGGGGAGGGGGGGGGGCTTTCTGGAGTGCTGGTATGGGTGTTGTTGGCTGCAGGGACTACTGGTCTCCAGAGGGCTTGTGTGGACATTGTGGGCCAAATGGATTCTTGGGGTGGCAGCTCAGTCCCTCAAGCCTGATGTGCTGGCAGCTCACTCACGGCTGGTGGACTGGCAGTTGACTCACGGCTATTCCTTGAAATTCCATTTCAAGCAGAGTACAAGGCCACCAAATTCAAATCCATTTTCCTACCAATTCAAGCAGGGTGCAAGGCCACCAAATTCAAGTGCAGTTTCTTACCTCTTCGAGCAGGGTGCAAGGCCACAAAATTCAGATTCAGTTTCCTACCACTTCAAGCAGGGTGCAAGGCCACCGAATTCAAGTGCAGTTTCCAACCACTTCAAGCAGGGTGCAAGGCCACCAAATTCAAGTGCAGTTTCATACCATTTCAAGGAGGTTGCAAGGCCCCCAAATTCAAATGCAGTTTCATACCATTTCATGCAGGGTGCAACGACACCAAATTCAAATGCAGTTTCATACCATTTCGTGCAAGGCCACCACATTCAAATGCAGTTTGATACTATTTCAAGCAGGGTGAAACCACCATAAAAAACACGATAAAACCACACAAAACACCACACTCACAGTTCAGTAGACATTCAGTGTGTTCATATAATTCACAGCTCAGACAGAGTCGTGACCTCTCCCTCCCCCATCATGCAGAGACTGAGCCACACCCACACTTCTGGGTTTTATAATCGCTCCCCCTCCCACCGGAAAAGGTGTGGCCTTCATGGCGTGATTGACTGGAGAGAGATTCTCAACATTTTTTAAACACTAATAACACTTTTGTTTTTCATTGATGGGAAGAATCCTCTGCACCTGATGAGCGGAGGGGAACTGAGTAAGATGGCCAAAAATCACAGCCTTAAGTGGTAGCGTTTTATCTAAAATCATTATAGTGCAAACAGGAAGTTGTCAAGTATAGACAAACAACCATTTGCAGGCAGTGCCTTTTCACTTCAACCCAACCCCCCAAACAACCATTTGCAGGCAGTGCCTTTTCACTTCAACCCAAACCCCCCAAACAACCATTTGCAGGCAGTGCCTTTTCACTTCAACCCAACCCCCCCAAACAACCATTTGCAGGCAGTGCCTTTTCACTTCAACCCAACCCACCAAACAATCATTTCCAGGCAGTGCCTTTTCACTTCAACCCAACCCCCCCCAAACAACCATTTGCAGGCAGTGCCTTTTCACTTCAACCCAATCCCCCCAAACAACCATTTGCAGGCAGTGCCTTTTCACTTCAACCCAAACCCCCCAAACAACCATTTGCAGGCAGTGCCTTTTTACTTCAAACTAACCATATTTTTTATTTTCAAACCACATTATGGGCACTCACAGTTGAGTAGACATGTGTTCAGTGTTATTCAGAGCTCAGAGAGACATGAACCTCTCGCTTCCTCCATCTTGCAGAGACTGAGTGAGGCACACCATTTCCTGGTTTTATAGTCCCTCCCCCTCCCTCCAGCAGGGGCAGCAGAGAGAATGGCAAATGTTTTAAAAACATTAATATCTCTCTGATTTTTCATCGATGGGAAAAATCCTCTGGTCCCGGAAGGCGGAGGGGGGCTCTAAGCGAGGTGGCCAAAAATGACGGCCGTAGGTGACGGCGTTCTCTCAGAAATCACAGCACAGCGAGCCAAAAGCGGTCAAGATCAGAATTTTAGTAATATAGATATGGACTCACTGATATGTTCTGTATTCATGCCTACTATATTCTGTTGTGCTGAAGCAAAGCAAGAATTTCATTGTCCTATCTGGGACACATGACAATAAACTCTCTTGATTCTTTATGACGTTGGAGGAGGTGCAAGTGAACCTCTGCCTAACCTGAAATGACGATTAGGGTGCCTGGGCAGAGTCGAGCGAGGAGGTTTAGCGACAGGTGTTGCATCTTCTGCGGTTGCAGGGGAAGGTACCTGGGGAGGGGTGGCTTGGGATGAGTCAACCAGGGAGTTGTGGAGGGAACGGCCTCTGTGGAATGCGGAAAGGGGTGGAGAAGGGAAAATGTAGCTAGTGGGATCCCGTTTATAGGTGGCGGAAATTTCAGAGGATTGTCTGTTGTATGCGAATGCTGACAGGCTGGAAGGTAAGGATTAGGAGGACTCTGTCTCTGTTGCATCTAGGGGACAGGGGAACAAAGGCAGAGCTGCAGGGTACCAATGAGACACAAGTGAGGGCCTCATCTATAATGGGGAGGGGAACCCCCGTTCCCTAAAGAATAAGGACATCTCAAATGTCCAAGTATGGAACACCTCATCTTGCGCGCAGATGCAGCGTAGACGGTGAAATTGGGAGTAGGGGATAATCTTTGCAGGAAGCAGGGTGGGAAGAAGTGCAGTCGAGGTAATTGTAGAAGTCAGTTTATAATAGACGACAGTCATTGGTCTATTTCTTGTGATGGAGACTGTGAGATCAAGAAAAGGGAGGATGGAAATTGTGGAAATCTAACCAGCAATCCTTTAACCATCCATTACCAGCAATGTGCATTTGATCCCAATTGTCCGTGTGAACATACAGGAGATAAATTAAAATGAACACTCTGCCAAATTTTAATGGTTCACTGTGACAGAACAATTTAGTAGGCAATGTCCCTCGTCTATTGATATGGGACATTATATGGGACAACATGTCTTCTTGATTTTTTATTAGATAGTATCAGAACAGCAATCTTTAATTTTATTTCATACATCCATAATATTGCATAAAATGAAGGATATTACTAACATAATAAATATTTCAGTTGTGGTTTCTAATCTTCCAGTTTCCTATTCTGAACTGGAATTTTCTCATGAGAATGCAAATAAATGGCAATAAATTAATCACAAAGAATGGTGACTCTTTACTTGAGTAGAGCATGAACATTGGTTTTCCCTCCTGTTATCCAAAAAGTTGATGGGGCCGTGTTTCCAAAGTGGTGATCTTTTCTAAAGAATATTTAAATATAATTAACTAAAGAGAGTATTCCGCAAATCTATGTTTATTTTCACTTCAAACAAAATATTATCACTTCACCATTATTTCTCACTGCTGATCTCACATAAATAGCTAAAATGCTGAAGAAACTCAGCGGGTGAGGCAGCATCTATGGAGCAAAGGAATAGGTGACGTTTCGGGTTGAGACCCTTCTTCCTAATTGTTCCTTCTTTCACATGAACAGCTCTCATGGAAAGCATGCAATGATGAAAGCCGACTTGCTGCCGAGCACTGAAAATGCTACTTGACAGAGGACAAAGGTTTCATGGTTTTCCCTCTGAGATACCCGAATGTTTATATTTATAAATGCCAACATTGATTCATGGAATGGGCACTCCATCTCAAGGGTATTTCAAAATGGTCATTTATAGCTCTTCACCGGACCTTGATCCACATGACAGTAATAAAGCCAAACCTATGAATGGATTACATTGGGATGGACATTAATAGGGATGGAAAATTTCAAACAGGAATACAAGAAATCCACGTGACTTCCTGTGTTGGAATTTAAATGTAAATGTCGGTCTCTGGTGCAGTGACACAGATGGTCAGGGTGGCGAAGGTGGTCTTTGGCAAGCTTGCCTTTATCAGGGTATTGAGGACAGGAGTCAGGGCATCATATTACAGCTGTGTCAGACATTGACTAGGCCACATTTGAAGTTACAGTTCTGGTAACCTCGCTGTTGGGAGGAAGTCATTAAACTGGAAAAGGTGCAAAAAAGATTTACAACTTTGTTACTGGGACTGGAAGGTTTGAGTAATAAACAGCGGCTGGATAGGCTAGGACTATTTGCCCTGGAGCAGGGGAGGCTGAAAGGTGACTTGAAAGATATATAAAATCATGAGGGGAATAAATAAGGCGAGTAGACATAGTTATTTTCTCCACAGTAGGGCAGTTTAAAACTTGAGGCCATAAGTTTAAGGTATGAGGGGAAAGATTAAAAAGGGACCCAAGGGGCACAGAGGTTGGTATGAAAATGGAACAAGCTGCCTGAGGAAATGCTCGAGGCAGATACAATTATGTCATTTGAAAGAAAATTAGGGCGGCACGGTGGCGCAGCGGCAGAGTTGCTGCCTTACAGCGCTTGCAGCGTCAAAGACCTGGGTTCAATCCCGATTACGGGTGCTGTCTGTACAGAGTTTGTATGTTCTTCCCGTGACCTGCGTGAGTTTTCTCCGAGATCTTCGGTCTCCTCCCACACTCCAAAGATGTACAGGTTGCCTGAAGAAGGGCCTCGAAACGTCACCCATTCTCTCCAGAGATGCTGCCTGCCCCCCTGAGTTACTCCAGTTTTTTGTGTCTATCTACAGGTTTGTAAGTTAATTGGCTTGGTAAATGTAAAAATTGTCCCTAGTGTGTGTGTGTAGGATAATGTCAATGTGCTGGGATCGCTGGTCCGTACGGACTTGGTGGGCGGAAGGGCCTATTTCAGCGCTGTATCTCTAAACTATACAATTACACGGTATATGCTTAGGAAGGGTTGTTGGGATATGGGCCAGGCGCAGGCAAGTGGGAATAGCTCGGTTAGGCAATCTGGGCAGCATGGACGAGTTGGGCCGAAGGGCCTGTTCCCATACCATCTAATTCTATAACTGAATCCCCACCTGTATATAGCCCGATTGACAGGCTTGGGTTCCAGGAAGGCAGGGAGGACTCTAGAGCAGGCGGCCTGAATCCAAACACAAAATAGTGAGTGGGCAGAGTACAAATCCCAGGGATTACAGGACCTATAGGTAGAGTTGTAAAGGGTTTATGTGAGATCACACGAATAGGAACCTAGCTGTGTGATTTAAAGTTACCCTTTGATAATGACATTCCATCATGCATTCAACTTCACATTTTATGTAGGTCCCTTACAGTCAGAGACAGGTGAATTTATATTGGGAAACAAGGAAATGGCAGAACAGTTAAACGAGTACTTTGGTTCTGTCTTCACTAAGGAAGACACAAACAATCTCCAGGAAATACTAGGAGACCGAGGATCTAGTCGGAGGGAGGAACTGAAGGGAATCCACATTAGTCAGAAAATGGTGTTAGGTAAATGGCTGAGACTGAAGTCAGATAAATCCCCAGGGCCTGATGGTCTGCATCCCAGAGTACTCAAGGAAGTAGCCTTAGAAATTGTGATAATTTTTCAATATTCTCTCGACTCTGGATCAGTTACTGTGCACTGGAGGGTAGCCAATGTAACTACACTTTAAAAAAAAGGAGGGAGAGAGAAAACCGGGAATTATAGAGTAGCCTTACATCGGTAGTGGGGAAGATTCTGGAGTTGATTATTAAAGATGTTATAGCAGCTCATTTGGAAAGCAGTGACGGGATCAGTCAAAGTCAGCATGGATTTATGAAGGGGAAATCATGCTTGACTAATCTTTTGGAATTTTTTGAGGATGTAACAAGTAGAATGTATAAGTATGAGCCAGTGGATGTGGTGTCTCTGGACTTTCAAAAAGCCTTTGACAAGCCACACAAGAGATTAGTGTGCAAAATTAGAGCACATGGTATTGGGGGTAGGGTATTGACATGGATAGAGAACTGGTTGGCAGACAGAAAGCAAAGAGTAGGAATTAACATGCCCTTCAGAATGGCAGGCAGTGACTATTGGGATGCAGCAAGGCTCAGTGGATCCCAGTTGTTTACAATATACATTAACAATTTAGACGAGGGAATTAAACTTAGCATCTCTAAGTTTGCGGATGACACAAAACTGGGTGGTAGTGTGAGCTGCGAGGAGGATGCTGTGAGCCTGCAGGGTGACTTGGATAGGTCGGGTGAGTGGGCAGAAGCATGGCAGATGCAGTATAATGTGGATAAATATGAGGTTATCCACTTTGGTGGCATGAACAGGAAGGCAGAGTTGGACCGTTGAAGACTGAAAAAGGTGAATTTATTATGGGGAACAAGGAAATGGCAGATGAGTTGAATCCGTCTTCACTAAGGAGGACACAAACAATCTTCCTGATATAGTAGTGGCCAGAGGATCTGGGGTGACGGAGGATTTGAAGGAAATCCACATTAGGCAGGAAATGGTGTTGGGTAGACTGATGGGACTGAAGGCTGATAAATCCCCAAGGCCTGATGGGCTGCATCCCAGGGCACATAAGGAAGTAGCTCTAGAAATCGTGGATGCATTGGTGATAATTTTCCAATGTTCTATAGATTCAGGATCAGTTCCTGTGGATTGGAGGTTAGCTAAAGTTATTCCACTTTTTAAGAATGGCGGGAGAGAGAAAACAGGGAATTATAGACCAGTTAGCCTGACATCGGTGGTGGGGAAGATGCTGAGGTCAATTATAAAAGATGAAATAGCCGCACATTTGGACAGCAGTAACAGGATTGGTCTGAGTCAGCATGGATTTATGTAGGAGAAATCATGCTTGACTAATCTTCTGGAATTTTTTGAGGATGTAACTAGGAAAATGGACAAGGGAGAGCCAGTGGATGTAGTGTACCTGGACTTTCAGAGAGCATTTGATAAGGTCCTACATAGGAGATTAGTGGGGGAAATTAGGGCACATGGCATTGTGGGTAGAGTGCTGACATGGATAGAAAATTGGTTGGCAGACAGGAAACAAAGAGTAGGGATTAAAGGGTCCCTTTCAGAATTTACAGGCAGTGACTAGTGGGTTACTGCACTATTTACAATATACATTAATGATTTAGATGAAGGGATTAAAAGTAACATTAGCAAATTTGCAGATGACACAAAGCTTGGTGACAGTGTGAACTGTGGGGAGGATGCTATGAGGATGCAGGGTGACATGGACAGGTTGGGTGAGTGGGCAGATAAATTGCAGATGCAGTTTAATGTGGATAAATGTGAGGTTATTCACTTTGGTATCAAAAACAGGAAGGCAGAATACTCTCTAAATGGTGTCAAGTTGGGAAAAGGGGAAGTACAACGTGATCTGGGGGTCCTTGTTGATCAGTCTATGAAAGTAAGCACGCAGGTACAGCAGGCAGTGAAGAAAGCGAATGGCATGTTGGCCTTTATAACAAGAGGAGTCAAGTATAGGAGCAAAGAGATCCTTCTGCAGTTGTACAGGGCCCTAGTGAGACCACACCTGGAGTATTGTGTGCAGTTTTGGTCCACTAATTTGAGGATGGACATTCTTGCTATTGAGGGAGTGCAGCGTAGGTCTACAAGGTTAATTCCCGGGATGGCGGGGCTGTCATATGCTGAGAGAATGGAGTGGCTGGGCTTGTACACTCTGGAGCTTAGAAGGATGAGAGGGATTCTTATTGAAACATATAAGATTGTTAAGGGTTTGGACACGCTGGAGGCAGGAAACATGTTCCCGATGTTGGGGGAGTCCAGAACCAGGGGCCACAGTTTAAGAATAAGGGGAAGCCATTTTGAACGGAGACGAGGAAACACTTTTTCTCACAGAGTTGTGAATCTGTGGAATTCTCGGCCTCAGAGCGCGATGGAGGCCGGTTCTCTGGATACTTTCAAGAGAGAGCCAGATAGGGCTCTTAAAGATAACGGAGTCAGGGGATATGGGGAGAAGGCAGGAACGGGGTAATGATTGGGGATGATCAGCCATGATCACATTGAATGGACAGAAGGGCTGAATGGCCTACTCCTGCACCTATTGTCAGATTATTATCTGAATGGTGTCAGATTAGAAGAAGGGGAGGTGCAAAGAGACCTGGGTGTGCTTGTACATCAGTCACTGAAAGTAAGAATGCAGATACAGATCCCGGGATGGCAGGACTGACGTATGATGAAAGAATGGGTCGACTGGGCTTGTATTTGCTGGAATTTAGAAGGATGAGAGGAGATCTTATAGAAACATATAAAATTCTTAGAGGATTTGACAGGGTAGATGCAGAAAAAATGTTCTCGATGTTGGGGGAGTCCAGGACTAGGGGTCACAGTTTAAGAATAAGGGCTAAGCGATTTAGAACTGAGATTAGGAAAAAACCTTTTCACCCAGAGTTGTGACTCTGTGGAATTCCCTGCCACAGAAGGCAGTGACGCCAATTCAATGGATATTTACAAGAGTTAGATTTAGCTCTTAGGGCTAAGGGAATCAAGGGATATAGCCAGAATGGGGTACTTATTTTGGATGATCAGCCATGATTATATTGAATGGGCTCGATGGGCCGAATGGCCTACACCTGCACCTATTTTCTATGTTTCTATCCCTCAATTCCCTTAACATCCAAGAAGTAATTAATCTATTGCAAACACTTACTGGCATAGCAACTTTGTGGTGAAGATTTCCAAAGACTCAAAATCCTTTGAGATGAAGATATTTCTTCCAATCTGAATCCTCATTAGCCAAGCCCAGAGCAGGTGCCCAGTCAGTTTTCCCGAGCAGGGAAATCATTCTTAATTTCTTCCCAAACCTGTCCTTCCCTTTCACTGGTTGGGTTTCCCCGATTCCCAGGATATCATGCTAGCCTTTGTTAATAGATAATACATTATTAAAATATTTTAATTATTAATGCTCCTCCTGGGAGCCGGTTAATTACCCACCCTTGGTTAAGGTTACATACAAAAAGTAACATATCCAAACCAACCACCCTGCTGATAGAAACATAGAAAATAGGTGCAGGAGGAGGCCATTCGGCCCTTCGAGCCAGCACCGCCATTCATTGTGATCATGGCTGATCGTCCCCAATCAATAACCCGTGCCTGCTTTCTCCCCATATCCCTTGATTCCACCAGCCCCATGAGCTCCATCTAACTCTCTCTTAAATCCATTCAGTGATTTGGCCTCCACTGCCCTCTGTGGCAGGGAATTCCACAAATTCACAACTCTCTGGGTAAAAAAGTTTTTTCTCACCTCAGTCTTAAATGGCCTCCCCTTTATTCTAAGACTGTGGTCCCTGGTTCTGGACTCGCCCAACATTGGGAACATTTTTCCTGGATCTAGCTTGTCCAGTCCTTTTATAATTTTATATGTTTCTATAAGATACCCCCTCATCCTTCTAAATTCCAGTGAATGCAAACCTAGTCTTTTCAATCTTTCCTCATATGACAGTCCCGCCATCCGAGGGATCAAACTTGTGAACCTACGCTGCACTGCCTCAATCACAAGGATGTCCTTCCTCAAATTAGGAGACCAAAACTGTACGCAATACTCCAGATGTGGTCTTACCAGAGCCCAATACAACTGCAGAAGAACCTCTCTTCTCCTATACTGAAATCCTCTTGTTATGAAGGCCAACATTCCATTAGCTTTCTTCACTGCCTGCTGTACCTGCACGCCAACTTTCAGTGACCGGTGTACAAGGACACCCAGGTCTCGCTGTACCTCCCCCTTACCTAACCTAACCCCATTGAGATAATAATCTGCCCCCTTGTTTTTCCCACCAAAGTGGATAACCTCACATTTATCTATATTATATTGCATCTGCCACGCATCTGCCCACTCACTCAACCTGTCCAGGTCACCCTGCAACCTCCTAACATCCTCTTCACAGTTCACACTGATAATTTTCTCAGTCTGATGCCCAAGGCAGCACAGTGGTAGAGTTGCTGCCTTACAGCGTCAGAGACCTGGGGTCGATCCTGACCTTGGGCGCTGTCTGTAAGGAGTTTAAACGTTCTTCCTGTGAAGACGTGGGTTTCCTCCCACACTCCAATGAAGTACAGGTTCGTGGATTAATTGGTTTCGGTAAAATTATAAGTTGTCCCTAGTGCGTAGGATAGTGCTAGTGTATGGAATGATCGCTGGCTGGTGCAGTCTTGGTGGGCCATAGGGTCTGTTTCCAGCTGCATCTCTAAAGTCCAAACTCCATTTTGCAACATAGAGATTTTTTTCACTTATTATTAACTGCCAGAAACAAGGCAAGCAATTGAGTTGCGACAGTTTCTCGATGAAGTGGGAGGACATTATTCCAAAGACAATCTGGAAGATCACAAGGAGGGAACATTTCTTCAACAAAACCAAGTTTTATTTCTACTCTGAAGGAAATTATTGTGGTAATAATCCAACGCTACTTCATGTATTGAAAAATGTAAAAGCACCAGACTCTTAAGCTAACATTTACACTTATAAATTATTTTAAATTATTATTAACAATAGGGTGGGACCACATGTCCATCGCTTTCAAAACAATGTGATTCTCCAATGCATTTATCACTTCATTTGAAAGTTCTCCTCTTTATTACTAACTGGTCAGGGGATAGGTGCAGTGTTTAGCACAGTATTGAGGCAACAATTTGTTAACTTACTTAAATCACAGAAGTTGTGAGTACAGCCCAATACATGACCCACAACTCCCAACATACCCGTGATGAGTAGGGCCTTACAACTGACGACACACAACAGTTTTACGTATGGCCCATTATTTGATGCTAGCATGGAGGATACAAAAAGTGAGAAAATCCCACTGCCAGAGTTCTAGCACCTACCTGCTTTCTAAGGAACCCGCCTGAATGTATGCTTTTATAGGGGCGGCCAGGTTTTGGGATAATGGTCCCAATGCTTAGTTAGGGCTTCCAGCCCACATGACGTTAGTTAGGGCTTCCAGCCCACAAAATGTTGCAGAGTTCCTGTTGACAATGAAATCAAACCCTGCCACAAGGAGCCAAATTACTTTTTTGTCGCATTAACAAATGAGACAGTAACATGTTATGATGATCTTTGCTGGCTGTACCAACCAGACAAAATTCTGGCCCAATTTCTCAGTTTACACATCAAGAACGTTCATGCAATGCAATAGAATAAAACAAAAGACAGCAAAAATGTATAAATATAAAGTTCATTGAGTATAGTGTTTAGAAAAATAAGCTCAAATCATTTCAAGATATAAACAAAGGTCATGTAACAGTATAGACAAACCAGATTATACGTCAAAACTATTATTCAAAATATCTTTGGTATAATAAGGGTGAACACAAAACACTAACACATGCTCAATGTACCATCACCAAGAAGGTAGTGCAGTATAGATGTTTTAGCTATCCATATCCCTTACACTGGTTTGATTATGTCTATATATACACAATTTTAAAAAGTTTATAAAGTTTCATGCCAAATCTACAGTACAGTAAAACAGACTTGAAATCAAAGTATATAACGTGTGATGGCTAATAAAACCTTCCCTTTAAATTAATACCCCTTTAGAGTAAGCTATAAAACATCAACTAACATATTCCTAGTTACAGAAAAACATTAATTTACTTCATGTGCAGTCAGATAAGGAAGTGATGCAGTGATACATTACCACTCCACACCTCAATAATTATTTTAGGGATCAAATGTGTTTTTTTTTTGCAAGAACCGTTTAAAAGAGTGACAAATACAAAAAGTACACAATGCATTGTCTCACAACTTGCACATTTAAAAGTTCAGCATTTCAAACAAAAAATTGAAAAGAGGTGAATGACATTTTATGCAAATCAGGCTGCATATTTTACCAGCTGTTTGGGTAATCTTGGAGTACACAAACCCAATATTAACTTGAGTTCATAGAAGAAAAAATATGGAGTGTCATTTCTTAAGTTAGAAACCCTGTTCAGTTTCCTCTTTGAATTATCTACAGAGCAGTTAAAAAAAACCAACATTCTTTATAACCGATACTTTGATAAAGCTTTTAAAATTAAAAACAATTTAAGGTACAATGCGAGTGTCATTAAAAACTTTGCTCAAACCTCCTGCTGACATTGTCATTCGCTTTTCCTTGCTCATATAAAAATACATTTTATCCAAATATTATGAAGATTGTCTCAACATACAGGCAGGCTCTCACATACCAGAAAAATCATACTTGGCTACAATTCATTTTCACTTGGAGAAGAATAGATTTTTCTATTTACTGCAATGAGCTGGACAGGTTTTCAAATGCCACACATTTCTTTAAATATTTTAAACCCACAATAGGCACCTAATGCAAGAGGAAACATTCAAATAATGAACATACCTGCTTAATTCTAAAATGCATATATGGAGTTACAGAATTTAAATTTCACTAGAAGAAATACCTGTTTCCACTTTCAAAAAAAGCTATAAGGCACACAGGTTGGATGGGGTGCAGTGGGGAAGTGGTTGGAGGCCTGGAAGGTCTGTACCAGCAATCAAGTGTTATATATTTTTAAAACTAACAGCATGCGATTAAGGCAAGTTGAAATTTGTAAACAAAAATTGGCGTGCTTTATGTGTAGTGACCATTACATGACTTTCAGCACAAACAATCCATCATTTTAGTGAGGAGGACATGCATAATAAATAGCATGAATTGAAGTTGAGTTTAGTACCATGTTTGATGAAAATTTGAAAAGGGAATAGATTACCTGGTAAAAATTGATTATACATTAAAGTGTTTCGCTGATTGGCAGTACATTGCAAAGTAGCAACATTTCTGACCTTCGTAAAGGAACAACATAAAACTGGCTAGGCAAAGATCAAGGTCACCTCAAGATCAAGGTTACTAAATATACCAATGTATTCTTTTTATAATATAGAAATGTTGGGTTTTAGATTCTGTTGGCTACGTAACACGATAGGCAGAAGTTTCTCAGAAAACACTGAAGAGATAGGAATCAACAAAGATTGATATCTTGATTTATCTTGCTGACTCAGTCACTACTCTGGCTTTGGTCAGGCCCACGCTGCTAAACTGTAGCACTTTAGTGATTGGGAACAATAATATAAACCATGAAATCTCAAGCAGATTGTGAACATTACCCAAAATGCTTGATTCATTGCAAACTATCAGTGCAAAGCATGAGCTAACCAGTGTGCAATGGATTGTTAAGTATTTTAAAGTTCCATGTATAATATGGTACATAAAGAAAAATCCAAAACAAATATTTAAATAAATTGGCTGTAAATGATGCAGAATCCATTTAAGCCAATTGGTAGCGATAACGAGCATGAATTGACTGAATGCGAGCATGAATGAGTTGTACGTCACACAATGGTAGAGCAGATAAAGTAGCTGAGATGGTACTTTATGAAGTACAAAATATTAAACTCTTTATTTTTAACTTCTATATATGACTGCTTTGGGTAAGCTCAGGTGAATAATGATTAAGGCATCAAATCAATGTATAGGAACACCCTTAGAAAAAAAAATTCCTGGCCAAGATTCAAGTAGTTCATTGAACTAATCACATGCAAGTAACATATTAATAAAATGTTAAGAAAAAAAAATAAAGTTTCCTCTGTGGTATTATTTTCATGGGTTAGTACCAATTTGAGCTATTCACTTTTTCCACACATCCCATCTCCATTTTGTGCAGGTAGTTAACAGGAAAGGGATACTTCCTGCCAATATTCACAGTACTTATTTGACTACAGGATATCTAAAAAATAAAATTTTATACTGTAATGGTATTTATAATGATAGTTTTGGTATTGATTGTCAGTTAATAGTCATACAAAAGAACACCAAATATGCTTCTGTATGTTTTGGGTAGTTTCTTAAGAAAGATTGTTTGAAAATAAGCAAGGAATAAATTATATTTGAAGAGTATTTCTTTATACTTTTGTCTGTGGAGGTGAACACAGTGTTATTTTTTTTTAAGTCTCTTGGTCAATTAGTGAACAGTATTAGGAAATGCCTATAAACATCTGTTGATGGTAGGCTGATATCAAACCATGCATACAAACAACTGATAGACACACAAATAATAAACACATCAATATTGACATGTACTTTTAAAACAATAACCATACTGTATTCTTGAGTAACTGACCAGACAGGTTTTATGCCATCTTTACACTTTGGAAAAATAAATACCAGCTTAAAACTAAGAATTCTCAAGACTCCAGTAAAAATGTGTAACAGACAAATGTTCAATCACTTCCATCTATGCGTGCATACGTTTTTTTTTTAAATTATGAAGTAGATAAAGTTTGCTAACAAAAGCACTTCTGTATTTGGATGCCTTAATGCATGGACGGAAACTATTAAAGATTTTTAACAACCACATATCTGTAAGCCGTTATAAATCACTGATATCTTCATCCATGGGAACATTTTGAAGTTTTGCTAGTTCTTTTTCTTCAGTTTCCAGTTCTTTGCAGACATTATTCACCACATCATTTATAACATATTTGGATTTGGAGTCCATCACTGACAGATGGTTGCCAGGTTTGTTCTCCAAGACGACCAAGTAGTTTTCTTTCACAGGGGGGTGAAGTACTGACACGTGCCCACTGATGTATTCATGTACTTCCTCAGTGATGGGATTTCTGGGTTTATCTCCAATGTCAGAAGTGTCCACATTAGATTCAGACTCTTGTGGAAGTAGATTGCAGTTCTGAAGTGTAACATATTCATTGTTGGCCATCGACACAGGAACTGCATTTGTGACTGCAGATGGCAAATGTTGGTCACAATTTAGAGGTGCAGTTGTTGACAGTGGAAGGCTCACTGTGAGGCTGAAGCTCAAGGTATTTGATGTATTTAGCATGTTTGAAGAAGTCAAAGGCAGACTTTGAGACAGGCCTGTGTTTATCAGAGATGACGATGGAGTTTGTAGAGTCGTTGCAGCTTGGTTCCCAGTTGATGTATTGATATTCAGATGATTATTTCCACTCACTGACATCAATTGAGAAAAGATAAGACCTCCTTCCAACGTGTCTTGTTTGACTGGCGCGATGGCATGTCCTGAATTGGGCAATGCACACATTACTGCATTCGGTGGGACCGTGGCAGCCAAGAAAACCTTACCTTGCTGAAGACTGGCTGCAGGAGCACTTAGGAATGTCCCTCCATCAGATGCATTTGTTATCAAAATGTTTCCTGTAAAACAGGGTCAACAGGATAAAGTTTAATCATATTGAAATGTACATGTAATAATAACCCATTGAAGAAACACATACAACAGGTACCCAATTTAACTTGCAAATATTGTACTGATTTATAATATTCAATTTTAGCCCCATGTATCTATATAGTCAATTCTACTAAACGGGAGGGTCGAATAAAATGTACACTTATAAAAAGGCAGCAATTGGACCATTTAAAAAGGTCCCAGAAACAAAATTACTTCTTGGAAGGATAGTACTTCATGCAAAGTTTGGATTATAATAAATGTTGAGTTTTTGTTTCACTAGAGATTTAGAGATTCCTTTATTTGTCATTCAGACCTTTCGGTCTGAACGAAATTATAGAGCTGATATGAACTAAACTGTTCATATCAGCTCTATAATGTAGTATGGCAATAACATTAGGTGAAAATTAATATTCTTGTATAATTCAGGTTTTGTTTCTGCTAACATTCTGATGGCAGAAATTCAGTCTGGTAAAAACTAAATTGGCAAGTAGAATTGCAGAAAGGAATATGAAAAATATACATCTTCTAGATGCGGTGGGACGCATCCTCAGTGATGTGACCTGGGGTCATCAGGTATTTCGGGTCTCACAACATCAGACACCCTCGCTCAGGCGACCCAGCCGGGGTTGATCAGGCCCTGACTTGCGTCCCAGCAGCAGCCGCCCACGGATCAGCCCTCTACAGGCTCTGTCTCACGGTGTTGCGGTCATCGGCGGTGAAGCGTGGCGTCGCCGGTAGAGGGGACCGCACGGCAACGGCGAGAGCGCTGAGCCTATGCCACGGGAGCGCCGCATGGGTGCTGCGCGGGGGCCGAGTGATTTAAGCACGGCTGGTCCCACGAGCCTGCGGTAAGTAAAAAAAAAGGGCGGGCCGACTGCGATGACGTCATTTCAGATCTGCGGGGCTGTGGCGGCGACCGTGCTGATCGCGGTGCTGTGGCAGCGGCCGTGCCGCACACGTGCCTCACTGGCGGCGACTGTGGCGGCGGTCGTGCCTCACTGGCGGAGGCTGTGGTGGTGCAAGTTCGACGCACGGCGCTCGTGCCACACTGGCGGCGGCTGTGGTGGCGGCCGTGCCGCACTCGTGCCTCACTGGCGGCGGCTGTGCGGTAGGAAAAGTTTTTTGAACAGTGTTGGTTTTATTTTAGCACCGTGCGGTGTTGGAAACAACAGGATAAAGTTTTGTGCGTTTATGACCGAGTGCGCGGTCTATGGCGGCCCAGGAGCGGTAGATTCTTCCTGTTTTGCCGACAATGACCGCAGACTCGTGAGACAGGCCTTTTAATAACTACTCTGCAGGGGTTGGGAGAGAGACTGGGCTCTGTGGGGTGAATCCTGGCCGGGCTCCTCCTGCGTCTCACCAGGTCCAAGGCCTGTGCGTTGCACCTCTTTCTCCTTCTCCGAGCATTTCATTCTCACCTATTGGATTTTTAGGCCACGGCGATTCCTTAGGCCTTTCTGCAGCATTGTTGGGTGTCTTTCTCACGAAAGACACAGACTGGGGTGCTAACCCAGCCATCTTTCCTTGCCGTCAACTGTCTCTCCAGTAGTCACCAAACTATTCTTGGTTGTCCCCAGTCTATTCCTAGGTGCCACTGGCTAAGCCAGAAATGATACTATGGTGTTTAATTGAGGAACTACATACAGATCCATCACTAAATACACAACTTCAAATGACAATGTTCAATGTTCATTAATGAATGCAAAAGCATACAATTGCTGTTAAAATTAGAGTAACAATTTTAGATCCATTTTTTATGATGAATGAAATAAAGAAGACGCACTTTTTAATTATGTTTTTTAATTAATGCTTTTTAATTATGTTTCCCAAAACAAATAAGTATTGCAACTAATTCTGCAGGATATAAAATCAAAAACCATTCTAAACACCAAACCAGAAGAAATACAAACCAAAAGAGTACTGTCAACCTCTTTTACATCCTCTCCAAAGCATTCACATCCTTCCTATAATGTGACAACCAGAATTGCACACCATACTCCAAATGCGACCTACCCAAAGTTTTATACAACTGCAACATAACTTTGACTTTCCTACTCAGTCCCAAACAGATGAAGGCAACCATGCTGTATGCCTTCTTTATCACCCTATTTACTTGATTTCTATTGGTGAACCTTTGCAACTTTTTCGGTGCCAAGATGTGGTGACACTTGCATCATTGCCTAGGTGAGGTCTGCCAGGTTGTATGCAAAACAAAGTATTTCAATGTAGCTTGGTACATGTGACAAAAACATTGTGCAAGCGTGTTATGCCGTGTCGAAACCAGCATTTGTAATCTCATCACAGCATTCCCCACTTGTCACCATGGAAGTCACACTGTACCACTATAGTGCAGTCTTTGCTGCCAACTCAACAAAGAACTTACAAAACCATCTGTCGGAAAGCATTGCTCACGAATGTACAGAAAGCTGCAATGATGGGAGAGTGTGGAAGCATAGTTTCAGGGGGTCAGAGGTAGCCGGACAGGTTGAACATAGAATAGTACAGTGCAGCAACAGGTCCTTTGGCCCATAATCACTGTCCCAAACATGACGTCAAGACTGACTCTTATCTGCCTGCATATAATCCATATCCCTCCATATCCATTTGCCTATCCAACGTCTCTTAAAGTCCACAATCATATCTGCTTCAACCGCCACTCTCAGCAGCATGTTCCAGTCATCCACTACCCTCCATGTAAAAAAACTTGCCCCGCACATCTCCTTTAAACTTTGCCCCCTCTCACCTTAAAGCTCTGCCCTATTGTATTTAACATTTCTATCCTGGGAATAAGGTTATGATTGTCCACACTATCTGTGCCTCTCATAAAATTTGATATACTTCTAACAAATATCCCTGCAAACTTCAATGTTCCAGATAAAACAATCCAAGTCTGTCCAACCTCTCCCTGTAGCGTATACCGGCACTAATACAGGCACCATTTTGTCAAACCACAACTGCAGACAAGAGTACTCCAACTGGTGCCATGGCTCTTGTTCCTGGGGCCACAGAGAACCTCTATGGTTACATCCAGGTACAACATTGCCAGGGAGGATAGAAAGCAAATAATGGTACTTATGTTAGCGGGGTCCCAATCCAGCAGAGAATTATTACAATCTTGTTATCTCTGAAGTGCCCAGCTGACAGCCCTGGAAATGCAGACTAATTCTATTCAATCAAAGGGACTTTGCATGGTGATCGAAATTATTTGATGCACATTTGTCCAGATAATGTATGGGGGAAATTGTTCCTGAAAGTGGAGCCACATTCCTGGAATGACACAAAACAACCCAAAAACAGTTTACTCTGGGAAAAAGTTCATTTAATATCTTAGACTTAGTTCTTCCCACACTGTTGAGTGCGTTGGCCAGCAAGCTTTCACCATTCTGTTCGGTTATGTGCGACATCTTCCACCCTCGACAGGTTTGTGTCACACAGCACTAAATAAAGCAGTATCCTATAATTAAATCACTAGACTTCAATGCTCCGCGTTCACAAAACTTCACTGTCTAGTTGCACGCTACATTTCTGTATCAGCTATTCTGCCAAAGGTTCTTCAGAATTAAAATGGAAACTCTGTATGTAAACTTGTCACACTGTAATTACATGCTCTCACTAGTGGTGGGGCTGCAGCATCTTACTTTGGTACCTCACTGCTCGCCAGTTCATACTGCACTAGAAGTCCCATACTTCCTTGCCCCCAAAGCCATCTCTCCACTTTCTAAACTATGTTCAGTGCTGTCGTTAACGTGACACAATTGGCAGGAGAAAGGTATAACATAAATAAAAGGATATGGTGCATATCTTTTGAAAGGGAGACTGATTTTATTGCATATCCTGTCCTTAAGTCATACCCGTCCATTCCTACCTCATTCCTATTATTCTTGACAGTGCACAAGGAATAATGTAGGATTATTGACTGCCAACATTAAAAGATATATCCAAAAATAAAGCAAAACATAACCAGTCAAAAAGAAACACAAAACATTGTGACAGAACAGGTTATGCAGCTATCCCACAACTCCAACAAGTCTGGCTGAATTCTCACCTTTTGCACTTTCTGTGTGGAGTTTCCATATTGTCCCTGTAAGCAAGGAGGTTTCTCCAGCATCCTCATTTTCTCCCAAATATGGAGTGGTTGGTACTGGACCCCAAGAAAGGGAGTTTGTGGAGTGCCTCCGTGTTGGATTCTTAGAGCAGCTTGTATTGGAGTTTACCAGGGAGAAGGCAATTCAGAATTTAGTGTTATGTAATGAACCGGATTTGATAAAGGAACTTGAGGTTTAGGAGCCATTAGAAGGTAGTGACCATAATATAGTCAAGTTTAATCTACAATTGGAGAGGGAGAAGGGTAAATCGGAGGTGTCGGTGTTACAGTTGAATAAAGGGGACTATGGAGCTATGAGGGAGCAGCTGGCCAAAGTTGACTGGAAGGATACCCAACCAGGGATGACAGTAGAAAAACAATAGCAGGTATTTCTGGGAATAATACAGAAGGTGCAGGATCAGTTCATTCCAAAGAGGAAGAAAGATTCCAAGGGGAGTAAGGGCGACTGTGGCTGACAAGGGATGTCAGGGACAGTATAAAAATAAAAGAGAAGTAGTACAACGTAGCAAAGATGAGCCGGAAGCCAGAGGATTGGGTAAAGTTTAAAGAGCAACAGAACATAACTAAAAAGACAATACGGGGAGAAAAGATGAGGTACGAAGGTAAGCTAGCCAAGAATATAAAGGAGGATAGTAAAAGCTTCTTTAGGTGTTTGAAGAGGAAAAAAAATGGTTAAGACCAAAGTTGGACCCTTGAAGACTGAAAAAGGTGAATTTATTGAGGGGAACAAGGAAATGGCAGATGAGTTGAACAGATACTTTGGATCCGTCTTCACTAAGGAGGACACAAACAACCTTCCTGATATACTAGTGGCCAGAGGATCTGGGGTGACAAAGGAACTGAAGGAAATCCACATTAGGCAGGAAATGGTGTTGGGTAGACTGATGGGACTGAAGGCTGATAAATCCTCAGGGCCTGATGGTCTGCATCCCAGGGTACTTAAGGAAGTGGCTCTAGAAATCGTGGACGCATTGCTGAGCATTTTCCAATGTTCTATAGATTCAGGATCAGTTCCTGTGGATTGGAGGGTGGCTAATGTTGTCCCACTTTTTAAGAAAGGCGGGAGAGAGAAAACAGGGAATTATAGACCAGTTAGCCTGACATCGGTGGTGGGGAAGATGCTGGAGTCAATTATAAAAGATGAAATAGCGGCACATTTGGATAGCAGTAACAGGATCAGTCCGAGTCAGTATGGATTTACGAAGGGGAAATCATGCTTGACTAATCTTCTGGAATTTTTTGAGGATGCAACTAGGAAAATGGACAAGGGAGAGCCAGTGGATGTAGTGTACCTGGACTTTCAGAAAGCATTTGATAAGGTCCCACATAGGAGATTAGTGGGCAAAATTAGGGGACATGGTATTGGGGGTAGAGTGCTGACATGGATAGAAAATTGGTGGGCAGACAGGAAACAAAGAGTAGGGATTAACGGGTCCCTTTCAGAATGGCAGGCAGTGACCAGTGACTAGGCAGCTCGGTGATGGGACCGCAGCAATTTACAATATACATCAATGATTTAGATGAAGGGATTCAAAGTAACATTAGCAAATATGCAGATGACACAAAGCTGGGTGGCAGTGTGAACTGTGAGGAGGATGCTATGAGAATGCAGGGTGACAGGTTGGGTGAGTGGGCAGATGCATGGCAGATGCAGTTTAATGTGGATAAATGTGAGGTTATCCACTTTGCTAGCAAAAACAGGAAGGCAGATTACTATCTAGATGGTGTCAAGTTGGGAAAAGGGGAAGTACAATGGGATCTGGGGGTCCTTATTCATCAGTCAATGAAAGTAAGCATGCAGGTACAGCAGGCAGTGAAGAAAGCGAATGGCATGTTGGCCTTTATAACAAGATGAGTTGAGTATAGGAGCAAATATAGGGCCTAGTGAGACTCACCTGGAGTATTGTGTGCAGTTTTAGTCCCCTAATTTGAGGAAGGACATTCTTGCTATTGAGGGAGTGCAGCATAGGTTTACAAGGTTAATTCCCGGGATGGCGGGACTGTCATATGCTGAGAGAATGGAGCGGCTGGGCTTGTATACTCTGGAGTTTAGAAGGGTGAGAGGGGATCTTATTGAAACATATAAGATTGTTAAGGGTTTGGACACGCTAGAGGCAGGAAACATGTTCCCGATGTATTGGGAGTCCAGAACCAGGGGCCACAATTTAAGAATAAGGGGTAAGCCATTTAGAACGGAGATGAGGAAACACTTTTTCTCACAGAGAGTTGTGAGTATGTGGAATTCTCTGCCTCAGAGGGCGGTGGAGGCCGGTTCTCTGGATACTTTCAAGAGAGAGCTAGATAGGGCTCTTAAAGATAACGGAGTCAGGGGATATGGGGAGAAGGCAGGAACGGGGTACTGATTGGGGATGATCAGCCATGATCACATTGAATGGACAGAAGGGCTGAATGGCCTACTCCTGCACCTATTGTCAGATTATTATCTGAATGGACAGTGGACAACAAGACAGGCAACATCATGCCAGGCTCATGGAGAACTGGAGGATAGGCTGTACCTTTGTTGCCATTGGGGAGATTGCCACGAAACACCAGCAAAAAGAGAGCCAAGGAGCAGAGAGACCATCTCTGCACTTACTACAACTCCGAACTAGGCAGTACCATGGCAGAACGACATGATCTGAAGACCAGCAGCAAACATCCCACACCACAAACAGAAGTCCACCACTCCAGGAAGAGAGCCCATTATAGACCACAAGATAAGTCCCTTTTCTGGGTCACCCACATCCTCACAAAATAGTTTAATATTAAATGCAGTGCACTGCTTGTGTTTGTGTTTGTGATCAAAATATATAAAAATAATTTGCTTTTCAATGCAGTGCACTGCTTGGGTTTGTGTTTGTTTTATTGATCAAAATATATTAAAATAATTTGCTTTTCAATGCAGTGCACTGCTTGTGTTTGTGTTTGTTTTATTGATCACAATATATAAAAAGAATTTGCTTTTCAATGCAGTGCACTGCTTGTGTTTGTGACCGCGCACTTGATTCGAGTCACCACGTGTAGCTGCGTAGTTACGCTTTTTCAATGCGCCAATCAAATTCACCGGTCACCACCTGCGACAACCTACGTCACCTGGCGACAGCCTACGTCATCATGGCGACCCACTACCACTGCATCTACGTCACGAGAATTCAAGCTATGCGCCATGGTGTCAAAACCACTGTCGCCGCGAATTTTTCAACATGTTGAAAAATTAGTGGCAACCAGAATGCCGTTACGACTTGTTGCGAGCCTGAGGAAACTACTCACGACTATGCAGGCGACACCCGGGCAACCACCCGGGAACACGTGGCGACAGCATAGTCTCCTAAAAAGTCGCCTAATTGGGACAGGCCCAATAGTGGAAGTGATTTTAATGGAAATAGGCAGTCTTGGTGAAGGAGAGGGCATGGGTTTGATGTAAAAACAAGGAACTGCAGATGCTGGTTCACAAAACAAGGACATAAAATGCTGGAGTATGCAGTAAATTGGGCAGCATCCCTGGAGAACATGGTTAGTTGATACTTTGGGTTAAGACCCTTCTTCAGAAGGATTCAATCAAAGGCAGATAGTTGGACATGAAGGAATGTAGGTGGAGGGAGAGGGTAGAAATAGATGTGAGCTCAGGTAGAGGAGAAAGGGGAGGGGAAGGCAGGGGGGTTTGTTTGAGGCTACTTCAAATTGGAGAATTCAATGTTCATGCTGTTGGGTTGCGAGCCCCGAATAATATACCATCGCAGAATAGTGAACTGTTTATTTCAGTCAGCAGCCAGAGAGAAGGATGGAACAGATTGGGAAGGAATGCATAGGCACCTGAAGCTAGAGGTTTCAGACCTTTTCATTATTGAAATTGTAAATTTCATCTCTGATTAGCTCTCTTGGACCCACAATACCTCAACACTGGTCAAGAAGGCTCACCAGCGTCTCTTCTTCCTGAGGAGACTAAAGAAGGTCCATATGTCTCCTCAGATTCTGGTGAACTTCTACCGCTGCACCATCGAGAGCATCCTTACCAACTGTATCACAGTATGGTATGGCAACTGCTCTGTCTCCGAACGGAAAGCACTGCAGAGGGTGGTGAAAACTGCCCAACGCGTCACCGGTTCATCACTCCCCTCCATTGAGTCTGTCCAAAGCAAGCGATGTCTGCGAAGGGCGCGCAGCATCGTCAAGGACTGCTCTCACCCCAGCCACAGACGGTTTACCCTCCTCCCATCCGGGAGGCGCTACAGGTCTCTCCGTTGCCGGACCAGCAGGTTCAGGAACAGCTTCTTCCCTGCGGCTGTTACACTACATAACTCTGCACCTTGGTGATTGCCAGTCACCCCCCCCCCCCCCCGGACACTCCTTCCCCCAGAAAAATTGCACTACAGCTACTGTTTGTACATATATATATTTTACTGTTCCATTATTCTATGTTCGCTCTTCTGGGTGAGATGCTAACTGCATATCGTTGTCTCTGTACTGTACACTGCACAATGACAATAAAGATTGAATCTGAATCTGAATCTGAAATTGCAGGTAACCTAAAAGTAGATCCAGGGTAAGGACAGTGAAAAGCACCAGAAAAATTAAAAGAGGTGGACACGATGGAATATATGTTCATCTTCAGATAAGAACTCCAAGAGCTGGCATGGTTGATGAAAAATAAGTGTAGTTCAATAATAATTTTTTGGGAGACTTCAGAAGCAGGAATCGTGACGCTGGAAATGGTTTTCAGGGAATGACCAAAAAGGTAAGATGGGAACCAGAGCATGTCTCAGGCAACTGATAAAGGTGATCATGTCAAAGGTTTGAGATAGATCGAGAAATTAAAAAAAAACAATAGTTCACCACAATCACAGTCACAGAGTTTGAACTTTGTTGTTATAATTAAGACTGCTTCAGTGTCCAACTAAGTTATAAACTGCAATAGATGGATTGAAGGATGGTGGGTAGAAGTCACAAGTACAGATTTGGGAGATGCATCGCCAATGGGATTGGCAAACAGGACATTCAACCACCACCCTCCCCTCCCCAACAAGGGGATAATTATTTTCTTTCAGGATGATGATGATAGATTTGTCAAAGAGAAACGTAGATTCAAAGTAGAAATCCTTCAAAGTATTAGCCAGCACAGGGGCATGTGACATGGAGCATATAAGCCTAGCGATTTAATTATAGGCTCAGTGACACCAGGTTGGGTTAGAGTGAAAGGCGTGCTACATGGACATGATAAGCTTGGAATGGATAGAGACAGACCCTGGATATAAAGGGTGTGCGTGGGAAGATGGGGAAGAGCTTGTTTTGGTTGTCATACAGAAAGAAGGTTGAGCCAGGCAGGGTTGTGAATGAATGGTCATAGAAATTCATGAGTTCCTCCCACTTGTCAGAGAGCAAGGCCAAAAAGGAGTGATTCCAGGATATGGATGGCAATGGATGATCCTGGTCTTGGGAGCAAAGTCACGTCCATAATGAATCAAGTCAAAAAGTATTTGTTTTTTTAAATGATGACACTGAGAATGTGTGTCGCTGAGGACGTGGCTAACAGGCATATGCAACTGAATATATGACTGGATAAATACTAATTGCTTCTTTAGACAAGATGAAGTTTGCAGAAGTCGCCATGGCCTATGTCAGAAGATCCCATCATGAGGCTGAACCGTCGTAAACCATCTGGCACTGATGGTGTACCTGGCTGCATTCTTAAAAGCAATTGACTGGAGTTTTTGCGAACACCATCAAACTCTCATTATTTAGGTCCAAGGTCATAAGTGATAGGAGCAGAATTAGGCCATTCGGCCCATTGTCTACTCCGCCATTCAATCATGGCTGATCAATCTCTACCTCCTAACCCTATTCTCCTGCCTTTTCCCCATAACCACTGACACCCGTACTAATCAAGAATCTATCTTTCTCTACCTTAAAAATGTCCATTTACTTGGCTTCCACAGCCTTCTGAGGCAGAATTCCACAGATTCACCACCCTCTGACTAAATAAATTCCTGCTCATCTCCTTAAAGGAATGTCCACTACTACTCTTCCTCGGCACCAGTAATCTGTTGTGCCTCAGTGACCACCAACCGGTCCAATGTCCATAGTGATGAAGTGCTTTGAGAGATTGGTGATGACGCATATCAACTCCTGCCTTAGTAAGGGCCAGGACTCACTGCAATTCACTTACCGCCACAATAGATCAACAGGCAATCTTGCTGGCTCTTCCCTCTGCACTGGACCACTTTGACAATAAGAATGTACGCCTGGCTCATGTTCATTGACTGCAGCTCAGCGGTCAAACACCATCATGTCCTCCAAACTTCTTGTCAAACTCGGAGAACTGGATCTCTATGTAATTGAATTCTCAACTTCCTCATTGGCACACCACAATCAGTATAAATTAGCTATAACACTTCTTCTTTACCGGCGATACCACTGCTGTTGGACAAGTAACTGTTAATGATAAGTCAGAGTACATTGTGTGGATTGGAAATCTGAGTGAATGGTGCCAGAACAACAATCTTGCTCACAGTGCAAACAGTAATTGTTGACTTCAGGAGGGGATCCATGATGCTGCATTTATCGATGAGATGATGGTGTAGAGAGTCAACAGTTTCAAGTTCCTGGGCATGCATATATCTGAAGATCTATTCTATACCCAGCACATTGATGCTATACAAAGAAAACTTATCAACGCCTCTACTTCCTTAGGAGATCGAGACATGTCGAATAGACATGCTGACAAATCCTCATTCAAACTTCTACAGGTGTACGGTAGAGAGCATACTAACTGGTGACATAGCTTAGCTTGGTAATTCAAACGCCCCGAAAAAAAACAAGAGACGACGAAGGGTGGTAAACACTCCCCCGGTCCATCAGAGCACTGTCCTCCTCTCCCCCCCCCCCATTGAAGGGATCTATAGGAGGCGTATCAAAGGTTCACACCACCCTGGCCACGCTCCAAACTCACTACTACCGTCAGGTAGAAGATACAGGAGCCTTGAAACTGTGACCACCAGGTTCAAAAACAGTTTCATCCCAGCAACTGTCACACTACCTTCAGCAACTACGACCTTCTGCAGATCATGTCTTTGGTTATACTACAGATTAGAGTTTTTTAAGTAGTAGTATGGTTATTCATTTATTGTATTTTGGATTATTCTATTTTTATATTATGTTTATTATTTTATATTATATTATAATGGTATTTTGATGATTATATATGGATTATTGCATGGGCTTGTGACCAGCAGCTAATAAGGATTCCATTGTCGGTACACATGACAATTAAACCCCCTTGACTTTTAGAAACATAGAAAATAGGTGCAGGAGGAGGCCATTCGGCCCTTCCAGCCAGCACCGCCATTCATTGTGATCATGGCTGATCGTCCCCTATCAATAACCTGTGCCTGCCTTCTCACCATATCCCTTGACTCCACTAGCCCCTAGAGCTCCATCTAACTCTCTCTTAAATCCATCCAGTGACTTGGCCTCCACTGCCCACTGTGGCAGGGAATTCCATAAATTCACAACTCTCTGGGTGAAAATGTTTTTTCTCACCTCAGTCTTAAATGACCTCCCCTTTATTCTAAGACTGTGGCCCCTGGTTCTGGACTCGCCCAACATTGGGAACATTTTTCCTGCATCGAGCTTGTCCAGTCTTTTTATAATGCATTACCCATTACATCAATTTCTGTTATGATGACATCATGCCATCCAGGGTAATTCGTTGCTACCCTAATAACATACCGTGGATTACCAGCAGCCTGAAGGCCTTACTAAATGAGAAGAAAAAGGCTTTCAGGGAGGGCGACAGGAATAAAATCAAAGAACTTCAAAAGGAACTGAAGGTGAGGATTAAGGAGGGGAAGGAAGACTATAGGCTCAAATTAGAACAACAGCTGCAGCAAGATGGGGTGAAGCAGGTATGGGCTGGAATGCAAAAGATCACGGGCATGAAGCAGAAGGGTGGTACACTGCCTGATGGTGAACAGAGTCTGGCTGATGATCTCAACAGATTTTTCAACAGATTTGACTGCCCCACACCACCCAGCCCCCACCACCTGGTCTGCTGACCATTGCTGCTTCCTCTCCACCTCCTCTCCCTCTCTCCATCATCCCCATCACTCCTGAGATGTCACCTGTACGGAGTCCCCTCTTTCCACCTCCCACTCCACCAGCAGCTCCACCTATGACTCTTCATACTGCTCAGGTCAAGATGATGCTGGACAGACTGAAGCCAGGGAAAGCAGTGGGGCCTGATGACACCAGCCCAAGGCTACTGAAGACCTGCTCTTCAGAGCTGTGTGGTACTCTAACACACCTGTTCAACCTGAGCTTGCGTCTACAGAAGGTTCCAAGGCTGTGGAAAACATCTTGCCTGGTACCTGTCCCAAAGAAGACCCATCACACTCACCACAATGACTACAGACCAGTAGCGCTCACTTCACATATTATGAAGACATTTGAGAGACTTGTCCTTTCCTACATCAGGACTAGTGTGTCAAATCAAATGGATCCTTTACAGTTTGCATATCAGCCTAACATCAGTGTCGATGATGCCCTCATTTACATGCTGCAGAGGGTGTACACACATTTGGACACTACTGATGCATCTGTAAGGATTACATTTTTTGACTTTTCAAGCGCCTTCAACACAATTCAGCCCCGATTGCTAGGGGAGAAGATGGAGAAGATGAAAGTGGATCCATCACTGGTACTGTGGTGTTTGGATTACCTTTCCCTCAGACCACAGTACGTGCGCCTACAGAACAACAATGTCTCAAGCACCATCTTGAGCAGCACAGGGGCTCCACAAGGAACTGTGCTGGCTCCATTCCTGTTTACCATCTACACAGCGGATCTCCGATATAACACCAACAGCTGCTTTTTGCAGAAGTTTTCGGATGACACAGCTGTTGTCGGCCTCATTAAAGGGGGCAATGAGGAGGAGTACAGAGACATAATAAGTAACTTTGTGGAGTGGAGTGCACTCAATAACCTCCATCTTAACACCACAAAAACCAAGGAGATAGTTGTGGACTTCAGGAGGGGGAGGAGGAAGACTCAAGCAACACCAATCACCATTAAGGGCACTGAGGTGGAGGTGGTCGCTAACCACAGGTACCTTGGTGTGCAGCTTGACAGGGAGCTGGACTGGAAGTGTCATATGGAGGCGGTGTACAGGAAGGGACAAAGCCGACTGTATTTTTTAAGGAGGCTGAGGGCATTTAACATCTGCCAACCCCTACTGTGCAGTGTCTACCATTCAGTGGTGGCCAGTGCTCTGTTTTTTGCGGTGGCCTGTTGGGGAGATGGCGCTCGCATAGCGGACAAAAACAGACTGGACAAACTGATCAGGAAGGCCGGCTCAGTGGTCGGGGCTGAGCAACGAACGGTCCAGCAGGTGGCAGAGGCCAGAACTCTGAAAAAACTGGGTTCTATAATGACCAACCCCACTCACCCACTCCATGCCCTGAAGGTGATCAAGAGCAGCAGCTTCAGTCAGAGACTGATTGCACCAATGTGCAAAACTGAGAGACATAGGAAGTCCTGTTTACCAGCTGCGATAAGGTTATATAATGCGCATAAATAACTGCACTTTTTAAAAATTAATTGTATTTTAACTTGTTAAGTATGGAAGCTATTTGTGGTGTTATGTCTGTCTTGAAGCTGTCGTGGCATTGTAATTTCCTGCAAAGGATTATTAAAGGTATAATCAATCAATCAATTAATTTTATATGTTTCTATAAGATCCCCGCTCATCCTTCTAAACTCAAATGAATACAAGCTCGTCTTTTCAATCTTTCCTCATATGACAGACCCGCCATCCCAGGGATCAATCTCGTGAACCTACGCTGTACTGCCTCAATCACAAGGATGTCCTTCCTCAAATTAGGAGACCAAAACTGTACACAATACTCCAGATGCGGTCTCACCAGAGCCCTATACAACTGCAGAAGAACCTCTTTACTCCTATACTGAAATCCTCTTGTTATGAAGGCCAACATTCCATTAGCTTTCTTCACTGCCTGCTGTACCTGTAAGCCAACTTTCAGTGACCGGTGTACAAGGACGCCCAGGTCTCTCTGCACCTCCCCCTTACCTAACCTAACCCCATTGAGATAATAATCTGCCCCCTTGTTTTTGCCGCCAAAGTGGATAACCTCACATTTATCTATATTATACTGCTTCTGCCACGCATCTGCCCACTCACTTAACCTGTCCAGGTCACCCTGCAACCTCCTAACATCCTCTTCACAGTTCACACTGCCACCCAGCTTTGTGTCATCCGCAAACTTGCTAGTGTTGCTCCTAATTCCCTCTTCCAAATCATTAATATATATGGTAAACAGTTGCGGCCCCAACACCGAGCCTTGCGGCACTCCACTCACCACTGCCTGCCATTCTGAAAAGGACCCGTTCACTCCTACTCTTTGCTTCAGGTCTGCCAACCAATTTTCTATCCATGTCAACACCCTACCCCCAATACCATGTGCTCTCATTTTAGTCACCAGTCTCCCGTGCGGGACCTTATCAAAGGCTTTTTTGAAAGTCTAGATACACTACATCCACTGGCACCCCTTCATCCATTTTACTTGTCACATCCTCAAAAAATTCCAGAAGATTAGTCTAGCATGATTTCCCTTTCATAAATCCATGTTGACTTGGACTAATCCTTTTACTGCTATCCAAATGCCCCATTATTACCTCTTTAATAATTGACTCCAGCATCTTTCCCACCACCGAAGTCAGATTTTCCCAGTCTAACTGGTCTGTAATTCCCCGTTTTCTCTCTCGCTCCTTTCTTGAAAAGTGGGATAACATTAGCTATCCTCCAATCCACAGGAACTGATCCTGAATCTATTGAACATTGGAAAATGATCACCAATGCATCCACTATTTCTAGAACCACCTCCCTGAGGACCCTGGGATGCAGCCCAGGGGATTTATCATCCTTCAGTCCCATTAGCCTACCCAATACTATTTCTCGCCTAATAAAAAATTCTTTCAGTTCCTCTACACCCTTAGATCCTCTGTCCTCCAGTACATCTGGGAGATTGTTTGTGTCTTCCTTAGTGAAGACAGATCCGAAGTACCTATTCAACTCATCTGCCATTTCCTTGTTGCCCATAATAATTTCACCCGTGTCTGCCTTCAAGGGACCCACATTTGACTTTGCTACTCTTTTTCCCTTAACATATCTAAAGAAGCTTTTACTGTCCTTTATATTCCTGGCCAGCTTCCCTTCGTACTTCATCTTTTCAGCCCGTATTGCCCGTTTTGTTTCCTTCTGTTGTCCTATGAACGTTTCCCAATCCTCTGGCTTCCCGCTACTCTTTGCTGTGTTATACATCTTTTCTTTTAGTTTTATTCTATCCCTAACTTCTCTTGTCAGCCACGGTTGCCTCCCACTCCCCTTAGAATCTTTCTTCCTTTTTGGAATGAAATGATCCTGCGTTTTCCGGATTATGCCCAGAAATTCCTGCCATTGCTGTTCTACCGTCATTCCTGCTAGGATCCCTTTCCAGTCTACCTTAGCCAGCTCCCCTCTCATGCCTTCATAGTCCCCTTTGTTCAACTGCATCACTGATACTTCAGATTTAACCTTCTCCTTTTCAAATTGCAGATTAAAACAAATCATATTTTGATCACTACCTCCAAGCGGTTCCTTTACCTCGTTCTCTTATCATATCTGGTTCATTGGACAACAGAAAATCCAGAATTGCCTTTTCTCTGGTCGACTCCATTACAAGCTGCTCTAAGAATCCATCTCGGAGGCATTCTACAAACTCTCTTTCTTGGGGTCCTGAACCAACCTGATTTTCCCAGTCTACCTGCATATTGAAATCCCCCATCACCACAGTGGCATTACCTTTGTTACATGCCAGTTTTAACTCCTGCTGCAACTTACACCCTACATCCGGGCTACTATTTGGGGGTCTGTAGACAACACCAATTAGTGTCTTCTTGCCGTTACAATTCCTCAACTCAATCCACAGTGACTCTACCTCGTCAATCCCTATGTCTTCCCTCACAAGGGACTGAATTCCATCCCTCACCAGCAGAGCTACCCCCTCCTCTGCCCACCTGCCTGTTCTTTCTATAGGATGTAAAACCCTGAATATTAAGTTCCCAGGCCCGATCCTCCTGCAGCCACGTCTCAGTAATCCCCACAATGTCATATCTACCAACCTCTGAGCCTCAAACTCATCTACTTTACTTCTTATACTTCGCGCATTCATATACAATACTTTTAATTCCTTACGCGTCTCACAATTCACATCGATCCCTATTACACTTGGCCATAATCTCCTGTCCCTTTGAGCTTCCTTTCCCGTTAATTCTGGGGTCATTAACCATCCCTTTACTCTCTTTCCCTTTAACTCCGTCCTCGACTATCCCATTTGACACCCCAACCCCCTTATTCAGTTTAAAACCACCCGTGTAGCAGTGGCAAACCTGCCTGCCAGAATGCCAGTCCCCCACCTGTTAAGATGCAATCCGTCCCTTTTGTACAGTTCCCCCTTACTCCAAAACAGATCCCAGTGATCTAAGAATCTAAATCCCTGCCCCTTGCTCTTGAAGTGGGGAGACAAATTTCAGGAAAGTTTTAACATTTGAGCATGGCAATGACAAGAGATCTGGATGACAACTTCAACTCTAGATGAGGCAGGTGCAATTGAGGTGGAAATAGGATATTATATGTTGGAAGGTAAATAAGTTTATTGCTAATGGAGACACAAGAACCTATGGATGCTAGAATCTTGAGTAAAACAAAGTGCTAGAAGAATTATGTGGGTCAGGCATCATCTATGGAGGGAATGACCTCCCCACCATTAAAGGGATGAAGTCACGGCCCCTCCAAAAGTCCCTCCACAGATTCTGCCTGACCGCTGAGTTCCTCCAGTACATTGTGTTTTGCTCAAGTTTATTCCAAAGTTAAATTAGAGGACAAGATTATGAACATTAAGGAAAAGGAAAATAGGATGGAAGGAAGGTGGAAGCACTCAAGAAAGTCAATCTTTTTGTAAAATCCACTCAAATCCCCCTAGATAAGCCCAGGTATGTGCGACAGAGGCGCAGCTGGTAGAACCGCTGCCTCACGGTGCCACAGAGCCGAGTTGGATTTTCACCTCGGGTGCTGTCTGTGTGGAATTTGCACATTCTCCCGTGACTGCATGGGTTTTCCCCCACATACCAAAGATATGCGGGTTTGTTGGTTAATTGGCCTCTATAACTTGCCTCAAGAGTTTAGGGAGTGGACGAAAAAGTGAGATAACATAGAACTAGTGTGAATGGATGATCGATGGCCAGCATGGACTCAGTGGGCCGAAGGGCATGTTTCCTCTTTCCATATCTCCCTAATCTAAGTAAAACAGACGCAGTCTACCCAACTCACCACAACTTATGGCGTTGCTCATTATTGTCGCATGTACCGAGATAGTGTGAAAAGTTTTGTGTTATCCAGGCAAATCATACTATATGTGAGCACAATCAATTCATACACAAGCGCAACAGGTAGTACAAAGAGAAAATTACCAGAGCAGAAAATAGTGTTACAGCATTAGTTACAGAGAAAAGAAAATCTGCAATGAAGTCGGTCAGAAAGCAACAAGGTTTTCACCATAGTTCAAATTCTTAATATGGTGGGAATGGAAATGGAAGATTGCAAAGAAAAATTAAGAAGAATGTAGAAGGAAGAAGAACTAAAACATATTTTAGTCTATAATATTTTCAGGGTGGGAGGAACAAGTGTCCTTGACACTTTACACTGAATTAAACGATTTCTTGGGCTGGTACACAAAAATGCTGGAGAAACTCAGCGGGTGCAGCAGCATCTATGGAGCGAAGGAAATAGACAACGTTTCGGGCAGAAACCCTTCTTCAGACTCCGAATTCAGACTGAATTCAGAAATTCAGATTTCTTGGGCTGAATGGTTTGAGACGAAAAATGAATAAATCAAACACATTTAAAAAAGGGAGCAAGAATGTAAACTGAATGTAAATTACAAACAGTAGGAAGAAAAATCTCTTACTCGTGCTTCAAGGGCTGGAAAAGCTTCTGTTAGATCAGTTTGTGCAACAGCTGCCCTGTTCCAAATTATTACCATCACTGTTGATACAGATGAAGTTAGAACTGAATAAAATTTAACCCTGAGAGCAGGAAACTAATCCTGTACTGGGCAGACTAGCATGTTACAAATTTATTCAAGATGACTATCGTGAGTAGAGGGATTACTAGACTCTTCAGGGTAGACCCATTCTTACGTTCTTGTTTACACTTCTAATTGATTTGTGATCATTTTAACTTGTACTAGACCAAACGCGGACCCGTTGGGTCCCCCTCCCCCAACACAATATTCCACCACTCACACATACACGAGGTGATGTTTAGTAAAAATGGCGATCCCGGCCCGGCAACCCTCCCCCAGCTGCGCAGGTGTGGCTGACGGGTCCCCGTTGTGACTCCAGAGATCCCCATTGTGACGAGAGTCAGAATGGTGATCTCAAAATGGCGGCGGGCCCGGCAACCCTCCCGCAACTGCGCACGCGCGGATACCGGACATGGCAACCCTCCTCCAACTGCACAGGGGTGGCTGACGGGGCCAGCAAGTGGGAGCGCAGCAGGCCCAGGGGGTAGAAAGTAAATTCAAGTTTTTAAAGGGAATTACTTTGTCAAATCGAACAAAACTTGCTACTGCACAACCCAGGCGAATGGTGAGCAAGGTGGGCCTAAAATTGTAGCGCTATCGTGTACCGTTTTGGCTGTATTTCGGGCATATACATACATACAAGATGAGAGTTTTAGTTATATGTAAGTTAGATGTGTGACCTTATTTATACTGGTTCACACTACACACTATAAGAACTTGCCACGGTACAGAACAATATAATTATTTTAATTCAATGCTCTTTCAAAGAGTGCATGAACTTTTATATAGGCTGCAGGTAGGTCTGGTAAATGGACTGGTTGACATTTCTCCTATTAAGCCAACTCCTTCAGAGTGAACTCAGCAAAGTAGGTCCAAATGTAGGTTACATTTTACAACCATTGTGCCAGAAACAAAATGTTAACAAATATAGATCCACAAGTTTATGCATGCTCAACATTCATTTTAGCTTTTTGCCAATACTGCAGCTCTGTTTACTGGGAATACAATGCAGTTACATGAGAACCTTATTGTTGGTCTGCATTCAGCCATCACTGTCATTTACCACTGGTAGCACAGCTGGTTCACAGGCTCTGTGCAAAAATATTGGGACTTTGATTCTCCAGTGTTTCATTAATACCCAACAACACTGGGCGTACCATTATTAGAAGAGCTGCAACAATTCAAGGAGCAGCTCGTCTTCAAGAACATCTATGGATGAGCAATGAATGCCAGCAATGTGCACATCCCATGGATTACTTAAACCAAACCAGAGAGCAGATACCAAATTCAAGATTATCATCAGCCACAATTCTCTGATGTGATACGCAGTGATTATTTGCGATCTACACATCAACAGTATTCCAAACAGAATGAATTTATTCTTATAGGTCCTGGAGAGGTTACCAGAAGCTTTTGATAAGGTTATTAATGCATCCAAGGGAGGGCTTCAATTCTAATCAACTGTCACATAAAGTACTTGGTCTGCTACTAAAGCTTAAGGACCTATTAGAGCCACATAGCAGAATAAATGTCAAGACGCACAATCAATTTTCCAAAACGAATCCGATCTTGTGACTTTCACTCAGTGACCTTGCTTAGAGGCTGATCCATGCTGGACAGCAGCCATGCTACCAAGCTTTTTGCATGGCAGTTGGTATTCACTATGCAAATACTGATCTCATCACATTTCTAGTACAGGTCAGACATTTGCTTCTTGTCTGTTGCAAATGTCATATCACGAGGTTTAATTCCATAATGCATTTTTGTTTTGTAGGTGAAAGTTGCAAAATAGGTCCTCAATCACTCACACATTCAACAGGAATTTTCCACAATGTACACGTCTGTCAGCCCAAATACCAATCCAGTTAAGTAAGCTGATGATGTTTGCATGCAGCTGGTCAGTTGCTGGTGATTGAACAGGTTTTACGTTTGTCAGACATGGTGTTTCACATCACGATAGTTCCACTACAACACAAAACTAAAATGCAACAATAACTCTATCACATTTTAAATCGCTCACACTTGGTATAATGCAATCTAACCAAACTGTCCATTTTAAAGCAGAGCTTGATATATTGAAAAGATTAAGACATCCTACAGATGACAGAAAAAGGAATGAAAATGCAACTTGCCATGTGATGATGCAGTAGAAACTGAAGGAAGCTGCAGTGAAGGTATCCCAATGTTTCCATTTACCAGTTGGATATTATTTTCTGAGTTTTGGAGCTGCACAAGGCTATATTGGTTTACTTGCATTGGGCTTCGATTGACTTCTACAGAACCTGAGGACGCCATTTCTTGAGAGGGTAGGATGTGTACATGTTCAGTTTTAATTTCACTGCCACTAGCAGAGCCTGGGAAGAGATCACAGGAATTTGGATTGAATGTCACAGTTGAACAGGATGACAGTTTGGATAAGTGCTTTAAAAATCGTATTTGAAAGACAGCGATTCTTTGATTACTTACCATTTGAAATATTATTAACCAGCACGCTCGGAGTGGTTCCAACCGGACTTAAACTTATTGTTTGGGCATTTCCTAAAGACAGACCATTAACAAGGACGCCAGATGGCCCTTGGATAAAAGAACTTCCGTTGTAAAAAACAGGAGAGCCATTTGTCGTTACGAGGTTTCCATTCAGTAGTATGCCAGAGGAATTCTGGGAGGGCTTCAGTTCCCCAATATGATGCATAAACATGCCTTCCGGATGACTATGGATGTTGGATTGGTTCATTCCCTCTGATGGATTGGACAATGGGCGTGGCGACATGTCATCTTGTCCCTTGCTAGATTCATCTTCTGTGCTGTGATTACCATCTGACTCACTGTGGAAGCAAGTTAAAAATATATTGTTTTATTAACGTTTGCCTCAACAATATTTCAAAGCAACTCTTTGAGAATATTTATATTTCTATCACTTGGCATAACAGAGGGGTTTGAATTTTAAACCTTTCTCTAACAAATGCAGAATGTCAGCATAATAGCATATTGAAAATTCAAAAATAACACATACCTCACCTCCTAAGGCCAAAATGATAATGACCACCAGTTTATAGCAGTTTCATTTTATATATCAGACACCAAAATAAATATATAGATCAATTTCTGTTTTATATTCAACACCTTAAAGGGGTCTGAGAAAAAGTTGTATTTTTAATTAAAAATAACAACTATGTAGGCCAGAGGATCATTGTAATCCCCCAAAGACATAAAAATATGTAGAAAAGTATATGAAGGAATAAAGATAGACTGTATCAGGAATAAATCACGCAGTGAGTCTATCTACCGGTACAAATATCAGATTACATGTTGTTTGGTAATTACGATTAAGTGATTTTCCGGCACAATGTGCTAAGGAGGATAGGTTGGGTTATTCGAAGATTCTGAACATTACTTGTTCTAAGAGCAATGCTCCACCAAGCTGAAAATGATGGGTTTTATGTTTTCTTTCCTGTGCCATTTCAATGCTCCCCACCCTTTTAAAATGTGGTTGGGCTACAGTTGGACAGGAATAAATCACAACTCAATTTATCACAGGCATGGGATAGAGCCCATTGCATCATAGGTCAGGGGGAGAAGGCAGAAGAATGGGATTGAGGGGGGAAAAATAGATCAGCCATGATCAAATGGTGGAGCAGTCTGAATGGCCAAATTCCTGCTTGCTCCTATGTCTTATGATTTTATGACTGCAACAAAGAATAAAACTAATAAAAATGACAACTAACTTGTTAATCCTATCAGAACTGTGCAAAAAAAAATCTGTAATAGTGATCAAAAAACACCATAAGAGCCATAAAAACCTATGTGGTTCTCCGACATCTTTCAGGAAAGGGAAATCTGCCATCCTTATCTCGTATGGCATATACGTGACTCCAGACACACCAATGTGGTTGACACCTAACTGACTTTCACATGATCAGCAAATCCATCAGTCAGGGAACAGCAAGGGAAAGGCAGTAAACACCAGCTTCCTGTGACTATGTAAGTTGCTTTCTGAGACTATCAAAATCAATTATCTTTGGATAATACAACTACATAGTTGTACAATGCCATTGATTCAACCACTCCACATTGTTTGAAAGATCAGCATGGAAACAGGCTCTTCAGCTGACCGAGTGCATGCTGACCACAGATCAGCCGTACATTAGTTCTATTTTAACCTACTTTTGTATCCTACACACTAGGGGCAATTTACAGAAGCCAATTAACCTACAAACCCACAGGTCTTTGGGATGTGGGAGTAAATTGGAGCACCCAGGGGAAACCCACACGGTCACAGGGAGAATGTGCAAATTCTACCTGAGGTCAGGATCGAACCTGGGTCTCTGGCATTGTACTGGAGGTTTGGCTGCAGTTGCTCCAAAAGGCTAAATAGCCTGTGAGCAGTGACCTGGCCTCAGGTAACAATCGTTTTCAGTTTAGAGATCCAGCATGAAAACAGACCCTGCCTGACAACTCACATCAACTCAATGAGGCCCTGATTTACTTCTGACAGCCTACTGCAACAAGAGGCCATTGAACTTCTCAATGTCCCTGAGATTCAGAGGCATTTAAATTTAAAGAGGACCCAAATCATTTAAAAATGTAAACTTATTTAAAAACATGTTAAAGTAAATTAAACTAATTGAAAAACTTAGATAAAGAAAAAGAATAGCATTGCATTAGATTTCTGGTGTAAAGCTAAGGGATCAGGTGTGAACTTTATCCAGACCCTCAGCTTAGCATGGTCGAGCTCCACCTCTAAACTCAGTGTGGAGCTCAGTGCAGCAAAAGGTCAGGTATCCAGCTACCTGGACAGGACACAGATGATGAAATGCACAACATTGCCAACTGGCCGTCTGAATGGAACAGCAGCTTCATCTATCCCGTGACAGTTACAACTTTCCAAGCTTCATCAAAGCCAACAAAAAGCACTTGCGAAATGCAGTCACAGGTGGCAGTGAATTTACATGCAACATGCCCCCATAAATAATCATAAGATTATGCTTGGAGTTTTGTGATTCAAATGATCTAACCTTGAGTAAATGTTGAGGAACGAAGAAGCATCGTGCAGTACAGTGGAGTTTACTGCACTTAGGGCGGCATGGTGGCGCAGCGGCAGAGATGCTGCCTTACAGATTCAGCAACATTTCTGCTCATTGTAATTTTTATCCCTATTTGTAAAAATGAGTTTTGAGAATCTGGGGCTTCAATTTTGACATCCATTTTTGTAGCTGGAACCCAGGGATCCAGTGCAGTGCTGAAGGTTTACTATATTATCAGGGATGTTGCCTGCCTCTCAGACAAGGTGGCAACCTTTGGTTCCATTTGCTCCTTGGGTAATGTTGAAGATGAGTAGCTTAGTTTAGTTTGGAGATATTGTGCGGAAACAGGCCCATCGGCCCACCGATTCTGTGTGGACCAGCGATCACCATATGCTGACGCTATCCTACACACTAGGGACAATTTAAATTCTTATACTTATAGCGCCAGAGATGCGGGTTCGATCCTGACTACGGGTGCTGTCTGTATGGAGTTTGTACGTTCTACCCATGGGTTTACCCAAGGTGCCCCGGTTTCCTCCCACACTCCAGAGGTAGTTTGTAGGTTCATTGGCTTCGGTAAGATTGTAAAGTGTCCCTAGTGTGTTTAGATAGCGTTAGCATATGGTGATCGATGGTCGGCACAATATCCATGTGCCTATCTAAAAGCCTTTTAAATACCACTATTGTATCTGCCTCCACCACCACCCCTGGCAGTGCTCTACAGGCGCCCACCACCCTTTGTGTACACAAACTTAACCCGCACATCTCCTTTAAACTTGCCCTTCCCATCCTAATGCTCTCTGGTTTAGAAAAAAAGGCTTTGGAGATGCAGAGAAATTAGTTACTAAAAAAGCTCAATAGTTAAAGAATAATGGTTATGTGGCAATGTGGTAAATAAAAGTTAACACAGAAAAGGCTCACTGGACATTGGAAAGGAAATTAAAATAATGAATCGTTTTGACAATTGACAGTAATCAACTTTGCACCCATTTCAAAGGATGCAAGAAAGGTAACAACATTTCAGATAATTGGCAAAACAAATCAAGGTGACAGGACTAAAAAAAAGTTGTATGCATTCAGCTACAATTGTGAATGCATTTTCTGACAGGAAGGTGGGTACATTAAAAAATGCTTCCAACATGAAAATGTATAAAAACTTATTATTCCTTAAAAGAGGCAATAAGATGGAATGGCCAATTTGTTGTACTTGAGAGGAGCATCATCCTTTCCATCTGCTAACAAGCAGATAGCAATTAAGTTCTCGATAAATTAGATTCCTCGTTTTGTTAACCAATATATAAAAATGACCTCCAGAGACCAGTTTAGAAATGACTAAATCTAATAGACTTCAATATGTCAAAGAAAGACACAAATGCTGGAATAACTCAGCAGGTCAGGCAGCATCTCTGGAGAACATGGACTAGTGACATTTCAGTTCAGACTGAAGGAGGGTCCCAACCCGAAACATCACCGATCCATGTTCTCCAGAGATGCTGCCTGACCCGCTGAGCTACTCCAGCAATTTGTATCTTTCTTTGATATAAACCAGCATATGCAGTTCCTTGTTATTGCCCATCAGACTTTAATATGCCATTACTTTTATAGTCGTGTTTACCCTTTAAAATAAATAACATGGCTGTTTAAAAAAAATGCAGATTAATATCTACACCAATAACTCTTATGCTTTGATATTTATCCAATAGAACTGTATTAATTTTGGGAGATGCATCAACATACAAACGCTTCAGAAAGATATTAGACAGCGTATTTGATGGTTGATTAAAAGCAATAGCCCATGGTTCTATTTTTATTTCCAGTCATGATCCAATGTTTTGTTAACAGTGGTCATGTGTTATTGTTTCTGTCGGGTCACATCAGAAATTTGCATGTGTTTCGGAGTGGATTAGTTTTCAAGATTGTTAGTTTATTGGATTATTTGATGAAGACTCTGGAACTATTATTAGTCTTCTGTAAAGTTCATTAAAAACCATTCATCCTCTGCGTTATCACTGTGGACAACAAAGTCTTTCAATTCTGGAATCTTGAACATAAAACAAAGTGCTGGAGGAACTCAGCGGGAGAGGCAGCATCTGCGAAGGGAAATGGATAGAGGACGTTTCGGGTCGGGATCCTCCAGTCTGGATTCTTTACGATGCGGAGACCACAAAATGATGTAAACATGACTGTTATCTTTGGGATTGTTTGGTGTCTTTCCAATAATTATGTTAGGGGCTCTCAATTTTATTTAGTAACACGTATTATATTTTGCAAATGCTAGATGCGTGTTGAAAATATAATCGTAAAGTTTCCCGATTATTCTTGAATCCATATTTCCTCCCTATTCGCTTTTGTTGTTGGTTTTAAGAGAGGCGGGCTTTCCATTTGTACTTTTAACTACAAATGGCATGCTCGAAAATCTGAAGCGCTCGCTTTCATTCTTCCGCCATCGCAATCAAACAACCCTGACAGTATATACCCTTTTGACCTTTACGTCTTGCAATGTAACAAGGTTGAAACTAATTGGTCCGTTCCCCCAATTCATGCCAATAATTTCCTCCTGCGTCCATGTGTGTGTTTTCTGTTGCACAAGACACCTTATTAAAAAGCAGTAAAACAAAAAAGACGAGAGTGGCCGATGAGTCAGAAACCTCGTTTCTATTTGTGGAATTTGACTTTTCCTACACAACTGCATGGTGCGCTGGTTGAGTACAAAGGAGTTCTTTACCTCGCTTACTTTACAAATGCCCCGCAGCAGTTTCTTACATCTCCATTTGAATACAGTTCGAACTTGTCGCTCGACACTAACTCCACCAGGTGCGCACTCTCCCTTTAAATACAAAGCTTTTCGGCAACTTCATGCGGGGGGCTTATCCGCCACACTGTAATTAACCCCCCTTCTCCAAAAAATAAACACAAGCGGGTGAACAAAAAAAATAAGAGACCTTCTCAATTCCCCATCTCAAACTGGTCGGGAGAGCAAAAGGTGGGGAGAAGCAGCCTGTGGGAGATGTGAATCGGTGCGGGAAAAGGTGGGATGAAAGAAACTAAGGAGTAAAACTTGCCGTGGTGAAGTCAACTCCGCTGAAATTCGAGCCGAATGGGAAAGACTCAGATTTCAAAACAAAGCCGGAGCCCGGCCATGCTGCAAAAGCACCTCTAAAACACCCAAAATAACCGGCGCTGGCACACGGGCTCGCTGCTCTCTCTCTGTGTGTGTGTCTCTTATGAAGAAAAGCATAATAATCACACGAAAGAAAAGAATTACTCCTTTGTTATTTTCGCTCTTGTTTTTGTTTGAACGGGACATTTCCCTCAGCCGTTCTCTCTGCTTCCCCCCCCCCCCCCTCTCCCCTCTCCAGCCCCCGGCCTGAAGCGGCGGCCGGGCGGCAGAGTGGAGGCGAGGGGCTAGGAGCGCTACCAGCACACACTTGTGCCGATCATTCGGCGCTGACCCACTGTAACTTGGGAGGTAGGAAATCAAGGACTAGATAAGCGCCATTTTGTGGTATTAGGAAGCACCCCCGGGGAATTGAGAGAAGTTTGGAAAAAGTTTGCCGCCTCACCTTTTCGACTGGGTTTCCGAGGGGTTGCGGTCCCGCTGGCGCCGGTTCTTGAACCAGTTGCTGACCTGGGTGAGGGAGAGCCCCGTGATCTTGGCCAGGTTGCGCTTCTCGGCCGGCGAAGGGTAGCGATTCTGCTTGTACAGCTCCTTGAGCGCGTTGCGCGACCTCTCCTTGAAACAGTAGACCCTCTCCTCGCCGTCCCATATGGTGCGGGGCAAGGGGAACTTCCTGCGCAGCCTGTACTTGTCCACGGCCCCCAAGGGCCGGCCCCGGACCTTCTCGGCTTCTGTGTACCGGGCTTTGTACCACAGGTCCTGCAGCGAAGTGTGGCACGAAGGGTCGAAGTTGTGGCTTTCCAGAATGCTGTAGAGCTCTTTGTATCGGTGCTGGTGGAAGGCCACCAGAGCCCGTGCTTTTAAGATGCTTTCGTTGCCACGTAGCAGATCGCTGGGAGGCAGAGACCAGAGGAACTGGGCTAAGCGATCCAGGTTCCCTCCTTGCTGTAGAGCCTCGCACACGCACGCCACTTGCTCCGGCGAGAAAGTCAGAGCGGACGCGGGGTTGGTTAAAAGTTCAACGGGAACCTGCTGGGAAATCTCCGGGCTTGCAGACAGTGCGCCCGCTTCAGGCTCCAGGGTGCCTGGAGAGCCCAGAGCACTGATCTTTGGCTGCAGGCTGCCGTTCTCTTCTTTAATCTCAATTGTGCTGGTGATCTCGCTGGAAGCGGAAGACATGGTTCTGTTCTCTTCTCTTCTCCTCTACCTTCCCTCCCACCCACCCTCCTTGCTTCTTTATGCCTCAGAGCCGCCTTTCCTCGGCTAGGTTTAGCCGATCAGGTTTTTTTTCCCCCCCCATGCAGATGACTATCTCCCAGGATGGATCTGTGTGTTTTCAACGTGACGGCGACCTACTCTGCTGCAGAATCGGCTCGTCCTCTCATTTAGTGATTGGTCTGCTTTTCCAGAGGGTGGGTCCAGGCGGATTAAGACCTGGCCGTCGCCCTGGAGACTGTCAATCAGGCGAAATTAAATTTCCCTGACTTTCCCGTCGAGTTCCCTTCTTTCTCACTCCTGAACCTGTAGTTGCTCAAATTTGTTTATAAATAAGCAGGTTAATGAACATTTGAAGATGTTATTTCTTATTATTTTTCGGACGTGCAAACACTTGACAATTTAAGAATGTAACTCAGAACGAATGAAATTGTCAATTTTACTGGATAGGTCGCATATTTCTGATTTTACTCATAGGAAAAAATAGGTGCAAGAGTAGGCCATTCGGCCCTTCGAGCTAGCACCGCCATTTAATATGATCATGGCTGATCATACCCCGTTCCTGCTTTTACCCCCTTATCCATTGATTCCTTTAGCCCTAAGAGCTAAATCTAACTCTCTTGAAAACATGTATACAGATATAGATAGGCATACTCATATGGACGCACATATATACTCATCTAGACATATACTCATATAGACACATATATATACTCATACACATATAGACACGAAATGCTGGAGTAACTCAGCGGATAGTCCTCAGTCTGAAGAAAGGAATCGACCCGAAACGTCACCGATTCCTTCTATCCAGAGATGCTGCCTGTTCCGCTGAGTTATTCCAGCATTTCGTGTCTATCTTCGGCGTAAACCAGCATCTGCAGTTCCTTCCTACACATATAGGCACACTTACAGACTCATATAGACATAGACACACGTGCAAAGCACACAATTGATTTAATAGTAATTCCTGCTCATGTTGGTCTCTTATTTTTTTCCAAGATTTCTAAGACAAATTGTTGAATGTGAAATGTGAAATGTAATTTATAATTTGATGGATGATACCAACCGACTACAAACTATAACTGATATTAATCTTACCTCGAGAGGATCCGACTAGTTTCTTGTCAGGTTTGGCGAGAGATGCTGGGAAAATGAGACACAAACTACTGGAGGAACTCCAACGGGTGAAGCAGCATCTGTGGAGGCAAAGGGGTGGTCCATATTTCCGGTCGAGAGCCTGCATCGGGACAACGAGAAGCGGTTATATTGAACCGATAATGATTTGTATTTTTAATATTATTAGAGCAAAACCAAACGGCAGAAATTCAAGCAAATAATAGATTCAGCAATCACAACAGAGCTTAAATGCGTATAAAAGCATCCGGCACTGTAGTTTCATTTTCTCTGAGTTTATTTATGACCCCCTCCCCCCTTCCTGTTAATTCTCCTTTTGTGTTTAATTACCAATAAATTCTACTATTCTTTTTTATATTCATTGATATTTTAATGTCACCTGTATATTTAATTGGTTTTAATCTCTTGTTTAAACTCACCTTGCAATCTTTCATTTTGAGTAAGAATTCTCCTGTAGATTCATTTTTATCCTCATTTTATTATCTCATGTTAACTACTCTTAGCTGGGTTTTTTTCAAGTAAAATACATTTCTCATGAAATCTGTTGACCTCCCATTGAAATATTTTGCCTATTGTTGTGCTAGTTTGATAGCATTGTTTGTCCTTTTACCTTTCTGAGGACATTCCCTCATTGTTGGCTTTTATCCAATCTTTTTCATTGGTCCAGTCTAAAGATTGAGCAAGTTGAGACTCTTTGGAAAATAAAAGATCAAGCAGATATTTTTAATCCATTATCTTAGACCAGAAAGGAGCTGTATATCCTATTTCATTCCTTATCCCAGCTACCTTACTTGGGATTAGCTGCTGTTCTGAATTGGGGGGGGGGGGGGGGGGGTTCTCACTCATGACCAAATATATGCCAAGGCACTTCTTCCTTTATTTAGCTTCTTTATGCAGTGACTGGTATTTTAATACTGGTTGTGTGACTGAGCTCTTGCTGTCCTTCATTGAAGTCCAAAATTGAGTTTGTTCCTTTCTCTTTGTTGGTTGTGCCTATGCCTGGCACCGCCAGTAGGTCGTTCCTTACCCATGGCAATGTAAAATTAAAATTGAGAATGTAGAAGGTGTGAGACTTGCTAACAGTGCCAAAACCCACAGGAATGGGTTCACTCTAGTTTGCCATACAAGTAAATGATTTGAATGCAGACTGCCAAAAATTTCAGGGCCATAATTATTTATTTAGAGACATGACCAAAATACAAGAAGACACAAACAGGCCTAATAGAATAGTAGGATAAATTGTAATTTGTTTAATAGTGAAGTAGAGTGTGGTTCATTTTGTTAGCCAGGAAGAGTGGCCACCAATTTGTAGGGAAGAATAGAAATTAAATTGGATCGAAGAGAGAAAGATCTGGAGATGTTAACATGTGCAAATCCTGCTAACAGATGTGGCCGATGATGACACAAAGAATACAAACAAAATACTTGGATTTATCTCCATTGAAACTGTGCACAAAAACAAACCTTTTTTTAAATGATTATGAAATTGGTTGAATCATGTTTGGAACACAATGTGTAATATTTGACTTCACACAACAAAAAGGAAATTGAAGCATTGAACAGAGTGCTAACAACAAAAATTGCACAATCTTTACTAGGCTTGAAAGGATACAACTATCAAGAAAGAATGAGAGGTTGAAAAATGAAAGTCTTAAAGCTAGTGGTCTTTAAAGTCATGGAAATGTTTTATTGAGTGGATGCAGAGGAAACATTTCCATTTGTGGGTGAGTTTAGAACAAAGCAGTATAAATACAAGAAGCCACTAATAGATCAATAAATCATTTAGGCTGAGATTCATAACACAAAGTGATTACAATGTGGAAGTTGCTGATAAATGGAGAGTTAGAGTGGTGTTTCTAGAGAGCTCCATATTCCATTAGTTGCCCAAATAGCTAATGTGTTGTCAATGGAGTCTTGGAGTATTATAAATTACCAAATCTGCCTTGAGATTGGTTTAATTCTGAACTTCCAACACCCTTTTGACTCCAAAGAGATGTTGTTATCACTGCTTTAAATGAGACTGTCACAAATTGTGAAAAAGGCAAATGGAAGATGTGGGTTTGAGCCTTCTCTGGTTGATAGCACAAATGAGAATCTTTGCAAACATCTTAGTCCTATTAGACCATGCAAAATTCATCACCTCACACTTTTCAGGATTGAACTCTCCACCATTTTACTAATATGTTCATATTATTTTGAAGCTAAAGATTACCCTCCTCACTATCAACAACTCAATTTTTGGATCACGTGTAAACTATTATCCCATTGCCAATTGCACTGAAAGGTTAAATAGATCCAACTTAACTGAAGTGGCACATGTTGCTTGTGAAATGGTACAAAGTATTCAAATGCACCCATTATTGTGGTACCTAAAGCAGATGTCACCTCTTGTTTTTGCTGTTATTGTAAGGTGTCACTGCAGCGAACACTAACAAAACAAGGAAGTGTGGTGGTCAGGGAGGGGTGGCTCCAGGAGCAGCTGAAACAATGGGGAGCCCACCCCTTCCAAGAACGAATTTGAGGCTGTTTTAAACGGAGATCAGAGACTGCTGTGTTTTTTGTTTCACTGAAACATGGCTCAATCCTGACTCACCTGACCCTGTTATAAAACCTGAGGGTTTCTATATTTATTGCTTACACCGCACGAAAAAACTCAGGGAAGAAGAATGATGATGGTGTCTGCTTTGTGGGCAATGCATCATGGTGTACTGATGTGATGTTCCTAACTCAATTCGGCTCCCCTAAACTGGAATAACCTTTTTAAAAATGCTATCTCCTTTATCTACCAAAGGAATTCACTTCCAATGTTGTCAGTGGTCTACACACTATCCCAACCCAATGCCAAGGTGTATATCCTAATATTTGGTTGTCAACTCTCAAGGCAAAAAACCCTGATGCCCTCTTCATCATCACCATTAACTTCAATCAAGCTAACTTGAGGAACATACTCTCCAAATATCATCAGCATGTCTCCTTTGAAAGACTGATAATGTCCCCGATTTGTGCCAATCTTTAGGACAATCCAGACTCCTTGTAATTAAAACAAAAGGTACAGGAAATAAAAGTCTACAGAAGTTGCCATCTTTATTGCGGTACATTCAGCTCTGGATCGCCTTGATAATAAGAACACCTATGCCAGCATGCTATTCATTAACTGCAGCTCAGGCTTCAATACCATAATACTAAATAAGATCATCCCTAAACCTTTGGACCTCCATCTGCAACTGGCTTCTGGAATTCTGTTCAACAGACCTCAGTCAGTTAGAGTTGGGCATAACGTTTCCTCCCCCCTGCTGCTCAATACTGGTGCCCTTCAAGGTCGTGTGCTCAATAACCTATCTCTACTCCCAATACTCCCATGGTTTTGTGGTTAAGTGCAAGCCCAACTCCATCCTTAAATTTGACAATTATACCATTGGTGTCAGCAGAGTCAACAACATTGATCAGGACAACAACCTAGAACTTAACTTAAACAAGATGGAAGAGTTAGTTGTTTACCTAAGGAAACAATGGGTGAACACAATCCTGACCTTTTCAATGGAACTGTTGTAGAGATGGTCAATGGCATCGCGTTCCTAAGCATCCATATCACCAGCATCCTAATCTGGTCCCTTTACAGTGATGTGGTGATCAAGTTAGTTAGTTAGTTTAGTTTATTGTCACATGTACTGAGGTACAGTGAAAGCTTTTGTTGTGTGCTAACCAGTCAGCGGAAAGCAGATTTATGATCTTAGGCATTGGATAAGATTAGGTATGTCCATGAGGATTCCGTCAATCTTCCACAGATGCGTTATGGAAATTCTGATGGGATGCATCTCAGCCTGGCATGACAACTGCTCCACTCGTGACCACCTGAACCCCCACGTCGTTGTGACCATCGCCCAGTCCATCGCAGGCTCATCACTTCCTTCCATTCAATCCATCTTCATGGTATGTTGCATCAGGAAGGCTGGAAGTATCATTAGAATACCTGCCTCCTGGTGCATTCAGCAGATACAGAAGTTTGAAAACTCAGACACCTGAACTTAAGAACAGCTTCTTCACTGTAATTAGATTCCTGAACGAATCAGCTCATTCACACCCTGTTCTCAGAGGTGCTGCCACCTAGTCTTATTCTTTTCCTCATTTGCTTATTTTGTTATTGTACTTTAATACTTTTTGCACCACTTCAGATCACACTGCAATCTTGCACTACTTTGCACTCGTTGTTCTATTTGTTATTATCTTACTTTATGTATACAGTTTTCTTTGTGTGCTTCATGTGAAAAATGAATTTCATTGCACCCTGGTGGATATGATCAATCTGAATCTGGAGCTCATACCATGTATGACCCTTTGCCAATATCTCAAGATTTGTAGGCTGAGCTGTTTGGAACTTGAGTCATCAATATCTGTAAAACACTGATTACTTTGTACCAAAATCAACACATGACATCCCTAATTGGCTTCTGCCTCACTGTTTGAGGTACATGGATTCAATCCTGATCACGGCTGCTGCTGATGTGGAGTTTGCATATTCTCCCTATGGCCATTTGAGTTTCTCCTGGATGCTCTTGTTTCCTCATATGTCCCAAACATTTAATAAAATCATGGAATTATAGAATTGTGCAGCATAGAAATGGGCACTTTTTGCCCACCTCTTCTGTACCAACTATTATACCTGTTTATGCTAATCCCACTTGCCCACATTAGACCCATACCCATCTGTAAGTTTCCTATCCAAACACCTTTTAAACATTGTAATTGTATCTGCTCCCACCACCTCCTCTGGCAATTTGATGTGAAACATGCTGGTGGATCTCTTCTGCACTACCTCTATTGCTACCACATTGTTCCTCTGGTAACCAGAACTATACACAATACTCAATGTGGTCTAACTATGTTTTATATGCCGCAACACAACATCAGAACTTTGATACTCAATGCCTCAGCCAAATGCCGTCTTCACTATCTATCCACCTGTGTCACTACTCTAAGGAGCTATGAACTTGCACTGCAAGGTCTCTCTCTACATCAATGCTGTTAAGGTCCTAGCCATTTCCTCTATATATCTGACTTCCCAAAGTCCAAATGCTAGTTGTTAAGTAAATCAGATACTGCAATTTACCATATACTTTAGAGGTTGCAGGGAAATAAATGGGGGATTCAGATTGATGGAATTATTCTGACAGCTAGCAAAGAGTCAATAGGCCAAATGATTTTTTCCCCTATGTTGTAAGGAAACAAGAAATATGAAATAAAAAAAATCATATTCCTATAAAAGCCTGCTAAACAGGATTAAATATTGTAGGCATCAATTGATAATATTCAGCAAGGTATCAAATGTTATCTCTGCAAGCAGGGTGCCAACATCATGGAGGAAGAAATCCATCAGATACTTGAAAAAGTGTTTCGAAGACTATAGACTGTAGAATGGTATCTTACAGAGATAATTATTTGTAAAGAAAATTAGTTTTGAAAGGTGTTTATAGCTTGGTAAACATTATTAAATATGCAAGGCATGAAGGAAAATTAATTGATTATAGTTAAATATGTTATTAATATATGCATATTTCATACCTATTCATATTTATACCTATGTATATGTATATATAGACTGTTTTCCAATGGGATTCTCCCTGTGCTGCTCCAAAACATTTACTGTAGATGCGGAAGAACATTTTATGGAACATAATGTTCATGTTCAATGGTTCAATGGTACGTTATTTGTCACATGTACAGAGGTACAGTGAAATGTATTCTTGTATACAGATCAATTCAAGTATCACTTTACATAAGCACCTAGATACATCTTAGATAAACATCTCAGACACTATACATATATACTTGTACACTGAGATAGAACGCAGTCGTCAGATTTGATGCCATTCTCAAGTCACATGCCCACAGCACCAATTATTTTGTTGCCGTTGCTTCAGATTTGCTTTATAATGGCAGCATGTGCAATTGTTGAGAGACTCATATCATTGCGTGTTATGAAGAGTGTTATGTATGTGCATGCTAGCAAATCATAGCATCAATCTTTGAGCAACGCTGTCTAACAAATTGAACCTTAACAATAATAGTTAATGCAGTCTGAAGAAGGGTCTTGACCCGAAACGTCACCCATTCCTTCTCTCCAGAGATGCTGCCTGTCCCGCTGAGTTACTTCAGCTTTTTGTGTCTATCTTTAGCTAATGCTATATACCATTATCACCTATCAGTTATTTAAGTTGTTAAAGAAAATATCTGCTGTCTGAAACTTGTTGGTACCGGTTTGTAGAATTTTTGATCGCTTGAGAATGAATTTATTGTTTACATTTTAATGCAGTTTCTCAAATCGACAGGGAGATATGGTGGAATACCTGTTTATTTAGGCTTTAACCAAGGCCTTTTGCATCATGATGTAAAGCCATTGGTGACAATTTCTCATGTTGTGCGTCCTAATTTGGACAATAAAGAGAGTGTACTCAGAGGGAAGAAATGTTTTTGGGAGGAGGTGGAAGGATCTGCAGATGCTGGTTAAAACCAAAGATAGACACAAAATGCTGGAGGAACTCAGCATCACTGGAGAGAAGGAATGGGTGACGTTTCGGGTCGAGATCGAAGAAGGGCCTTGACCCCAAATGCCACCCATACCTCCTCTACAATGATGCTGCCTGTCCCGCTGAGTTACTTCAGCATTTTGTGAAAAGGGCACTGTTCACAATGGATTTTTAGATGCCGTTCTATGCACCTTAATGAAGAGCACACCTTGAGGTCAACGGATAATAAGTTCTTCACAAAGATATACTACATGTTGCAGACACAAATGTAACCATAGAATAGTATTAGATGCACAGCTAATCTTGGCAACAATCACATTTAGGAGCACCCTACTACACTAGGGAGGTTTTAATTTCAATTCACTATTTGTAACATCCTGCTATATTAAGGAAGTCTTAGTTACTTGGTCCAACAATGTGGAATTTATTGCCTTCTCCCTCAAATGACAGCATACAATATGACAATTTAAAAAAATGTAGATTTAATGATAGTAGAATGTGCCAATAATAAGGGTGTTTATTTATATTTGTAATCTGCAGATTATAATTTTGTTTTAATCAAATCTGTTTTGATGAGGTATTCTTTGCAAAAAATGATTCTCTTTAATTAGGTTCTGCTTGATTTGATGGTAGTTTCTTGTAACTTTCTATTTTATTTCATAATTCCAACAACCAAATTATATAGTTATGTTTTTAAAGTAAAGTATATTCTAACATTCAAAAAAGAAAAAAAATGCATTACCACATCAACTGCTTTACTGACAACAAATAAGTACTTTTGCAATGTTATTATTGTTTTAATTTAGGAAATTCAATCATTGAAACTGATAATCTTTTTTTAAACTAAAATTCTGACATAGATATCACAAATTGCTTTTTTTTAAAGTTTGTATTATTTGTTTTCTAATTTGGCCATATATTTAATAATTTTGAGAAGCCTACGTCTATATTTCAACACCAAATTCAAAGTGCGATATGATTATCTTTTTGCATTATTTACAGAAGTGACCAAGATTAACAAGCATTGTTTTTGTACAATGCTTGAATTTTGATTCAGGTCATTAAAAATCAAGGAATACAGGATTACATTTAGGTTCAGGTTTATTATTGTCACATGTAGCGAGGTACAGTGAAAATCTTTGCATGCTATCCAAACATCAGATATACCATACAGAGATACAATCAATTCAAACTCAAGTACAGTAGTTAGAGCAAAGGAGAAGATACAGAGTGCACAATATAGTTCTCAGCATTGTAGTGCGTCAGTTCCCTAGACCAAGTCCAATATCCTCAACAGGGTTGAGGTAACCAAACTGTCCCCTAGCTTTTGGAAGGATTGTTCAGAAGCTTGATAATAGATGGGAAGAAGCTGTTCCTGAGTCTTGCAGTGCGTGCTTTCAGGTTTGTGTACTTTCTGCCTGACAGGAGTAGGGAGAAGAAGGAATGACCAGGCTGGGACAAGTCTCTGATTATGTTGGCTGCTTTTCCCAGCCAGAGTGAAGTGTAGATGGAAACAATGGTGGGAAGTCTGGTCTGTGTGATGGACAGGGAATCATCTACGACTCTGCAATGTCTTGCAGTCTTGGGCAGAGCTGTTCCCAAACCAAGTTCTGATGGAACCCAACAGTGTGGTTTCTATAGTGCATCTGTAGAAATTTGGTTATTGACAACATGCCAAATTTCCTCCGTCTCCTTCGAAAGTAGAGACATTGGTTGTCATCAATGTGGTTGTGCAACATTGTATAACATTGTAATGCCGTATCTTCATACAAAACAAAAATCTCACAATTCCATTTAAGATTATTTGCCATGCTGAAGTGGATTCAGCAGTGCTACATTTGAACAGGCATAACAATTCCAGGTAAAGAAATATGTTACAACCAAACATTTGTTTCCTGATGAGTTTTGGTAAATAAAACTGATGAAACAAAAGAAACTGTCAGTGAGATCTGATAATAATAATATAGATCCAGTAGGTTAACTAGAAACTAAGAGAGAGTGAACCAATCTAAGTACTTTGGCAGCTGGACACAGTATAATTCCTGGCTGCCACTGGTTGATTTAACAATATCGAAGAAAAAAACTATTTGTCATCCATTTCTTGTGTTCGAGACATGACTCGCATTGAAATGAAGTGGCATTCGACAATTCTCATTCAATTCTTTGCAGTCAAGCTGCATGTAATATTGTGAAGACCAAAAGCTTGTAGAAGAACAAACCCCAATCAATCAATATCAATTGACAGTGAGCTGTATAATAAGGCAAATTCTGATTAATCTTTCATGATACATGACAATAAAAAGAAAAGAACAAACGTTGATAAGATCCAATGCAATTGGGCTATACCCTAGTATTTATTAAGAACATTAGAAGATTTAAGATGTTTAAAGTTAATCTTGTCCCACTAGTCTCTGTGGCCAAGCTGAAAAATATCACAAACTCCCTGCTGGACCGTCTGCAGTTTGCATATCGGGCCAATAGATCTGTGGATGATGCAGTCAACCTGGGCCTGCACTTCATCCTACAGCACCAGGAGACCTATGCGAGGATTCTGTTTGTTGATTTTAGCTCTGCATTCAACACCATTGTGCCAGAGCTACTACACTCCAAACTTTATGAGTTGACTGTGCCTGAACCTCTTTGTCGGTGGATCACCAACTTCCTGACAGACAGGAAGCGGCATGTGAGGCTGGGAAAGCACATCTTGGACCCATAAACACTCAGCATAGGAGCACCACAAGGCTGCGTACTCTCTCCTCTCCTTTACTCTCTCTACACCAATGACTGCACATCCACAGACTCCTCTGTCAAGCTTCTCAAGTTTGCGGATGACACAACCCTGATTGGACTGATCCAGGATGGGGAGGAATCTGCCTACGGACAGGAAGTGTCACAGCTGGCGTCCTGGTGCCGTAGCAACAACCTAGAGCTCAATGCTCTTAAGACAGTGGAATTGATTGTAGACTTTAGGCGAGCTCCCCCTCCCCTCACCCCACTCACCATCAACAATACCACAGTCACATCTGTGGAGTCTTTTAAGTTTCTGGGAACCATCATCTCCAAGGACCTTAAGTGGGGGGCTACCATCGACTCCACAGTCAAAAAGGCACAACAGAGGATGTACTTCCTGCGGCAGCTGAGGAAGCACAATCTGCCACAGGCAATGATGGTCCAATTCTACACGGCCATCGTAGAGTCTGTTCTCACCTTCTCCATCATGGTCTGGTTTCCTCAGCCACCAAGCACGACACCTGGAGGCTGCAGCGAATCGTTCGATCAGCAGAGAAGATTATTGGCTGCAACCTTCCCTCCATTGATGAACTGTACACTGCAAGGGCCAGGAAGCGAGCGGGCAAGATCATCTCTAACCCCTCTCACCCTGGCCACAAACTCTTTGAATCACTTCCCTCTGGAAGGCGACTCCGGACTGTCAAAACTGCCACAGCCAGACATAAAAACAGTTTTTATCCACGAGTAGTTGCTCTACTCAACAGCCAAACATCTGTAGCCTCCCTTTGATCTGGTATTTTGTTGGTTCACATGCTTGATCAATGGTATTTTTTCATTAATGTCTTATTATTATTAATGTTTAGTGTTTTCTGAGTCATTCGTAACTGTCACTGTATGTCATGTTGTCACGTGGGTGGAGCACCAAGGCAAATTCCTTGTATGTGAATACTTGGCCAATAAACGTACTTACTTACTTACTTACTTACTTACTTACTTACTTACTTACTTACTTACTAGTCTCTGTGGACACAGATGGAAAGCACCTGACTACTGTAGTGTTGAAGGAGTGGTTTGACCACATTTTTCTGCCATGTGTGGGCAAATACTGAAAGGAATGTAAAACTAGAAGCAGCTAGAAAAATGTATCAGATTGACCACCACATGAATGAGAAAACTGGGTTAACTTTTCTCACATTCATTCAACCTCATTTGAACTTGAATTCTGATTAGTATTATGATTATGATGATAATTACTAGTATTATGATCATATTATATTTGATATAACGCTAAGTTTCAGGGACTAGTCAGGGTTTTCATTTCAGAATTTTAGTGTTTCTAATTTTAATCTAAACAAAAATAGGGTCAGTGTAAAATGTTTACTTCTGTTCAGTGTTGACAATTGCATCCTGATTGGCAGAAATTGGATCTGCCAGTTGTTTTAGCTGACCTGTATGAAAGAAATATACATTGATACCCACCTTTTGTAAAGAAGAGACAGAATGTATATTGTACCTTCTTTTTGGTTGTTGCAAATTGATTCCATGGATTTCCAGCAGCTTAAGAGGTGCCTACACTGTCTGATACATAATAAGCCTTACACATTAGTTCAATCCTGAAAGACATCAACTTAGATTTTTTAACAGACTACCCCAACAAAAATGATGCAAAGCACATAGAAAAAATATGAAATAATAAAATCCCAAATAAAATTAGATCTACACTTACCTATGTTAATGTGATTTGCCATATTAATATGCATATTGAGAAAAAAACTGCAACCAAACCAGAAAATCAAATAGTTTTGCACCATTGTTGTCTAGTTGCTTTACATACTTTGGTTTTGCGCAATCATGATTTAGTTTATTTAGAGCAACTAATAACCTCTTGTATTTTTTTTGTTGTGGTTGCATCTCGTTCGTCTGTTAAGCTGCAGGCAGTAACATTTTCATTGTTCAAAATCATATCCAGTGCATAGGACAAATAAGCACACTTGACTTGAAAGTCCTCAATAACTCAATTGATGCGAATAATATGCAATTGGTCTGTATAAAGGAACATAATTGGAAATCAGTAATATACAACAATTTCAGCCTTCAATTGCTTTGATCTAAGAAATAGCAGAACAACAAAGATTCCTGCTGTAAAGTATGTTGATATGCACATTAGATGGGGACACGATTAGCCTTTCCTGTGATGTTAATTAACACATAGAGTGGACTGATGGTCTCAAGAACAATCAATGATCCTTTGAGGGAATCACATGGTCTTGTTATACCTGGTATTAATCAAAATCCCAAGAGGATCCACAGTGGGAAAATAGTTAAATTTCCACCTCCTTTAGGGTGGGAAAAAATGTTTGGAGGACAAATAAGTATAAAATAAATAATTGAAGCATTAAAAAATACAATTAAGAATTTAAATACAAAGCTACAGGCAACAACATTTCAATGAAGAACTGATTAATATGGTGAGTGCACAGAGGAAAACACAAGAGGGAGAACATGGGAACACAAAGAAAACCAGTGTGGTACATTTGGCTGGCCCCACAATTTGAAATTTGAATATGCCACTGCCTTCAGTAGTTCAATGATTCCTTTATTATCACGTGCACCAAGGTACAGTGAAATTCTTTTTTTGCATACAGATCAGAAGATGATTGCCATAGATAAGTACAATTAGTATATAATATGTAGAAACAGCCCACTGAGACTATATGCAATAGTTGTCCATTTTTGCACTATTTCACAGACCAAACAGGTCATAAAGGCTTGTTTCAACTACTGTCTCCATCCGGTTGTCCTGTGAACCGTTGTCCCTCTCCTTTCTGGGCCACCTTCAACCCTCGTGCCCCAGAGGCGCTTCCCAAAGCTGACCTGGATGGACAGGGGCCGAGCTTGGAGGCTTCCCTCCCCTGGTTCCGCGGCGGGCGAGCCAAGCCTGCTGCGGGGAATGGCCACAGCTCGCCAGGACCTTTGCTGCTTCTGCCTATATTCCTCTATTGATATTCTTTCAAAATACTCGCTCGGGTCGCTCTAAAATTTATATACGTTGTCAATCGAAACCATCTCCTTTGCACAGTCCATTCTGGGCATTCACTGCATCTTGTGTGAGGTGATTACATTATATTCTTAAGATTCAAATTGTCAAGATTTTATTATCATATTTCCCAGAGAGAACAATGAAGTTCTTACTTGCAGCAGCTCGACAGAGTATGTCAAGTCAAGTCAAGTCAAGTGAGTTTATTGTCATGTGTCCCTGGTAGGACAATGAAATTCTTGCTTTGCTTGAGCACAACAGTAGGCATTTACTACAAGGCATTCTATAAATATATACACAATGGTCAATATACTGATAAAGGGCAAATAACAGTATTGGCTAGTAAAGTTCAGTGTTATGTCCGAGCCTGGTTTAATAGCCTGATGTATACATAGTAGTCTGTAAACAATATAATAAAAGAGAAAAATTGTATCCTAATATTAAATATCCTAATATTATGATACAATTCGATACGATAAAATATGATAAAACTTTATTCATCCCCCGAGGGAAATTGGAATGCTGACAGTCACAACACACAAGGTACACAAAAACTTGAAATTAAAAGTGAAAACAAAAAGAAAAAGACAAGCGACTGTTGGCTGGCTGCCTTGTACACAGCGCCTTCATCGGAACAAATGAACAAACAAACAAACACAGACTTATCCCCTGGGCAGAGAATTCTAAACTAGAATTCCCCACCCCCTCCCCCACCCCGGGACCCCGTTTGTGCTCCCACCGTCCCTCACGGCGGTCCCCCCTGCCGGGTCCTCATTGTCGTCCCCTCCCCCCTCGTGCTCATCGACCGCGAGGCCCCACCCATATTAAATGATATATAAGGAAACCAACATATTAAATTAGAAAATTATATTGGGAGTTTGATCTTCGATTCATTTTTTTTTTACCTTTGTCACTGGAATGAAGTGATGATAGGATTGCAGGTAAGATATTCTTTGTCCCAGGCTAAAAGCAAAAAGATTTGCACCTTTCTTATAAAAATGAACAACATCATGTTAATTAAAAAAAACAATAATCAACAACTTATTGCTTATGAACTCTTCTGTGATATATTGTGCACACAGGGTCTAATTGCTGTTGAAATATTGGAAATATTGGCTGAGGTTGATTAATACTGTTGTACTTGAGAAACTGGGTAGACCTAAGGGGGACTGCTGGTGTGTTGGGTATGTCTTAAAGTAAAGGAGAAAGCTTGTTACTTGGATGAAGAGTTTTGCATCCGTGTGTGTCCATTTGTATTGAGATCCTCCATTGTTACTTTGTTGACTGAGGGAGTGTCTTTTTTAGAGTCCGAGGCAACTTTATTAATTAAATGTTGCTCACTGTAATATGGAATAAATAACTAGGGTAGGATATAATTTGATTAACATTTCATTGCAATACTGAAAGGATGCTAGATTGACGATCATCACATCTTCTTGTTTAAGAAGGAACTGCAGATGCTGGAAAAATTGAAGGTAGATAGAAATGCAGGAGAAACTCAGTTTCTCCAGCATTTTTATCACATCTTTTTGATGATTTATTAAAGTATCCATAGAAAAATGCTTTAGTGATTATTTAAAAAGAGATAAGAGTTATCTAAGTGTCCAGTCTGGAATACATCTCACTTTCAACAGCATCACATAGATTAACAAGTTATTCACCTCAATGCCATTTGTGGCACTTTGTTACTTGTATATTGCTTTTGACCACAAAAAAACAGTGAGCATCTGAGTGTGGCTTTTCAAACAATTGAGCAGGTAGTAAGACATGCTGGATAGAGCTACAGCAAAGCAGGCCAGGCAGGTTGTGACAAATTTTCCAGTTAACCTGCAGAGGCCATGGGCAGTCAGCCAGACAAAAACATACATATGGGCAGCTGGCCAATAAGATATTTGGGTATGTGCAGTAAACCATGTAGTGTTGGCAGAGGTGAATGCACCAAGTTATTTATTTTACTATCTTTTGTTTTTTCAGGTATGAATCTGAATAGTTGAAGACTGGCTTTGTTGACAGAAGTACAAGCAAAAGCCTTTTGGTAGTTAATGCTATTGTCATCATAATCAGGAGCAATGGTACTATATTAATGTTGCAATTTGGTATTGTGAAAGTCTGTGAATCTCAAACTTCTGTCTCTTTTTTAAAATGTCAGACATGGCTCCAGTGCCAACTTTAAATTAGTTGTGGATACAACTATCTTTGGACGAATAACAAGTAATGATGAGTCAGTGCACAGTAGGGAGATTGATAATTTGCTTTAGTGGTGCCAGGACAAGCAAAACAATCTTGCTTTCACAGTTAGCAAGACCAAGGAGATGATTGTTGCCTCAGGAAGGGAAAGCCATGGGACCATTCACCAGTCTTCATCGGCGGGATGGCGGTGGTGATAGTCAATCGCTTCAGGTTCCTGGGCATACACATCTGTAATGGTCTGTCCTGGGCACGGCAAAATGATACAATTGCAACATAAAGCTCACCAATACCAATACTTCCTCAGAGATTTTGAGGAGAATCAGTATGCCATCAAATAGAGTATTTGTTGGCATACTGAATCTCCTCAAAATCAAACTTCTACAAGTATCTGGTGGAGTGCATAGTAACTAGTTGAATCAGTGCTTGTTTTTCGTAATTCAAACACTCCAGAATGAAGGAAGCTGGAGAACATGGTGGACATTGCATGGTCCATCATGGCTATTGACTTCCCCACCATTGAAAAAAGATCCAAAGGAAGTGTTGCCTCAAGAAGACAGATAATATCAACAAAGACCCGAGGGTGGCACGGTGGTGCAGCAGTATTGCCTTACAGTGCCAGAGACTTAGGTTCAAACCTGACTACGGGTACTGTCTGTACAGAATTTTACGTTCTAACTGTGACCTGTGAGGTTTCTCCGGGGGCTCCAGTTTCCTCCCACACTCGAAAGACAGACAGGTTTGTAGGTTGATTGGTTTTGGTAAAGATTGTAAATTGTACCTAATGTGTAGGATAGTGATAGTGTATGGGGATCACTGGTTGACGCAGACTCAATGTGCCGAAGGGCCTGTTTCCACGCTGTATCTCTAAATTAAACCAAACTAAACTAAACCCACACCACCCTGGCCACATTTTCTTTCACTGCTACCATCGGGAAGTAGGTACAGGAACATGAGAACCACGTTCAATCAGCCATCAAGCTCTTGAACCACTCTGCACAACCCTACTTTGGCACCTAACCACTTGCACTACCAGATTGCTGAACATACTTGTTTTTTCCACTATCGTGGTCTAGTTTATTTAGCATTGCTGTTAATTTTTTGTATGTTTATTGTTGTTGATGTTGCATCTAATGTGCATGTAAAGTTGGATCAAGTAGGAATTCCATTGTTCCGGTTCACATCAAGTGTATTTAACCATTATTGACCGACAGTTTCTAAATACTTCACTTGAGGTATATGTTCTTCTGAGAATATGTTATACTCAGCACAAGCAGATAAAAATATGCAGTCAGGCCATTCGTCTGTTGCTTCTTAGTGATTGCAACAAAGAACAAATATTGTGTGAAGCCACTTGATAGTTACACCTCAATCAAAATGTTGAATACATGTGCAACCACCTGTTTATAATCTTCAACTGGTTAAAGGTGTTGTATGAATGAATCACTTGCAGAATATTATAGATGTATTAAATACAAAATATTTTGGAAATTTGAAGAAATAGTTTGGCTATTTGTCAAAGTGGGTCTGAGGAGAGAGGTACTTTGCTCACTAAAGAAGCACCAGTCACTATTGGGGAAATCAATGTCCTCCACCAAGACAACCAAGTTGATTTTCCATCTTTCCAAATTCTTGCTTCACATCTGTTTAGCAGGATTTCCTGTTGGTTATTGGGAGGCCTATAATACAATCCCATACAAGCGACTTTGAGTCCTGAAAAGCGCTATATAAATAAAATCTATTATTATTATTATTATTATTATTAGAATGATTGTACCTTTCGTATTTTTGAGTTTTGTCCAAATTGCCTGAGTGGATAAACCCTCCAGTATGTCCTCTCTAAGTGTCACTGTGGCATTCTCCCTGACCAATGATGCAACTCATCCACCTCTTTTAACTCCCTCTCTATCATATCTGAAACATTGAAACCCTTATTACATTGAACCGCTGGTCCCGTCCCTCCCACAATCTCTGTAATGGCCACAATATCATAATTCCAAGCACTGATCCTGGCCCTAATTTCAACTGCTCAAACCACAATACTCCTTTCATTGAACTTCATACTTCAGCCTATCAGTCTCTCCATGTAAATTAACCTTTCCTTGTCTGCTCTTCCTTTCAGACTTATTTGACATAATCTCTACCTTACCTTCAATCCCTCCACTTGCTGACCTGCTGCTCTGGGTCCCACCTCCCTGTTGCTCATCTATATCCTCCCAAGTAGTACAAATGAATCTCCCTACAAGGATATTCATTCTACCCCAGTTCAGGCGCAACCTGTCCCTTGTTTACAGATCCCACTTGCCCTGGAAAAAGGCCCAATGATCCATTTAGCTGAAGCCTTCCCTCCTGCTCTAGTTACTTAGCCACCTAGTGAACCACACTAACTTTCTATTCCTCGTCTCACTCACACATGGCACAGGTAGTGATCCTGAGATTACAGCCCTGAAGATCCTGTTTTTTAACCTTTCACCTGTCTCCCGAAATCCCCTTTGCAGGACCTCATCTCATGTGTCATTAATATCATTGATACCAATATGAATCACATCTCTGTCTGTTTACCCTCTCCTCTCAGAATGGCCTGTGCTTGCTCCAAGACATCATTGATCCTTGACCAGATAACACACCTTCCTGGAGGCCACAGTAACGCCTATCTGTACCCCTGACTATAGGGTCCTCTATCATTGCTCACTTTGATTTACCTCTACCCTGCTCTTCAACAAAGTTAGACATGGTGCTACAGTTCTGGTTGCTGCTGCTATTTGCCCCAGAGAGGCCATCTCCCCACTATATCTTTCAAAACTGTGAACTTGTTTGAGAAGAAGATAGCCAAATGACACTCCTGCAAGTCATGTCATAAGGAATAGGATAATTAGGCCATTCAGCCCATCAAGTCTACTCCATCATTCAATCATGGCTGATCTATCTCTTCCTCCTAACCCCATTCTCCTGCCTTCTCCCCATAACTTCTGACACCCATACTAATCAAGAATCTATCTATCTCTGCTTTAAAAATATCCACTGTCTTGGCATCCAAATCTGTGGCAAATAATTCCACAGATTCGCCACCCTCTGACGAAATAAATTTCTCCTCATCTCCTTCCTAAAATAACGTCCTTTAATTCTAAGACTGACCTCTGGTCCTAGACTCTCACACTCGTGGAAACATCCTCTCCACACCCACTCTATCCAAGCCTTTCACTATTCTGTATGTTTCAATGAAGTCTCCCCTCATTCTTTTAAATGCAAGAACCTGCCTGCCCTTCCTGGTGGTTACCCATCAAACTGGCTGGACCTACGTTGTACCGCCTCTCTGAAACTACTATCTATAACCTTCTTGGCCTCCTGTTTGCTCCTCAGTGCATCTAACCGCTGCTCTTGTCAATCCCTGCAGTCTGAGAGGAGCCACAGCAGGATACATTTCCTGCACACATCGTCGTCACGTATGCCTGACAGGTCCCTGATTTCCCACATCCGACAGGAGCATACCATTCCACTGACTGCCACAACTACCCCCTTAATACGAGCTAAAAATAAATTTAGTAGACTCAGGGAGAAGTTAACCTTAAAGATCTTCTTAACCAGTACAGCGGCACCATGTCTGGCTCTCTTCACCAGTATTCATCAAAGATTTAAAAATATATATAAAGTGCTGGCGTTACTTAGCATGGATAGATGATACATGACCCTTCTTCAGACTGATTGCAGCACCTCCCACCCCCCCCCCTCAACCCCCCCACCCCCCCCAAGGCAGGACAAAGCCTAGCAGGTAATAGGTGAACACAGGTGGGGGGTAGGTATCATGGTAGGTAGTAGGTCAGAGATGAAAAAAGAGAAGGCATGAGACAAAAGGATTAAGGAGTTGCAATCTGTGAAGCTAGAGGAAAGAATATATGTGGAGGGGGAGAGGGGAAATAAGCCTGAATTCAGGTGGGGCACAGGGGATAGGGGAGGAAGAAAGGGGGATGTTGGGAAGAAAGGTGTGTGGGAGGGAGGTTGTTAGAGGTCACCTAAAATTTGACCCTATAGTCCCCCAAAACGTCACCCATTCCTTCTCTCCAGAGATGCTGCCTGTCCGCTGAGTTACACCAGCATTTTGTGTCTATCTTCAGTATTCATACAGTTGGGTTGTAAACTGCACAAGCAGAATATGAGATGCTGTTCCTCCAGTTTGCATGTGCCCATATCCTGGCAATGGAGGAGGCCCAGAATAACATGGTCAGGATGGGAATGGGAAGAGGAGTTAGAATGGTTAGCAACTGGGATGTCCGGATGGCAGCGTTTTCATCTCTGGCCTTTGTCCAACCATCTGCCTATCAAAAACCTGGCATGCCTGTGTTCACCTATTACCTGCCATGCTTTATCCTTCCCCTCCTCTCTTCCAGTTTTTATTCCACTCCCCAACAATCAATCTGAAGAACAGTTTTGACACCAATTGTCACTTATCCATGCTCTCCAGAGATGCTGCCTGATCTGCTGAGTTACTCAAGCATTTGGTGTCTCTTTTTGCATTTTTTGCAACTTCTTGTTTCTATATTCATCACAGATAGGGTGGACCTTTTTACCTTGGAGTATAGAAGGCTGAGGGGTGACTTGAAAGAGCTATATAAAATTAAGAGGGGCAAAGTAATATGACTAGCCACATGCTTTCCATAGGAAGGGGACTCAAAAAACAGACAGAATAGGTTTAAGGTGGAGAAAGATTTAAAGGGCAACTTTTTCACAGCGAGGGTGGTGCATACATGGAACAAGCTGCCAGAGGAAGTGGCAGAAGCGGGTATAATTACGACATTTAAAAGGCAGTTAGACAGGTACAAAGATAGGAAAGGTTTGGATGGATATGTCCCAAGCACTGGCAAGTGGGATTGGCACAGTTAGGCAATTTGGTCAGCATGAACATTATGTGTCAAATGGCCTGTTCCCATGCTGCACAGATCCATGGTACTATAAATCTAAATGCTATGTTAAAATATCTCTGATGATCTTTCTCAGTCAATGTTTATAAATGTTCATTAACAAGTTAGATGGACTAATGCATGGATTTTGAAATAGACAATTCTGAAACAATATGTTTGTCCGTCTAAATCATCATCGGCGGTCACTTGAAATGAGTATGACTGTCCTCTCATGGAGGACGCCTGTGCATGACTTTGTTTAACATGAGGAGACTGGTGAACAGACAGCTACATGGTCCTTGACAGATCTGTCTCAGGATCCAGTGGCATGGAGTCCAAGACGACCGGGGACCCTTTTCTGCTGCAGACTTCATCCGCCTTCCCAGCCGCTGTGACGCTCCACTAAAGTCAGCCATCGTCCTCCACCTGTTCCACCGTTGAGGTCTTGGTTGGATTTCTCTTTGTCAGAGACCTCCCCCTCGACCTTACCGCCATGGGTGGCCCTACCAGGAGCATAGCTCCAGACGGCATCGCTCTCAGGATCTCAGGACGACACAAGCTTCTCCACCATGACAAGGTGACAATCCAAGGAGACCCCGTCTAAATGAGACCCCTTCACACTGCCACATAATGACAAAGCCATCAACTAGTTTCCCCCATAATAAATGCTTTGAATTTTATAATACATCTAATACTTGCTTTTTGCAGGGATTTCATCCACTTCTCCATTTTGTCACTTCAACTTTATGCAGATTGTATTACACAGTTAAATGTTTCAATGATTAAATATAGGAGGAAGACCAGTACACTGTAAATGGATCGGTTGTAATCATGTGCCTTTCCGCTGACTAGTTAGCACGCCACAAAAGCTTTTCACTGTACCTCGGTACACATGACAATTAACTAAATTAAACTAAACTCAGATATGCTCGCTGGATCAACTCAATAATGGACTTTCAGTGCTGAAGTCGAGACTAAGGATGAGGCATTGACTCTGAACTTGAGGCTTTGTTTATTTAAATACCTCCTGCCACCTATGATGCTGTTATCAGCTCTGCTAGCTGCTTCACTGCTGAACTTGAAGAAAAAGAGGTACTTGGCTGAAGAACGTTAAGATGCAGAGCCCTCCCAATGTCTGCACTGAAATAGACTGACTTGAATGTCACCTCACATTACCAAATGTGTAAATGTGCAAATGTGCAAATCCATTCTGTAGATAGATGTCAGATCAGTTGACGGTCCAAATGGTGTCAATATTGGTGGTTCAATTTTCTTGCTCACCATTCATTCAAAAAACCCCTAAAGAGTAAATGGTGGTCTTATTATCTTTCCATCTTTCAGTTTCTTTGTGAATCAAAACAAAATAATCAGCTTTTATTTAAACATGACCTAATTTGACTTTACTATTCAAGAAAGTAAATAGTCGATTTGTTTAAAATGCAAATGTGAAGGAGCAGTGTGTACGTATAATCAACATAGACCACAATCATGGAAGTGAAAAAGGATTTGTCTGTTCTGTTTACACACACGCACGCACGCACGCACGCACACACACACACACACACACACGCACACACACACACACACACACACACACACACACACACACACACACACACACACACACACACACACACACACACACACACACACACACACACACACACACACACACACACACAATACATAAACAAACATGCAAAGCAAACAGACAACACTCGCATACAACACACACAGACATACACACACGCACAAGATAGACACAAAATGCTGGAGTGACTAAATGGGACAGGCAGCATCTCTGGAGAGAAGGAATGGGTGATGTTTTGGTCGCACACTTCTTCAGACTGAGTCAGGGGAGAGGGAGTCGAGAGAAGGTGTGAAAATTACAGTTGAACATCTCCGCTGAGTCCGCCCAGGCCGATGCGTCTCCTGGTTGCCAAACACCTTAATTCCCCCTCCCATTCTCACACCGACCCTTCTGTCCTGGGCCCCTCCACTGTCAGAGTTATGCCCGACGCAAATTGGAGGAACAACAGCTTTGCTTGGGCAGCATTCAACCCAGCGGTATGGACAATGATCTTTCCAACCTCAAGGCACTTACACACACACAAGCACTAATACAGAAATAGTCAAAAAAATAGGCAGATGGAAGACCTCTAGTCATGGAAGGCCCTTTGACCCATGTGGACATGATTGATACATAAGAAGTTAATACTTGGAAAAGATTCTAAATAATATCATGAATTATTTTCTCTGACTCCTAACTCAGGATATCTTCAGGTAAAAAATAATCTAAGTGAGACTCTCAATGCAGCCACATGGAATTAATCAATGTTAGTGTTGCATTGCCTCTTATAATATTGCCCTTGTTAAAATTTTAGTTTATCCTTGATATCTCCTCGGACACAGTGGTTTCTCTAAATGGACTGAAGGTCTTATGCCAAAGGGAAATTACTCACAATATCCTGCATTTATTTCTCAGTGATATTATCCTGGGATGCAACTGTGACTGAGGTCAAAATTATCATGCTTTTTTAACTGCATCTTTGATAATCAATAGGTGGAATGAACAAATAGTCTTAGATGAATTGCTTTATTTCTCAGCAAATGACCAATATGCTTAGGTTTATTTGATATGAGACTAAGTGGGACCCGTTGGGTCCCATGTTCACACGGGAGGGCTGGTCCTCCAACGCAATATTCCACAATTCCAATATTGGTGGCCAGTGGGAAGGGGGCTCCCTGGAGCGCTAGTATGGGTGTTGTGGGCCGAAGGGACTGGTTTCCAGAGGGCTAGTATGAATATTGTGGGCCGAATGGATTCTTGGGCTGGCAGCTCAGTCACTCAGGCCTGGTGGGCTAGCAGCACAGTCACTCAGGCCTGGTAAGCTGGCAGCTCAGTCACTCACGCCTGGTGGGCTCGCAGCTCAGTCACTCAGGACTTATGGGCTGGCAGCTCAGTCACTCAGGCCTGATGGGCTGGCAGCTCAGTCACTCAGGGATGGTGGGCTGGCAGCTCACTCACTCAGGTCTGGTGGGCTGGCAGTTCAGTCACTCAGGGCTGGTGGGCTGGCAGTTCACTCACTCACGGCTGGTGGGCTGGCACTTGACTGACTCACGGTGTTGGGCTGGCAGTTGATTCACGGCTGGTGGGCTGGAAGTTGATTGACTCACGGCTGGTGGGCTGGCTGTTGATTGACTCACGGCTGGTGGGCTGGCAGTTCACTCATGGCTATTCCTTGAAATTCCATTTCAAGCAGAGTGCAGACCACCAAATTCAAATGCAATTTCATACCATTTCATGCAGAGTGCAGGCCACCAAATTCAAATGCAATTTCATACCATTTCAAGCAGCATGCAGGCCACCAAATTCAAATGCAATTTCATACCATTTCAAGCAGAGTGCAGGCCACCAAATTCAAATGCAATTTCATACCATTTCTAGCAGAGTGCAGGCCACCAAATTCAAATGCAATTTCATACCATTTCAAGCAGAGTGCAGGCAACCAAATTCAAATGTAATTTCATACCATTTCAAGCAGAGTGCAGGCCACCAAATTCAAATGCAATTTCATACCATTTCAAGCAGAGTGCAGGCCACCAAATTCAAATGCAATTTCATTCCATTTCAAGCAGAGTGCAGGCCGCCAATTTCAAATGCAATTTCATATCATTTGGGCTTTATACTCCTGGCCCCCCCGGAAGGGGCTTTACCTTCATCATGGTGATTAACAGACAAGAGGAACAATCAGCTGACCTCAAGATTTTTTTAACATTCATAACTTTTTTCTTTTTTATCGATCGGAAAAATCCTCGGGGCTGCCTCAGCGGAGGAGGACTGTGAGTAAGATGGCCAAAGATCATAGTGATATATGGTAGCGTTTAAAAAAAATCAAAATCAATATACAGCGCAGACAGGAAGTGGTCAAGATGAGACTTTTAATTATATAGATAAATGGTACGTTATGTTTGTGTAGTGACAGAAAAATAACAAACACAATATTTCCTGCACCACTCAAACTAATCTATTCCAATGAGTACCTTTTGGTGCCTGTCTGTCCCACAGCCTTCTCTTTCCAACAAAATGTCCCCTGTTCACAATGGATAGGATTGATGACTTTGCAATGCAATAAGTATGTAATCTTTCACAATTGATGTAAACCATCAAACATGTTTTTTGTAGATCATGAAATTATTTCAAAACCACCTCAATAATCCTATGGAAAATTCATTATCAAAACCTGAAATGTGATTTGGTACGTCTGGTGTATTGGTGTTTTGTCCCAGGCAGGCTAAACCACGGGTGGTGGAGAGAGTTAGGAGCTTCAAATTGCTGGGTGTTTACATCTTGGATGACTTGTCCTGCGCACAACACATAGATGTAATCATGAGGAAGGTGCACCAGTGCTTCTCCTTTCTTAGAAGTTTAAAGAGATTTGGCAAGTCACTGCAGGTATACAGTAGAAAGTATGCTGATTGGTTGCATTATAGCCTGGTATAGCAATTCCAATGTACAGGAATGTAAGAGGCCTCAGAGCTGGGTACACTCAGCCCAGTCCATCATCGGCACAGCCCACCCTCCATCGAATGCATCTAGATGAGGCGCTGCCTCAATCAGAAGGCAGCTGTTATCAAGGAACTCAACCATAGGGCCGTGCCCTCTCTTGCTGCTACAATTAGGCAGGCGATGCAGAAGCCTGAATTCACACAGCATGAGGTTCAGCAACAGCTACTTTCCTACAACTAAAAGGTATTTGAACTAATCCACACAATCCTCAGCTCACCTCAACAACAGAACATTGAGTACCTGTGTGGGTGTGCAGTACGGTGGTGCAATGGTCGAGATGCTGCCTTACAGTGCCAGAAACACGGGTTCAATCCTGACTACAGGTGCTGTCTGTATGGAGTTTGTACGTTCTCCCCGTGACCTGCGTCAGTTTTCTCCAGTGCTTTGGTTTCCTCCCATAAAGGCATACAGGTTTATAGGCTTGTGTGTTTGGTAAAATTGTAAATTGTCTCCAGTGTTTGGAGGATAGTGTTAGTGTGCAGGGATTGCTGGTTGGTGTCGGCTTGGTGGGTCGAATGGCCTGTTTCCATTCTGTATTTCTAAACTAAACTAAACGAAATTAACTCTTACACTACCATGGACTTGTTTAGTTTTCCTAATTGTGTTTTCCACTATTATCTTCTTTGTTGCGCAGATCTTTTTTGTTGCTTTGTCAACTGTCATAGAAGTTATGTGTGATATATGTATATATTTCTTTGTGTTTTGTCTGTTTAAGTGTCTGGGAAGCTGTTGTAAACAAGTGTCTGGGAAGCTGTGGTAGCAGATTATGCCTATGCTTCTGACAAATAAACTTGATTTTATGTACTTTCTGCTACCGGGTGGCACCTCATCAGCAGTCTGTCTCTGATTTTATTATTTGAAGTATGTCTTGAATGTTTGTCTTAAAATCTATTAGTATGTTTTATGTAGGGGGTGCGGGGGGGATCGGGGAAACTTTTTCCAGTCACTTACCTTGACGGAGATGTGATTTTTCTCCATGTCGCATCTCCATCCAACCCCTGCGATCTACAACGTGGAGTGAGGGGCCTTTCCTGGAGACTGGCCTGGAGCTTCAAGCCGCGGGAGCGGCGGAACCTACCATCGTGGAGCCTGGGATCTTTTGCCGAGGATCGCCAGTGTAGGAGGTCCAACCGCGGGGCCTGTGAACTTTAACACTGTGAAGCAGCGGTCTCCGGTAAGAAGCGGCCGTCTTGGGAGCTCCATGCTCCATGCGAGTGTTCCGATCCGTCCCGATGCCGGAGTTTCGATCATCCCGATGAGAGGGCTTGAACAGCGGACCGTCGGCAAAGGCAAGTGCGGAGGGTTCAGCCCCGTCCACGAGTGAACAAAGGAGGAAGGTGACTGAACTTTTTGCCTTCCATCACAGTGTGGAATGTGGATGGATGTTTATGTTAAATTTTATTTTATGCAGCTGAATTGTGTATTGTTGCTTTTCTCACTTAATATGACTGTATGGTAACTCAAATTTCACTGTACCTTAATTGGTACGTGACAATTAAATTGAATCTTAAATCTACTTTCTTAAACGTGATTTTGTCTTGCCAGAAGTTATCCCTGTGTCATCTCACTAGGCTATCTGCAATTTACAAAAGATTTATAACTAACCCAACAAAACCCATGCAACTGTATGTAATTAATGCATTTTTTGTTCCATTCACACATTTTCACCCTCTACAATACAAAAAAATATATATACATTTTACATTCTTCAATTTTTCTTTCTTCAACTAATTGTTATAAACAACTGAATTGATGTGTTATAAAGTGAGAGAGAAGAACTTTCTTTTAATTTGCAAACAGATTGCAATTGGAAACCAGAAATACATTGATGCCCATTGTAAGATCTGCTTTGAACCAACTTTAAACAAAAAGATGAAGTTCAAATTGAGAATTTAAGAGCATTATGATCTTCAAATAAAAATTTAATGAACATATTAAGGGAAACCCAAAGATATTTGTTTGGTAACTTTATTTATAGTTTGTAAATATGCCAACCAGCTTCCCCCCATTGACTTCATCTCCACTGCCTCGGGAAAGCAGCCAACATAATCAAGGACCTCTCACATCCATGTCATTCCTTCTTCTCCCCTTTCCTGTCGGGCAAAAAATATAAAAGCTTGAAAACATGCAACTGCAGATTCAATAATAGCATCTTTCCCACATTATCAGACTATTGAAGGACCTCTCATAAGCCAAGGATGTATTCCCGATCTACCAATCTATCCCGTTGCAGCCCTTGCACTTTTTTAACTGCACTTTCTCTGCACATTACACATTAATCTGTTTCCTTCCTTTTTCTGCACTTCCTTTGTACACATTTATTGTTTGATTGTACTCATGTATGATTTGCTTGGATAGAACACAAAACAAATATCTTCACTGCATCTTGGTACACATGGCAATAGTAAACCATTACTTATACAATTAAATTGTATTTTAATAGTTTATGTTAAAATTCAAATGTGAAGCTTACAGAAGTTACAGAGGTGAGTTAATAGAATGATACCAGAGATAAGAGGATTCAAACGCAGATTTACTCTGGAAAACATGCATCTATCTATAGACAATAGACAATAGACAATAGGTGCAGGAGTAGGCCATTCGGCCCTTCGAGCCAGCACCGCCATTCAATGTGATCATGGCTGATCATCCCCAATCAGTACCCCATTCCTGCCTTCTCCCCATATCCCCTGACTCCGCTATTTTTAAGAGCCCTATCTAGCTCTCTCTTGAAAGCATCCAGAGAACCTGCCTCCACCGCCCTCTGAGGCAGAGAATTCCACATTCACCACTCTCTGTGAGAAAAAGTGTTTCCTCGTCTCTGTTCTAAATGGCTTACTCCTTATTCTTAAACTGTGGCCCCTGGTTCTGGACTCCCCGAACATCGGGAACATGTTTCCTGCCTCTAGCGTGTCCAAACCCTTAACAATCTTATATGTTTCAATGAGATCTCCTCTCATCCTTCTAAACTCCAGAGTGTACAAGCCCTGCTGCTCCATTCTCTCAGCATATGACAGTCCCGCCATTCCGGGAATTAACCTTGTAAACCTATGCTGCACTCCCTCAATAGCAAGAATGCCCTTCCTCAAATTAGGGGACCAAAACTGCACACAATACTCCAGGTGTGGTCTCACTAGGACCCTGTACAACTGTAGAAGGACCTCTTTGCTCCTATATTCGATTCCTCTTGTTATAAAGGCCAACATGCCATTCGCTTTCTTTACTGCCTGCTGTACCTGCATGCTTACTTTCATAGACTGATGTACAAGGACCCCCCCAGATCCCGTTTTACTTCCCCTTTTCCCAACTTGACGACATTTAGATAGTAATCTGCCTTCCTGTTTTTGCTATCAAAGTGGATAACCTCACATTTATCCGCATTAAACTTCATCTGCCATGCATCTGCCCACTCCCCCAACCTGTCCAAGTCACCCTGCATTCTCATAGCATCCTCCTCACAGTTCACAGTGCCACCCAGCTTTGTGTCATCTGCAAATTTGCTAATGTTACTTTGAATCCCTTCAACCAAATCATTGATGTATATTGTAAATAGCTGCGATCCCAGCACCGAGCCTTGCGGTACCCCACTAGTCACTGCCTGTCATTCTGAAAGGGACCCGTTAATCCCTACTCTTTGTTTCCTGTCTGCCAACCACTTCTCTATCCATGTCAACACTCTACCCCCAATACCACGTGCCCTAATTTTGCCCACTAATCTCCTATGTGGGACCTTATCAAATGCTTTCTGAAAGTCCAGGTACACTACATCCACTGGCTCTCCCTTGTCCATTTTCCTAGTTACATCTTCAAAAAATTCCAGAAGATTAGTCAAGCATGATTTCCCCTTCGTAAATCCATGCTGACTCGGACCGATCCTGTTATTGCTATCCAAATGTTCGGCTATCTCATCTTTTATAATTGATTCCAGCGTCTTCCACACCACCGATGTCAGGCTAACTGGTCTATAATTCCCTCTTTCCTCTCTCCCGCCTTTCTTAAAAAGTGGGATAACATTAGCTACCCTCAAATCCACAGGAACTGATCCTGAGTCTATAGAACATTGGAAAATGATCACCAATGCATCCACAATTTCTAGAGCCACTTCCTTAAGTACCCTGGGCTGCTGACCATGAGGCCCTGGGGATTTATCAGCCTTCAGTCCCATCAGTCTATCCAACACCATTTCCTGCCTAATGTGGAGTTCCTTCAGTTCTTCTGGCCACTACTATATCGGGAAGATTGTTTGTGTCCTCCTTAGTGAAGACAGATACAAAGTACCTGTTCAACTCATCTGCCATTTCCTTGTTCCCCATAATAAATTCACCTTTTTCAGTCTTCAAGGGTCCAACTTTGGTCTTAACTAATTTTTTCCTCTTCACATACCTAAAGAAGCTTTTACTATCCTGCTTTATATTCTTGGCTAGCTTACCTTCGTACCTCATCTTTTCTCCCCGTATTGTCTTTTTAGTTATCTTCTGTTGTTCTTTAAACATTACCCAATCCTCTTGCTTCCCGCTCATCTTTGCTATGTTGTAATTCTTCGCTTTAATTTTTATACTGTCCCTGACGTCCCTTGTCAGCCATGGACGTCCCTTTCTCCCCTTGGAATCTTTCTTCCTCCTAGGAATGAAATGATCCTGCACTTTCTGTATTATTCCCAGAAACACCTGCCATTTTTGTTCCACTGTCATCCCTGCTAGTGTATCTTTCCAGTCAACTTTGGCCAGCTTCTCCCTCATGGCCCCATAGTCCCCTTTATTCAACTGCATCACAGACACCTCCGATCTACTCTTCTCCCTCTCCAATTGTAGATTAAACCTGACCATGTTATGGTGACTGCCTCCTAATGGCTCATTAACCTCGAGGTCCTTTATCAAATCCGGTTCATTACATAACACTAAATCCAGAATTGCCTTCTCCCTGGTAGGCTCCAATACAAGCTGTTCAAAGAATCCATCACGAAGGCACTCTACAAAGTCCCTTTCTTGGGGTCCAGTACCAACCTGATTTTCCCAGTCTACCTGCATGTTGAAATCTCCCATAACAACCACAGCATTACTTTTACTACATGCCAATTTTAACTCCTGATTCATCTTGCGCCCTATGTCCAGGCTACTATTTAGGGGTCTGTAGATTTGTCCCATTAGGGTCTTTTTACCCTTACAATTCCTTAGTTCTATCCATACTGACTCCTCCGGTTTCAATGTCACCCCTTCCAAGGAACTGAATTTCATTCCTCACCAACAGGGCAACCCCTCCCCCTCTGCCCACCTGTCTGTCTTTTCGATATGAGGTATACCCTTGAATATTCAGTTCCCAGCCCTGGCCCTCTTGCAGCCATGTCTCAGTAATTCCCACAATAATTCCCACAATATACATAACTGAAACTCCGATCTTGTTATCTTCCAGTTTGGCGGTCATTCTATTTGCACAAAAACAGTTTGCGATAGCGCTACGATTTTTCACCAGTTCACTCGCCGTTCTCCTATGCTGTGATTGCACCAAGTTTCGTTCTGATCTGTTGAATGTCATAAAAGTTAGCGAGGTTTAAAAATCTTAAAATCCGGGCGTGCGCAGATCGATCTCTTCTCCTGCCTTCCAGTGCCGTGGATTAGTCTCTTCCGCGTCACTCCCCGGGATGGTCCGCCCCTTCCTGCGCCATCGCGTCTTTAGTGAAGTTGAGGATGGCCGGCGGAGGTTTCCAACCGGACTTTCGGAGGGACCCGAAGCAGCCCAGCCTGACCCAAGCAGCAGCCGCGCCCCAGGCAGCAGCCCCACCCCAAGCAGCAGCCCCGCCCCAAGCAGCGGCCCAGCATCGGAGACCCAACCCAGCCCAGCTCAGCGTGGGAGACCAGCCCAGCCCAGCCCAGCCCAGATTCAGAAACCCAGCCCGGAGTCGGAGCTGTCGCCAAACGGAAAGCGGAGACTCTGATCCCGGCGGAGGAGAATGACCAGCGACCAGCACCCGCTGTGAATCCCCATCGCACCACCAATTCCAGACACTTCCCCTCTGGTCCCCCTCGCTTGAGCAGCGCCTGCGCAGTTAGGGGCTATGGGTGAGTGGTGGAATATTGTGTTGGGGGAACTGGTGAGTGGTGGAATATTGCGTTGGGGAATAGGTTGCGTTGGGGGACCAGGCATCCCATGTGACTGGGACCCAATGGGTCCCACTTAGTCTAGTTTATTTATAATATTAACATAGCAAAATTTTGTACAACCCTTCAAAGAAGAGTTATCAAAACAAAATTGAAAGCAAACCACCAGTCTTATTGGGATAGGTGACGAAAAGTTTGATTGGAGTGTGTTTTAAAAGGGGAAAGATAAAATGATAGATCTTTTAGGGGGCAAATACCAAAGCTTGAAACTAGTAAAATGAATGCATTAATGGCATGGTGAAGTCATCAGAGGAATACTAGAAGGTTGTAGAACCAGTCGGGGTTGCAAAGAATGGGGCAACAAGAGTATGAACAGATTTGAAAACAAGGATGACATTTCTATAATTAAATATTGTCAAAGGCAGTAGGTGAACAATGAGTAACGGCAAGAGAACTTGCAGTGAGTTAGATTACAGGCAATATATTCTGGTTCAGGGGAAGATGAGATTATTTTCATTGCCTTAAAATAGGTAAAGTGGAAATGTAATAGTGACATTCTTCACTTCAAAGTGTTTTGGTAACCATTAAATGACTTACATTAACACGAGGGTCTGTAACTAAAGACTACAAATACAATGTTATTGCTAAAAGACAATTTATTTACACAGCAAGGCAAGTTCTTATAATCTTGAAATGTGGCTGAAGGACTGGTGAAGGTGTAATATACGAGCAGATTATCGCGAGTGGAACAATTAACCACGGTATGATTCCAGGATTAGATTCACTTCGAAAGAAATGGCAATGATTTTCTTCTAGGAAAAATAGATATTATTTTCAATTGCTCCATCAACTGACTTTAGTTGAAATTAATTAATGCGGATATTCATTTTAATGTTTGGAGGCAGTTTCCCAGTAAATTGCTGATAAAGTCAAGGATGAGAAGATATATTGACCTATAATTTCAGTATATGTATACAGTTAATACCATATGGAAAATGCAGGTGCATAATATGGAAATAAATAATTCAACAATAACTATCGTAATGGAAATTTAAAAAAAAGTAGATAAGTCAAGCAAACTTTACAATGAGAACAAAATGTAATCAGAATCAATCCTCGTTCAAGTGGACCTCTTAATCCTTCCATTGTAATAAAATCGATTATAAATTGAACAGCTGCGCCTCACGTGCAAATGTTAGAAAGTAGATTTGAATTGGTTTAATTGAGCATTCAAAACGCCTTGTGGTGCTGGATAATTCTCTCTCTATGCAGACAAGGACGCATTCAACAAGATGTTTGTATTTGTTCAGGTGGTGGCGATTGCAAAGTTAAATAAACATGGGCTGAAACAATGGCACGCAGATTTAAATTGTATTGGGGAATGGATAAATACAAAATAGTCAAGCGTTTATTTTCATCAGGAAATTGTAAACTATATTATTAGCAAACACATGAGACTGCGAGCCAGCAAACATCAGGCATTGACAACTGTCTACCCAAGCTTTTATTTGGTGTTCTTCCGTTATCCCTCCGCTATCGCCGGACCCTTTGTGAAGTGCTGAGAGTTGCAGTCGGAGGCGTTTTGTTGCTGCGCCGTTTCTAAGGGACTTGGAAGGATGGATGATCAGGGCTGTCCTAGGTGTAAAACCACGAAATATCGGAATCCTTCTCTCAAACTGATGGTGAATGTGTGCGGACACACGCTGTGAGTGAAGTATTACAACCGCACGCAATCATATCATGCATAGGGCATTTTTAAAACGCGATTTTGAGCTTTTTCTGAGCAGGTTTGGGTGATTGACCTGCCGACGAATTGAGTCTCGGGCTCAATGAGTTTGGTTTATATAGGTGGACTGTGGTTGATTTTTGTAGAAGTTATTTACTTGGGCCTGCATTAAATGTTTAAAAAAATGAAAATAGCCAAGTTATGGCGATGAAGTTCTGATGGGGAGGTCTTCAACTTGAAATGTTAACTCCACCGTTTTCGTTCCACAGATGCTGCCTGACCTGCTGACCGTTTCCAGTATTTTCTGTTTTGTTTCAGATTTGCAGCGATTGCAGTCTTTTTTTCTTATTGTCGTGACTATTCTTGAAACAAGTTAACATGGGTCGTCTTAATTAGTATTTGTAGAATACGCGAACTTCCTGTCTACAGTTGATTGCAAACACAGTTCATGCAGGAAATTCATTAACCGGGCCACATTGAATATCTAAAAGTGGTGAATGATAGTTGAAGCATTTGCCTCTGTGAAACATAGACAATTGAACTCTTCCCTATTTGGTTTGTGCTATAGTCTGTTACACTATGGCCTCAAGTGCTTTATGTAATCAATGCATGAGTAGTTACTTTAAATTGGAAAAAAATGTTTGGTAACTTACAAATGGATGATCAAAGTTATACATTTGCACTTTGGATAATTTGTAATTGTATGGGTCAATGATCAAGATATTTTGTATTTTTTTAGTTTCACTAAATTTGTAATACACATTAAGTACAAGTTAAGATTCATTTTAGTTCTAATGACAACTATTTTCTGAGTCTTTCATGAGATCGTTCTATTACTCCATCATTTGACATTCAGGACTACTTTATTATAATTGCTTGCTTAATTTTTCTTGAGCAATGTATTGTTGATGCAATGCAGGCAGATGTTTTTTTCTAATCACAAAATTACTCTGCATTTTTTTTGGCATGTGTTCATAATGATAGTGGACAAGCTAACAGGAAGGGGGCAATTCCACTATAGTGGGGCGAACCCCAGTGATTGGAAGAGAAGAGACAGAACTGGAAATATTTTGGCTGGAATTATCCAGCACCATTAACTTTACCATTGTTTGACTGTTTTTTGGGTCACTTCTATAATATCGAATGGCTGGTGTAATGAAGATAGCAAATGAGTCCTGACATCCATCTCTGCACAATGTTAAAGGTCTATGGATTTCCCAAAGCAGTAAACATCTACTCAATAATGTACTGCAGTACTCTCTGGATACTTTCAAGAGAGAGCTAGATAGGGCTCTTAAAGATAGCAGAGTCGGAGGATATGGGGAGAAGGCAGGAACAGGGTACTGATTGGGGATTGATCAGCCATGATCACATTGAATGGCTCGAAGGGCCTACTCCTGCACCTATTGTCAGTCATGTGGAGTAAGGAAAAATCTGATACCACCAATTACTACATCTTGTAAATCAGAAAATGTGGTGGAAGAAGAGTTTCACAAGTGTTTATTTGTTATAGGTACTGGATATATATCAGAACGATGACATTCCTACTTGCTTAGCTTTACAGGCACAATGAATGCAAGAAAAACAACAACAAATAAATATATAATAAAATATCAGGTATTCTTAGTGAACCAGAATATTATAATGCAACGCCCCCCCACCCCCAATAGTATGCAGAGCAACCATAGTAGTTTGGGGAAGGTGTGACCTGTACAAAAAGGACGGGTTGCACTTGAACCCGAGGGGGACCAATATCCTGGCGGGGAGATTTGCAAAGGCTACTGCGGAGACTTTAAACTAGAATGGTTGGGGGGAGGGACTCAAATAGAGAAAGCTTGTAGACGGTGTGTGAGGCAGGAGGCAGAGAAGGGACGCACTCAGACCCAACAGGTAGGGGGGAAAGAAGAAAAAAATAATAAACAGAATAAGAGGTGGTGGGTTTCTTAAATGTGTGAGCAGAGAGACAGAGGGGTGTAAAATGAGGGTAGAAGCAATAGGTAAGAAGGTGAAAAGTAAACGTGGCAGGCAGACAAATCCAGGGCAAAAATCAAAAAGGGCCACTTTTCAACATAATTGTATAAGGGGTAAGAGTGTTGTAAAAACAAGCCTGAAGGCTTTGTGTCTCAATGCAAGGAGCATTCGTAATAAGGTGGATGAGTTGAATGTGCAGATAGCTATTAATGATTATGATATAGTTGGGATCACGGAGACATGGCTCCAGGGTGACCAAGGCTGGGAGCTGAACATCCAGGGATATTTAATATTCAGGAGGGATAGACAGAAAGGAAAAGGAGGTGGGGTAGCGTTGCTGGTTAGAGAGGAGATTAACGCAATGGAAAGGAACGATATTAGCTTGGAGGATGTGGAATTGATATGGGTAGAGCTACGAAACACCAAGGGGCAGAAAATGCTAGTGGGTGTTGTGTACAGGCCACCTAACAGTAGTAGTGGAGTTGGGGATGGCATCAAACAGGAAATTAGAAATGCGTGCAACAAAGGTAAAACAGTTATAATGGGTGACTTCAATCTACATATAGATTGGGTGAATCAAATTGGCAGGGGTGTTGAGGAAGAGGATTTCTTGGAATGTATGCGGGATAGTTTAAACCAACATGTAGAGGAACCAATGAGAGCGCAGGCTATTCTAGACTGGGTATTGAGTAATGAGGAAGGGTTAGTTAGCAGTCTTGTTGTGCGTGGTCCCTTGGGCAAGAGTGACCATAATATGGTTGAGTTCTTCATTAGGATGGAGAGTGACATTGTTAATTCAGAAACAAGGGTTCTGAACTTAAAGAAAGGTAACTTTGAGGGTATGAAACGTGAATTGGCCAAGATTGACTGGCAATTGATTCTTAAAGGGTTGACGGTGGATATGCAATGGAAGGCATTTAAAGACTGCATGGATGAACTACAAAAATTGTTCATCCCAGTTTGGCAAAAGAATAAATCAGGGAAGGTAGTGCATCCGTGGATAACAAGGGAAATCGGGGATAGTATCAAAACAAAAGATGAAGCGTACAAATTAGCCAGAAAAAGCAGCCTACCAGAGGACTGGGAGAAATTCAGTCCAGCAGAGGAGGACAAAGGGCTTAATTAGGAAAGGGAAAATAGATTATGAAAGAAAACTGGCAGGGAACATAAACTGACTGCAAAAGTTTTTATAGATATGTGAAGAGAAAGAGATTAGTTAAAACAAATGTAGATCCCTTGCAGTCAGAAACAGGTGAATTGATCATGGGGAACAAGGACATGGCAGACCAATTGAATAACTACTTTGGTTCTGTCTTCACTAAGGAAGACATAAATAATCTGCCGGAAATAGCAGGGGAGCGTCAAATGAGACAGAGGAACTGAGTGAAATCCAGGTTAGCCGGGAAGTGGTGTTAGGTAAATTGAATGGATTAAAGGCCGATAAATCCCCAGGGACCGATAGGCTGCATCCCAGAGTACTTAAGGAAGTAGCCCCAGAAATAGTGGATGCATTAGTGATAATTTTTCAAAACTCCTTAGATTCTGGAGTAGTTCCTGAGGATTGGAGGACCGAGATGAGAAAAACATTTTTCACACAGAGAGTGGTGAATCTCTGGAACTCTCTGCCACAGAAGGTAGTTGAGGCCAGTTCATTGGCTATATTTAAGAGGGAGTTAGATGTGGCCCTTGTGGCTAAAGGGATCAGGGGGTATGGAGAGAAGGCAGGTACAGGATACGGAGTTGGATGATCAGCCATGATCATATTGAATGGCAGTGCAGGCTCGAAGGGCCGAATGGCCTACTCCTGCACCTATTTTCTACGTTTCTATGTTTCTAGTACAAAGTCTGTAATGGTATGGTGCTCAAGTAAGGCTGTGCAGGGTGGTTCAAGAAAATGATGGTCAATGGGAAGAAGCTGTTCATGAACCTGGAAGTAATGGTTCTTAGGCTCTTGAACCGTCTTCCTGATGGTATCAGTGAGAAGAGGGCTTAACTAGGATGGTATGGGTCTTTGATGAAATGAGCTGTACTTCCAGTAGATCCCTTCGATGATGGGGAGTCAGTACCCATGTTGGACCAGCAATATCCATCACTTTCTGCAACCTCCATTCTTGAGTGTTCAGGTTTCTGAGCCAGTCGGTGATGCAGCCAGTCAGAATGCTTTCCATTATACTCATGTAGAACTTCGATAGAGTGTTGGGCAACATGCTGAATCTCTTCAAATGGCTGCGGAAATAGAGGCGTTCGTGAACTCTCTTTGTGAAAGGGCTGCACGTTGATGCAAAGTGTTAGTAGTGCCAAGTAACATCATAGAGGTGCAGCGGTAGAGTTGCACCTCACAACGCCAGAGACCCAGGATCAATCCTGACCTCTGGTGCTGTCTGTGTGGAGTTTGCACATTCTTCCTGTGACCACGTGGGTTTTCTCAGGGTGCTCAGTTTTCCTCCTCCCAAAGACGTGTGGGTTTGTAGGTTAATTGGTCTCTGTAAATTGCTCCTAGCGTGGAAGGAGAGGATAAGAAAGTGCAATAACATAGAACCAGTATGAATGGGTCGCTGTGGACTGGGTGAACTGAAGCAACTGTTTCCATGATGTATATAGGAATGTTACAAAATTTTGAGATTTTAAAAATCAAGCCTGTAATTGATCCCATCAGATAAAGCATAAAAATAACTACTTTGATACCCAGTTCACTTTCATATCTTCAGTATTAAAACAGCTATGGTCTTTCTCATACTCGGAAATTAGCATCTTGTTCCCTATTGCTTTAACACAAAAGCTGTGATCGAGGACAGTCAATTGACATAAGCCCATAACTTTCTTAAAAATTAAGAGAACTGAATGAAATTTTCAGTTATTATAGATTGAAGCATTCTAAAACATATGAAACATCCTACTTGGATGACCTTGTGGCGGCACCTGGTGGCAACCCAAGGGCACAAAGAACCATCGGCTCAAGGGCGGCGTCTTGGTGTGGGAGGAGCTAGTCATGGGGTCGGTACCTGAGTTGGTATTTAAGGCCGGGCAAGGCCCGTGTCCGAGGAGGAGTAGGGAGCTGCATTGGAGAGAATAAACACATCTAGTGCACACAACTCGTGTCCGACTAGTTTTTTGGCTGGACTCCTGCGAGTTCTCGCCACATTGGTGACCCCCCGACGCCCAGGAATGTAATCCTGGAAGTGAAATTTTAAAAAATGCATTCTGCCACTGCCGGCTACGAGGCCGGACTCAACGCGGTCTCCCTAAAGCTACCTACATTTTGGACCTCGCAGCCGGGGGTTTGGTTTCGACAGGCCGAATCCCAATTTTACATCCGCGGCGTTACAGCTGACGAGACTCGCTATCACTATGTGGTAAGCGCCCTTTCCTTACCTGGATAATCCGCCGGCGGCGGGTAAGTACGCAGACCTCAAGGAGCTGCTGCTCCGGATCTATGGGCCAAGCCGAATGCAGCGCGCCTGTCAGGTCCTTAACATGGGCGGGCTCGGCCACAGAATGCCCTCGGCCCTCATGAGCGAGATGCTAACGCTCATGGGCGACCACCTGCCCTGCCTGCGTTTGAATTTACTTACCTGCAGCAGTTGCCGCGAGCCATCCGCCGGCAGCTCGCGGGGGAGAGTTTTGAAGATCCCATCCGGCTAGCGGCCCATGCTGATGAGGTGTGGATTTCCGATCAGCAGCAAGTGGGCGAGCTGGAATACCTGGAACCGCTGGAATCCCAGGAATCACTGGACCAGATTGACTCAACGCCCTGGCAGGCCCAGCGACCCAGGACCATGCCCACCAGAGCCACAGACAAGACAAGTGGCACAGGAGAGGAGGATGGCTGAGCAGGACCCAGGAGATCCAAGGAGAAGAATGTGGTGTTTTTAACACCAGCGCTGGGGTTCAGCAGCCCCCCAATGCCGCCAGCCATGTTCGTTTCCGGGAAACGGCACCGCCGGCCGCCGATTGTCACCGCGATGGCCAGCAGGATCCATTGACTATGTCTGGGACCGACGCTCGGAGCTCAGATTCTTGGTGGACACTGGGGCGGAGGTCAGCGTATTGCCCCCATCTGGACTCGCGTTTGCTTTCGCGAAGGTTTCGGATCCTTGGTCCGCCCGTCAGCAGCGCTAGCTGGTGGCCATTTTGGAGTATACAACGGACGTCTGGCACATCGCCGGGAAATGCAACCTCATGGTGGATACTTTGTCCCGTCCGGCAATTGCAGCCGTGCTTAACCCGGCCTTGGGAATAGATTACTCTGCCTTGGAGGCGGCCCAGCTGGTGGACGATGAGATGCCGGCATACCGCGATCTCTGGCTTGGTGCTTGAGTACGTGCCGTTGGGTCCCTCGGGTTCCATCCTCTGACGTATCTACGGGTCAGCCGAGGCCTATCGTTCCGGCGGCCTGGTGCCGTCGCGTCTTTGAGGTGATCCATGGGCTGGCCCACCTATCCATCCGGGCTATGGTGGCCGCAATGTTTATGTGGCACGGACTTCAGAAGCAAGTCGCTCGCTGGGCCCGGGCGAGCATCCCGTGCCAGACGTCAAAGGTGCATCGACACATCCGGCCGCCCGTTCAAGACTTCACAGTGCCACGCCGGCAGTTCGATAACGTACACGTGGACACCGTGGGGCCACCGCCTCCGTCCCAGGGTATTTCACACCTGCTTACTGTGGTTGACCGTTTTACGCGGTGGCCGGAGGCCATCCCGCTCACGGACACTTCAACTCAGTCATGCCTTTGTGGCAACTTGGATTGCCCGCTTTGGGGTTCGACTTCACATCACGTCCGACCGGGGAACCCAGTTCATGCCTGAACCGTGGTTCGCCATGGCCCGCCTATTGGGGACGCAGATCCACCACGCGACAGCGTACCGTCCCCAGTCAAATGGGTTGGTGGAGCGGTTCCACCGCTGTCCGAAGGCCGCCCTGAAGGCTCGTCTCACAGGCCCTGGATGGATGGACGAGTTGCCATGGGTCCTGTTGGGGATTCGGACGGCCCCCCAAGGAGGATCTGTCATCGTCCTCCGCGGAGTTTGTATATGGTGCTCTGCTCACCGTCCCTGGGGAGTTTGTCCCTGCTGCTCATGGGTCCCAGGAACCCCCGTCATCGGTGCTGATCTGCTTGCGGGAGAGGGTTGGCGCCCTGTCTCCCATCCCAACGTCGTGTCATGGAGTGGCCCCTTCCCATGTGCCACTGCCGCTGATGGGCTGCCCGTACGGTTTTCTCCGCCATGACTCCCACAGGTCGCTCTTGCAGCACCCGTACGAAGGTCCCTTTCGCTTGCTGTGGCACGGGCCTACTACATTTGATTTAGACATGGGAGGCCAGCGTGAAACTGTCTGTGGCTCGTTTGAAACCAGCCCACTTGAACCTGATCGAGCCAGTCCATGTGGCTCGACCACCGCGTCGTGGGCGTCCGCCGTCCCGGGCTCCTGGAGATTCTTCCGCACCATGCAAGCCCCCGGGGCATGGGATTGTATCTACGCGTTCGGGCCGCATCGTGCAGCGTCCCGTCCGGTGCTTCTGGTTCTGGGGCGTGGGGGGGGTGGTCATGTGGCGGCACCTGGTGGCTATCCAAGGGCAGAACGAACCGTCGGCTCTAGAGGGCGGCGTCTTGGTGTGGGGAGGCGCTAGTCATGGGGTCGGTACCCGAGTTGGTATTTAAGGCCGAGCAGCGCCCCTGTCCGAGGAGGAGTAGGGAGCTGTATTGGAGAGAATAAACACGTCTAGTGCACACAACTTGTGTCCGATTAGTTTTTTGGCTGGACTCCTGCGAGTCCCCGCCACAACCTGAAATTAAAGCATATAATTAGTTAGTTACCTAATTGTAGCTAATTACAAAATTGACCGTTGTGACGGAAATAGTAAACGCCCAGACTGCCTTAAATTCAAAAATGTGATATTGTCAAGATCAGAACTTTATTATTGTATTATATGCTGTAAGTCCGTAACAGACAGATAAAGAAATTACAATTTCTAGCAAAAGACCAAGTCTTCATGGAGAAGATCAGCTGCTAGCTGGTACATTGGCATATCATAATCAGTAGCATCATCATACGAGCAACCAATAAGCAACTCTGTACATCTTGTTTTTCCTAAACTTCTCAATTTTTTTGCTCTTTAAATCACTCATGACATGATTTTCTGCCCACTACTTTCCCATTAAGAATGTCCTGTAGATCATCACATTTGGAGTAGTCCAAATTCGGATAATCTCTGCGAATGATGTCTAAATCGGTCTCTTTCAATTTTTTTCCTCGTTTTTTCCCTCCCTACCGTGTCCCGAATCATCTTTCTGTCACTTAATGATTTCCTGCTCTCAATTCCTTCTGTTTTTTCTACCGTCTGTTCCTCTGCACTCTCCCCCATGTCATTGCCTTACAGAGCACCACCTCCCTACGTTGCTCCTCGAGATTATCAAGGAAGTTGACTGTTCTATTCTTGAAGGCCCGCATCCTACATGACAAATAACACATGGTGGCATTGGGAGATTTCTGTTTCGATGAGCTAAACATCCCCATTATCTCCTCCGCGTCAATGTTGTGTGATCTTGCTGATGCAATCTCCTCCAGTTTCATCAAGTTCAAAGTATTTACTATACTGCCTTTCCAACACAGTGCTTGAAGACAGCTCCTCATCTTTGAACTGAACTGTGGATGTACTGGTAGCTCCGAAGTTTTGTCAACGTGGCATCAAGATGCACCTCATCACCGAAGAAATCCTCCCTTGCCAATATGAAGTTCTCTGGATTTTCTGTGGCTTCCTTTAGAGAAGCAATCACCCCTTTAACCACTTTGATGCCATCAACATGGTTGATCTGATTCTGGCTTGAAGTGTAGAAGCGCTTCCAGGGCTCTCACTTAACTTTTTTCTCCTGTTGCCAGCCGGGCAACCTAGGCAGCTTTTCAGGTAGCCAAATGACAGTTTAGGTGGTCATTTAGGATGGCTTGCATGACGCGTGCGATAATGTACTTGGACGAAGTGCGTAGTTACCAGTCGGAATTATGCTCAAGGAAGCATTCACATATTATTTCTTTCAAAATAAAGTCACAGACTAAACATATTCACCAATCAAGACATGATATATACCAGAGTGACATGCAGCAAAGTTATAATACAGCATCTCAACTCTTTTTACACATTGCAATTAATGCAATTTCTATTAGTCCTTTCCACTTCCAAACAAAAATGTGGTTGGATTATGCAAGCATGTTTTCTATGAAGGACCGAATATTATCATGACATGGCCATAGCATGGGTCGTTATTGCTATTGGCACAGAAACACTCTCGTTTCCCACATAATTTATCCATAACAAAATATACAGGTTGCAAGGAAATTAAAAGGCATTTTATGATAATAGCTGTTAAAACCGACTATACCCATCTGACAGGTTAAACATTACACTAACTGATAAGAGATGGCCAAAGGACATAACTGCAGCAAATGTTCTTTTGGTAATATGTTTAAAGGTGTCAAAACACCACATTAACAGACATTCAGATTAGATGTATGTGTTGTGAACAGCAATGAAGATAACCAGTTTGTACACACCACATTTAAATTTTTTTTATTGATACATGCCATTTCCATCATTCCCACTTCAGAATTAACGTTAAAATTTCAACTGAAATATCTCCTGACCAAATTTGTGATGTATATGACCGACTGTAGAAGTAAAACCTGGATAAATCCAACGTATTGTTGTGAATGTTGCGCATTAAATAACTACAGTACTGATACTCCATATTAAGAGCATTGATTTGCTGTTAAAATAAATTCTGTAATAACGTGTCAACGGTAGCAGTGACAATCGAACACTGCGGTTTTAATGTTTCACGTGTTCACAATTTAATTAATCCATCTTTATGGACTAAAACAAATAACATTGGGAATTAAAACACATTTGATTGCATTCCGTTATCAAACATAGTCAATGTTCGCTCCGAAGGCATTTCCAGCACAATAGGGTCGGGGGGGGGGGGGGGGTGTGTGTGAATCAGTGCGGGATGGATAGATGGTGGGGAGG
>CM075978.1:18072011-18278007 GCA_038087875.1 Malacoraja senta | reverse complement strand
GTCAGCCACGGTCACCCCTTACTCCCCTTGGAATCTTTCTTCCTCTTTGGAATGAACTGATCCTGCACCTTCTGTATTATTCCCAGAAATACCTGCCATTGTTGTTCCACTCTCATCCCTGCTAGTGTATCTTTCCAGTCAACTTTGGCCAGCTCCTCCCTCTTGGCTCCATAGTCTCCTTTATTCAACTGTAACACCGACACCTCTTATTTATCCTTCTCCCTCTCCAATTGTAGATTAAACGTGACCATATTATGGTCACTACCTCCTAATGGCTCCTTAACCTCAAGTTCCTTGATAAAATCCAGTTCATTACATAACACTAAATTCAGAATTGCCTTTTCTCTGATCGGCTCCAATACAAGCTGCTCTAAGAATCCATCACGGAGCCACTCCACAAAGTCCCTTTCTTGGGGTCCAGTACCAACCTGATTTTCCCAGTCTACCTGCATGTTGAAATCTCCCATAAAGCATTACCTTTACTACATGCCAATTTTAACTCTTGATTCAACTGTTTGGGGGCCTGTAGATAAGTCCCATTAGGGTCTTTTTACCCTTACAGTTCCTTAGTTCTATCCATACCAACTCCACATCTCCTGTTTCAATGTCACCCCTTGCAAGGGACTGAATTTCATTCCTCACCAACAGAGCGACCCCACCCCCTCTGCCCACCTGTCTGTTTTTTGAAAGGAGGTATACCCTTAAATATTCAGTTCCCAGCCCTGGCCCTCTTACAGCCATATCTCTGTAATTCCCACAACATCATACTTGCCAATTTCTAACTGAGCCTCAAGCTCGTCCACTTTATTTCTTATACTTCGCGCATTCATATACAACACTTTGACCTCGGTTTTCACCTCCCCTCTCGCACCACTCACAATTGGCCCTGACCTTACTCTCTTATCCCTTCTCGAACTTTCCTTCCCATTAATTCGGGAATCTTTTGTAACTTTTCCTGTACTCACTTCCCCATCAACTCCATCTTGATACTCCCAATTTGTCAATCCCCCCCCCCCCCACTATTTAGTTTAAACCCAGACGTGTAGCCCTCTCAAACCTGCCTGCCAGAACATCGGTCCCCCTCTAGTTCAGGTGTAACCTGCCCTTTTGTACAGGTCACCCCTACCCCAGAAGAGATCCCAGTGGTCTATAAATCTAAATCCTTGCTCCCTGCTCCAGCCCATCAGCCGCACATTCAGATCCCCTATCTTCCTGTTCCTGTCCTCACTAGCACGAGGTACTGGAAGCAATCCAGCGATAACCACCCTAGAAATCCTGCTTTTCAGTCTTCTTCCTAATGGGCCTGTCCCACTTACACAACTTTTTCGGCGACTGCCGGCACCCGTCATAAGTCGCCGAAAATTTTCAACATGTTGAAAATTCAGCGGTGACCAGAAAGACGCTAGGACGCTTTGGGTGACTGAGGAGACTAGTCACGACCATGCAGGCGACACCCTGGCGACATGTCGCGGGGTGAAGCCTGTATGGTCGTGAGTAGTCGCCCAAAGAGTCGTACCTTGTTCTGGTCGCCGCTGGATTTTAAACATGTTGAAAATTTTCGGAGACCTGCTGCGACTATGATGGGTGCCGTCAAGTTGCCGAAAAAAATCGCGCAAGTGGAACTGGCCCATAACTCTCTGAACTCACATTGCAGAACCTCCTTCCTCTTCTTCCCAATGTAATTTGTGCCTACGTGCACAATTACTGCTGGCTGTTCACCTTCCCTCTCAAGGATGTTCTGATTTTGGTTCGTGACATCTTGAACCCTGGCACCAGGGAGGCAACAGACCATCCTCGCGTCTCGCCTGCCTCCACAGAATCTCCTGTCCGCACCTCGGACAATGGAGTCACCCACCATTATTGCTCTGCCCGACGTCAGTCTCGCCGGTCGAGTCCCTTCTCTGGGATTGGAGCCACCAACGTTTCTGCCGCTCGGACTGGAAGCATCGTCTCCCCCGACAGTTCCCAAGAGGGCGTACCTGTTTTCATTAGGCACAGCCACCAGGGTCTCCTGCACTCCACGGTTACCACCCTTTCTCTCAGTCACACACCTTTGTTCTTCCTGTATCCTTGGCGTGACCACCTCACTGTAGGTCCTGTCCACAAAACTCTCGTATTCCCAGATGGCCCCGAGGTCATCCAGCTGCTTCTCCAGTGCCCCAACACGGTCCTTCAGGAGCTGAACCTGGACTCACTTGCCACAGTTGTAGCAGCCAGAGGCTCCATCCGTGTCCCTGGCCTCCCACATCCTGCAAGCATCACACTGCCTCGTCTTACCCGTCATGTGTTCACCACATCCCGTCCTCTCCAGCTTTTTGCGTGGTCTCCTCTCCTCAGCCGCCTCACCTCAGCCTCCTCACCTCAGCCTCCTCACCTCAGCCTCCTCACCTCAGCCTCCTCACCTCAGCCTCCTCACCTCAGCCTCCTCACCTCAGCCTCCTCACCTCAGCCTCCTCACCTCAGCCTCCTCACCAAAGACTCCTCACCAAAGACTCCTCACCAAAGACTCCTCACCAAAGACTCCTCACCAAAGACTCCTCACCAAAGACTCCTCACCAAAGACTCCTCACCAAAGACTCCTCACCAAAGACTCACGCTTTACTCACAAGGCACTTCCCACACTGCCATTCCCCTAGAGCAGCCTTGCTTATATTGGCTGATAAATTGCCTAATTTGCCAATTTACAAATCAAATTCCTCAGTTTTAAACTGTTTTTCTCCTCTGACTCACCTTTCCCACGGGTTTCAGCCAATAAGCTCTTCTCCCTGCTTCTCTTTGATTGTTGCTTCTCCGAGATCCACATAAGCACTGGGCTAACACTGGCTTTTTGGCGCTCTTTTAAAACTGTTTTTCCCCTCTGACTCACCTTTCCCACTGGTTTCAGCCAATAAGCTCTTCTCCCTGCTTCTCTTTGATTGCTGCCTCTCTGAGATCCACGTAAGCATTTCCATATAGTTCCCACAATATTGATCATGTTGTACCAAAGTATTTCAGATATTTTCAAGCCCCACTAGAAGACAAGTGTAGTGGTGTGCTTAATGTACACTTAGATGAACATAGCTTCAGAAGTTGGCTGTCAAACAGGATAAAGCAGTTTACTCAACTGGGATTTCTCCACTCTGCTGAGGAGGAAACCAATGTTATACAAACACCATCACATAAAAGTTCTCTGTCCCAATTCCTCTCCATAATGACCTGAACAATTTATTTGCTTCCACTATTGTTACTGGGTCAGATTTTGTGCACTACTCAAGCATAATCAATATATGCAGCAAGGATAGCCACCTCATTACCTCCACCACCTTCTACGAGCAGACAAAAAGGGCAGTGTCATCAACTTTTATTTTGAAAGCTATCTCAAACATTGTATTGTTATGGCACAGATCGAGGCTGTTTGGCCCATTGAGTCTGTACCAACTCATAGTAAATCAATTGCACCATTCCATACCCCTGATTTTATCATGTCTCTGCACATTATGTTCTCTAAACTGCCAGTTCAGTTCTCCTTGTAGTCAGTGAGTTATAGCTGCTGCTTTTTTTGTTTCTCCCATTTATTCTTTTTGCCCATATCCTTGGTCTTTGAACCACTCACTAAAGAACAACGCCCCTCTTACTACTCAAGGAAATCTGTGTATCCTCTTGGTAATGTCACATTCTTTCTTCAGGATAGAAAGAAGGACGTTTCCGTGCTGTATCTCTAAACTAAACTAAGGATAAGTGAGCAGGTTGTTTAGTTTAGAGACACAGCATGGAAACGGGCCGTTTGACCCACCGAGTATATGTCGATCATCAATCACCCATTCACACTAGTCCTATGTAATCCCACTTTCTCATCCACTCCCTACACACTCGGGGCAATTTACAAAGGCCAATTAACCTACAAACCCTTGCATCTCTGGATGTGGAGGAGACCCACATGGTCACAGGGAGAATGTTCAAACCAAAGATCTTTGGTTCAAACTCCACACAGGCAGCACCCAAGGTCAGGATTGAACTCAGGATTGAACCTGGGTCTCCAGCTCTGTGAGGCAGCGGCTTTACCAGCTGCGCCATTGTGCCGCCCACTAATGATTAAACACACTGCAAGTATAAATAGATTAAATGTAATTGAACTCCTCTTGTAATCTTTGCCTCTGTTTATGAATTCTTGGATCCACATGTTTTACATGGCAGAGCCAAAAGAGATGGGGGAGATATTGAACTATTTATTTCTTCGGTATTCACCAAGGAGAAGGATATTGAATTATGTGAGGTAAGGGAAACGAGTAGGGTAGCTACGGAAAGAGGATCAAAGAAGAGGAAGTACTGACACTTTGAAAAATATAAAAGTGGATAAGTCTCCAGGTCCTGACAGGATATTCCCTAGGACATTGATGGAAGTTAGTGTAGAAATAGCAGGGGCTATGACAGAAATATTTCAAATGTCATTAGAAACGGGAATGGTGCCGGAGGATTGGCGTACTGCGCATGTTGTTCCATTGTTTAAAAAGGGTTCTAAGAGTAAACCTAGCAATTATAGACCTGTTAGTTTGACGTCAGTGGTGGGCAAATTAATGGAAAGGATACATAGAGATAATATATATAAACATCTGGATATGCAGGGTCTGATTAGGAACAGTCAACATGGATTTGTGCCTGGAAGGTCATGTTTGACTAATCTTCTTGAATTTTTTGAAGAGGTTACTAGGGAAATTGATGAGGGTAAAGCGGTGGATGTTGTCTATATGGACTTCAGTAAGGCCTTTGACGAGGTTCCACATGGAAGGTTGGTTAAGAAGGTTCAATTGTTGGGTATTAATAGTGTAGTAGCAAGATGGATTCAACAGTGGCTGAATGGGAGATACCAGAGAGTAATGGTGGATAACTGTTTGTCAGGTTGGAGGCCGGTGACTAGTGGGGTGCCTCAGGGATCTGTGTTGGGTCCACTGTTGTTTGTCATATACATCAATGATCTGGATGATGGTGTGGTAAATTGGATTAGTAAGTATGCAGATGATACTAAGATAGGTGGTGTTGTGGATAATGAATTAGATTTTCAAAGTCTACAGAGAGATTTAGGCCATTTGGAAGAGTGGGCTGAAAGATGGCAGATGGAGTTTAATGCTGATAAGTGTGAGGTGCTACATCTTAGTAGGATAAATCAAAATAGGACGTACATGGTAAATGGTAGCGAATTGAGGAATGCAGTAGAACAGAGGGATCTAGGAATAACTGTGCATAGTTCCCTGAAGGTGGAATCTCATGTAGATAGGGTGGTAAAGAAAGCTTTTGGTGTGCTGGCCTTTATAAATCAGAGCATTGAGTATAGAAGTTGGGATGTAATGTTAAAATTGTACAAGGCATTGGTGAGGCCAATTCTGGAATATGGTGTACAATTTTGGTCGCCAAATTATAGGAAAGATGTCAACAAAATAGAGAGAGTACAGAGGAGATTTACTAGAATGTTGCCTGGGTTTCAGCACCTAAGTTACAGAGAAAGGTTGAACAAGATAGGTCTTTATTCTTTGGAGCGCAGAAGGTTAAGGGGGGACTTGATAGAGGTCTTTAAAATTATGAGAGGGATAGACAGAGTTGACGTGGATAAGCTTTTTCCATTGAGAGTAGGGAAGATTCAAACAAGAGGACATGATTTGAGAATTAAGGGACAAAAGTTTAGGGGTAACATGAGGGGGAACTTCTTTACTCAGAGAGTGGTAGCTGTGTGGAATGAGCTTCCAGTGGAAGTGGTGGAGGCAGGTTCGATTTTATAATTTAAAAATAAATTGGATAGGTATATGGACGGGAAAGGAATGGAGGGTTATGGTCTGAGTGCAGGTAGATGGGACTAGGTGAGAGTAAGTGTTCGGCACGGACTAGAAGGGCCGAGATGGCCTGTTTCCGTGCTGTAATTGTTATATGGTTATATATGGTTACATGTCATTTAGTATGCCCTAACACTTTCAATGCATCTAAGATCGATTCCTTTGTATTCCCGCAAACCTTTAGAGCTCTGCTATTTAGTTCATATTGTGTTCATTTCCTGCTAACTGTGCACTTGCAAACTTGCAATGTATATTTTAGTTTTTAAGGATTTAAATAATGATCAAGTAGACACTATAATTTAGGATAATTTAATAATATTGATGATAATCCTTTATTGTCTTGCCCAAATACATATTCTTCATATAGCTGCATGAATAGTAAACTGTACTTTCATATAATGGGAACCACAATGGCCTACTTATCCTACATTTGGTTTATTTGATTTCTCTCTAACCCAGTTTCTCCAAGAACAACTAAGCCAGCATTAGGAATAACACTATATCTATGTGTTACCCATGTAATGTGTTGCTAAAGTTGCTTTATCCATGTAATGTGTTGCTAAAGTTGAACACTATATCTATGTTCTTTCAAAGATTCTGTGTCTCTCTTTACATGGGGGGTTCAATCTGTCTTCATCATCGCCTTAAATTTGTGTTCTTTCATTTTTCTTTGATGAGAATCTTATATCTATTTCCCCCAATATCACCTTTTCTGGTAATAACAGTGTAAAAAAAGTTGGAAAACTCAACGTCAGGGAACATTAGTAGAAGGAGAAACAGTTAAAGGTCCAGGCCCTTTCTGAGAACTGAGAAAGATAGGTTAGTAATAGGTAATAGGTTAGTTGAGATAACAGAAGGTGAGGGTGGAACAAACAGAATTTCCCTGATAGTGTGAAATAATGTGCCCATTAAGCAGCAGTTAAAATCAGATTAAGCTGCTTTATCCATGTAATGTGTTGCTAAAGTTGAATAATATGGCCAACTGGAACATACCAGCAGGCTAAACCTTACAAAAAAAGAAAAAGGATATCTTCAATCTCTCACCACTATGGTCCAAGGTCCCTACCTGCTTTATAAGGACACCCATAATAGCAGTGCCAAGATGAGCAAGGTGACATACCTATAAAATCACTGACCAGTGGCACTAATGTCCATTGTGATGAGTGCTTTGAGAGGTTGATTGTTAACTCCTACCTTTGTAATGACCGTGCCAATTTTATTTCACCTACTGTCACAACAGATTGACAGCAGATGCAACCACCTTGAATTTGGTGGTACATGCTTTCAAGCTTTTGTATCTTCTGCCTAATGGAAGGGGGAGAAGAGGTGATGGCCAGGTGTGAGAGATCCTAGATTATCTTGTCTGGTTTCCTGAAGCAGCATGAAGTGTGGTTAGAGTTATTGAAGCGAGGGGGAGGCTGGTTTATGGGATGTGCTGGGCTGTTAGGATGCATTCTATGATGCATCTATAGCAACTGATAAGTGTCATTGGAGTTATTCCAAATTTTCTTGGTCTTCTGAGGGAGCAGAGGTGTTGGTGTGTTTTCATGGCTATCACATTATTGTGTTTGGACCAGGACAAATTGTTGGTGATATTTACACCTAGGAACTTGAGCTCTTGACTATCTCCATTTCTGCACCATTGATGTAGACTGGCATGTACTCCACCCACTTCCCGAGGTCGATAACGAGCTAATTTGTGTGGATGACATTGAAGAGCTATTGTCTTGACATCTCTAAGCTCTCTATCTCCTTCGTGTACTTTGTCTCATCATTGTTCAAAATCTGGCTCACGATGGTGGTGTCATAAGCAAACTTATAAATGGATCTGAAGCAGAATTTTGCTGCACAGTTGTGAGTGTATAGGGGGTATAGTAAGAGGCTGAGAATGCAGCCTTGCAAGAATTGCTGTTGAGAACATGTTGTCGCCTGTCCTTGCTAATTGCTGTCTGCATGTCTGGAATTCAGTTGCAAAGGGGTGGGGGTGCATGGTCAGTGCCGAGTGAGTTGGAGTTTGATTTGTATCGTGCAGAGGGATGCGGTTATGGCTGCTGGAAATCAATCCAGGGACATTGCTGCACGAGTTCCTTGGGTTAGTGTCCCAGGCACAACCATTTTCAGTTGCTTTGTCAATGAGTTTCTTTTCATCTTAAATGCAGAACTGAGATGTTTGCCGATAACTGCACAATGTTAAATTTCATTTGTAACGTGTTGCAGTCAAAAAGGATAGGGGCAACCGCCACATGGGACTACCACCACAGGACATTCTCATCAAACTTGCACACCACCCTTACTTGGAAATACATCGCTTTCCCTTGTCACTGAATCTTGCCACTGAAATGTAATACACAACAACTTTGTAGTAACAGATTCACTGCATGGTGCAGTGGTTCAAGAAGGTATAGAAGTTGGGAGGTCATGTTACAGTTGTATAAGACATTGGTGAGTATTTTTGGAGTATTGTGTTCAGTTTTGATCGCCATGTTATTGGAAAGATGTTGTCAAGCTGGAAAGGCTGCAGCAAAGATTTATGAGGATGTTGCCAGGACTCGAGGGCCTGAGCTGTAGGGAGAGGTTAAGCAGGCTAGGGCTTTATTCCTCGGAGTGCAGGAGGATGAGGGATGATCCTATAGAGGTGTATAAGATCATAAGAGAAATAGATTGGGTAAATGCACAGAACCTTTTGCCCAGAGTGGGGTAATTGAGAACCAGAAGACATAGGTTTAAGGTGAGGGATTGAAAAATTTAATAGGAACCTGAAGGCTAACTTTTTTACACAAAGTTCAGTTCAGTATAGTTTATTGTCACGTGTACTGAGGTACATTGAAAAGTTTTTTTTTGCATGCTAACCAGTCAGCAGAAAGACAATAATGATTACAATCGATCCATTTACAGTGTATAGATACATGATAGTGGGTATATGGAACAAACTGCCGGTGGAGGTAGTTGAGGCAGGTACTATCATAACATATAAGGGACATTTAGACAGGTACATGGGTAGGATAGGATTAGAGGGTTATGGGCCAAGTGTGGGCTGGTGGGACTAGTTTAGATGGGGGCATGTTGGTGGTCTTGGGCAAGTTGGGCTGAAAGGGCCTGTTTCCACGTTGTATGACACTATAAGGTGACTGGGCACTATAGAGTCATGCAACATGGAGATAGGCTTTCGGCCCACTGAGTGTTTGCCACCCATCATGTACGTACTTGCATTTGCCCCACTGCCCCTCTCCACATTCTACCTCTCATCTACACAATGGGGAATTTATTGTGGCCAATTAACCTACTAATCCTCTTTGTAATTTGGTAGGAAAATCAAATGATCAGAGGAAACCCACACATTCACATGTAGAATGTGCAAATTCCACTCTGGAATTCCCCGGAGGCTAAGGTTGAACCTAGGGTTACTGGAGCTTTGAGGTAGCAGCTCTGCAAGATGGGCTGCTGTATTGTCCCACTACCACCACAGGAAAGAGGCCGACGTCAGGCAACGGCGTGGTAGTTGGAGACTCCATTGTGAGAGGTACGGACAGGGGTTTCTGCGGCAACAGACGGGATTTGAGGATGGTGTGCTGCCTCCCTGGTGCCAGGATCCAGGATGTCACGGACTGAGTGCAGAAAATCCTCAAGGGCGAAGGTGAACAGCCAGAAGTTGTAGTGCATGTCGGCACAAACGATGTCGGAAAGAAGGGGATGAATATTCTGAAGCGTGACTTTAGAGAGCTCGGAAAAGTGCTGAAAAGCAGGACCTCCAGGGTGGTTATCTCCGGTTTGCTTCCAGTACCTCATGCTGGCAAGAGCAGGAACAGGCAGATACAGGACCTGAATGTATGGCTGAGGTACTGGTGCAGGGGGCAGGGATTTAGATTCTTAGACCACTGGGATCTGTTTTGTAGTAAGGGGGAACTGTACAAACGGGACGGATTGCACCTTAACAGGTGCGGGACCAGCATTCTGGCTTTGCCACTGCGACACAGGTGGTTTTAAACTAAATGGGGGGGGTGTCAAATGGGATAGTCAAGGACGGAGTTAAAGGGAAAGGGAGTAAAGGGATAGTTAATGACCCCAGACTTAACGGGAAAGAAAGCTCACAAAAGGATAGGAGAGTATGGCCAAGTGTAACAGGGTTCGATGTGAAAGGTGAGACGCGTAAGGAATTAAAAGTATTGTATTTGAATGCGCGAAGTATAAGAGGTAAAGTAGATGAGCTTGAGGCTCAGTTAGAGGTTGGTAGATATGACATTGTGGGGATTACCGAGACGTGGCTGCAGGAGGATCGGGCCTGGGAACCTAATATTCAGGGTTATACATCCTATAGAAAGGACAGGCAGGTGGGTAGAGGAGGGGGGATAGCTCTGCTGGTGAGGGATGGAATTCAGTCCCTTGTGAGGGAAAACATAGGGACTGACGAGGCAGAGTCACTGTGGATTGAGTTGAGGAATTGCAAAGGCAAGAAGACACTAATTGGTCTTGTTCTATGTTTCTATGTTATCTACAGACCCCCTAATAGTAGCCCTGATGTAGGGTATAAGTTGCAGCAGGAGTTAAAACTGGCATGTAACAAAGGTAATGCCACTGTGGTGATGGGGGATTTCAATATGCAGGTAGACTGGGAAAATCAGGTTGGTTCAGGACACCAAGAAAGAGAGTTTGTAGAGTGCCTCCGAGATGGATTCTTAGAGCAGCTTGTAATGGAGCCGACCAGAGAAAAGGCAATTCTGGATTTAGTGTTGTCCAATGAACCAGATTTGATAAGAGAACTCAAGGTAAAGGAACAGCTTGGAGGTAGTGATCATAATATGATTAGTTTTAATCTGCAATTTGAGAAGGAGAAGGTTAAATCGGATGTGTCAGTGATGCAGTTGAACAAAGGGGACTATGAAGGCATGAGAGGGGAGCTGGCCAAGGTAGACTGGAAAGGGATCCTAGCAGGAATGATGGTGGAACAGCAATGACAGGAATTTCTGGGCATAATCCGGAAGATGCAGGATCATTTCATTCCAAAAAGGAAGAAAGATTCTAAGGGGAGTAGGAGGCAACCGTGGTTGACAAGAGAAGTTAGGGATAGAATAAAACTAAAAGAAAAGATGTATAACACAGCAAAGAGTGGCCGGAGGCCAGAGGATTGGGAAACTTTCATAGGACAACAGAAGGAAACAAAACGGGCAATACGGGCTGAAAAGATGAAGTACGAGGGGAAGCTGGCCAGGAATGTAAAGAAGGACAGTAAAAGCTTCTTTAGATATGTTAAGGGAAAAAGAATAGCAAAGTCAAATGTGGGTCCCTTGAAGGCAGACACGGGTGAAATTATTATGGGGAACAAGGAAATGGCAGAAGAGTTGAACAGGTACTTCGGATCTGTCTTCACTAAGGTAGACACAATCAATCTCCCGGAAGGACAGTGGATCTAAGGGGGTAGAGGAACTGAAATAAATTTTCATTAGGCGAGAAATAGTAATGGGTAGGCTAATGGGACTGAAGGATGATAAATCCTTTGGGCCTGATGGTCTATATCCCAGGGTCCTCAGGGAGGTGGCTCTCGAAATAGTGGACGCATTGGTGATCATTTTCCAATGTTCAATAGATTCAGGATCAGTTCCTGTGGATTGGAGGATAGCTAATGTTATCCCACTTTTCAAGAAAGGAGCGAGAGAGAAAACGGGGAATTACAGACCAGTTAGCCTGACAGTGGGAAAGATGCTGGAGTCAATTATTAAAGAGGTAATAATGGGGCATTTGGATAGCAGTAAAAGGATTAGTCCAAGTCAGCATGGATTTCTGGAAGGAAAATCATGCTTGACTAATCTTCTGGAATTTTTTGAGGATGTGACAAGTAAAATGGATGAAGGGAAGCCAGTGGATGTAGTGTATCTAAATTTTCAGAAAGCCTTTGATAAAGTCCCGCACGGGAGACTGGTGACTAAAATTAGAGCACATGGTATTGGGGGTAGGGTGTTGACGTGGATAGAAAATTGGTTGGCAGACAGGAACCAAAGAGTAGGAGTGAACGGTCCTTTCAGAATGGCAGGCAGTGGCGAGTGGAGTGCCGCAAGGCTCGGTGTTGGGGCCGCAACTGTTTACCATATATATTAATGATTTGGAAGAGGGAATTATGAGCAACACTAGCAGGTTTGCTGATGGCACAAAGCTGGGTGGCAGTGTGAACTGTGAAGAGGATGTTAGGAGGTTGCAGGGTGACCTGGACCCTGTGAGTGGGCAGATGCATGGTAGATGCAGTATAATATAGATAAATGTGAGGTTATCCACTTTGGTGGCAAAAACAAGGGGGCAGATTATTATCTCAATGGGATTAGGTTAGGTAAGGGGGAGGTACAGCGAGACCTGGGTGTCCTTGTACACCGGTCACTGAAAGTTGGCGTGCAGGTACAGCAGGCAGTGAAGAAAGCTAATGGAATGTTGGCCTTCATAACAAAAGGATTTCAGTATAGGAGTAGAGAGGTTCTTCTGCAGTTGTATAGGGCTCTGGTAAGACCATATCTGGAGTATTGTGTACAGTTTTGGTCTCCTAATTTGAGGAAGGACATCCTTGTGATTGAGGCAGTGCAGCGTAGGTTCAAGAGATTGATCCCTGTCATATGGGACTGTCATATGAGGAAAGATTGAAAAGACTCGGCTTGTATTCACTGGAGCTTTTCAACCAGAGAGTTGTGAATTTGTGGAATTCCCTGCCACAGAGGGCAGTGGGGGCCAAATCACTGGATGGATTTAAGAGCGAGTTAGATAGAGCTCTTGGGGCTAGTGGAATCAAGGGATATGGGGAGAAGGCAGGCATGGGTTATTGATTGGGGACGTCCAGCCATGATCACAATGAATGGCGGTGCTGGCTCGAAGGGCCGAATGGCCTCCATTATTTTCTAGGTTTCTATGTTTCTATGATATTTAGGAATAGGTAATAATTTTGACTTGGCAAACAAAGCCGCCATCCCAAAAATGAGTGAATAGTTTTTACAGTTCTAATACATGTTCCCAAGACTTGAACTTTTATCTTTTTAATTTTGGTTCAGTTTGGGAGTGTATTTTCATCGGAGTCATACAACATGTGAAGAAGCACTTCTGCCGAACTTGTCTATATTGACCAGGTTTTATAACTGAGCTATTCCCATTTGCCTGTGTTTGCACTGCATCCCTCTTAATCTCCTATGCATATACCTTTCTAAATGTCTCTTAAATGTCACCATTGTATCTAACTCTGAGGCTTCCTCTGGCAGTTCATTCCATATACATATGACCTTCTGCATGAAGAAATTGCCCTTAGGTTCTCTTTTAAATCTTTCCCATCTCATCTTAAACCGATGCTCTCTAGTCTGGATCTTCTACCCTGGGAAAAAGACTCTGATAATTCCCCTTACATGATTTTGTATACCTCTCAGCTTCCAGGAGATAAAGTCCCAGCCTATCCATGTTTCCTTATAACTCAAGCCTTTGAGTCCTTGTACCATCCTGTTGAATCTTTTCTGTCTATTCTTCCTAAAGCAGACAACCATCACTGCACACACCATTCCAATTTTAGCTGCAGTGTTCTAGTATTTATCTAAAAAAAAAAAGGATCTTTATGATATGCATCTAAATATAAGCATTGGCTCTCCATAATTATGACTTGAACATAATCATTGTCATTCAGGTAGTTGCAAACACTCTTTGTATTTCACCCCATTTGTTAGAATACTCCTACTCTTCCAGCTAATTTCACTATTATGACAGTGTACACCTGACCATGTTATTTTGCTTTAATACTTCCAAGAAATACAGTTAATTTCAGCCTGATAAGTGAACATGCCCTCTGTTCCATTGACGGCAAACACGCCCCAATTTTTACTTTAAATAAACATCCAACTGGTTTTGGATGGTAATTTAGCTGCTTTTAGAAACTGGTTCTAGCAAGCCAAGGACCTCCTGCACAGTGGTGTCACATGACTTATATGTATGTAGTTAGTGGGATGTAATACAGGTGTCTTTAATCTTTTTCTTTGAATGTTGGCAAACAGAAGGAGAGTTTGTAGACAATTAGCAATGGCTTATGTGCTCTGCCGAGGGTTATTCTGACTTGATTAATTCTGCAAATAGGATCAAGGTGAGGCAGGAATGCTCTAAGCTCAGAATTGTTTAATGTTGATGTTGCATATAATTTGAATATTAGCAAGCATTATTTAAATGTTATTTGTGTTGGGTGTAGGGTGTTGAACTCAAAGAGTTATATTTAAAGATGTCCGTGTGAATTATTTTTTTTAATTCTAATGTTGTATTCTAATATTGATGCAGGAAATGTGAGATTATTTTCAGTCTTTGCTGAGTGCCAATGAATTCTTCTTCTCAGAATTGCAAATTATGATTCCCTAGTTATAATTTTTTTAAAGATTTGGATTAATCTTGGATCTTGCCAGACTCCGGGAGAGGATGCACCCCTTTCTGCAACCCTGTTCATCCAATTTGTTTATACACATGGTGGATGGTGTTGCATGGTATTTCCAGTATCCATTTGCTTAGATTAATATCCAGGCACACGTTCAAAGCTAAAGGCAGCACAAGTATCTGAATGAATCAGAATGAAAAGGTAGAATCCATGATGTTGACCAGAAGCTACCAATGTGTTGGACTAACCATATGGGTCATTAATGTCTTCCAGGGAAGGAAATCTTCCATCCCTACCTGGCCTTCCCTCAATATGGATTCAAACACATGTGAATGACCTTTAACTGCCCTCTCAAATGGCTTGGTAATCCACTCGGTTTAAGGGCAATTAGGGATGGACAATAAATTCTCAGCCTGGTCAATGATCAGAATCAGAATCAGAATAATAGTATGTTTTGCAACATACGAGGAATTTCATTTGCCAAGTCAGTCATACAAATAAAAGCAACAGATCACCCTAAACACATTTTAACATGAACATCCACCACAGTGACTCCTACACATTCCTCACTGTGATGGATAGCGAAATAAAGTTCAAGTGTCTTCCCTTTGTTCTCCTGCGGTCGGGGGCCTCGAGCCCTCCGTTGACGGGACGATCTTGATTCCTGTAGCCGGCGGCGTTTGGGCCCTCCGTGTCGAGGCAATTAGCTCCTGAATCGGGGGGATGTCAGCTCCCCCGCGCTGGATGATCGAACCTCGCGTCGGGGCTGGTCGAACCTTCCGCGACGTTGGAGCTCCCGACTCGGCCTCTCCCGAGACTGCGAGCTCTTGATGGTAAGTCCGCAGGCCGCAGTTGGAGCGATCCCAGGCAAGGGATCAGCTCCGATGTTAAGTCCGCGCCCCTCGGTGGGGCTCACGACAGTCCGAGGAGGCCTCCAGCTCCATCGATGGAAGGCCGCAGAGCACCCGGAGAATGTGTTGCGAAAATCAATCGCATCTCCGCAAGGTGAGAACCAGATCCCCTCCCCGTCCCCCCACACAAGACAAACCGGAGAACATTAAAACAAACTTTTAACAAACACTAAAAATAAAAAATAAAAGAAAAAACGAACAGACTGCCGGCAGAGCTGCCATTGTATGGCGCCCCTGGTGGTAATGATGTTTGGATCCTGTGAGTTAATCTGAAATAGAAGTTTTGTTCAGTGGGTGCCAACAGTCCTTTTGCTGTTGCACTAATTTTCTCTGGAGAAATAAACCGTTAAAATTTATGCTGTCCCATAGTGTTTGATTGATTTAATTAATAATACTGAATAACAGAGTCACATCAACAATCATTGTACCTTTTTAACATCTGTTATTTGCCTAATATTTATTACCAGTACTGTACTCTGATCTAACAAAATGAAAACGTTCCTCACTATTTTATATTTGGTATTCGAAAAGAGCCTTTTCATTCTAAATGTCACTTTTTATTCTTTGAATGTCAAAGTGTATTTTATATGAGTTTGATCAAAAGATTATGGAATTGTACAACCAGAACTGACGCTCTCTAGATTTTTTGTTCTAGCCTTGAAATTTCATGTCATATCTTACCTATTCAATGCTCTCGTAATTTAGTGTGGCAAAATAATGAAAATTCAAATCCTCCAGACAATCTAATAGACCTCAGTGGAGATATACTAGATATGCCTAGTAAATCTCCACTTAAGACACTCATGGGTAGTGAATTTATATATGTGTAACTTTGTGATAAGTAGCACACTTAAATTAATTACAAAGCAGCAATTTAACAAAACATAAATTGAACGTGGTATTTTGGGATTTGAAAGCATTTGTTTTATGATTAAATTGCAACATTGTCTATTAATTTATATTCAAGAAATAACCATTTTATAGGAATGTTTTCCTTTCGGACTCCAGCATTGTAATTCATTTTACAAGATCTGGATAATTTCATGAAGTATAATTGGACATGTTAAGTACTCGTTACAAAATCACGGGTGTGTTCTGAAACTAAGATGAAAAGTGAATTGGCACATTATGATTTTTTTTGTTCTTTCCTCTGGGAATCATAATCCATTTTTAGCAGAACGCAGGAATATTTTAACTATGCCAACAGGACTCCATATGCGCAGCTTCTGTTTATCATTGTAAATTGTTTCTCCTTTGGTCTTGCAAGGAAACTTGATGCCTGAAATCAGAATTGATTTGGGAAACATTTGAAATTGGGGTATTATAGAAATCCTGCACAAATTGATGAAATTACCAAAGGGAATTTAAAATATGCTGTTATTATTGCATATTCTACTCCATCACTGGTGGAGGCAGGTGGAGATAGACCAGGGAATTGCAATCTAGTTAAACAGACTAAAATTCTCTTTTTGAGGGTTGTATATACGATACAATTCATCAGCTTAGAAATGTATTCAATTGTAACTGAATAGTGTGTTCCTATACATTGGATTTTCACATCAAGTAGGTTTGAGGTTGTGCTGAGTTGCCAAATCTTTCATTTCGTTATACACTTTTAGCTACTGAGTTATTCCAACGTGTTAAAATGTTTAGGGTAGACACAAAATGCTGGATTAACTCAGCAGGACAGGCAGCATCTCTGGAGAGAAGGAATGCGTGACGTTTTGGGTCGAGACCCTTTATGCTTAGTTACATGCTGTTATTATTGCATATTCTACTCCATCACTGGTGGAGGCAGGTTCTCTGGATGCTTTTAAGAGAGAGCTAGATTGGGCTCTTAAAAATAGGGGAGCCAGGGGATATGGGGAGAAGGCAGGAACGGGGTACTGATTGGGCATGATCACGTTGAATGGCGGTGCTGCCTCAAAGGGCCAAATGGCCTACTCCTGCACCTATTGTATATTGTCTATTATCTATTGTCTATTAAATATGTTGTGAGTTATTCATTAATTTGGTAAATGTGTGTAATTTTAGTTGATAAAGATTTTAGTGTAGAATTTCTTGCAATCATGAGGCTGGCAATATTTGCTGTTTTGAAGTTACTGCAAAATTTCTTATGTTTGTAACTTTGTTGCCACGGCAAGCACATTGGCATGAAGTGGTAAATTGGAAGAAGTCATGTATCTGGCTGTTCACTTGAATATTTGTGTAGTTGTGTTCCCATACCAGCTCGCAACCAAAATAAAGCTTCAAAGATTCAATGAATTGATTGGTTGTAAATTGTAAATATTGTTCTTGGCATTACTTGGACAAACTTGGATTGTTTTCACTGTAGGCTGAGGCGACGTGGCAGAAGTATATAAACATATGAGAGGACTACATGGGTTAGATAGTCAACTTTTTTTTACCAGTGTGGTAAAGCTTTAAGGTGAGAGGTAGGTAATTTCAGGGGACATGCAAGGTAGGTTTTTCACACAGAGTGGTGGTGTGGTATTCTCTCCTTTTTCAGGCCTTGAGTGCATTCAAGATAATATTTAGAAATTTCAGTCAAAAATTTGCAGATACTGGATATACAAAATAAAACTGAAAATTCTGGAAACACTCTGCCACACTGGGCAGAGTTCACATTTCAGACTGAAGATTCTTTGTTGGAACTGCGAAAGAAAGATAAAAACATGTTGTTTTAAGTTCCAGAAAACATGGCAGGAAAGATGGATAGGACAAAGGGAAGATTTGTAACAGGGAAGGCCAGGATTGTCATGGTTAGTATGGTCAGATATGTTAATGCGACAATCATATTGGGGCTTCTTCATCTGTCTAATGTGTTGCTAATACAATAGAACTCCGATAATCTGGTCTGCAAAGCTCTTTGGTGCTGGACTAACAAATGTTCTGGACCAGGCAGACACAAAATGCTGGAGTAACTCAGCGGAACAGCAGCATCTCTGGAGAGAAGGAATGGATGACGATTCGGGTCGAGACCCTTCTTTAGACAAGACTGAATTGTTCTGGACTATTGGTTGTTATCCTTGTTAATACTCCAATATATTTTTGTAATTTTTGTTTAGATATTACATGGTATTATGATATAATTTCCATGGAACAGGTAAGTTTAAAGGGAGTGCAGAAAATGGGGCCCTGGGTTGTAAAGGGAACACGCCCAACATTGTTGGGATTTCGGAATGATTGGATCATAGATTTTAGTTTTGGAGATACAGCCTGGAAACGGGCCCTTCGACCCCCCCCCCCCCCCAAGTCCATGCCAACCATTAAACATCTGTTCACACTAGTTCTATTTTATCCCACTTTCTTGTCCATTCCCAATGCTTTGAGGTAATTTTACAGAGGCTAATTAACCTACAAACCTGCCCATCTTTGGAATGTGGGATGAAACCGAAACATCTGGAGGAAACAAGGAGAACGTGCAAACTCCACTCCAATAGCACTCGAGGTCAGGATCGAACCTGGGTGTCTGGCACTGTGATGTAGCAGTTCTACCAGCTGCACCACGGTGCTGCCCATGCATTACTGGAGTTTCAGCAGGTTAGGTGGTACTAATGGGGAAAGGCTGAGCTACTATCATACCTGTATGACATAGTATGACATGTAAGACAATGGCCAGTTCTGTGATTAAGGTTTGGTGATTCTTTGTGAGAAAGTAATTAACCTGAACTTGGATAATTTAATATTGAATCCAGAAGCCTGAGAATGTGCCCACTTGAAATTTGATGTATTATTCCACAAAACTTGCGTTGGCCTCGCAGTCGCAGTGCAAGAGGCCACAGACAGATAGGTTGAAGTGGGATGGAGAATTGATGTGGCAGGCAACAGGTAGCCAGGGTCGCTCTTGCAGACCAAGTGTAGATGCCACACAAAGTGATCACCCAACTGCGTAAAGGGGACCATAAAGGGGATCGTAAAGGGGACCATATTATGAGCACTGAAAGCACACACTTGACTAGAAGAAGAGCATGTGAATTGCTGCTTCACCTGGAAAAACTGCTTGGGTCTCTGGGAAGGGAAGAAGTGAAAGGGCAGTGTATCGCATGTGTTTGTATGGGAACATGCCATACCTCTAGTTTCCCTCCCCCCTGACTCAGTCTGAAGAAGGGTTTCGACCCAAAATGTCACCTATTCCTTTTCTATTCATTCAGATGCTGTCTGATGCGCTGAGTTACTCCAGCATTTTGTCTCTATCTTCAGTGTAAACCAGCATCTGTAGTTCCTTCCCATACAAAAAATGGGGAGTGGTTGGTGGAGATAGACCAGGGAATTGCAATCTAGTTAAACAGACTAAAATTCTCTTTTTGAGGGTTGTATATACGATACAATTCATCAGCTTAGAAATGTATTCAATTGTAACTGAATAGTGTGTTCCTATACATTGGATTTTCACATCAAGTAGGTTTGAGGTTGTGCTGAGTTGCCAAATCTTTCATTTCGTTATACACTTTTAGCTACTGAGTTATTCCAACGTGTTAAAATGTTTAGGGTAGACACAAAATGCTGGATTAACTCAGCAGGACAGGCAGCATCTCTGGAGAGAAGGAATGCGTGACGTTTTGGGTCGAGACCCTTTATGTTTAGTTACATGCCATTAGACATGCATTACATACAGGGTCCTATCATTCATAGTGAATGATAGGGCCCAGGGGAGTGTTGTGGAGCAGAACGACCCAGGAGTTCAGGCACATAGTTCCCTAATTGTGGCGTCTTAGGTAGATAGAGTGCAAAAATAGGCTTTTGGCCTTCACCAGTCTGGGTATTGAGTGTAAAAGTTGGGACAACGTGTACAAGATGTTGGCGGGGCCACATTTGGAGTATTGTGTTATGTATTGGCCACCCTGCCATAGGATAAATGTCATTAGGCTGGAAAGAGTGCAGAGAAGATTTACAAGGATATTACCAGAACTCGTATATTCCTAGAATCATTTATGACCAGCAATCTGCGGAGGCTAGTCTATGCCTGCTTTAAAAGCTGTCATTGATTTTTAAATGTCTCCAATAGATGGAAGGAAGTGATCAAAAAATTCAAACCACACAAACATTTAAGTGAAACAAAATAAAAAAAGTAATTTGCTTTTTCCTATTGCCTCCTAAATCTTTTACCTGCAATCTTCAGTATAGTTGATGTGTTCTGTGATTCTGTACCATGTCAGACTTGGCACAGGATCTGAGAGGCAATTTCCTGCTGTAATGTTGGGGAATCCCATTAAGATTGGGCTCTGTCACTGGACTTCACGTGGAATCCAGCTATGGGGTAAACTGATGAATTAATCCTTCCAAATCTGTTAATAAGTCTCAGAGTTCAATATTTTTCAATGCACATGTGAAAGTCTGAGACTTTAGATTCAACAGCTGATGGCCAGGATTTCCATTTGGAAATATTGGCAAGAGCCTGCACAATCTGGCCCATTGTTTCATTTTGTCACAACAAATGCTTCCTCATTTGCAATTAACATATTTAGGCAAGTATTAATTATATAGATCTGAAATATCTTGAAATGGTCAATACCAAGTTCCAATTGTCTTTTTCTTGTAGAATTCTTGTGATATTCTTGTAGAGAACATTATATTAAAAAAAGCCTGAAAACCCCACGTTGGCTTTCTCCGGGTGCACCGGTTTCCTCCTACATTCCAAAGATGTGCAGGTTTGTAGGTTAATTGGCTTTTGTAAATAGTCCCCAGTGTGTAGGATAGAACTAGTGTACCGTTGATTACTGGTTGGCGTGGATTTGGTGGGCCGAAGGTCCTGTTTCAACGCTGTATATAAACTAAACTCAACCAAAAAATAAATACTTGTAATAGTTTTCCAACCACCTTATGATTACAGGATTGTAAGGGATGCAAACATTTGATCATAGTCTGAGTGAGTACATTATGCTGTCTTTACTGTTATTCTTTTCTAAATACATTGATTCAATCATCAAATATTCCCAGTGTTATTGTACATGTGGCGAATGCTGTTATTTTTTCTATTGGGAATTTAAAAAACTTAAAATAATTTAACTCCTTTTTTTAACAGGTGCGAGAGCTGTGTGGAACTGCTGTTTGTCAGAGGTTCTGGAAGCTGTCAGGAATGTGGCACAGCACTCCGAAAGAACAACTTCAGAGTGCAACTCTTTGAAGATCCAACAGTGGATAAGGAGGTAGAGATTCGAAAGAAAGTATTAAAAATGTGAGAAAATTTTACTTCTGCTGTTGGGTGGAATTTGTGAAAGTGGAAAGTGATAATTCATAGAATGTACATCAGACTATCAAGCTAGTCACAAGAGACTGCAGCTGCTGGAATCTTGAGCAAAAAACAAAGTGCTGGAGATGGGTCTCGACTTGAAACGTCTGTCCATTCCCTCTACAGGCTGCATGACCCGCTGAACCGTTAGACAATGATTCGAGTCAGGTCCCTTCTTCAGACTGATTGAATGGTGGGGAGAAAGCTGGAAAAGAGGTGGGGTTGGGGCAAAGCTTGGCAGGTGATAGATTGATACAGTTGAGGATCTTCAGATGGATGGAATTAGTAATAAAGGCTGGAGGGAAAAAAAGGGTTTCAGAGAAGGAAAGCAGAGGTGTAGGAGTGAAATGTAAAGCCGGAGGTAGGGATATGGGTGGACGTGAAATGTAAAGCCAGAGGCTTTACCAAGTTCCAATTGTCTTTTTCTTGTAGAATTCTTGTGATGTTCTTGTAGAAAACATTATTTAAAAAAAAGCCTGAAAACCCTTTTTTTTATTGTCAATATAGTATCCGAGTCCCAGATGATTTGTATTTTCTTGCATGTTACTGATCCTAACTATCATGGATCTTATACAGCACTATGAAGTTCACTTCCATAATCTTATGTTCCCCGAGTCTATAACCTTAGTTCCAACCAGAAACATTGTCTCTCCATTCCCTCTGCAAATATTGCCTGACCTGCTGAGTTCTTCCAGTATTTTATTTTTTGCTGAACAAGTTAGCAGGGCCTCTGATGGAGATATTTGTGCCATCCATAGTCATGGGTGATTCTCTCTTTCAATCCTTGATGGGCAATTTTTCTTATTTCTATCTCTGCATCCTTATTCCTGGCCAAAAAACAGTTTAAATCTTTTCTCTCCAAGAAAGGTATTACAGAATGAATGGTATGTGTTCCTGCTCTGAAGATTTTGACAGCAAGGTCTTCAGTTCCCGAGTTTGAATCAATTCACATTATATGTTTGAAAGCACTGCCATTTTCAGCAGTTTGGGAAGCTTCCCTTAATTCCTTTCATATATTTTATGGTTATTTTTCAATCTATTATATTGCCTGGCTCCAGACTCTACAATCCTTGACCTTGCCATGAGTTTCTGAAGTGACTCTTTGTTCGAGGCCTTCTGAAATGTTCATCCACTGCATTGGCCAGTCCTACTTAAAAGAAAATCCAATAATATTCATCATCATCATCGTTGAAAACATTAGCGACGCAGTGGTGCTGGTTTCCGACGGGAACGGTGACAGACGCACCACACATCTCTGTCCTCCAGTTCCTGCGGACTTCCGCCGCTGGAAGTATAGGATTTTGGTGTGTGTGCTTTATCATCATTCCTTACAGTGATCGCAACTTCTACTGAAGTGTGGATGGCCGTTGGCTCGCTAGAAGCTCTTCCGCCATTTGACAGGTATTGTTTTTGGTCCTGTTGGGGGTCCACAGCCCCTTCCTCACCTGGCAAACTAGGTGGGGGAGGCGGTTTAGTCGCCAACTATCCAATGGGATTATATGGTACCTGTGGCAGGGGGAACTCCCCCCGACCTGATCAATAACATTGGTTAAATATAAACCTTGTTGAAAAATACATGCTGACAATTCTTTTTACTACGTTTGGCTGTTAACCATTTCATCTTTTAGCAAAGTACTTGGTACTTCTGTTACCACCTGATGTCAAGCCATCTGATCTGTAATTCTGAATTGATAGCTTCTCCCCTTTTGAAGATGAAAATGTTGTTTACTGTCTGCCAATCTTCTGATAAGGGATCCACATAAAAAACTTCAATTTAACTGATCTATACAGGGTGTGTTAATAATTGTTTCTTTTAGAGCCTTTGGAAAGTTGCTGGAACAAACATGATGCAAAATATTATTGCATCAGTATGGTGACACAGTGGTGCAGTGGTAGAGTTGCTACCTTACAGCGCTTGCAGCGCCAGAGATTCGGGTTCGATCCCGACTACGGGTGCTGTACGGAGTTTGTATGTTCTCCCGGTGACCGCATGTGTTTTCTCCGAGATCTTTGGTTCCTCCCACACACCAATGATGTACAGGTTTGTAGGTTAGTTGGCTTCGTATAAATGTAAATTGTCCCTAGTGTGTGTAGGATAGTGTTAATGCGCGGTGCGGATTTGGTGGGTCGAAGGGCCTGTTTCCGCGCTGTGTCCCTAAACTAAACTAAACTAAACTAAAAGTATGGTTTTCAAGGCATGATTTAGTATAAATTGAAATTATTAATGGCAATTATTATTTCTCTGCATTGCTTCTACTGACCAAAGAATTATGCAGGGAAAGATTTTGAGGCTCACGTGAAAGTGAACATCACAATGCTGTGTAAAATGGTAGTAAATAAAATCAGTAAGCTCTCAGACAAGATATCTGTATATCTAATATTATGTTGAACCAGCTTCAAATTGCTGAAAAAATGTAGTATTACCTAATAGTTTCTGTAATTCTGATTTTAGAATCATGTTATTTAATTGCAAGTTTTTTTCAATATCTTTGTTTGCTCCCTTTTTGATGTGAAGATACAACAAAAGAGAAGAAGACTTCCATAGTCTTAATGAATATAATGACTTTCTTGAAGAGATTGAAGACATTGGTAAGTCTATTTGAATAATCTCATTTTTTAATCGTTCACAAAATATAGATGACTTGACAATATTGCCATTTATTGTCCATACTGATTTACCCCAAAACTTAGAAACCAGTTAGAGTCAACTACATGGACAGTAAATATAAAATACTTTCTTTATTGCTCTTTATCTCTCTAACATTTTAACCAAAATATATCTGTAGAAATAGAATCTCCGGTTTTACAATTCTTAGTCAATATTTCAGTACAGGCAGAATCTGGGGTGGTTGATGGGAATGTGCTAAGAATGAAATGAGATTAGCGTAGGATTGGTGTAAATGTTTTGCAATTGATGTTTTACCTGGATTGGTGGGTCGAAGGATTTATTTCCACGCTGTCTGACTCTTATTTTAAGAAAATAGAATGTTGTAGATTGTATAGTCAGTTTCAAATTGTAACCTAAAAAATCGGGTTGCTGTATTGTGAAATAGTTATATTTATGCCTTGACAGTGTCATGTTTTATTAGTGAGTAGCATTTAGAATACAATTGTATTAGGTGCTACTTGAGGCTTGAACAGTTTATGAGGTGTCTCTGCTTACTTATTCTTCGCTGTTCTTGGATATGTGTTATCTACTCACACCTTTAACACAATCTTAATTTTATTTGAAACTAGACCAAGTGGGACCCGTTGGGTCCCGTCCCTTCAACGCGCGGATGTGGGGGGGGGGAAAGCGGTGACACACACACACACACACACACACACACACACATACGCACACGCACACGCACACGCACGCGCACGCGCACACACACACACACACACACACACACACACACACACACACACACACACACACACACACACACACACACACACACACTCACTCACTCACTCACTCACTCACTCACTCACTCACTCACTCACTCTCTGGAGGGGGCAGAGAGGAAGGGGGCGGAGGTAGAGGCAGCACCTACCCAAGTCGTAGAGCAGTGCCAGGACTTGGAACTCTGCCTGGTTCTTGTGCTCAGCCTGGCCCTGGCTGTAGACTCCAGCCGTCAGCTCGGCCGCCGCAGTCTCTAGTCCAGACCCCGACTTCATCTCCGGGCAGGTCCCGACTTCATCTCCGGGGTCGTCCTTTGTTCCACCGGCGGCTTCTTTTTCGGCGCCGGTCACGGGCCCATCCCAAGCCCCGGGCTCGGCCCTCACTCCAGCTACAGGCTCTACTCCAGCACAGGGCTAGTCCCCGGGCTCAGCCCACGGCAGCAGCCGCCCCACCAGGCGCCAGGCGGCGGACCCGAGCGAGGCTGCGGGCAGGCGTGGACCCGAGGACCCTGAGTGAGGCTGCTGGGAGGGCGTCGACCCGAGGACTGCGAGTTCTGCCGCAGCAGTCTCCAGTCCAGGGCTCGACTTCATCTAGGGGCTCGTCCTTTGTTGCATCGGCGGCATCTTTTTCGGTGGTGCAGGGGGTGTGAATAACCCGGGGTGGGGGGGAATGTGAATAACCCGGCGGGGGGGGGGGGGAGTGTGAATAACCTGGTGAATAACTTTAATCAGTAATAAGTCGAGAAATAAACCATGAAATATTCAGCTTGGAAGGGGGAAATGTGAATCAGAATATGTAAAAATCGTGTGAAAGTTGGCATTTTTAAAGCTCTAATCGCGAATAACGTGTCAAATATAGGATGAAATCTACAGGGAGGCTGATCTCTGCTAGTCGAGCCATTGTGATGTCATCAGTTGAAGCTGGATGTTTTAATTTCAAAGTCATTTGACTTTTTTAGACTTTTAATCAGTAATGAGTCGAGAATAAGTCGAGAAATAAAGCATAAAATGTTCAGTGAAGGTGCTCTCGGCCTCGAGGGGACAAATGTAAATCGGAGTGTGTAACAATGTAATCGTTACTGCTGTGTTTTCGCGAAGATGTAAAGACAACCACATATATATATATACACACACACACACGCATATACACACGTACAAGATCAGACTTTTAATAAGTATATATGATATGATAGTGTATTGTTTTGATTCCTTTCCTTATCTTATATATCACAGAATATTAAAAGACTTGCTAGATATGTACTGTGTGAGTTAGTGCATAGAGGACAATAGACAGGTGCAGGAGTAGGCCATTCGGCCCTTTGAGCCAGCACCGCCATTCAATGTGATCATGGCTGATCATCCCCAATCAATACCCCGTTCCTGCCTTCTCCCCATATCCCCTGACTCCGCTATCTTTAAGAGCCCTATCTAGCTCTCTCTTAAAAACATCCAGAGAACCTGCCTCCACTGCCCTCTGAGGCAGAGAATTCCACAAACTCACAACTCTCTGTGAGAAAAAGTGTTTCCTCGTCTCCGTTCTAAATGGCTTACCCCTTATTCTTAAACTGTGGCCCCTGGTTCTGGACTCCCCCAACATCGGGAACATGTTTCCTGCCTCTACAGTGTCCAAACCCTTAACAATATTATATGTTTCAATAAGAATCCCTTTCATCCTTCTAAACTCCAGAGTGTACAAGTAAAAGAGACAAATGTTATGTAGATTGGCTTTTTCATACTAGCCAATTATAGTGCTTGTTAGTGGTAGCTCTACCTAGTATGTGCGTTATAGTATCAAGAGCTCGCTTACGTCAGCTAGTAGAAGTAACAGTTCGGAGCTGTAACGTATGCAGATCCTATGCTGTAAGTGATTTAATAAATATGTGTTGTATCTTAGTGTGTGTTCGTGTCACATCATTACATGTTAGTTTAAGGCTAATTTGACTGGGTTTTTTCAGTTATTTGCTACTGTAAACTATAGAAGAGATAATTGGAGTTATGACCAAAACGTATGAAGCTATAATGTAAAAATATTTTGATAATTTTTTTTAATCCAAGAAGATTACATTGGGTACCAAAGAACACAAGGATATATATGGAAATTCTAAAGTTCAGTATAATGATTAAAAAAACAGTGGCTTGATCTTGAATGGAGTAAATGTGAATTTCTGTTGCAATCTGACAGCAGAGGCATGACGGCCACAATCCTTGCTGGCATCGGGAATAGAAGAACTCCTGTTTTAATGCAAAGTTCTAGGTACATTTTTAAGATGTAGATTTCATCTCTATCCTTTTGACAGTTTACTGTGCTTTGCCCCATTAAACCTGCAGCAGTTTAGTTTGATTCAGTGTGAATTGTGATGAGGATGTGAAAATGCTATTTGGGTGAATGAACAGGCTAAGCCAATAGCCTTAAGGGGCTGTCCCATTGCGGCGACCTAATCCGCGAGTGAAGAAGCGTGTCTTGGACCTTCAAGCTCGAGGGCACTTGCGTGGAAAACCTCGAGCTGGGTCGACCGTGCGCGTTGAAACTGCGAGCTGGATCGACCACACACACGACCACACACACACACGACCACACACACACACGACCACACACACACACGACCACACACACACACACACACGCACACGCGCTCGGGCACGCGCACGCGCACACACACACGCGCACACACACACACACACACACACACACACACACACACACACACACACACACACACACACACACACACACACACACGCACACACACACACACAAAAAAGAAGCAGGGGCCAGGGGGAGCGCTGTCTGAAATGCACACGTGCCATGAAGAGGAAGGTTAAAGACGGCTGCACAGTGTAAGGTAAGTCCTTTAGAGAGAGGAGGGGAGAAGGAGTGGAGACACTTTTAAGAAGTGAGACAACGTTTAATAAAGTTTAGCGGGCATTTTACCTACCGGTCCGTTTTCCCTGGTCCTGAAAACTCCAATGAGCCAATCAAAATGCCTGGTCAGTGAAGGAGATTGCCTATGGCTGCCCTCGACTGCCTGTAACTAAATAGCGACCCCACTCCACTACACTACGAGTCAAAAAGAACCATGCCGACCAAATTTTGCTCGTGGAAAATTTTTCAACATGCTGAAAACATTTCCGCGACCAAGCTGAGGCCGCGAGTATTCGGGAACTTCCCTCGAGCATGAAGGAGAGTTCCAGTGACCTCATAGGACCTCCTAGGACCACGTATCGACCATGCTTCGAGTTTGAGTCAAGGGCAAACTCGTCTAAACTCGCAAATTAGGTCACCGCAGTGGGACAGGCCCTTTAGGCATAGCAGGTAGAATAGTATGTGGATAATTGTGAGGAATATTAGGCAGGAAAATTCAAAAGTACTTTTATTGAAATTATATGCAGTTGAAAGCTGTTGGCATTCAGAAACTTGCACACAAATCATTGACAGTTAATGTGAAGAAAAGGTGATTTAAAGCAAATCTATAATGCCATTTATTGCTGAAGGATTTGGGTACAAAAGTAGGAATATCTTGCTCCTAATGAGTACTGTGTATAGGTCTTCTCTTTACACCATAGGAAGGATATACTTGCTGTATAAGGAGTACACTGAAGGTTCACCAAGTTTATTCCTGTACCCGAACATTCAGAAGAATGATAGTTGATTTCAATGAAACAAACAAAATTCTAATGGGGCATTTCGGGGAAGCTGGTGCTTCTGGAAGTGGAAGTAACAATCTCAAAATAAAGTGGCAGCCAGAGATGAGAGGAAATGTCTTCACCTGGAGGATGGTGAATCTTTGAAATTAAGTTTTGGAATTCTCTGTTCATGAGAGCTGTGGAGGCATTTCACTGAGTATACTGAAAGATGTTTAGGAAAGGGAGTTGTAAGTTGAGTGATTTGTGCAAGAAAGTGGTGCTGAGGGAAACTTGCATCATGCTTCTGCTTTATGGTACTAATCGAGTGCCATGCCTCGCGTGGCTCTCAGAGCACTGCGAGGCATTCGGATAAATATAATCACTGGATGAGCAATGAGTACTTACAATAGGGCAATTGACCTATTGTTGCATTGTTGAAAGTTAAATCGCCTGGGATCCAGGGAGAGCTAGCTGACTGGATAGAGAATTGGCTTCATGGAAGGAAGCGGAGGGTGATCGTGGAAGGTTGGTTTTTGGACCGGAGGCGTGTGACTTGTGGTATGCCTCAGGGATCCATCTGGGCCCATTGCTGTTTGTGGTGTATATCAATGATATGGATGAAAATGTAGATGGCATGATTTGTTAGTTTGCAGATGACACTAAAGTGGGTGGTAATATAGAGAGCAGAAATGGTTATCAATATTACAGCAGAATACAGCTCCTATCACTTATGAATTTATGAACTAATGAAGAACCTTGTTCTGTTGGACGAGTGGGCCGAGCAACGGTTAGTTGAGTTAAATGCAGATAAGTGTGAGGTGTTGCATTTTGCGAAGTCAAACCAGGGCAGGACCATCACATTGAATAGCGGGGAGTGTTGTAGAGCAGAAGATCTGGAAGTGCAGTGCCATAGTTCCATGAAAGTGGTGTTGCAGGTAAATAGGGTGCTCTAAAAGACATTCGTCAGGGTACATGGATAGGTTAGGCTTAGAGAGATATGGGCCAAACATGGGCAAGTGGGGTTAGTTTAGATGGGGCATCTTGGTCAGCATGGACAAGTTGGACCAAAGGGCTTTTTTTCCCTGCTCGATGACTCTAAGTTTGAATGCCACCCTTAGCAGACGAGGAACTTAAATTTAATTAATTAAATAAATATGTAATTAACCTGTTCAGTGCCACGCCCGAGTATACTCGGGAAATGGCCAATAGTGAAAAAAATGTTTTGCAGTGAACAGATTAAAGCCACTCTAGCAGATGTTATGGAATGATCCCACCTCCATTGACCCATCTAATTCACGAGAAAGGAATGAATGAGGGAGAATTAGCAGAGAGGGAAGGAGCTTGACAAGGTAGACATAAAGGGAGGGTGACAGGGCTGTGGAGACTTGAGGGAGGGGTGAATGAAGTAGGGAGGGAATTAGGTTGAGGGTGTGTGGGACCAGGGCTGAGGAAGAAAATGTAGGCAGGATCATGTGTATGTGGTCAGAGTGCAGTGCCTTTTTTTAATTGTAAGCATACTGAGTCCATGGCAGAGTCTGCTCTTCAATTGGCTTGGATACCCCTGCTTTTGGACCAAGATCTCATTGTGATCTCATTATCATCAGATGGCAGTGGGTATGGTCATGAGGTCATAAGTAATAGGAGCAGAATTAAGCCATTCGGCTCATCAAGTCTACTCCGCCATTCAATCATGGCTGATCTATCTCTACCTTCTAACCCCATTCTCCTGCCTTCTCCCCATAACCTCTGACACCCGTACTAACAGGCATGAGATTTCTCCGCGGATCCGCGTATTTTGAGTTTCGGTGGGGTATCGCCGCCACGGGTCTTCGGCGCCACCATGGCCCCATCGTCGCGAGGTGTCACCGCTGTCGACGCCCCACTTCACGCCTTCGTGGTGCTGAGCGGCCAAGCCCACTTCACGGCCTCCGTGGTGGCCAGCCGCGGGCACCGTCGGCCGCTTCGTCCAACACGGGCTTCTACCGGCCGGGATGCTACGCGGCGATCCAGGAGGTATTGAGACCGCGGCGGTGAGGCCTCATGACGATGGGGCCACGGCGGTGGTGAGGCCTCGCGGCAATGGAGCCGCAGCGGCGGTAGTGTGGCCTCGAGGCGGCGATGGGGCCTTGCCGAATTTCAAAATCTGCGGATCCGTGGAGAAATCTATCTCTTCCTCTTTTTTCAGTTTTTTCCTGTCTCTTGTCTGACTAATCAAGAATCGATCTCTGCTTTAAAAATATCAATTGACTTGGCCTCCACAGCCTTTTGTGGCAAAGAATTCCACAGATTCACCACCCTCTGACTAAAGAAATTCCTCATCATCTCCTTCCTAAAGGAACATTCTTTAGTTCTGAGGATATGGCCTCCAGTTCTAGACTCTCCCACTTGTGGATACATCCCCTCCACATCGTCTCTATTCAAGCCTTTCATTATTCGGTACGTTTCATTCTCCCCCTCATTCTTCTAAACTCCAGCGAGTACAGGCCCAGTGCCGTCAAAAGCTGTCAAAAGTTTAGTCCTTCTATTATAGATAAAGCTTATACACAATGGGATAGACTAGGAATTAAAACGCTTGGTGACTTGTATGAAACTGGAAAATTACTTTCATTTCAACAATTACAAATAAAATATAAACTCGGAAATAATCAATATTTTAAATATTTTCAAATATGCGACTATTTGAAAAAATATACAAAAGATCATTATAATAACCCAGTAGATGTATTGGACGAGGCAATGCAGATAAAAGCGGAATCAGCAAACTTAATATCATATTTGTATAATATTATTTTAAATGTACAAATACCACCTACGGAGGGTATCAGAAGAGACTGGGAACAAGAGTTAGCTATTAAAATTTCAAAGGAAAGTTGGAATGAATACTTATTAAACGTGCATAAATGCTCGATTAATGTAAGACACACTTTAATACAATTTAAAATTTTACATAGATTATATTATTCGAAAACTAAAATTCATAAAATTTTCCCAAACGTATCATCTATTTGTGATAAATGTCAATCCCAAGAAGCTACTATAGCGCACTCATTCGTCTTCTGTACAAAAATTCAAAAATTTTGGAATGAAATTTTTGAAATCTTTACAAAGTTATTTAAAACAAGACTGATACCCAAAGCAGAATGGATTATCTTCGGAATAACGGAAGATGATCCAGTACTAAATGTGTTTCAAAAGAAATTAATGGACTATGGGTTAATAACTGGAAAAAAGCTAATTCTAAAATTTTGGAAGAAGGCTCCAATACCAACTATAAATATGTGGATTTCAAATATGTTTGAAACATTACACCTAGAAGAGATAAGACTCCTCCTAGCAGGTAAACCAGATCACTTCCACCTGACGTGGTCTGCATTTATAGAATTATTACAAACATAGGGTGCAAAAGTACTTTTAAAAAAAAATAAAAAATTGAGGTCAGGTAAGGGGGGATGATAGTTGAAGAGTTGGTATGTCCTATTTACGTAATACTCAAAAAAAAAAATATATATATTTTTTCTTTTTTTCCTCTCTTTCTCTTTTTTTTCCTAGGGCCTATCTCTTAACTCTTTTTTTTTTTAGTTTTTAATTTCGCTCTTATAGGGTCTTCGTCCTTTTCTGTTGTTACATTTTCTACACTTTTCTACACTTTCACTTTTTCCTTCACTTTCTTCTTTCTTTCAATCTTTTCCCTTTCTAGTGTAAAAAAAAATAAAAAAATAAAGGGAGTACATTAATTGTAAGAAGATACAAATGACGAGTATTAATGTATGTGGTTGTAATGTAATGTACTTCTAATAAATAAAAATAAAAAAATAAAATAAAAAAAAAGCTGTCAAATGTTAAGTCACTCATTCCGATGCCATCCCGAGACATGGGTATCTTCCTTTCCTTGGAAGTGGTGTAGGAAAGAGTCATCCAAAGAAGTGATGACAATTCTGTTAAGTCAACCATTTCTCTTGAAAAATGTTTAAAGGTAATTTAGTTTAACAACTTATGTAGCAGATATTGGATTGTCTTATAGGCAGTACACAAACAGTCAGAAGCTACATTTTGTTTTGCAGTTAATAATCTGACGAACAATCTAGATGTGGAAAACACCAGAAGAAAAATGGAGCAATATCAGAAGGATAACAAGGATATTATTTACAAAAACAAGTTAAAACTGGTCAGTTGATTTTCTTTAGATACTTACCTAAGTGAACTAAAAAACATGTATTTAGTCTTAAGTAGATTTCTTAATGGTTTTTTCTCACAAGCTATTTCTTATGTTTTGGCCAGCACTTGATGATTTTTACATCTTTTTCCAATTTTCTTGCCTACCCCTAATGTTTGCAATATTATATACCTGTATTTCCATTTTAATACCATTCTTATGTTAGCCAAGGATATTCTAGAATCTTTATTTCCCAATGGAATATGTCTGTTGTTGAGAATTATTTAATAATTGTGTCTGCCATTGTTTACCTACCAGTTTATCTTGGGGCTCTCCGGCATACTTCCATGTCACAAAAACCATTCCCCTCAAACTGTAATCTCTTGGTAAACTGCATATTAAACTTGACATTCATCTTCTTGGATTGTAGTTTATGAATTACACAGTAATTAATCTGTTCTGTTGTTGAAAAATTCATATATGTAGCATCTCCAGTGCTATCTTCCTCAGTTTTACTCTGTCCGTAATCTTACAAAATGCGCTCCTTTTTGTGTGTTTTTTAAATCTGAACATAAATGATTTTCTTGGGGAATTAATTTTGACCTTGAATGGTCTCTGATTGCTTTACTGCTTGTTGAGTATGTTGTGAGTAGGATTGTATTTTACTCCTTTTTAAATAGGGGTGCATTCCTCTATCTGATACCATTCCAAAATCTAGAGAGAAATGAAGGATAGGGATATTAGTTTTTCCATCTTAACCTTTTGACTGCCTCTGCAACATAGCATGCATTTAATTTGAACTGGGTGACGTTGATTTTGAACCAACACCATCTTATTTACCACTCCTTTAATCCCATTGAATAATTCGATTCCATGATTATCAGCAGCAAAATTAGCTTTACCTTTTTTTATTGTTAACAGTTATATTCCATGAGGAAAAATCAACATTTATTTTCCCTCAACAGTCATTGTATAGTATTGAGACCACGGTGCACTTGTTATTATTGTTGTGGCTTGATTAAAATTTTATAGAATTCAATCATTAGATTTCAACAGTAATGTTTGGTACATTTTGTAGTGGATATTGCAGTGGATATTGATCTAAAATCAGTTTGGATGCAAGTAATGAAGAACAGGGGAAAGAAGATGGGTTAGAGTCATCTATAGGCCTCCTGAAATGTTACCTCTCTATTTACTCCTATATTATGGGTGTTGCCCAAAGTTCAGATATGATTGTCTGTGGTACTATAATATTATTCATTGAAGCACATAATGAATAGAAGTGACTCTGAGTCAGAATGCTGTCAAATTCCATTTTATTCCTCTGATAACCCATCCTAACTCGTAGATGCAAAGTTATGGAATTGACCCGAAGCGTCACCTATCTATGTTATCCAGGGATGCTGCCTGACCTACTGAGTTATTCCAGCATTTTGTGTCATCCTAACTCATAATTTGTTTCTAAGAGTGTAACAAGTTAACCAGTTAAACTTCCATTTAGTAGACATCAAATCAAAGAATTAAATCTTATTCGCTCTTTCATTTAAGGCTATGTCAGTCTTTCAGTCATTATTTTTCTTGAGTGAGACCCTCATTATGTACAGTACTCTAGAAAAAGTATAAAGCAGTATTTTTTCTTTTTCTTCCTGGTTGTCTTGTCTAGACGCTGTTGAAATTGTAGCAGGTAATGATCATTTTCAGCTTTCCTTAAACAATATGTAAATCATACAAGACTCATTAACAATTCAAATCATTTTGTAACTATTTCCAATGTCGTGGCGAGACGTTACCACAAATGTTATGCCATGTTACTTTAGCTGCTATTTTGTCACCATTCTTGCATTGTTCAAGATTGTGCAAGCAAGGTGGTGTAGTACACACCACAGGGTATTTCACTTATCTCCATATCCTATTTGGAATCCACCATTTAAATCACCCTTTGTTTTTAGTTTTATAAGCAACTTGATAATTCCTCTTGCTAATTATTTTCCTAGCAATGGATCCATTTTTCTCCGTCTTTGCTGTGCATCTCTTATCACAAATCTTTTGGGAATTGAAATAAATTATGTTTACTTGATCCTTTTAGTGATTTTGATGAATTAAATCTGATTTGTATTGTTGGCCTTTTTTATTGTTTGTCTCTTGAAAGTGAACTTTCAGCCCTGAATTTGGTTTCCATTAACTTTTGTAAGAACTAAATTAGTCCAAAAGAGTAACCAGACATTCAATCTGGCCTATTACATAATGAGAGTCCCTCGTAATTCTTTTTCCATTATCTCAATGTACTTCAGTTCCTAATATAGAATTGAAATTATTACTCTAGCTTGAATCCAAGCGCAATCTACCCCCTAAGCATGAAATTAAATTTAGCCCCATTTTTTTTAAATGGCCTTGAGTTCGTTTATATTAGATAGATTTTTCCTCCTTTTCACTGAATAGAACAAATAGAACTGATACATTATCAGATTCACAGAACATTCCCAAGCTCTATAATTAATAGTTTTTATTTTTAAATGCATTCCCTTTTTTGCTGACTAAATGTAGAAGCATTCTAGTTAAATAAAAATAGTCTGAATGAAAGTCCATTAAACTTTTTATTGAATTGGTTTAAAACGTTTTCATTTTTTTAATTGAGTCTTAAATAAGGCTTCCAGTATTATGCCCAAGGCAAAAAGAAACATTTTTTGGGGTGCATTGTGTTGAATGAAATAATCAGTTCATTTGTAAATATAATTAATTATCTGTTAAGTCATAAAGGCATATTGGAAATCTATTAAAATGAAATAAAAAGGAACTGCAGATGCTGGTTTATACCAAAGATGGGCACAAAATGCTGGAGTAACTCGGTGTTTCAAGCCTCTTGAGAAAATGATTGGTGACATTTCGGGTCAGGAGCCACCTTCAGACTGATTGTAATGGTAGGGGGAGGGGTATAACTGAAAGCAAGAAAAGACAAGGGCAAATCAGAGTCAGCAATAGATGACTACAGGCAGGATGGTTCCCTGATAGGCCAATTGTTGATTAGGGATGGTGTGGGTGGGGGGGGTGTATCTAAAGTTATCTGAAATTAGATAATTCAACGTTCATATTGCTGGGTTGTAAGATACCCAAGCTGAATATGATTAAGAAAGAACTGCAGATGCTGGAAAAATCGAAGGTTGACAAAAATGCTGGAGAAACTCAGCAGGTGAGGCAGCATCTAAATATGAGGTATGTTTTGGATGTAGCTCTATAAAACAACTAGAAAAAAGAAAATTATTTTACAGGACTTAATGAAATAAGTGACAAACAAGAATAAAGGGTAAAAGTCAGTAATGATCTCATCTTTGCATATTATTTCTTTATCCAATTGTTAAACCTGAAGAGATCATTTTTATTTTCAGTGATGTTGTAAAATATGCCATCATTGAAATCAGTCACTAATCTTTCATTATATTTGTTTTTCTCTCCACCAAATAATTTGTGGGCATTGGTCTGTAGAGGAATGATTGAGCTGATATGATATGATTTATACTACCTTAGTTAATTCTGTGTGATAGAAATCAATCATTTTGACCTTTAGCAGTACTTTTTTTTTCTAAATATTATAAAAGGATATCCATGTGTTTTACCAGTACATTTTCCTCAACAATGATTTCCTCAACAACTCTTTCTTGCAATACATTTGAATAATGTTGAATAAACTTAAGGGGATTTAAGCATTCTTTTTATTCGACGCCACACACTTCAGTATCTAAAATAAAAATGACAGTCTGTATTTAGAGAGTCCTTAAAGAAGCAAGGTGTTGGACCTGAACAAGAAGAAGTTAAGGGTACTGCTTTTATGTAGGACAAATGTGAGGTTATGTGGATAAATGTGAGGTTATCCACTTTGGTGGCAAAAACGGGAAGGCAGACTATTATCTAAATGGTGGCCGATTAGGAAATGGGGAGATGCAGCGAGACCTGGGTGTCATGGTACACCAGTCATTGAAAGTAGGCATGCAGGTGCAGCAGGCAGTGAAGAAAGCGAATGGTATGTTGGCCTTCATAGCAAGAGGATTTGAGTATAGGAGCAGGGAGGTTCTACTGCAGTTGTACAGGGTCTTGGTGAGACCACACCTGGAGTATTGCGTACAGTTTTGGTCTCCAAATCTGAGGAAGGACATTATAGCCATAGAGGGAGTGCAGAGAAGGTTCACCAGACTGATTCCTGGGATGTCAGGACTTTCATATGAAGAAAGACTGGATAGACTTGGCTTATACTCGCTAGAATTTAGGAGATTGAGAGGGGATCTTATAGAAACGTACAAAATTCTTATGGGGTTGGACAGGCTAGATGCAGGAAGATTGTTCCCGATGTTGGGGAAGTCCAGGACAAGGGGTCACAGCTTAAGGATAAGGGGGAAATCCTTTAAGACCGAGATGAGGAAAAACTTTTTCACACAGAGAGTGGTGAATCTCTGGAACTCTCTGCCACAGAGGGTAGTTGAGGCCAGTTCATTGGCTATATTTAAGAGGGAGTTAGATGTGGCCCTTGTGGCTAAAGGGATCAGGGGGTATGGAGAGAAGGCAGGTACGGGATACTGAGTTGGATGATCAGCCATGATCATATTGAATGGCGGTGCAGGCTCGAAGGGCCGAATGGCCTACTCCTGCACCTATTTTCTATGTATCTATGTATCTATGTAGGTTTCTGAAGGCAGAAGTGCTAGATGTAAAAAAGATGAGAGAGGGTAAGATGATTGAAGGCTTTTGAAATATGAAGAAGTGGAAAGAGACAGGACTTTGTAGTAAATTGAAGGTAGAAGAGACAAGGCTACACCTAAGAAGGTTGTTAGAAGGTGTTTCTAAAGTAGGAATGTTATATATGCTTTAAAATTGAAAATATGCACAGTAAAACTTTAATGAGAGGGAGCATATAAAGAGATACAAATTTTGTGGATGTGAGGGGGAGACGTACAAATGTCGGGCATCCCTAAGTTGGGTATTTTGTAAAGTAGAGTTTGGAAGGCACAATGAGTTTTATAAGTAATCACAGATGTGAGTTAGGGTTTCAGTTCTGAAACCCACAGTGTAGAAGATGGATATTCCATGGCAATCATAGAATTTCCTGGATAACTTTGGCAATAGTAATTTGTGCATTTAGGATGGGTCAGGAATTGTCTTGAAGAGATTTGTACGGTTCATTTTCTCTTAAATTACCTGCAACTGCCTGTAGTTATTGGAACTCCAATCAGTTTTGTGTTTCTCGGTATGAGGATTGACCTAGCACCTCCAATATTTATTTAACATATTGACATCTTGCGATCACACACCACTCCATGAATTTGGCTTTGCCTATTAAACTTTCCCATGAAATGCCAGTGCTCATTAATGTTAAGTTTCTGTAACATGGCCATTTGATTTGGAAGCCAATGTCATACCTTAAAAACACTCAGACACTATAATTAGGGATGCATGAATGATGCATCTGGTAGTCTTCAGTAAAATCAAATCTCTGTGTTGCAGCAAATACAACTGTTTTCTATTTTAGAACCGGGAGCAAGAAGACTTGGAGGAGACTTTAGAATTTGAAAGGCAAGAGAATGATCGAAGACGAATGCTTTTATTGCAGGAAGAGCAAATGCAGCAGTTAGCAAAAAAAAAGAATAAACAAGCCCTCATTGATGATCTGGTAAGTGTGGATTTGAACTCTAAACTTAGAAGATAATAGAGGACAAAAAATAGAAAGTTGCAAAAGAGCTGAACATTTACGGTTGGTAATTCTCCTTGTATAATCAAAGACAAATTTTAGTGTTATTCCTCTAAACTCATCAGTCTGTAAATATCTTTGACACGGTTTGTACAGCAGGTTGGACATCAGTCCTGCACCTCTTTGATTATTCTCTCACATGTTTCAGGAGGTTTTAATTGGTTACTGTAAATCACCCCTTACTGTAGATTAATGTAAAAAAGAATCAGAAAGTTGATAGATTTTCATGAGAGAGAATAAGTTGGAAAGCGTATGAGAACTTAAGGAGAGGAGGAATAATGCTATTGCTCCTCTGCAAGATAGCATGGGTTGAATGGTCATAAGTTTAAGTTGCAAGATATTATTAAAAAGCACAGAATAAATATATTATTTATAATTAAATATATTGAATATAAAATTAAAAGGACAGTGAAAGGAAAAAAATGGAGGATGTTAGACCTCTAAAAAGCAGACAACAATGTGAAATTGAAAAAGATACATCAGTAAATATCTATTAAACATCCTTTTGTAAACTTGACTGAAATAGATCTCTCTAAAGTAACATCAATCACATACAGAGAACTGAAACCTATGCACCTCTTGTCTCCTCTTGAAATGCTCATAAGGAAAATAATTAAAGAGATGTTTCTTGTCTAAATGAGAAAACACATTAAACCATGTAATACTGAATGAAATTAATATTATGCTCAATCTGTGACCCATGCAGTTTCATTGACTTTGATCGGTCACAAATTGAGTTTATGAAAAAAATAAGCTTTCAGGATTTTGATTCCTGAATACTAGACTTTAAGGGTTGAAGAGACTAATCTGTCATTAATGTTTGTGGTAGGAGAGTTCCCAGCTGCCCGCCAGTATGCTCTTGGCTCAGCACAAGGACCGGGCTGTGCAATTGGAAACGCAATTAGAAACACAACGGAAAGTTAAATCTGTCACATTCTCAACTGGCATCAAAATGGTAAGAGATTATATACTTTGGATATAGTATGCTGTATATAAATACAATGCAACTAATGGCTTTTCAAAATGTTATATAGGACTTGGCTTATGAATCCTAACGTCTTGATTTTCTGCTTTGAGGCTACAAAACGTACAGCTGAATAGAATAAATTTTAAACTTCAAAAGTAAAGCATTACATTAATGGCAACTTGATCTGTGCACAGTATTTAAACTGGTTCAGTCAGGAAGTAGGATGTTTTTTTTCCACACTCTATGATTTCTGTTTCCACTTGTGTAAAATTGAAAATATGGTAATATTGGAGAATTGTGCATAGGAATCCTTATTGATGTGGTTTGCTGTTCAGGGATTTTTTTTTTTTTTGCTCTAGTGTCACACCATCCCATCTAACATTGGAATTAAGGGTATCTTTAAATATTGTGTCTTAGTTGGTCACTTGCTGACCAAGTTAGACAGGTTGATGTAGACTTCAGTAAAAATTTAGTTTTATATGTTGTCCTTTTAGTTGTGATTTGTCAAGCTCTTTCAGGATAATGAAGCCACTAAATAGGGAATAAAGGAGGATTATTATTTTTCTTCCAGGTAAAGTATGTTTCATGATTTTCATAGCTGTTGCTACAATCTGGCAGTGGATTCCTGAAAGACAGTATGTAGTTGTAATGCAGTTACTATAACTATAACATATAATCTATTTTTTGTTAAAGGGAAAAAATTATTTGACATCATCAAAAGTTTGGAGATTGTGAAAATAGGTTCTTCAAATTGATAATCTGTGGTTATTCTATTCATGTGAAATGAACCTCATTGATTAGAATTTTACATGATAGCTAGATCCTTATTTTACAATTTAACAGTTTGAATTGTTCAGGGTTCCATCTTTAAGCAATTACATATATTGTTGAAGGGCCTGCAGAATACTTGAGGCCAGTGGAACCTCCACTGAAACAGTGTCCATCTGGTTGAGTCAGTATATGAGGTCAGTGGAGACATTAAAAAATGTCGAAACACATGGTTTCAGTCTTTGAGTAGAGATCTTCTGAGCCATTGAACAAAGATGCATGATTATACATGGATTTAATATTTTGTGATTGTCAAATTGTGGACTCATAATTTTAAAGGAAAAGTGGGAAACGATAATGGAATAGATCAATTTCATTTCAGTTGCTCAGTTTCACTAATCTCCATGCACAACCAATTGCATATTCAGACATCTACTTCTCTGCTTTACATATCTGACTTTTTCCCATTTTGTGCCGCTGCCATTTTCTAGTCCCTTGAGTCTAATTTCCAAATTATGAGTTCTCTACTTATTGCCAATATTGGCTAAAAATTTGAGACACAATAACCCTCTACATCCTTCATAATGCCAGATAACTGATTTCTGCCCTTTTAACACAATCGGATGTGATATTGGCAGTCTAAATTAATATTCTACATGATACTATACATCCATTCTTAATTTTTAAAATAATTTAAAGCTTCTGTTTTTGCATTTGCAATTAAACGAGTGATTACTGGACATCAATTTTAATCTGAGTATTTACCTATTAGATGGAATGGTTCTGATATTTTCATTGATTTTTTAGAAAATAAGTTATGATTGTTACCAACAGAAAATGGTCATGATGCGAATTGCCCCATCTGAATGGAGCCATCTGCGAGCCACAGTGAAATTCACAGTATGAGCATTTCTAAATTGGTGACAATGCTACCAGATTGCTGAATAGTCCTCCCATAGTCCCAATCTTCTAACCTTAGACTTCTTTATAATTGTAATGGTATAATTGCTCGAACACTATATTCAGTACTCTTGTATTTTTCTCTTGCACTGACTGTTGTGTTTGTGTATGGCTTAATTGTACTCGTGTATAGAACAATATGACTGGATAGCACACAAACATAGCATTTCACTGTATCACGTGACAGTAATAAACCGTTCCAATTTACTGTTAAAGCTTCTGTTTCCAGCAGGGCCATTCTGAGATAAACAGGGACCATGACATCAGTGCTATTGTTTAACAGTGATGGAAAACACTTTGAAGCATGCTGGTAAAGTTGATTGACACTCCCCATGTTAAAAGACCGAGTCTATCCAGCCTCTCCTTATAAATGCAACCCTTCATATCCATCAACATCCTTCTAAATCTTTTTTGCACTCTTAATGTTTAATGACATCCTTCCAATAGCTGAACAACCATATCTGTGCACAGTACCCCAAAGGTGGCCTCCACAATTCCTGTATTTAATACAGGCACTCCTTGACTTACATAGTAGGTGACTTACATAAACTTGGACTTACCTAAACAATTCACAATAGGTGGTCCCTTTTCCAAAATGACATATTACTACAAGGAGGGGATGGCTTCCCTTCCATTTCATAGATATAAAAGCATTGCTCTTCCAATTTCGGCCACTGTCAGTGCAACATTGGGAAGGCGAGTGAGAATGAAGAAAGTGGTGGAGAGCAACTCCTGGTCTACATCTTCACAAGGTGCACCAGCTGCATACTTGCACCATCGACGTCGAGTTATAAGGTGAAATGACACAAGGTGCTGGAGTAACTCAGCGGGTCAGGCAGCATCCCTGGAGTGCACGGATGTTTTGGGTCAGGACCCTTCTTTAGACTGATTGCTGAGTTACTCCAGCACATTGTGTCCTTTGCTTATTAACCAGCATCTACAGTTCTTTGTTTCTACCTAGTTTTAAATTCCGACTTGTAAAACCTGCCTTGCATAAGGGTTTACAGAATCTAATCTTTACGTAAGTTGGGGAGTGTCTGTACTCTGACCAATGATGGTTAACATGCCAAACATCCTCAGCATCCTATTACCACTTTCATGCAACTATATACCTGCACCCCTAGTCCCTCTGTTCTGCAACACTCCCCAGGACCTACCATTTACTGTGGATGCTCTGCCCGGATTTCTCTTACCAAAAGACATTCATACATAATAATACATAAATGTATTATTTTGAATGGAACTTCATCTGACATTCCTCTGCCCATTGGCCTAGGCCCTAGTTGGTCAAAATCTCTTGTAATTTTGGATAATCTTCTTCACTGTCATCAACAAACATTAATTATTCCGTACATTCTCTTCCAAATTGTTAACATAATTAATAAACAAAGTGGATCCAGCACCAATCCCTGTGGCCCACCACTTGTTACAGGTCTCCAGTCTCAAAACTCACCCTCTACTACCACCCCTATCTCCTACCATGAAGCCAATTTTGTATCCAATTGGCTAGCTCACCTTGGATCTCATGTGATCTAACCATCCAGGCCAACCTACCAGGGGTACCTTGTCAAAGGCCTTGCTAAAGCCCATGTAGACACTGCATTGCATTCACTAAGCGTTTTGGTGACCTCTCAAAAACACAACTCGAATCAAATTCATGAGACATAGTTAGTCACTAATCAGTCCTTGCCTTTCCAAATGCATTTAGATCCTTTCTGGCACCGCGCTTGTGGTTATTGATGAAAATATCTCAACTGGGGCTGCACAATTTGATTCCTAGCTCCCCACAATGTCTGCCAATACATTTGATCAGGTCCTAATATCTTTAATATATCTTGACACGCATGAAAGATCAATCTAGTAATAGAAACTAAGAGCGCATTACAAGATTTGACGAAAATCTGAAGGTGGGCGGCGCGACTCTCGTCAGCAGCGGCCTCTGCAATCCGTCTGTCTTTTTTTATTATTTTTGTCTCGTTTTTATGTAGTTTTTATTATTTTTTTGTCGGGGTATGTGTGTAGGGGGGTGGGGGTGGGGGGGGGGAAACTTTAATATCTTTCCCCTGCACGGGAGACCCGACCTTTTCTTTGTCGGGTCTCCGTTGTCGTTGGGGCTGGGCAACATGGAGCGGCCTCCAGCAGGAACGACCTGGGGCTCCAGTTGCGGAGCTGCGGACTACTCACCGTCACGGGGCTGGCCGAGTCCGGAGCGGGTGGAGCTGTGGTGGAAACAATCGCTGCTGCTACCCGACCCCCGGAGATTCAGAGGCTACAACCGCGGGTCTGGCGGACGGCAACACCGGAAGTCCGCGGGTCCCTGGGGGGAGACCGCTTTTCGGGGCTTCCGCAGCGGCGACTTCTCCCGCCCGAGTTGCGGGGTTGAAGAGCACCTGGAGCGGGGCTTTACATCGTCGCCCCGCGCGGCTTGGAGTGGCCGCGGGAGTTTGCGAGCGCGCGCCGGGGCTCTAACACATAGACCCGGTGCGCGACCTTGCATTAACCGGCGTGGCTTTAATGGCCGGGGGATAATCACCATCGCCTGCCGGGGGCTTTGACTTTGACTCTGACATCGGGGGGGGAGTGCAGTGGAGAGATACGTTTTTTTGCCTTCCATCACAACGCTGTGATGGATGTATGTGTAAATTGTGTTGTGTCTCGGGTCTTCTTCGTTTTGTAATGTATGGCTGCAGAAACAATATTTCGTTTGGACCTCAAGGGGTCCAAATGACAAATTTGTCCAAATGACAAATAAATAATAATTGAATTGAATTGTACATGGGTTATGATTTGGAATGACATTGTACTTCAAAACATTAAATATTTCACAATGAGCTAAGAAAGTCATGAAAACCAATTTACCATTCTACAGTATTGATTTCCAGTTTGTCAAGTTCATATCTTGAAAATGTATTGTAGCGTCTCTGCTCCACATTGTATAGGCACCACTTTAGACTTGTCCTTATTTGGTAAGATGTAATGTGGGAGTGGGAACAATGAATATTTAATACTTGGCCCCTGTGATGCTCAACATTGAAATAGAATTTTAAAAGGGACCTGTTAAATATACAGGCACCTCGCATTTTACAAATGTTTGATTTATGCATTTTTGAAATAATGCACTTGTGTAATTAATACCAAAACCAAATTTATGTGCTGCATAATTAGGTATGCAGGAGTAGGTAATTATATTATTAATTTATTTAGAATTGTTTTAGAATTACATGCTGCTTTTCAGGAACTTAACCCCTGCGTAAAACGTGCGGTACCTGTATTTGGTTGCGATTTATGATCCTGTAAAAGTGTTTGGGCTTAGGTTGATAAATAATTTTAAAACTCTGGAGAAGTTAATTCAAGAAAAACACTGGTAGGTTAAACTTCTGCAGTACTGGTCAGAAATGGATAATCTTTATCAGTTACTTGTGCAACAAAGCAGATTCACAAGCAAATCATGAATATTATCTGTATTGATCTGCGTTGATCTGTACTGGTGCAATTTGAGGCCATGTTTTCAAACATGGGAAGTCGCCAAATGATGGACAGGTAGTTCTTTACAGAAATACTGTGTGAGGGGAAATGGTATTTTAAGTGTAGATGTAGGTATGTATCTCCATGTAATATAGAGGAAGACTCACAGGTCCCCACCCAACGAGCTGGACTGAATAGGTTTGTCCAGGATGTAGTAAGGAAACAAGAGAGTGAGATGACAATTTTTTTTCCCACACCTTTTTTTAGTGTATCGTAAGATTTTACTTTAATGCTCCCCTTTCTCTTATTTTTATAACCAGTCCATTATTTCCCATTCTATTTTTCAAGCCCTCTATTCTCTCCTTCTACTTCTTCTCATTCCCTTATCCCTCTGATGACCCTTCCTCTCCCTCCCCCCACACCGCATTCATCTTTCCTACTGTTTGTCAATCACCATTTTGTTGCTCTGAGAGAGAAATGGTTCTGGGATTGGACCAGGTCAGACACATTCCTTGCCTTCAGTGGACAAACAAGATTCCCAAGACAGGGGTAGGGTGTGGAGGGGATTATGATAATCACTGAATTCCATCTGTCAGGTAGATAAGCCATGTTTATAATATTTACATCCTATACTTTTGGTTAAGCTTTATTTGTTAAGCTTTAAAAAAAAAAAAAGTTTAAAGCAGAATATTGCATGCTAGAAATCTGAAATGAAAGCATAAATTGCTGAAAATAATGAACAGGTCAGGCAACATCTTTGAGGAGAACATGAAAATATCATGTATTTTATGTCACCCAACAAGATCATCCCTCAGCATCAATTTCCTGCAGTAGCCCAATATCTCTGAGGGATGGGAAGAGATGGGACCCCATTGATAAGTTATTTAGCAGACATGTTAACTTTATTTTGCACATCAGAGATGCTACATTGGCATTTTTCAAGTGACGGTGAGTTGGATTGGCATTATTACTTTGCAGTTTATGTTCTTGACAAACTCTGACAATATGAACTGACAATAAAATTCTGCCAGGTCAACCGTTCCACTAATCCAATGCTGAGAATCAGCATTCAAAATTAAATGAAAATAAGAAACCATTTAATCTTGCTTAGAAATTAAAACTTGTTTAGAAATTAAAAGGAATTTTATAAAACTTTAAAACACTAAAAGTTCAGTTTTTCTAATTCTATTTCCACTGTTTAAACTTCCAGTCAAAAGGACAAGATGGCATTGACTGATTTGTTTACAGTTGAAATTTGCTGTTCTGCATTAGCCAACAAATACCATGGTGAAGCAATGGGATAGGTTATTTTCTTCCCCCTGCACTGTTGAGCAGCTAGCAGTTAAATTCAACTTGGGTTCTCTCAATGGGAAAAAAACAGTAAATGTTCAGGTTGAAATTGCTAATCTGTCAGCACTTCTGTACATATTTCCTAGTCTTAAAGAATATTTTGCAGGATAAGGCTGTCCTGACGTTAGGAATATGAAATGTACGATACATATGATAAAACTTTATTCATCCAAGGAGGGAAATTGGTCTGGCAACAGTCACAACACGCAACAAGGCACACAAAAAACATGAAATTAAAAGTGAAAACAAAAAGAAAAAGACAAGCGACTGTTGGCTGGCTGCTGTGTGCACAGTGCCTTCACCGGAACAAACAAACAAATGAACACAGACCTATCCCCTGGGAAGAGGATTCTAAACTAGAGTGCCCTCCCCCACACTGGGCCCTCCTTTGTTCTCCCACTGTCTCTCATGGCGGTCCCCCAATGCCGGGTCCTCCATTGTTCTTTATGATGGTCCCCCCACGCTGGGTCCCCATTGTCTTCCACTCCCGCCTCTTCCCCCCTCATGCTTATCGACCGTCGATCGCGAGGCCCCACCGCCACCGAGTTTCTCGCTGCCGCTGAGGCCCCCGATGCTCCCGTTGCCTCCGAGGCCCCCGCTGCCAAGGCTCCCGTTGCCGCTGAGGCCCCACTACTGCCGGGGCTCATGTTGCCGTAGAGGCTCGCGCTACTGCCGAGGCACCCGCCGCCGAGGCTCCCATCGTCGCCTCCACTAAGGCTCCTTCGGCACAGGCAGGCCTCGCTGCCCGGCTTCTCCGCAGTCCCCTGGGAGGCCTGTGGGGTGAGTCGGGCCTACCGGGGCGCGTACATAGTTTATGTGTACTTCATTTAAAACAAAAAATTGAAAAGGCATGGCTGTCTAATTATCAGCATTTGTTGAGCAATAAAGATAAATATTGTAGATAATAGTTAATTTTTTGGTATAAGAATTTGCCCCAAGATCAAGTAATACTCTGAAAAAATTAAATTGAGTGCAGCGGTGCATAATTTTAATTGGGTAGCTATTCAGGCAATGATAAATCATCCTTCAATTTTATTGTATTACCTCATAAAAACTGTTTCAATATATATGACAAAAATTGGAAAAAAAAAGAAAGTTTAAACACCCAGCGGTTAATTAGATTCAAGTAATTTGTATTTATTTGTTAAATTGTTTCTTTTGAGTCAGAAAGCTATACAATTAATAATTAGTTTTTTTAATAGTGCGAAGTGTGCAACATGGTGAATGATATGTGCTGTGTAAATGTGGCCCCTTCTTGCCCTCCTCCATAAATGTGAGTAGGTTTTACAGCTAGAGGGCTTTGTGCCAAGCAGAACAGGTTTTACTTGTCTGTGAAGATTTATACCACGGTGCAATGCATGACTGTCTTTGCATAGGTCATTTCGGAGGTCAATGAAATGAATGTACACGACAAGCCTTGAGCCATTACTATCTTGTCTGCGAGGTAAAAAAAGTAGTTGGCTGACATAAGGATAAAACATTACTAGAAAATCAACTACGGTGTAGGTCATTGACCATATTACTTTTTAAATTTTGAATGAATACAGAAAAGTATTGAATTGATTTGAAAAAGATTGACTTTCTGGCAAACCGCCAGTTTTGTGAAGGGAGGGACAGGGTGCAATGATTAATTGGGTTTTGCGAAGTGTTGCAGCAAATGTCTGATTGGCACCAACATGTGCAATGGCAACTGGTAGAATACAGCCCTAACAAACCTCCCAGTATATAATTGTACATTTTATACATTTTTCCACAATAACAACTGTATTTTAACCCATTCATTATTAAAGCTGTCGCTTTTCATCAGCCACTTGGCACTTCCGTGCATACCAAATCATTGTTGATGGTAAGCATTTATGAGAAGAGTGTAAACCGATTGAATTGAGCAGTTATTTCACTTTTAGTATTTGTATAAAATGTAAATTAATTTTATTTAAGTTACCATTAATTTCAGCAAAGGGCTTTCTGCATTCCACCATTATGTGGGCAGGAAATAGGCATAATTTTCACATAAGTTGTTACACTTTCAGCTATTTGGTGTTTTCTCTGGGTTTTGAAATTCTTCTGGGACACTGAGTAAGTGGAAAAAATGCATCAGAATTCATGAAGTCTTTGCTAATGATAATAAGTTAAACACAATGTGGCTTATTTTCTGCTTAGTCTATTGAGAGTCTGTTAAATTGATATCAATTTTTATTTTTGAAGTTCCCTTCAGGTTTACTCATTCTTCTCCATATGAGGTTCAATGCTTTATAATGAATGAAATGAGTAATTCTGGATAGCCAGTAACACATTTTCACTTATAACTGGAGGTGTACAGGCTCAGTGAGAAACACTTCATTTGCTACTTTAATAAGAATGTAAACCAGAATTGTAATGTCTGTTACATTGGTTAGCACTTGTTCTTAAATTTGTCACATGAAATGAGTTCATATCAGGATACATTTCTGAAGTAGGATACATACTAGTCCGAAGGAACAGTCAATTAATATGCAGTGAGATGGTGTTGAATTTCATCAGCAATGTCTGTCTTTACTGAGAAATGTGAGAAATATTCCATGTCTTTAAGATTTGAATGTTGTTGTTCAGTAGGTGATAGGGCTAGGGTGTTAAGAACATAGGTAGAGACATGAGCATTTAGTTTAAGGCCCCTTTTTGCATATGCTTCAGTGAACAAGTCAACAAAAACTTGGAGTTCGGTCTTTAAGTGTGCATGTTCACAAGCCCTGTCTACATGTTGCAGCTCATTGACTGTGGCTGGAATGACCTTGGTTTTAGAGGTTAACAAAGCTAAGTTTATTGAAGGGGAGATGCAATATTGTGGCGTGAAATAATGAGATTTGCTTGACCCCAATGTTTGCAGGTATTGAGTGTGTGGTTAAAATAATGCTTGTATATCATTTATTAATTTGTTAATAAATTAATTGGTTAGCATTTTATTATATGATTAATTAATTCACTTTTTAACAATTATATTTACCTGTATGTATCACACATACAGGTAAGCTGCAGATGCTGCTCAACTCACCAAGTTTCTTAGGCCATGGGCCAAGGTGCCAAAAGGACTCTAGATTTTAACTTTCGTGACACATGTCTGGTATCTACTTGAAATTTGGCACAGATTTAGATAAAACATCATTGATAAGTAATTCATAACTCGTCAGTGCAAAAAAGTTACACACTAATTAATTAAGCTAATTAGAAAAAGTAACCGCGCCCTCTTGTGCTCAATAATATATAGCTGTATATGGGAACATTGAATACGGAACTGCCGCAGAGGTCCCGGGTTTCACCGGCTCCTGAACCCGCCTAAATAATGGGTGAGGGCAGAACCTGTGCATTCCCCAGTTTAATGAACCCCACTGACTGCCAGTGTGCTGAGTGGGGGTCACGGCCATAGTGGGACTGGGGCAGTGCCAGGCTGGGGGAAGGCTAAGGCATCTTCCACTGAGAGGAAAATACCTAACCCTAACCCTAACCCGCCCCCCTTCCAGAGCTGCCCACGGCTGGAGCTGGAGCCACTTTGGGACCCGCTGTGGGCTCTGTACGTGTGGCCGCTCAGCGCGTCCACCTCGGCCAGCATGCCCTTCTGGATCATCAGCGACGCCACGATTACACCGAATGTCAACATGGTGGGGAGTAGCACTGCCCTGCACGCCGTCCGGGCCGCCTTCAGCACCCCCATAGTGCCGGCTCCGTCAGTCCGCCCGCTCGCTGCAACACTGGCCGGCCATCAGCCCGACCGACCCCTCACTGCACCCACCTGCCGGCCGACAGCCCGACCAACTGACTGACCCCCTCTCTTCCACCCCCCCCCCAACTGCTGTTCAGCTCGGCCCAGGGCCGCCTTCAGCACCCCCATAGCGCCAGCTCCATCACGGAAGTACTCAGGAAAAGAAAACGGCTGCGGGCTGGATGTTTTCGGGTCACGGGCAGGATCTGGCCCGTTGGCCGTAGGTTGTCGACCCCTGCCCTCTTCCACTGAGAGGAAAATGCCTAACCCTGACCCTAACCCTCTTCCACTTAGAGGAAAATGCCTGACCCTGACCCTAACCCTAACCTTGACCCTAACTCTGACACTAACCCTAACCCTGACCCTGATCCTAACCCTAGCTCTACATTTACTACAACTACATCTACTACAAACCCACTGACTCCCATGGCTATCTGGACTACACTTCTTCCCACCCTGCTTCCTGTAAGGACTCTATCCCCTACTCCCAATTCCTCCGTCTACGCCGCATCTGCACCCAGGATAAGGTGTTCCAAACCAGGGCATCAGAGATGTCTTCATTCTTTAGGGAACGAGGGTTCCCCTCTTCGACTATAGATGAGGCTCTCACCAGGGTCTTCTCTATATCCCGTAGCTCCGCTCTCACTCCCCATCCCCCCCAATCATAACAAGGACAGAGTCCCCCTTGTCCTCACCTTCCACCCCACCAGCCGTCACATACAACAGATAATCCTCCAACATTTTCACCACATCCAACGGGATACCACCACTGGCCACATCTTCCCATCTCCTCCCCTTTCGGCTTTCCGCAGAGACTGCTCCCTCCGTAACTCCCTGGTCAATTCGTCCCTTCCCACCCGAACCACCCCCTCCCCTGGTACTTTCCCTTGCAACCGCAGGAAATGCTACACTTGTCGCTTTACCTCCCCCCTTGACTCCATCCAAGGACCCAAGCAGTCTTTCCAGGTGAGGCAGAGATTCACCTGCACCTCCTCCAACCTCATCTATTGCATCCGCTGCTCTAGGTGTCAGCTGCTCTACATCGGTGAGACCAAGCGTAGGCTTGACGATCACTTCGCCCAAGACCTCCGGTCGGTTCGCACTAACCAACCTGATCTCCCGGTGGCCCAGCACCAACTCTCCCTCCCATTCCCAATCGGACATTTCTGTCCTGGGCCTCCTCCATGGCCAGAGTGAGTCCCACCGTAAATTGGAGGAGCAGCACCTCATATTTTGCTTGGGCAATTTACACCCCAGCGGTATGAACATTGACTTCTCCAATTTCAGGTAGTCCTTGCTTTCTCCCTCTTTCCCATCCCCTTCCCAGCTCTCCCACAGCCTACTGTCTCCGCCTCTTCCTTTCTTCTTCCCGCCTCCCCCCCCACCTCCACATCAGTCTGAAGAAGGGTCTCGACCCAAAACGTCACCTATTCCTTCGCTCCATAGATGCTGCCTCACCCGCTGAATTTCTCCAGCATTTTTGTCTATCTTCTACATTTTTATTTATCATTTTTATTTCGCAGTTCAGAACATCATAACTTGATAAAAATAAAACAGTTGTAAAACAAAATTATCAGCAAATGGTTAACTTTACCTTTATTCCTTCAAAACCTTGCTATTGTTGTGATGTTATTAGGAGGCAGCCATGATCCCAGTGTGTTCGCTGCCTAGCTAGCATGAAACAAAGCGTGTGATTGGTCAATTGGCGTCCGTCTCAAGTTAAACGTGCTTTGATTGGACAATTACTACTCAGAAAATTTGAGGTTTTTCTCATATTTTAAAAATATGTGCAGGTTTTGTTCTTGACGTGTTTCAGGTATGATTTCTATAATATTTTTACACAATATGTTATAAATACAGGTAGATATGTGCTCCAGAGGTTTGTTTTTTCGCTCCAGTTTCTTGTGTCTCCATCTGTTTTGGTGATGTGCATGGAAAAGGAAATGTTAGGATGCTGGAGATAACTTGCAGCTCTTTTTTGATATCATACTATGACATTGTTTATATCCAACTGAGAGGAAAGGTGGGGCAACTGTACCTTGTCTCATCCTTAAGAACTTCATTCTCTCAGCGCTGTGCTTATGTGATAGCCGAGATCCTTATGGTGAGATCTCTGAAATGTGAAGAAACCACGATCTTCTGAAAAGAGGTTAAACTCCACCAATTGACCCATGCCTGATGAGTACATACAATGCAGTAAGAGCCTACTGTCAGTATACACATTTAATCTACTTAGAACTACATTTTGTGTAATTATTAAGAAAGTTAAACTTACTCTTCGATTGCTAACAGCATTTCTACTGGTGTCTTCATTTAAATGTGACTCTTTTGTTTCTGAAAGCATTTCGCTGAACCCACATTGTTATTGCAGCTGCTGCATGTGTTTGCTCTGTCAGCTGAAAGTCATCTCAGAAAGATTTCTCCCTGCCCCCACCCATCTAAGTCCATTTCAATTTGTGCGAATTCCTTGAACATTGCAGACACACCTTTGGAATAAGATATTTTGCTTCCCTAAACAAAGAAAAAGCACTTGAAAAACACAGTTGGAGGTTTTTTGCCCCTTTACAAAATTCTTGTTACCTTTCAGTAAGTGAAGATATAGTTTGTAAATAGTTTAGTAGCATTGTCTTTTTGTGATGGTATGTGTACCTGTACCTCTAAAAAGTTAAAAACTTGATTGATGCACAGCAGCCAATATCGGCACGTGAACTGTTATATGTGTACTGGCATCTTTTTGTCTACCAAAAAAGTAATGGTTAGTAGTGTGAGCTGGCAAGAACCAGAGATATTGGTAAATTTTAATCTAATTTGCAAAATAACAATTATCTTCACACAATGAAAGTTATCATTAGATTCTGAGCAAATGTCAGTTTTAAATTGAAGGCACAAGAGACTGCAGATACTGGAATCTGTTGCAAAAATGAGTATCTAGAAGGAACTGAACTAGTCAGGCAGCATTTGTAGAAGGAAATGAAGAGTTAAAGTTTTGGATCGAGTCCAATTCTTCACCTGATTACAGAATCTGCAGTCTTTTGTTCTCCACTCATCACCTACTTCCCCTACTACTACTCTTTCAGTCTCAGTGAAGTGTCTCACCCGGAAACATTGACTGTCCATTTCCTTCCACAGATGCTGCCTGACCTGCTCTGTTGTTTAATTGTGTAAACCATGAATTTATTTATCCAAAACCAAATTTTATACTGCAGCCTGAATTTTAAAATGTGTAAAATTTATAAAATAATATTTCACTCACTTTCATGGAGTCATACAGCTTGGATACAGGTCCTTTGGTCCAACTAATCCATGCTGACCAGTATGCTCCATCTAAGCTAGTGCAATGTTTCCTTAGAAACCCCTCGTACAAAAACCATTAATAATGACAAAATATAGTATATTTGGGCTGACTTTCACAACTCAAAATAATTCCTGTAACTACTTTCATTTTATTTTTGAAAACTGTTTGAAGTGTTTGGGGGGGAAAGACTTCAAGACTTTAGAACTAATTAGAACTGCAAATGAACAAAAACATTGTTATCCTCCAACATCACCTCAGGTGCCTGTGGAATTATTGACTGCAAGATAGAGATAATTTAGACTCTTAAGTCTAAATTAAAGAGGTGTGCTACAATATACACTTCATCTTTGTCAGAAGACTAATGCGTTAATTATTGTCATGCTTGAACGCAAGTATTTAAACAAGCTGCCTTCATGTTCGTGACTAATACTGCAGGAGATCAATTGCTTTGTCAAAGACCAACTTTGTTAACAAACAAAGTTATGAGCATCACAAAAAGACTTAAATAATTAGTTAAACTATTGATGGCCCAGAACTTCCTCCACCTAAACGAGAGTAAGTCTGAGGTCATCCTTCTCGGCCCCTCGGACTCAATCAAAATGATAGCAGGCAGTCTTGGAAGCCTTACCCCACTACTCAAACCTCACGTCAAAAACCTTGGCGTGATATTTGACTCAGCACTGAAATTTGACAAACAAGTCAATGCCGTGGTAAAAGCTAGCTTCTTTCAGCTTCGGACGATAGCTAAAATAAAACAATTCCTCCACTTTGATGACCTCGAAAAGATCATCCACACATTTATCTCCTCCCGCCTGGATTACTGCAACGCCCTTTACACTGGCATCAGCCAATCTTACCTGTCCCGCCTGCAACTGGTCCAAAACGCCGCAGCGGGACTCCTGACGGGCACCCGAAAAAGGGACCACATCACCCCGATCCTGGCCTCTCTCCACTGGCTCCCTGTGTGGTTCCGTATACATTTCAAGATCCTCCTCTATGTCTACAAAGCCCTCAATGGGCCTGCCCCCACCTACATTAAAAGTCTTCTTACCCACCACTCCACCTCCAGGTCCCTCAGATCGTCCGACTTGGGGTTGCTGAATAACCTGCGGTCTAGGCATAAGCTCAGGGGCGACCGCGCCTTTGCGGTTGCAGCTCCTAGACTGTGGAACAGCATCCCCCTTCCCATCAGAACTGCCCCCTCCATCAACTCTTTTAAGTCAAGACTACAAACTTATCAATACTCCCAAGCCTTTCTTGACGTCCTCTGAGCGAGGGCTATATGTATATATGTATGTCGTTTGTTTGTTTATACTATTCTGATAACAAATGTAAAGCACTTTGGCCAACGAGAGTTGTTTTTTATATGTGCTATATAAATAAATGTGACTTGACTTGACTTGACTAAACGGATTATTCCTAAAATGTTGTCAAGTGTTAGCTAAGGGTTAAATTTACATTAATTCATCTTTATTCAAATTGATATATTTGGTCTGCACAAGAAGGTCTTTTAAACTCGGGCTCAGTCTTTATGTCACTACCTCTTGGATGATTTTATTCTTACATTGTCTGACATTTTTGTTTCAGTTCATCCAAAAAAATATAACATGGGTCCGAGCATTTTTGTGAAATGTGGAGCACTTGTTGTTCCATGGTGGTTACCTGTTTTATCGTTTAGTATTTTTTTTGTCTGAGTCCATGGGACATTACTGCAAGCGAAATTTTTAATTGTAACTCTACCTCACTTTACCTGTGCATGTATAATGTAAACTCGGCTTGATTTGCATCAATGTTTCTTATTCAACGCCTGAAATTGGGAAATGTAATTGATCTGCTTCCAATTTCCACCTCTCTCTTTCTTTCATGTGGTTCATCTTTGGCCGTTCTCTTCCCTTGAACAAAATACAAACTTCTGGAGGAGCTCAGTGGGCTAGGTGGTATCTGTGGAGGAAAAGGACTAACAGCGTTTCAGGTTGCAACACAAAACTGTGCCTGTCCATTTCTCTCCTTATATACTTATATACTGACAATAGACAATAGGTGCAGGAATAGGCCATTCAACCCTTCAAGCCAGCACCGTCATTCAATGTGATCATGTACCCCGTTCCTGCCTTCTGCCCATATCCCCTGACTCCGCTATCTTCAAGAGCCTTATCTAGCTCTCTCTTGAAAGTATCCAGAGAACCGTCCTCCACTGCCCTCTGAGGCAGAGAATTCCACTCTCAACTCTCTTGTGAAAAAGTTTCCTCATCTCCGTTCTAAATGGCTACACCCTTATTCTTAAACTGTGGCCCCTGGTTCTGGACTCCCCCAACATCGGGAACATGTTTCCTGCCTCTAGCGTGTCCAAACCCTTAATAATCTTATATGTTTCAATAAGATTCCCTCTCATCCTTCTAAATTCTAGAGTATATAAGCCCAGCTGCTCCATTCTCTCAGCATATGACAGTTTTGCCATCCCGGGAATTAACCTTGTGAACCTACGCTGCACTCACTCAATAGCAAGAATGTCCTTCCTCAAATTAGGGGACCAAAACTGCACACAATACTCCAGGTGTGGTCTCACTAGGGCCCTGTATAACCACTTGCCTCACTGAGTTCCTCTAGCAGTTTGAATAAGCTGGAATCTTGAGAAAAACAGTCTTGTGTATCTAATTCTCTTCCCTTCTTTCACTTGTTTTTCTGGGCATAAAATTCGTACTTGGCTTTTAACTTGGGATACTTTATTATCTGCTGATGATATAATTGCCTTTACATTGATGTAATCAATTACAGGATTGGTGACTGCTTTGTCGATCACTACTTTCAGTCTGAAAGCTGCAAGTTTCCAGTCACTTCTGGCAGTTGATCTCTACCTGACTTGCACACTGCTCTCCCTGCTGCTGGCTTTTTACATTGTTTCACTGGAACTCAATTTAATCTGAAGGAACACCACGTTATCCTTTGTTTTGACATGTTATGCTATAGAGGACAGTAAATATTTTGTACATATTATATTCAACATTGCAGTTAAACTCCAATAATCCACTGTCTGATTATTCAGTTGCCAAGACTTGAGGGCCTGAGCAAAAGGGAGAGGTTTGGCAAGTTAGGACTTTATTCCTTGGAGCACAGGAGGGTGAGGGCTGATTTTAAATAGGTGTATAAGATCATGAGGTGAAAAAGAGAGGGTGAATGCAGAGTCTTTTACCCAGAGTAGGGGAATCAAGAACCAGAGGACATAGGTTTAAGGTGAGAGGGGAAAGATTTACACACAGGGTGGTGGATATAAGGAACGAATGGCCAGAGGAGGTAGTTGAGGCAGATATTATAACAACACTTTTGGACAGCTATATGGACAAAGTATTTAGAGGGTTACGAGCCAAACACAAGCAGGTGCATCTTGGTCATTGTGGTCAAGTTGGGCTGAAGGGCCTGTTTCCGTGCTGTATGGCACGATGACTATTTAGAATTCCTGTTATTTGGCACCTAGCCGACCAGGTGTTATTTGCCATGCTCCCTACCAGATTGCTAGGGCTCCAATTCTGGTGCTTCCTTCCAACACACTGGGGTCCTGGTTCACACATTCTCTATGTACATCCCTGCATCCTGAAATGACTTATTTATTCCAACTCTTTGTCTATGTGACAGCCAGTTTCAATCTGTGTTAACATGGACCCTCCTATACGTTGGTGTCTTAATTTATGCACCAGTTTCTTGCGTCGCACTTTGTGAAATGCCTTTTGGAAATCTATATTCATGACATCTCCAGATTCCTCTCTCGCTCTCCTTGACATTCCTCAAATAATTTGAGAACATTTGTCAAACATGATTCATCTTTCATAAAACCAAGTTGAATCTGTTTCATTATATTCTGCCTTCCCAAATTAGATTAACTCCAGCATCTTCCCAACAATATATAAATTGAACTTACTTGCTGATAGTTCCCTGCCCTCTGTCTTCCTCCCATTTTATACAAGGAAATCACATTGCTGTTTTTCAGTCGTTTGGTATCTTTCTGGAATTTAGTGAGTTTTGCAAATTTTCGACCAATTTTCGTGGTGGGAGGGGGAATACTTTTGATGGAAAATCTAGGTTACTCTGTAAATGTCTTTAAAATGATTCTTACAAACTTTGATTTGGCTATTTCCTTAAAGCAGACAGTAGCTTTACTTTTTCAATTGTAATAGTTTTGAAATGGCACTGGTGCTTCATGCTTTTAAGTATGAAATTTGTATTTATTTGAGGAGTACTCCTCCTAATGTGCAAAATATTTTGTAAACAGGGTCAGCAAATATCCTTGCAGCCTGTGCCAAAGATAGAAGAGGCCTTGTATATGTACCAACCATTACAGATGGAGATGTTTGGACCTGAAGTTCCAGAATATGAGCTGCTTGGAACACAAGGGTAAGGAATAAATTCAAATTTGCACAATAATTACCTGTCTGGTTCTTTTAAGGATTCAGTGGAAACATAGAAACAGGGCTCTAACTTAACTTTTTTTCTCTGTTTCCAGCCGGGCAATCAAGGCAGCTTTTTAGGTTGCCAAATGACAGTTTAGGTGGTCATTTAAGACAGCTTGCATGACGCGTGCGATAATGTGCTCGGACGAAGTGCGTAGTTACCAGTCAGAATTGTGCTCATTGAAGCATTCACATATTATTTCTGCTTCAAATAAAGTCACAAACTAAACATATTCACCAATCAAGACATGATATATACCACAATGACCTGCAGCAAAATTACAATACAGTATCTCAACTCTTTTTACACGTTGCAATGAATGCAATTTCTATTATCTCTTTCCACTTCCAAACAAAAATGTGGTTGGATAATTCAGTGTATGATCAACCTCGGTGAGACCAAGCGCAGGCTTGGCGATCGCTTCGCACAATACCTCCATTCAGTTCGCAATAACCAACCTGATCTTCCGGTGGCTCAGCACTTCAACTCCCCCTCCCATTCCAAATCCGACCTTTCTGTCCTGGGCCTCCTCCATGGCCAGAGTGAGGCCCACCGCAAATTGGAGGGCAGCACCTCATATTTCGCTTGGATTGTTTACATCCCAGCGGTATGAAAATTGGCTTCTCCAATTTCAGGTAGTCCTTGCTTTCTCCCTCCTTCCCCTCCCATTTCCAGCTCTCCCACAGCCTGCTGTCTCCTCTTCCTTTCTTTTTCCCGTCCCCAACCCCCCCGACATCAGTCTGAAGAAGGGTCTCGACCCAAAACGTCGCCTATTCCTTCGCTCCATAGATGCTGCCTCACCCGCTGATTTTCTCCAGCTTTTTTGTCTACCAACGGGATCCCACCACTGGCCACATCTTCCCATCTCCTCCCCTGTCGGCTTTCTGCAGACAGTAACTCCCTCTTCAATTCGTCACTTCCCACCCAAACCACCCCCTCTCTTGGCACTTTCCCTTGCAACCGCAGGAAATGCTACACATGTTGCTTTGACTCCATTCAAGGACCTAAGCAGTCTTTCCAGGTGCGGCAGAAGTTCACCTGCACCTCCGCCAACCTCATCTATTGCATCCGCTGCTCTAGGTGTCAGCTGCTCTACATCAGTGAGACCAAGCGCAGGCTTGGCGATCACTTCGCCCAACACCTCCGCTCGGTTTGCAATAACCAACCAGCACTTCAACTCCCCCTCCCATTCCGAATCTGACCTTTCTGTCCTGGGCCTCCACCATGAGTTTACACCCCAGCGGTATGAACATTGACTTCTCCAATTTCAGGTAGTCCCTGCTTTCTCCTTCCCAGCTCTCCCTCAGCCCACTGTCTCTGCCTCTTCCTTTCTTCTTCCTGCCGCCCACCCTCACATCAGTCTGAAGAACGGTCTCGACCCGAAACGTTGCCTATTTCCTTCGCTCCATAGATGCTGCCTCACCCGCTGAGTTTCTCCAGCATTTTTGTCTACCCATTCACACAAGTTCTGTTATCCCACTTTCCTCACCCATTGGGGGCAATTTTACAGAGACAAGTTAACCTACAAAGCCAATGCATCTTTGGGATGTGGGAGGAAACCCACATGCTTGCAGGGAGAATGTGCAAATTCAACACAGACAGTGCCCGAGGACAGCGTCGAACACAGATCTCTGTCATGTGAGGCAGCAAGTCTACCAGCTGTGCCACTATATTTTGTTTTCCAACACACAAAAAATTATACGTTGATAACTTTGGTTGCTGAAAAAAAAAGAAACTATTCATTTTCAGTCTTAAATCTCTAAGTGACGCTCTGTCCCCCTTTACAGCTACTGTATGTTTTAATTCAGTTCAAGACTATGGGGCAGTACATTGGCCATAAAGTTGTTGCCTAAAAGTGCCAGAGACCCGGAATTGATCCTGAAATGGGTGCTGTCTGTATGAAGTTTGCTCCTTTTCCCTTTGATCGCATGGGTTTTCTCCGGGTGCTCTTGTTTCCTTCCACATTCCAAAGGTGTGCAGGAACCGATTTCAGACCCAACCCAAAACGTAATATTTTCATTTTGTCCAGAGATTCTGTCTGACCTGTTGAGTTACTCCAGCTTTTTGTGTCTATCTTCAGTTTAAACCAGCATCTGCAGTTCCTTCCTGCACACACGATACTATACGATAGAACTTTATTAATCCCAGGAGGGAAATTGTGTGTGTGTGTGTGTATATATATATTACAGACACACACACACACACATTTATTTATATATAGTTATATATTCATATATAAATATACACTTTTGTTTTCTCGTTTATAACTTTGTTTACAGAGTACTATGTTTACATATTCTGTTGTGCTGCTGCAAGTAAGGATTTTATTGTTCTAACTGGGATGTGACTCTTGACTTACGTCGCTAATGTGTGGGATAGAACTAGTGTACGGGTGATCGGTGGTCGGCGTGGACTTGGTGGGCTGAAGGGCCTGTTTCCACGCAGTATCTTTAAATTAAACTGAAAACACTAAAGCCAGAGGGAGTCTAAAGAAGGGTCTCTACCCGAAATGGCTGCTCCATGGAGTTCCCCCGCACAATTAAAGCATGGAATAGTCTTCACCCTACCGTGGTTACCCAACCAGACACAACTAAATTTAAGGTAACTTTTTTTCCCAAGAACCCTTTTTTGCTTAAGTCCAAGTCAAGAGTCAAGAGAGTTTTATTGTCATGTATCCCAGATAGGACAATGAAATTCTTGCTTGCTGCAGCACAACAGAATATGTAAACATAATACAGAACAGGAGATAAAAGTTCAGTGTGTTTATATATCATAGACCTTATATATATACACAATAAATAAACAGATAAAGTGCAATAGGCTGTTATTGTTCAGAGTTTGAAGTTTGGTGGTGGACCCTCCACCATCTCCAGTTTAACTTCCATTTGGAATATTTTTGGAGGACCAGGAAATCTAGAAGCAAGAGTTACTCCAGCTCCAGGGAGTGATTCTGCATTGGTTTTCAGCGGTTGCGGCGAGGTGGTGACTGGACAGCAATGGCGGCCACAATGGAAAGGGAGGGAGAAAGTGCCCGGCGCCGACCAGTTGTCGTGGCAGTGCGCATGTGCAGGGCTGCCGATGATGTGATGGCCGTAGTTGTGCGCATGTGCAGGGGGAGGATGTGCAGGCCGTGGCAGTGCACATGTGCAGGGCGGCCGACCGTGCCGGCGGATGAGGAGCGGCCGGAGAGCGGAGACCCGGACACGGATGGCGGGCGGAGATGGAGAGTGACAGAGAGAGAGATAGAGAGGAGGGCCCGCTCAGAGTTGAACGCCAGATGTCCCGCGTGCTTGCCAAGCCGGGCAAAATGACACGACGTTTAGATTGCCTGGCGGCACTTTAGGTGGCCATTGGCACCCGGGCAACCGTTAATTTCGAGCCCGGAGAAACATAGAAAATAGGTGCAGGAGTCGGCCATTCGGCCCTTCGAGCCAGCACCGCCATTCAATATGATCATGGCTGATCATTCAAAATCAGTACCACGTTTCGACTTTTCCCCAGTGAATTGGCCTCCACTGCTTTCTGTGGCAGAGAATTCCACAGATTCACAACTCTCTGGGTGAAAAAGCTTTTCCTCATCTCAGTACTAAATGGCCTGCTTCTTATTCTTAAACTGTGACCCCTGGTTCTGGGCTCCTCCAACATCGGGAACATTTTTCCTACATCTACCCTGTCCAATCCTCTAAGAATTGTATATGTTTCTATAAGATCCGTTCTCATCCATATATATTCCAGCGAATACAAGCCCAGTTGTCAGTCCCACCATCCCGCGAATTAACCTCGTGAACTTAAGCTGCACTCCCTCAATAGCAATAATGTCCTTCCTCAAATTAGGAGAGCAAAATTGCACACAATACTCCAGGTGCGGTCTCACCATGGCCCTGTACAACTGCAGTAGGACCTCCTTGCTCCTAAACTCAAATCCTCTCGCAATGAAGCCAACATGCCATTTGCTTTCTTCACTGCCTGCTGCACCGGCATGCTTAATTTCAGTGACTGATGTACAAGCACACCCAGGTCTCGTTGCACCTCCCCTTCTCCTGATCTGACACCATTCAGATAATAATCTTCCTTCCTGTTCTTGCCACCAAAGTGGATAACCTCACATTTATCCACATTATACTGCATCTGCCCACTCACCTAATCTATCCAAGTCAACCTGCAGCCTCATAGCATCCTGCTTGCAGCTCACACTGACATGCAGCTTTGTGTCATCCACAAACTTAGAGATGTTACATTTAATTCCCTCGTCCAAATTGTTAATATATATTGTAAACAACTGGGGTCCCAGTTGTTTACAAGGTCCCACACTAATCTCTTGTGGGATCTTGTCAAAGGCTTTTTGAAAATCCAGATACACCACATCCATTGGCTCTCCCTTATCTATTCTACTTATTATATCCTCAAAAAATTCCAAAAGATTAGTCAAGCATGATTTCCCCTTCATAAGTCCATACTGATCCCGTCACTGCTTTCCAAATGCTGCTATAACATCTTTAATAATCTACTCCAGCATCTTCCCCACTACCGATGTAAAGGGGCTGTCCACTGTGGTGACCTAATCCACGAGTACAGACGATTTTGCCCTCGACTCATACTCGCAGCATGGTCGACACGAGGTCCTAGGAGGTCTTTGTAACTCTCCTTCATGCTTGAGAGTAGTCCCCGCGTACTCGAGGCCTCAGCTAGGTCGCGGCGTATTTTTCAACGTTGAAAAATGCCCGCGAGTAAAAAAAGGTTGCCATGGAAAAAATCGATACTTTTTTTACTCGTAGGTTTAGTCAAAGTAGGTCGTAGTAGGTTGGCATGTTATTCGTAGGTAATCTAGGGTAGTCGAAGGTAATCTAAGGTAGTCGAAGGTAGTCGTAGATAGTCTTCAACATAGTTGAAGGGAGGTCGAAGGAGATCGAAGGAGTTCGTCTTCACTCTCAGACGTCCAATTTTCCCGAAGCTAGTTGAAGCTAGTCTTCAACATAGTCGAAGGACGTCTTCTACATAGTCGAAGGAGGTCTTCAACATGACATTTTTTCAAACTCTCCTACACTCTTCTAAACTCGCCAATTAGGTCGCCGCAGTGGGACAGCCCCTTAAGGCTAATGTCTATAATTCCCTGTTTTCTCTCTCCCTCCTTTCTTAACAAGTGGAGTTACATCGGCCACCCTCCAGTCCACAGGAACTGATCCAGAGTTGAGAGAACATTGGAAAATGATCACAATTTCTAAGGCCACTTCCTTGAGTACTGTGGGATGTAGACCATCAAGCCCTGGGGATTTATCTTCCTTAAGTCCCAACAGTTTACCTAACACCTTTTTCTGACTAATGTGGATTCCCTTCAGTTCCTCCCTCCCACTAGATCCTCGGTCCCGTAGCATTTCAGGGAGATTGTTTGTGTCTTCCTGAGTGAAGACATAACCAAAGTACTCGTTTAACTGTTCTGCCATTTCCTTGTTTTCCATTATAAATTCACCTGTCTCTGACTGTAAGGGACCTACATTCGTCTTCGCTAATCTTTTCCTTTTTACATACCTAAAGAAACTTTTACACTCAGTTTTTATATTTCCTGTAAGCTTTCTTTCATGCTCTTTTTTCTCCCCTCTTAATTATCCCCTTTGTTCTCTGTTAAGTTCTAAATTTCTCCCAGTCCTCTTGTTTGCCGCTTCTTCTGACCAATTTATATGCCTCTTCCTTGGATTTAACACTATCCTTGACTTCCCACGTCAGCCACGGGTGAGCCGCCTTCCCAGTTTTATTTTTAAGCAGACGGGGTGAACAATTTCTGGAGTTCATCCATGCAGTCTTTAAATCTTTGCCATTACATCTCCACTGTCAACCCTTGAAGTATAATTTGCCAGTCTATCCTAGCCAATTCCCTTCTCATACCTTAAGTGTCCTTTGTTGAAGTTCAGGACCCTAGTCTCTGATTCAAGTTCAGGACCCTAGTCTCTGAATTCAAGTTCAGGACCCTAGTCTCTGTAAATGTAATGTATGTAAATAGTTATTTCTCAAAAGTGCTAAATCGTGTTAATCCACAGATTAAGATAATGCAATGATTGTTTTCCTAAAGTTCTGGTTTCGTATTCTTCAACTTTTAACATTTGACCTTTATTCTTCTTTGACAAAATGTAGTTATCATTGTGAGCTTTCAGATAATATAAAATTATAAATTAGCAAGTGCTGATTTAAACAAAATCAAGAAAATATATTCAAAAATAAAAAAAACATATGTATCTACCTTTTTTAAAATCTTGCTTGAAGTTCCAATGTTTAGCTTTGAACCCCTTTATATGGAAGTCCTCTTGCCTCAATTTTCTGCACTCACTACAGACATCAAATGTCTCATCAAATAAGTGTATCTCCTCATACATTGACATTCACAGCAGGTCCTAATTAGCCAAGGGGACACTCTTGAGGTTGATTATGTGAAAATATTTAACATATGGGAGGATATTAGGGGAATAAATGTAGTACTATTTCATGCAAAAATGAAGTGATTATTCTAATATGGATCTGAATTTGCATTCAACATTGAAATAGTGGTGGTGGAGCATTGTGGGGAATTAATAATCTCATCCTAAGAATGCAGGAACTAGATAATAATCCTACTTTGAGATGTATATGTGACATGTGGTCAGCGATTGGCCTTTATAAACTTGGCTTTTACTGCCAGTGCACAGGAGGATACTTGATGCCATTGACAAAGAAGAAATTGGGATCTAAAGAAAATATCCACTTTAGCCAGAGGAAAAGAATCTTAGAAATTCATTTCCATGCTTCTATTCTTTATTTTTGTGTTAGAAGTCATGGTCTCTACCATTTGGGTCAAATTCAGAGTCCATATGAACAAAATTGGCTGTTGTTGGATATAAGACCAAATTTTTATCAGGTAAGTTCCTCAAAGACTCTGGTTAGTATTTGATTTCTTTGATTACAGATGGTGCAGAAGTTGCAAGCTATTTTTAGGGATGCAATTTATATCAGTCAGCACTTTACGCAAAAGTATTTATCTGGTACAAAATTTGTGTTTTCTTAATTCACTTACTTGAAATTCAGATGAGGTTCAGGTAAGCTTTGCTCAGGAGCTACAGGATTTTTAGTAAAGTTTTATATTAATATTGCCAGTGTTTTTGGTCTCCATAACCAAAACTAAGGCTTTAGTTATGGAGGATCAAACACCCTCGATCACTGCTACACAACCGTCAAAGATGCCTATCGCTCTATCCCTCGCCCTCACTTTGGTAAATCCAATCATACTGCGCTGCTGCTTCTACCTGCCTACAGGCAGCAATTGAAGAGCGCACCCCCAGAGGTGAGGACTGTACAGAGCTGGTCGGGGGGGGGGGGGGGGTGGGTGGGGGGGGGGGGGGGTGGGCGGGCAGAGGAACAACTCCAGGACTGTTTGGAGTCTGTAGACTGGGCAATGGTCAGGGACTCGGCAACGGACCTGAATGAATACGCCAGTCGTTACAGACTTCATAGAGAAATGTGTGGAGGACTGCGTCCCAACAAAAACCTTCCGAGTGTTTCCTAACCAGAAGCCTTGGATGAACCACGAGATCCGCACAGAAGTCCAGAACCCGGGCATTCAGGTCTGGAGATGCAGAGGTCTACAAGAAGTCTTAATACGACCTTGGTAAGGCCATCGAAAAGACCAAAAGGGATTTCTGCTCCCAGCTGGAGGATGAGACGGATGTTCGGCAACTGTGGCAGGGCTTGAATGCCATCACCTCCTACAAGGCGAAATCAGGAGGCAGCTCAATTGTCAGCGAAGCATCACTCCCTGACGAGCTCAATGCGTTTTACGCACGCTTTGATAGGGAGAACACTGATGTGCCTTCCCGAGCCCCCATTCGCCGTGATGGTATTTCAGTCACAGTCACAGAGGCCGACGTCAGAAAATCCTTCAGGGGGGTGAACCCTCGGAAAGCGCCTGGATCTGATGGTATACCCGGCCTTGTTGTAACAACCTGTGCGGACCAACTGGCTGGAGTTTTTAATGGACATTTTCAACCTCTCACTTCTGAGGTCTGAGGTTCCCACCTGTTTTAAAAGGGCATCAATAATACCGGTGCCCAAGAAGAACAAGGTGACATGCCTCAATGACTATCGACCAGTGGCACTAACTTCTGTGGTGATGAAGTGCTTTGAGAGGTTGATTATGGTGCACATCAACTCCTACCTCGACAAGAACCTCGACCCACTGCAGTCCGCTTACCGCCACAACAGATCAACAGTGGATGCGATCTCACTGGCTCTCCACTCCGCTCTGGACCACTTGCCAACAGGAACACATGTGTCAGGCTGTTATTCATTGACTACTGCTCGGCGTTTAACACCATCGTCCCTTCCAAGCTGGTTACCAAGCTCTCAGATCTGGGTCCCTGCGCATCCCTCTGCAATTGGATCCTCGACTTCCTCATCCACAGACCACAGTCTGTCTGTATTGGTGGAAATGTGTCATCCTCGATAACAATCAGCATGGGAGCACCTCAAGGCTGCGTGCTCAGCTCCCTGCTGTACTCACTCTATACTCATGACTCCATCATCAAGTTCACCGACGACACCACTGTTGTGGGACGAATCACTGATGGTGACGAGTCAGAGTATAGAAGTGAGATCGACCGATTGACCAAATGGTGCCAGCACAATAACCTGGCTCTCAACACCAGCAAACCCAAGGAACTGATTGTGGACTTTGGAAGGGGTAGGATAGGGACCCACAATCTCGTTTATATCAACGGGACGATGGTGGAAATGGTCAAGAACTTCAAATTCCTGCATATTTCTGAAGATCTTTCCTGGTCCCAGCACACTGATGCAATTATAAAGAAAGCACATCAGCGCCTCTACTTCCTGAGAAGATTACGGAGTGTCTGTATGTCAAAGAGGACTCTCTCGAACTTCTACAGGTGCACAGTAGAGAGCATACTGACTTGTTCCATCGTGGCTTGGTTCAGCAACTTGAGCGTCCAGGAGCGGAAAAGAATGCAGAAAGTTGTGACCATTGCCCAGTCCATCATCGGCTCTGACCTCCCCACCATCGAAGGGATCTATCGCAGTCGCTGCCTCAAAAAGGCTGCCAACATCATCAAGGACCCTCACCATCCTGGCCACACACTCATCTCTCTGCTGCCATCAGGTAGAAGGTACAGGAGCCTGAAATCTAGTACATCCAGGTTCAGGAACAGCTGCTTCCCCACAGCCATCAGGCTATCTGACTCGCCATCAAACAAACTCTGAACTATAACAGCCTATTGCACTTTATCTGTTTATTTATGTGTGTATATATATGGTCTATGCTATATAGACACACTGAACTTCTGTATTTATGATTACAATACTCTGTTGAGCTGCAGCAAGCAAGAATTTAATTGTCCTATTTGGGACACATGACAATAAACTCTTGACTTGACGACTTGATTTGTACAACAAAGTAGGCTGTGTGCTGTTGATGGTGTGTTATTACTGTTCAATGCCAACTTTGATCATCCAAATTTCTTCTTTTCAGCAATGGAATGTATAGGACCCTTGAAAACATTTGAATAGAATAGGAATGCCTTTTATTGTCATTCAAACAGCTTGGTTTAAACGAAATTGCATTTTCTACAGTCTTAACATTACAAAAAAAAACAAGACCCACACTTAACACTATTTACACAAACATCCCTCACAGTGAATCTCCAACACCTCCCCACTTTGATGGAAGGCAAAAGTCTTATCTCTTCCCTTTGTTCTTCTCCCGCGGTCCAGCAGTCCAACTGCAATGTCGAGGCGACTGGGGCTCACGATGTTAAAGCGCCCGGCGGGCGATGGTAAGTCCCGCGGCCGTTAAGCCGCGCCAGGCGATGTTGGGCCCCGCTCCAAATCATTTCACCCAGCGATACCGGCGGGAGAAGTTGCCGTAGCGGGAGCTCCGAAAAACGGTCTCCCACCAGGGACCTGCGAGCTCCCGATGTTACCGTCCACAGGGCCTGCGGCCGGAGCCTCCGAAGCTCCGAAGTCGGGTCGCAACCGCGCGCCACCACAGCTCCTCCCGCTCCGAAGTCGGCCAGCTCCGTGATGGCAGGTCCGCAGGCTCCGCGACTGGAGCCCTCAGGTTGGTTCCGGCCGGAGGCCGCCGCCGGTTCCACGATGTTAGGCCCAACGACATCGTAGACCCGACAGGGAAAAAGTCGGGTCCCCGAACAGGGAAGAGATTTAACAGTTTTTCCCCACCCCCCACATATACACAGCTAAAAAAAAAAAAAAAAACTAGAATCAAAACATACATTTAACGAGACAAAAATTAAAAAAAAGACAGACGGACTGCAGTCGAGCAGCTGCCGTTAGGCGCCGCCACACCATAGTGTGCATCTGTTTAAATGGAAAATATACTGATCAACTCACATGGAGATAAATCTGAGAAAACTTGATCTTGCTATTTGTTTTCTTACTATTAATCAAGTATATTTAGAGTCAGTGGTCTTGTTCCTTCCATCCACTGATCAAGATATTGTTCTGTGAAGCCTATGTGGTAGCTTGTATGCCATGGTCACGTATGTTAAACAAAACCAAGCACAGGCAGTAACCACAACATTGTATGAAGTTCTGACCTTAGAACATGGGTCGGCAACCTTGTTCTGCATAGGGGCCAGGATGCATGTCTGTGAGTGGATGGCAGGACACATCTATCACGTGTACACATGGATCCCGCCCCCATTCCGCCCCGGATGGCAGGCATCAGATCACGTGTTCACATAGATCCCGCCCCTTCGAGGACGCCAGCCGGAATACTGGCCCCCTAGTTATGGGCGCCCACGAACATGAATGAATGAATAAGTTTATTGGCTAAGTATTCACATACAAGGAATTTGCCTTGGTGGTCTGCCCGCAAGTGACAACATGACATACAGTGACAGTTAAGAATGATACATAAAACATTAAACATTAAAAATAAAATATTATTGATTAAACATGTGAATTAAATAAAATACCAGAGCAAAAGGAGGCTACAGAATTTTCGTTATTGAGTCGAGCTACTACTTGTGGAACTTACTTATTTTCTGCCTATTATGCCTCCTGGAATGTAGGGCAGCAACGAAGGTACCCCACTCCTGTTGATTCCTTCAGTTGCTGTTTCCGTAACATATTTGTTTTACGAGACAGGGTTGTTTGCCCTGTGCTCAACCTCCAACCTGGAGGACCAGTGAATCGCTCTTCGTCTCGCCTCTACCCTTCGACCTGTCCAGAATGGGAGACGCTAACAGGAAATGAATCTCCCGCTGGCATAGCTCTAGGGGTCACTGAGACACACAAGCTCCCCGACCATGACAAGGTTGCAATCCAACGGGGAGACTCGTGGAAAAAAGCTGTTTTTATGTCTGGCTGTGGCAGCTTTGACAGTCCGGAGTCGCCTTCCAGAGAGAAGTGATTCAAAGAGATTGTGGCCAGGGTGAGAGGGGTCAGGGATGATCTTACCTGCTCGCTTCCTGGCCCTTGCAGTGTACAGTTCGTCAATGGAGGGAAGGTTGCAGCCAATAACCTTCTCAGCTGATCGGACGATTCGCTGCAGCCTCCTGATGTCGTGCTTGGTGGCTGAGCCAAACCAGACCATGATGGAGAAGGTGAGGACAGACTCTACGATGGCCGTATATAATTGGACCATCATCGCTTGTGGCAGATTGTGCTTCCTCAGCTGCCGGAGGAAGTACATCCTCTGTTGTGCCTTTTTGACTGGAGTCGATGGTAGCCCCCCACTTAAGGTCCTTGGAGATGATGGTTCCTAGGAACTTTAAAAACTCCACAGATGTGACTGTGGTGTTATTGACGGTGAGTGGGGTGAGGGGAGGGGGAGCTCTCCTAAAGTTTACAATCAATTCCACTGTCTTAAGAGCATTGAGCTCTAGGTTGTTGCGATGGCACCAGGACGCCAGCTGTGACACTTCCTGTCTGTAGGCAAATTCCTCTCCATCCTGGATCAGTCCAATCAGGGCTGTGTGGTCTGCAAACTTAAGAAGCTTGACAGAGGAGTCAGTGAAGGGGCAGTCATTGGTGTAGAGAGAGTAGAGGAGAGGGGAGAATACGTAGCCTTCCGGTGCTCCTATGCTGAGGGTTTGCGGGTCCGAGATGTGCTTTCCCAGCCTCACATGCTGCTTCTTGTCTCAGGAAGCTGGTGATCCACCGACAGACGGGTTCAGGCACAGTCAACTCGGAATGTTTGGAGTGTAGTAGCTCTGGCACAATGGTGTTGAATGCAGAGCTAAAATCAACAAACAAAATCTTAGCCTACAAATCCTCCCCTGGCGGTCTAGGTGCTGGAGGATGAAGTGCAGGCCCAAGTTGACTGTGTCATCCATAGATCTATTGGCCCGATATGCAAACTGCAGAGGGTCCAGCAGAGGGTTAGTGATATTTTTCAGCTTGGCCAGCACAAGCCTTTCAAGGGTCTTCATGACTACAGAGGTCAGTGCGACCAGTAAGACCAGTAATCCTTGCCTTTGAAGCAGGCAAGGACAGTACAGGTTTGCAGGGTCTGGTTGAAAATGTCTGTGTAGACCGGTGCCAGTTGTTCGGCACAGAGTTTGAGAGTAGAGGGGGAAACATTGTCCGTTCCTGGGGATTTCCGGCTTTTCTGTCTTCTGAACAGCCTTTCCACCTCCTCTATTTTTATTGTTGATGATGGAGAAGTGATGTTGTGCAGCATGAAGGGGGTGGGTAATTGGGTGTGAAGTGGTGATTGGAGATGGGTGGGAAAGGGTCCAGTCTTTTCTGACTGGAGTCCTGCTTTAAGTATGCGTGAAGTGGTGAATGGGGATGAGTGGGTGTAGAAGGGCCCAGTCTTTGCAGACTGAGGTCAGGCTGTGAGTGGGTGTGAAGTGTTGGTTGGGATGGGAAAGGGTCCAGTCTTTTTAGACTGGAGTCTTGCTTTAAGTAGGTGTGAAGTGGTGGATGAGGAGGAGTGGGTGTAGAAGGGTCAATTCTTTGCAGACTGAAGTGCATCATGGTTGACACTGTGTGGAAACTCTTGGCTCTCTGAAGGAAGTACCAAGACAAGTTTGATGAGCAGATTGAGACGTTAATAAACTGAAATTGTAAGGCATTGGTGGATTGGAAGTCCACTTTCATTCTAGTTAAAAGAGAAACTTGTACAGACATTCAAAATAAAGGTCCAACAGAAAACGTATTTGTACCTTTTATTTGAGACTTTAGATGTTCCCAATAATAGACAATAGGTGCAGGAGTAGGCCATTCGGCCCTTTAAGCCAGCACCGCCATTCAATGTGATCATGGCTGCTCATCCACAATCAGTACCCTGTTCCTGCCTTCTGCCCATATCCCCTGACTCCGCTATCTTTAAGAGCCCTATCTAGCTCTCTCGAAAGTATCCAGAGAACCGGCCTCCAACGCCCTCTGAGGCAGAGAATTCCACAGACTCACAACTCTCTGTGAAAAAGTGTTTCCTCATCTCCGTTCTAAATGGCTTACCCCTTATTCTTAAACTGTGGCCCCTGGTTCTGGACTCCCCCAATATTGGGAACATGTCTCCTGCCTCTAGCGTGTCCAAACCCTTAATAATCATATGTTTCAATAAGATCCCATCTCATCCTTCTAAATTCCAGGGTATACAAGCCCAGCCGCTCCATTCTCTCAGCATATGACAGTTTTGCCATCCCGGGAATTAACCTTGTGAACCTATGCTGCACTCCCTCAATAGCAAGAATGTCCTTCCTCAAATTTGGAGACCAAAATCGCACACAATACTCCAGGTGTGGTCTCACTAGGGCCCTGTACAAGGCACGTGCAGTGAGTAATTACTCGGGGTAGGCACTGGGCAGTCAGTCGATCTTTAAAAATCATTTTAAAAAACGCATGCGCAGAAAATCGTAAAACCTTGCATGCGCAGATTGGTCTCCTCTCTCGTGGGCATGCGCAGCACCTTGTGCGCAGTCCGTGGTGCAAAGGCAGAATTTCAGCTGCCTTTATTGCCTGTTGTAAGTGAAGGCTTGAAGCAGTGCCCACGGCACGAGAATTATGCCTACCTAAGATCGATTATTAAAATAATAACCATTTAATAATATATACTGAATTTAGTAAATGAATTGTAAATCTTTACTATTTATATTTAATAATTACCTTTTTATCATTTTAGTCAGGGTAGGCACTGCCTACCTTGCCTACCCTGACGGCACATGCCTGCCCTGTACAACTGCAGAAGGACCTCTTTGATCCTATACTCAACTCCTCTTGTTATGAAAGCCAACATGCCATTCACTTTCTTCACTGCCTGCTGTACCTGCATGCTTACTTTCATTGACTGATAAACAAGGACCCTCAGATCCCGTTGTACTTCCCCTTTTCCCACTTGACACCATTTAGATAGTAATCTTCCTTCCTGTTTTTGCTACCAATGTGGATAACCTCACATTTATGCACATTAAACTGCATCTGCCCACTCACCAAACTGTCCAAGTCGCCCTGCATTCTCATAGCATCCTCCTCACAGTTCACACTGCCTCCCAGCTTTGTGTCATCTGCAAATTTGCTAATGTTACTTGTAATCCCATCATCTAAATCATTAATATATATTGTAAATAGCTGCGGTCCCAGCACCGAGCCTTGCGGTACCCCACTAGTCACTGCCTGCCATTCTGAAAGGGACCCGTTAATCCCTACTCTTTGTTTCCTGTCTGCCAACCAATTTTCTATCCATGTCAGCACTCTACCCCCAATACCATGTGCCCTAATTTTGCCCACTAATCTATGTGGGACCTTATCAAATGCTTTCTGAAAGTCCAGGTACACTACATCCACTGGCTCTCCCTTGTCCATTTTCCTAGTTACATCCTCAACACATTCCTGAAGATTAGTCAAGCATGATTTCCTGTTCGGACCGATCCTGCTACTGCTATCCAAATGTGCCTCTATTTCATCTTTTATGATTGACTCCAGCATCTTCCCCACCACCGATGTCAGGCTAACTGATCTATAATTCCCTGTTTTCTCTCTCCCGCCTTTCTTAAAAGATGGGATAACATTAGCTACCCTCCAATCCACAGGAACTGATCCTGATTCTATAGAACATTGGAAAATGCTCACCAATGCGTCCACGATTTCTAGAGCCACTTCCTTAAGTACCCTGGGATGCAGACCATCAGGCCCTGGGGATTTATCAGCCCTCAGTCCCATCAGTCTACCCAACACCATTTCCTGCCTACTGTGGATTTTGTTCAGTTGCTCCGTCACCCCAGATTATCTGGCCACTAGTACATCAGGAGGATTGTTTGTGTCCACCTTAGTGAAGACGGATCCAAAGTACCTGTTCAATTCATCTGCCATTTCCTTGTCCCCCATAATAAATTCACCCGTTTCAGTCTTCAAGGGTCCAACTTTGGTCTTAACTAATTTTTTTCCTCTTCACATACCTAAAGAAGCTTTTACTGTCCTCCTTTATATTATTCGCGCACTTACCTTCATACCTCATCTTTTCTCCCCATATTGCCTTTTTAGTTATCTTCTGTGGCTCTTTAAACGTTACCCAATCCTCTGGCTTCCCGCTCATCTTTGATATGTTGTACTTCTCTTTTATTTTTATACTGTCCCTGACTTCCCTTGTCAGCCACGGTCGCCCCTTAATCCTCTTGGAATCTTTCTTTCTCTTTGGAATGAACTGATCCTGCACCTTCTGTATTATTCCCAGAAATACCTGCCATTGTTGTCCCACTGCCATCCTGCTAGGGTATCTTTCCAGTCAACTTTGGCCAGCTCCTCCCTCATGGCTCCATAGTTCCCTTTGATCAACTGTTAATACTGACACCTCTGATTTATCCTTCTCCCTCTCAAATGGTTGCATTTGGGATGAGGAGTGTAAAAATAAACTTTGCCAGCAGTTATTGTAGTCCTGTTGGAATTAATTGTTAATTTCAGGGTTTTGCACCTATATACTGTGCTTTTTCTAGTAGTGATTTACACCTTTCTTTTCTGAGCAATGAAATGGTATTGCTTCTGTAATTTTACAAATTAATTTTGTTTCATTCTCTAAGAAACATTTTTTAATGTTCTGCAAAAGTAAGTATTTATATATTGCTAAAGGCAATATGTGTTGACAGATTTACACTGTTTAAAATTATAACCATTCATTAAGTTAAACATTCTTTTGGAAGTAATATAAATCATTTTATGTGGGATATTTTTTTAATCCTACGGTTTCTAATTTGCTAGATTTTCCAAAAGATATTGAGTTAGGCCTGGATTTTTAAATTGCAAATTAAATCAAACCGATTGCAGAAGAAATGCTATGTAAACTGTCATTTTAATCCTCTGCTTTTAAATTAATAGTGAGTCTAGAAAAGGACCCTTCACAATAGGTCATACTTCTGAGCTTAGTGCGTTTCTGTGAAATGTCAAACTCAGGTTTTGCTTAATAGATATTTTTAGTGATGTAATGGTACATTTTGGCAGTCTGTCAGGACAAAATCGAACATGATTAATGCTTTAATAAGTAGTGTTATACCACTTTATGATGTGGATCTGGTTTGGTTTCCTGCACAGAGACAGAGCAGCAGGTGTGCAGATGTAATTTTTCTTAAGAAGTACAATTCCGCTTTTCAAGATGGGGTTCCTTAATCTTTGCGGTCTTGGCTATTTTTTATACATATTATTTCAAGAATATCCTTTCAATGTTCTTTCAGAAATTAATAATAGACAGTATATAGTTCATTGCAACGCAAAGGAAAACATTCTGTTCTGCACACTTCTGATGGTCAGTTTGGGTGTATTTCAATTTAGAGGAGAACCATTTTATCCGCTCATATAAATGCAGTAGTCCATAACGTACCAGTTGTAAATCAACACCTGAAAATTTTCAAATTTACTCTGCAGACTTTGTTATTTCCTGCATGACCATTTAGTAGACATTTAATGTTGTCTGCTCAGTGACTAACAAGCTTTCCATTTTTAGCAGACTTCTTGATTTCCTACTCTTTGCCATTATATACTATAATGACCAAGAAGTGTTTCATTTTGTGGATTTCAGAATTTTGCAATTCCCCACATTCTTAAAGTATATGCGATCAAAATAGCTTTTCTCAGTTAAGGATTTATCTTTGTGAGAAATTGTAAGAATTGAAACAATTTTACATGAAATACTCTTAACAATTTTTAACCATTGAATCTATTTGATGCAATTAATAAACATTGAATTCTTGTATTTTATTGGAATTTGCATGTGAAAATTTGCATTTTTTAATGCATACTTGCACAGATTCTGTAGAATGAAGGAACTGCAGATGCAGGTTTACAAAAAAAGACACAAAATGCTGGTGTAACTCAGCAGGTCAGGCAGCATCTCTGGAGAACACAGATACGTGATGTTTCGGTTCAGACTGAAGAAGAATCCTGATCTGCAACAACACCTATCCATGTTCTCCACAGATGGTGTCTGATCTGCTGTTATTCCAGCACTTTGTGCCTTGCACAGATTCTACAGAGTAACAAAGAAAGTATTGAATTCTTCAAAACTGACCCATACTTAAAACTTTATAAAAAATATTTAGGTTGAGTATATTGTCATGTGCACAAGTATGGTGAGGTGCAAGTATATTGAAAATGTTCCATGCAGTGGTATCACAGGAACATCGACTCAGACAACACAAATAATTTATACATAAATTACACAAGGCAGTGAAAAGAACAAGGAAATAGTGCAAAAACACAATATATTAGCATGCCCATGGTAGTCCAAGGGTAGTCTGCAGTGTTCCACTGCCGAGGTAGGATTAAGGCTGTGCAGGTCATTCAAGAACCTAATGGTTGTAGGAAATTAGCTGTTCCTGAACTTGGTGGTGTGGGACTTCAGGCCTCTGTAACTCCTGCCTGATGATAACAACTTGAAGAGGGCTGTTTGATGGGAATCCTTGATAGATGCCTCCTTCTTGAGGCATGCAAATGATTTGCCCCTAGTTCCAGCCTCAGCGCATAGGCCCTGGGTCCCCGGCGCTGCCTGTCCCCGCCCCCGGACTCCGCATCGGCTCCAACCCCAGCCCAGGGCCCGGGGCGGGGGGAGGGGGGGGGGGCAAAAATTAAGGTGGAGGCGTTTGTAAAATAGAAGGAAACTTACCCGTGGAGCCATTGGGTGCCCGTTGTGAGGCCAGGCAATTGCAGGCAAAAAAAAAAAATGGCATCGGGAAAGGCCCCAACTGCGCATGAGCGTATACCAGGCCCACTGCGCACGCGCGGGCGGCAAGTGGGGGCGCTGTTTTAAGTTATTTTAAGTTTTAAATGTCAATAACTTGTAAAACATAACTTCAAGCTGAACGAAAGTTGCTACTGCACATCACAGGACAATGGTGAGCAAGGTCAACCAAATATTGTAGCGCTATCATGTACCGTTTTTGCGCAGTCTCGGAAACAAATATAGGTACAAACAAGATGAGAGTTTTGGTAATATAATAATAGTCATAATATAGATGGCTGCACTTGCCCACTGCTTACAACATTTAAAAGTTGCATTTATGTAGTGCGTGTAATGTAGTGTAAAATGTCATAGCCCTGAATGTGAACATAACAATTGACAGCAAATCTCAGTAGGTGCTATTAGGGCAGATGTTCGTACACCTGAATAAGCAGATTGGGGGAAAGAGAATTTAAAAGAGAGGCTCATGAGGGGGATTTCAGGGCACAAGGCTACGACAACTCAAAACGCTGCTTTTAGTCATGTAAACAAAATCAGAGGTGCATACAGTGCCAGGAATTTTTAAAAGACAAATGCATTTACTAATCTTGCTAATTTATCAAACTGAGATTGATGGAATGCATTGTTATTCTAGAGCATTTTAACTGTTTAAAAAGAGTACAGATATTACCCTTTATTGAAATATTAATAATAAATACATCATGTCTTAGTTTGAACAGTGTGGCATAAGGACCATGGCAAGACCTTTGAGAAGGTATGTCAGATTAGATCAAAAAATTAGATAACATGGGATCCAGAGCAAGCTAGTCAATTGAATACAAAATTGGCTTGGTGGCAGGAAACAGAGGGTAAATGGTAAGGGCCTGGAGAATGCTACACAACAGAGAGACCTAGGGATTCGGTACACAGTTCCTTGAAAGTAATAATAAAGGTGACAGGGTGGTGAAGAAGGTGTTTGGCATGGTTGCCTTCATTGGTCTGTCTTGAGTACCGGAGTTGGGGCATCATGTTACAGCTGTAAAAGACACTGGTAAGGCAACATTTGGAGTACTGTGTACAATTCAGATCACCCTATTAAGGTTATTAAATTGGAAACTGCAAAAAATATATGAGGATGTTCAGTGGTCTGGATGGTTTGAGTTCTCTGAAGAAGCTGGATAGGCCAGGACTATTTTCCCTAGAGCATAGGAGGCTGAGAAATGACCTTATAGAGATTTTTAAAGACACTAGACTAAGTGGGACCCGTTGGGTCCCATGTTCACACGGGAGGGCTGGTCCCGCAACGCAATATTCCACCTCTCCACCAAATCCAATATTGGTGGCCAGTGGGGTGGGGGGGACTTTCTGGAGCGCTAGTATGAGTGTGTGGGCTGAAGGGACTGGTTTCCAGAGGGCTAGTATGGACATTGTGGGCCGAATGGATTCTTGGGCTGGCAGCTCAATCACTCAGGCCTGGTTGGCTGGCAGCTCAGTCACTCAGGCCTGGTGGGCTGGCAGCTCAGTCACTCAGGGCTGGTGGTCTGGCAGCTCAGTCACTCAGGGCTGGTGGGCTGGCAGCTCAGTTACTCAGGGCTGGTGGGCTGGCAGTTCACTCACGGCTATTCCTTGAAATTCCATTTCAAGCAGAGTGCAGGCCACCAAATTCAATTTCATAGCATTTCTAGCAGAGTGCAGGCCACCAAATTCAATTTCATAGCATTTCTAGCAGAGTGCGGGTCACCAAATTCAATTTCATAGCATTTCAAGCAGAGTGCAGGCCACCAAATTCAATTTCATAGCATTTCAAGCAGAGTGCAGGCCACCAAATTCAATTTCATAGCATTTCAAGCAGAGTGCAGGGCACCAAATTCTATTTCATAGCATTTCAAACAGAGTGCAGGCCACCAAATTGCCAAACAACTCATTGCATTGTCATTAAGGGCTAACAAATCATTTATTGCAAGTACATTGTAGACTCACAGTTCAGTTGATTCACAGCTTAGAATCACAGTTGTGGACTCTCCCTCGCCATCTTCCAGAGGGACTGACTCACGTCCAGGCATCCGGGGTTTTATAGTCCTGCCCCACCCCCCCACCCCCCCGAAGGGGCGTTACCTTCATCGTTGTGATTGACAGGTGAGAGGACCAATCAGCTGATCTCAATAATTTTTAAACACTCATAACTTTTTTTATTTTTCATCGATCGTAAAAATCGTAAAAATCCTCGGGGCTGCTTCAGCGCAGGAGGACTGAGTAAGATGGCCGATATATGGTAGCGTTTTTTCTAAAATTAATATACAGCGCAGACAGGAAGTGGTCAAGATGAGACTTTTAGTTATATAGATGAAGGACATAGATAGGATGAATAGCCACAGTATTTTCTCAGAGGTGAGTTTAAAACTAGAGAACATTGAAGGTGAGAGGGGAAAGATTTACGAGGAACCAGAGAAATAGCTTTATATTGCATAGAAAATGAGTTCAGTCATGAGGGTAAGTGGATTTAAATAGCATTGAAGATCTGAAATCACCACCGAAAGGATGGTGGAAGCAGAAACACTCATCTGATTTAAAAATGTCTTCGAAAATCAAATTGTGTCGAAATCTCCAAGGCAACAGATCAGCGAATGGGAAGTGTGACTGAACTATGTAGAACGTTCTCCATCATGATGGGTGAAAAGGCCTTTTGCGATGCACCTTTCTACAATTCTCTGAGGATTTTGGTTGTTTCCAGTAATTTAAGTTGTTTCAAGACTTATGATTCCCTGGTGTCCAAGTTTAACTTTTACTGCAGAACTTAATAAACAGCAACCATAAGCATTCCAGGAGTTGACCTGTTAGCCTCTGTCTGTTTTTCTCAGACATTCTCAACAAATCTTTTTCTTCATAAATGCTATATGTCTATATACTAGTGCAACTTCTCCATAGTTTAAAAAAGATTGAAATTACCATTTCATGATTTTAATAATTGATTTAATTTTTTTTGAAACTGAACTAATATAAATTTCCTTTTTCCTCCATGATTTGTGTTCCCAAAATACCTCTGAAAGCTTTGACAACTGGCAAAGCCCTTCTGCAGTTTAAAATAATATTAAATATTTAAAAATGTATTACAATTGAAGTTAAAGCCAACTAAATGCACATACTTAATTAGAATCCTTCCCAGTCTAACCTGGTTCAGAATCAGAGGCAGATTTTCTCTACCGCCTCCCCCAATACGCGTGCACAGACCTAAGGCTGCATAACACTCCATATTGAAACTCGGAAGAGAGGACATTTTATAAAAATAAGGAATGAATCTATTGCACAAGTACTTATATATGAACTGGACTTTTCACATGCTCCACAACAGGAACCTGTAAGAGATTCTCAGGGGGCAAGAGGAAAACCTTTTCCTCCCAGTGAGTGGTGAGTACCTGAAGTGCATTGCTGGAGATATTGATGGAAATAGTGTTGCTTATAGCATAAGAAGAATCTAGATGAGTATTGAATCAGCTGAGCATGGAAGGCTGTGGGCCAAGTGGTGGAAAATGTGTAATAAGAAAGGATGTCCATTGGTCAACATTGACATGGTGGGCTGAATAGCCAGTTCCTTTGCAGTATGACTCTATGACAAAAACCACCTACCTCTGCTAGAGTACACAGCCTAATGTTGTCCCTACCTCACTCAATTTGCCATTGAAATCCTTATCCTTGGTTTTGACTTAACCCAACTTTTTATAACAAATTACTTATTATTTCCCTCACGCCCATCCACAGTCAATAAATTCCATTCATCCAAGTTTCTGCTGTGTGTTTCCTATGCTTGTCAAGCCCCATTCATCCAACAACCCTAATTGTGGCTCATGCATCAGGGGTGTCATATTTAAAGTTCATCATGTTTAAAACTGTATGGTTCTTTTCAGTGTATTTTCCTCTAACGAGCCTTGTATATAGTACTCTCCCTTTGCCTCACTGTTGACTGCCATGGTTTTAGTCACTTGAACACCACATGTTAGAATTTTGTAGTCCCCCTCCGCTATCCATTCTACATTTTTATATTATTTTCCTCCTTTTAAGATGCCATAAATCTACATCATTGGCCAAGCTAACTTTTCTTTGATTATACGTTCATTTTCTTGCTTTTATATCTATGCGTGTAGTTCCACAATAATGGTGGAAGTGGGTGGAAAGCTAATACAAGATTTTGTATTTGCCTATTAGCTGGATTCGTAGAACGTCAATTTAATGATGACATTTTGTGGGGGGTTTTCTCTCGAAGGTGAATTGAGGGAATGGGGATGTCATGGCAACTGTTTGGAAATCAATTTTTAGACATTAAATTTGTTAAGCCTTAATGAATTACTTCATTGTGATTATAATTTATAAACTGAAAACGCCAACCGAAAATTTGGAGATTATTGTTAGGTGATGACCAAAATAATGTAATTAACTTCTGCTGGTTTTGCATTTAATACAGGTTCCAAAAGTATCTATAAGTATATTTATGCTGTAAACTTTTCAGAGTGTTGTCGTCCTTGTACAAATAAAGTTGGTATTTATAGATATTCTGGCTTTATCTGCGAGGTGGTGTAGGCTTTCAATGACCATAGATTTTGAAAAGTGGGCAAAACTAAATAAATACTGAGAATAAGGTTTGGATATTCTCAGCAACATGTTCAAATCATGTAAAATATAAAGTTATTCATTTTTTTGAGTTGGTATAATCAAATAACTGCACAAAGTTTAATAAAATCATGAATAACAACAAGCATTACTTGAGGGTTTTTTAAATATTAAAAGAGATAAAATGCAGACAAACATTCCACATATTCTTTGGTCCTTGGCATATGTCTGACAGTGACATCACTGCATTTATGAGCTCATCCCATTATCCTTATGGATGATGTGTTGTGCATCTAATTGTTACAGGGAAATACTGACAATATAGATTTTCCGTACCACTTTCTCCTGCTTTTAATCTTGTTCAATATACTTTGCCATTGAATCTGGTGGCATTCCTTAATGCAGGAAACTGCGGGTTGATGCCAAAGCACTTTGCAAACTATGCATGATGAAATGTAATCAGCACATTTCATTTGTTGTCACCAATTTTAGAAAACAAATATGAAGTATAATCTACAGTAGTCCAGAAACGGTACTCTTGACCATTCAGTAATTAGCATTTTGTTTGTTAACCAGTGATCATGGAATTTAGTATCTAATCTTGTATATTATTTAAAGATATTGCAACTGTCCCTGGGAAAACATGCAAATTTTTTAGCAGTCACTTAAATATTGTTCCAGCAATGTTAATCTAAATTGTGTAAATAATAGTCCTTGAGCTTTGAAACATCCCCACTTTATTTATTTCCAAGATATATTAAGAAAGATAGGAATATTCTACTTTTGGAAATTATTGGGAGAAATTCACATTTTCCAAATCTACTTGAGAGGAAACTGGAGGAAGGGGGAAAGAACTCAAATGATGCTGACCTCAATTTGCCATCTTTGAAACAACTTGACAGCTTTATGGTTGAGTGAAGCTATGAAATTTGAGAAACAACTGCTTTGAAAGCTTGCTGGGCTCCAGATTTATTAGTGCAGTATTTATGGGGTACATTTAAACATACAATAAACACTGCTGCAATGGTGTGAAAGAGATTTGTGATGGCTAGTATGCTCTCAAATGCAATTATTGGTGGAGTTAATGTAAACAGTTGGTCATCTAAATTTATGTAATCAGTTATGCTATATTAGAATAGAACAATGCTCTCCTGCATTACTATGGTTGTAATTTTTATTAACTTTGTTTTCTGACTGATAAGCAATACTTTTGTCATCTGACGTATCAAAAAACAATGGCTAATGCATTTTTTGGTAAAATGCTTAGGATTACCCTGTAAAAATGTGAATGCTCAATCTGAAATTTATACAGTGAAATTTGGGTTAGAGTTATAGAGATCAATTTACCGGCAGTTAAATAATCTTTCCTGTCTGAATGTTAGAGGATTCTTATTATAACAAATATCACATTCAATGCACATTTTCTTCCTTGAGCTCCCAGTATAGTACATGATCCCATATAGTTTATAATTTATATAGTTTATTTATAGTTTATATAGCTTTGATTATAATTGGGTGTTAATATAATACAAAAAATAAAGTAATTGGAAATAATAAGCATGCCACATATATTCCTAAAAGTTTTAATATTTACAGTTGATGACTTTTCATCAAAACAGTAATGCAACATCTTTATTTTTTGCAGTTAATAAAAGGTGTAACTCAGAACTCTTAAAACCTTTGTGGATTTTATAGTTCTTGGGTTAATCCAAATTTTCCATGTAACTCCATACATCTTTAGATACTTAATTCTACTAACATTTAATTCTGCTGAATATGTTGTAATTAGTGAGCATGCTTTCATCGGTTTCCGAATCATTAAGGAATCTAATGATGTGGGTAACCAACTGTTTTCTGATCCCTAGAATATGGTTCCTTGCTGAACTTATTAAATTTCTTATCAATATCTTTTCAGAATTCCACATAGGATTAATTAATTGTGGCTCAGTTACTGGTAACATTCTCTTTTTTTTTACTGAATATGAAGGTTCTAGGTTTAAGTCCAGTCAAGAGGCTCGAGGACAAAACTACCCAATCACTATGTTGTTGGTTAAAAATTCACAGTGAGATTCTGGAAATTGAAGATCATTTTGCAGAAATTGGAAACATTGATGATGAATTTTACCATTGCCATCAATGTACCAATGCAAACTTTGTATGACTGAAAATTAAGCCCTCAGACCTGGCAGAAATCTCATGGACTGTAGGACATACCATCTTGTATGCTCAAGTGACCTGAACTATGTGCAAAGTGTGGCTGAAATGGTATTGGATTTTTGTGAGACCACATTTTTTATTTCAGTTCCAAAAGAATGACATGCTTACTTAGAGGCAATAGGAACAAAAGTTCCCTGGAAAGACTTTTGAATTCAGAGGGCTCTCCAATGAGAAGAGAAGAGATTGAGCAACGTGGGGCTTCTTGAAGGATATAAAATCACCAGAGCACTTTATAAAGTGGATGCTGAGATGTTATTCCTCTAGCTGGGACTATAGAACTAAAGTCTTGCAATCAAGAAAAGCCTATGTAAGACTTCAGGTGAAGAAAAAATCCTTAATTCATTGGGTAGGGAATATTTAAACTTATCTATTGGGTTGTACAGTACATTCAGAAAGTATTCTGACCCCTTCACATTTTCCACATTTTGTTATGTTACAGCCTTATTCTAAAATGGATTAAATTAATTTTTTAATCATCAATCTACACACAATACCCCACAATAAAAAAGCAAAAACAGGTGTTTAGAAATTTTTGCAAAGTAATTAAAAATAAATAACTGAAATATCATATTTACATAAGTATTCAGACCATTTACTCAGTACTTTGTTGAGGCACCTTTGGGAGTGATTACAGCCTCAAGTCTTCTTGGGTATGAAGCTACAAGCATGGCACACCCGTATTTGGGTAATTTCTCCCATTATTCTCTGCAGATCCTCTCAAGCTCTGTCAGGTTGGATGGGGAGCGTCAATGCACGGCTATTTTCAGTGTTCGATCGGGATCAAGTCCGGGCACTGGCTGGGCTACTCAAGGACATTCATAGACTTGTCATGAAGCCACTCCTGCATTGTCTTGGCTGTGTGTTTAGGATCGTTGTTCTGTTGGAAGGTGAACCTCGACCCCAGTCTGAGGTCCAGAACGCTCTGGAGCAGGTTTTCATCAAGGATCTCTCTGTACTTAGCTTTGTTCATCTTTCCCTTGATCCTGACTAGTCTCCCAGTTCCTGCCGCTGTAAAACATCCCCACAGCATGATGCTGCCACCACCATGCTTCACCGTAGGTATGTATTGGCCAGGTGATGAGCGGTGCCTGGTTTCCTCCAGACGTGACACTTGGCATTCAGGCCAAAGAGTTCAATCTTGGTTTCATCAGACCAGAGAATCTTGTTTCTCATGCCTTTTGGCAAACTCCAAGTGGGCTGTCATGTGCCTTTACTGAGGAGTAGCTTCCGTTTGGCCACTCTACCATAAAGGCCTGATTTGTGGAGTGCTGCAAATATAGTTTTCCTTCTGGAAGTTTCTCCCACCTCCACCAAGGAACTCTGGAGCTCTGTCAGAGCCCACTGGGTTCTTGGTCACCTCCCTGACCCTTCTCTCCCGATTGCTCAGTTTGGCCGGGCAGCCAGCTCTATGAAGAGTCCTGGTGGTTCCAAAGTTCTTCGATTTTTAGAATGACGGAGGCCACTGTGCTCTTCGGGACCTGCAATGCTGCAGAAATTGTTTTATACCCTTCCCCAGATCTGTGTCTCGACACAATCCTTTCTCGGAGGTCTATGGACAATTCCTTTGTCTTCATGGCTTGGTTTTTGCTCTGACATACACTGTCAACTGCGGGACCTTATATACACAGGTGTGTGCCTTTCCAAATCATGTCCAATCAATTTAAATTTCTACTGGTGGACTCCAATCAAGTTGTAGAAACATCTCAAGGATAATCAATGGAAACAGGATGAACATAAGCTCAATTTTGAGTGTCATAGCAAAGGGTCATAGCAAATAGTTATGTAAATGTGATATTTCAGTTATTTATTTTTAATTACTTTGCAAAAAATTCTAAACACCTGTTTTCGCTTCTTCATTCTGGGGTATTGTGTGTAGATTGATGATTAAACAAATGAATTTAATCCATTTTAAAATAAGGCTGTAACATAACAAAATGTGGAAAAAGTGAAGGGGTCTGAATACTTTCTGAATGCCCTGTAGATGCTCAGTCTGTAATGTTTACACAGTGATTTTAGGCTTGCAGGAAATCAAGAGTTATGGCGATCAAGCAGACAAATGGAGGTTAAAAAACATAAGCTTAGGCCATTTGGCCCATCAAGTCTACTCTGCCATTCAACCATGGCTGATCCATCACTCCCTCCTAACCCCATTTTCCTGCCTTCTCCCCATAACTTCTGACACCTATAGTAATCAAATCAGCTCTATTCCAACTGAATAGTGAGGGAACTTTGAGTCGGATGGCCTATTCTAGCTTCTGTTTCTTGCATTCTTAAAATAATGCAGCCATTAGGAATATCATCTTATTGTATATTTATAATGGCACAGGAGGTGGCTATTTAACCCATACTGTAGGATTAATTCCAGATATCGAGAGAATTCCCATTAGTCCCATTTTCTCCTTGGATTTCTGAGTAATCGCAATGTATTTTCAGTTGAACCTCCTCATAACCTCCCCTTTTTTAATTGTTCTGCCATTAACCTATGATAAGGGATTGTTTGCAGCAGCCATTTAACCTACTGACATGCCATTGGAATTTGGGAGGAAACCAGAACACTAGGAGGAAATCCATACCGCCATGGAGAGACAAGGAACTGTAGATGCTGGTTTACAAAAAAAGTAATGCCATGGAGTAGATGTGCGAACTCCACACAGACAGTACCTGAGGTTTATTAGAGTTGTGAGTCAACAGCACATATTGTGCTACCGTGCATCCCCATCTGATGGTTTGTGGTAATCCACAAAGTAATTGAGAGATTTTTTCAGAATTCATTGTGCATTGTAGGCTGCCATATATCCTGGATAGTTATAAATTAAACCACATGTTTTAACGCTAAAATATTCAGAGCAGTATAAAAAATGTAGAGTAGCAAGATTTTTCAAATTTATAAGTTGGTATAAAAGTGGCAATCTGATTTCATTGAGTGTGATGGGCCTGTCCCACTTGGCGAATTTTTAGGCAACTGCCGGCGACTGGCATAGTTGTAGCGGGTCGCTGAAAAACCCGGCGACAACCTACGACAGCACCTACTTCGGGAGAAGTCAAGCTACGCTCTTTGGCGTCAAACCCATTGTCGCCAAAATTTTACAATATGTTGAAAATTTAGCTGCGACCAGAAAGACGCTACAAATTTTTGCGCGACTGAGGAGACTACTCCCGGCGAATGTGTGGCGACAAACTAATCGCCTGTAGTTGTCTAAAAAATTGACTAAGTGGGACAGGCCCATTAGGCATTGCAATTGGAGAGGACAAGGAAAACAAGCGAGTGCACAAAAAAAAATCCCTAATGAGCGTACAAGACCAGAAGGATCTGTTGTGAGCTGATAGGGTTCTGTATCTTGATGGACTTCATCCTTGGATGTTAAAAGAAGTGGCTGGTGAAATAATTCACGTATTGGTTTTGGATTCCCTAGATGTGAGGAAGGATCTACTTGATAGGAAAATAGAAAATATAATTTAATTTAAAAAAAGAATGAAACTGAAAGCAGGTACCCACATGCTAATTATCGAAATGTTTGAAATTTGGAAAATCCTGCAAGCTATAAATAATGATATTACTATAGGTACTTTGAGGTATAAATTTGAGTTAATAGGGCAAAGTCAAAGAGATTTCTGAAAGGGAAATCGATTTAAATTAATGCAAAAAATAGGAAGGTGATGCATCAGTTATTTAGGGCGTAGGGGAGTCAGTATTGGCCTCTTTATTTAAGGAAAGATTTTGATGTGTTGAACTAAATCTATAAATAGTTAGGTAGCTTTTTATTCGTAACTACTGCTCACTAATTGTTCAGTGGAATATTGAGAATTGGAAGTGACCAGGTTCTACCTACAAATCAAAACACATTGGTTTTTCTGTAAATACCACATTTACAAATACCAATAAATTATGTAAACATATAGAAACCTTTTTAAGAGTGTCATATGAATTAGTAACACAGAAACAGAGCCAGCTGTTTAAGAAAAAATGATTTTGTTCAAATGACTAATGATTTGCAAAAGTTTAATCCAGCAGTGTGAAATGATATATTTTATTTTAATTCATTTGATGAAAACTCTGAAAGAAAATAATTTTCATAATTTCTTAATTATAGACTTCTTCCTGAAAGAAATTAACACTTATCGATTTTATTTGAACAAGATTATTTTTTTTCTGTTTGAATTGCTCACCTGTGGAGCAAGTCGTGCCTTGGCTTGAAAGAGTAATTTCACATTTCTTGAATGTTTTTTCTCCATGTTTTGTGTTTCTAAAGGAACCTAGATTTTTGGTTTCTTCTTGTCTCAAAGGAAGAGCTTCAAAACAGGCAGGTTAAGCAAATGTATTGGATGTTTGGTTTTGTAAATAAGTACATTAAATATGAATTAAAACAATGAGTCTTCCAAAACTTTACAAGTCCTTGGTTAGGCCTCAGCTGGAATATTGCACATGAATCCACTAGACAATTGAAAGGAAGTCAAAGTCGTGGAGTGGTTTCATTGCAAACCATAATGATACAAAGAACCGCTAGAAGCCTAAACTGGATTATCTGATTAACAGAGAAGATTAAAAGGAGACCTAATAGAAATACCCAAAACATCAGAACCCCTTATAATTCTAAGTGTAGAGGAAGTATTTTGTGTGGCAACAGGGAAGTGGGCGGCGCGACTCTCGTCAGCAGCGGCCTCTGCAGTCCGTCTGTCTTTTTATTATTTTTGTCTCGTTTTTGTGTAGTTTTTATTATTTTTTTGTCGGGGTATGTGTGTGGGGGGGTGGGGGTGGGGGTGGGGGTGGGGGGGGGGGAACTTTGAAATCTTTCCCCTGCACGGGAGACCCGACCTTTTCTTTGTCGGGTCTCCGTTGTCGTTGGGGCTGGGCAACGTGGAGCGGCCTCCAGCAGGAGCGACCTGGGGCTCCAGTTGTGGAGCTGCGGACTTCTCACCGTCACGGGGCTGGCCGAGTCCGGAGCGGGTGGAGCTGTGGTGGAGCGCTGCTGCGACCCGACCGCCGGAGATTCGGAGGCTACAACCGCGGGTCTGGCGGACGGCAACACTGGAAGCCCGCGGGTCCCCTGGTGGGAGACCGCTTTTCGGGGCTTCCGCAGCGGCGACTTCTCCCGCCCGAGTTGCGGGGTTGAAGAGCACCTGGAGCGGGGCTTTATCCCCCCGCGCGGCTTGGAATGGCCGCCGAACTTTGCGGACGCGCGCCGGGGCTCTAACACCAAGACCCGGTGCGCGACCTTGTGGCTTTAATGGCCGCGGGATAATCACCATCGCCCGCCGGGGGCTTTGACTTTTACTCTGACATCGGGGGGGGGGAGTGCAGTGGAGAGATACGTTTTTTTTTGCCTTCCATCACAGCGTTGTGATGGATGTATGTGTAAATTGTGTTGTGTCTCGGGTCTTCTTCGTTTTGTATTGTATGGCTGCAGAAACGACATTTCGTTTGGACCTCAAGGGGTCCAAATGACAAATTTGTCCAAAAGACAAATAAAATTGAAAAATTGAATTGAATTGAATTGAATTGAAGTAACCAAATATTATAAACTTAAAGGAAAGGCAAAGGTAACTGAAATGAAATTTCTCCAAAGATTACTGAGATCTAGAACACATTCCTGAAAGGTTAGTAGAAGTTGATTCCACAGTGACATGAAAAGGCAATTGGGTGTAAAAGAAAACTGGGAAAGTTTTCTTTAAGTTGGGCAGCTATTTCAAATAGCTGGCACAGCCATAACAAGCTGAATCGTTGTCCTCTGTACTAGGCAATGCTTTAATTCTAAAAGAGATTGCTTGTTTGTATATTAGTAATAAGAGTGATTGGAAAGATTCATATTTTTCTTTTCCAAAGAAGAAGCATAGATCTTGGGTAAAAGGTCATGATGGAGACTGCTTTAACTGTAATGTTGTGACTTTTCATTGTGACCTACAGCTGCCCTGTTATGTGATATCTTCAGTTTCTATATATAATTATATAAAACACGAAGAGTCTGGTCTCTCTTTTACTGCAGTTTCAATGTATCTCTGATGCAAATATATTTTTGGTTTGCATCTGCCATTGAAATTCCAATCTTGCTACAATTGAAATAAGCTGAAGTTAACATTTTATACTATTTTACATTTAAATTTTCAACATTTTGCAATTAATTTGGCAGATGTTTTTAAACCTATAATTGTGGAGTTTCTACAGTGAAGCAGTTTAATGCTGGGAAATTGACTGTAAATCCCACTCGTTTGATCAGGATAACTACCTGCTTTTGTTCCATGGGAGTGTTCTATTTTATCCAATGCAAATTGTGACAATCTTCAACTTGCTTTAACCTTTGTTTATTAAGGCAGGTTTTACCAAAAAGACTAAAACCATCAAAAGCGATCCATTTTATATCTAGTCATGGGCAGATCAAACTAGTGAATGTGGAATGAAATGTGGCTTATTGCTAACGAATAAACTGTAACTTGTACATTTATTTGTGTAATTATATTTCTTTTTGTTGGCAATTTTTTAAAAGTGGCCTTTCATTATAAATGTGTTATTTGTCTTGCTTTGACATTGACTTAAGAGGCTTTGAAGAGAGTTCTAAAATTAAATCTGTTTGCTCCAAAAATGTATTGTTTGTGATCAAGAGAGATAAAGGGTGGAAGGATGACCAGCATTTGCATTTTCCATTTAAGCAGCACCTCAGAATCCAGGATGAATTGCATCCATTCCCATTTTGAATTGCCGAATGAGACAAATTTGTGAATCACTGACTCGTTCACAGAGTGACAGGTGGTGGCCCACAGAGCAGATGGATGGTTAGTTTATGAGGTGGTCCTTTATTTTTGCACTTGTGTGCTCTCAGAACGTGGCCTTGTGATTCATAGTACCATCCTAAATGCTCCTTCTCCACTTCAGTCATGGGCAGTGATTGCCAGGAGTCAGATGGGGATATTACATATCTTCAAGGAGGCTTAGATCACATCATTTTTTCCCTCTGTTCGCTTGAAAGAGCTTGGTTTAGTGTGTCTACTTTGAAGCTTGGTATTATGCCTGAAAATGATGTGGCCAACAAACAATGCAGTCTGCCCAATGTAATTGATTTGATTGCAACAAGGGAGTGAGTATTGAGGATGTGGCCTCGAAAGGACTCTGACATTGACTTACTGGTCCTTCCAGTGAGTTTGAAGGATCTTGTGAAAGCAACAATAGTGCTATTTTTCCAGTGCCTTGAGGTGCCTGCTATGGGTAGTCCAGGACTCAGAAATGTATAGGACAGCAAGCATCATCGTTGCCTAGTAGATCATGCAGTTTGTGCTAAATCAGAGGTCTTCATTTCCAAGCCATTTTTCTCTCTCAGCCAAAGGCTGTGCGGACGTAATGAAGGTGGTGAACGGTGTGGTCAATGTCTGTCTTTGGTGAGATACCTTTCAAGATATGTGAAGTGCTACACATTTTCCGGAGTCTTTCCCTGAATCATTATTGTCAGAGGACGGTATGGCGCAGAGGGACAAATTGGATGGTGATCTACAAAGACAATTTTGATGTCTTCCATAATGCTTGCTAAAATTATACATTACTGCCAGCTGCTGTTCCTGTAATTGTAATGAGTGACAAAACAACTATCATTTATATCATATGGACAGGCAGAACCCAACACAAGTGCACTCAATGCATGGTTGATGTATTGTGCATTGGGCTTTGCAAAAATATTATTAGGTGACTTGAGATGCCTGCTGTCGGTAGTCCAGGTGTCAGAAACATATAGGAGAGCAGGGAGTACTGTTGCCCAGCAGACCATAAGCTGTAGAGAGTATGTCAGAGAATTTTGCCCACTCTGTCTAATGCTTTACTCATTCTCTCTCAATTACATGGGTGTTAGAAATTAGGATCTGTCTCACGGTGTGTGCAATTAATATTAGGTTTTGGTGTCTGCAACACAAATGAGGTAATGTTGGTCTCATAATACAGCTGTGTTTTGTTTTATAAAAATTACTTGGAAGTTTTGGAAGTCAGCTGTGTTTTATTAATGAAAATTTAAGCAATATTAAATGAAGAAAACCACCTCTCTTTTGTCTTGCTCTTTGACCTCAGGTTGTCTTGCATGTTTCTCCCTCACTCTCACACACCTCAAGTTTATCGAGAATGGGAAAAACACTGCAAATAGTGTACGATTGGAGCACTTGTTTGTCCTTGAACACATTTTAAAAAAAAGTAATTTTTATGGATATTGCCCCAGTTAAAGCTTTTGACGTGCTTGCTCCTGTTAAAATCATTTGAAAGAAGAATACATAAAATAAATCTTACTGCACAGGAGGAGTCCACTCTGCCCATTAAATCTATGGCAGCTCTTTGTAGAGAAAAGTAGTCAGCTCCATTATGTAGGTATGTTACAATACTTGCCTTCAGCGGTGCTGTAATTCTGTCACTGGCTGTATGCGCGATTTTGGCGCCTTTAAGGGGGGGGCGGGGTTAAAACGCGGGTTTCTCCTCCCTTGTCCTGAATTATATTTTGTTGGAGTACAAGCTTTTACGGAAGAATCGTTCCGAGGGGCGTTTTGAGTATTTTGTTTTAAAAATCTCCCGACAAGTTCTGCGTTGGAATCATTTTTAAATCATCTTCTGAACCCGTCAACGCCAACAACGGGGACGGATTTCACACACGGGACAGGTAAACGAAAGTGCTTTATTTTTATGTATAAACGTTCTCCTTAAGAGGCCTTTAATTCACATTTTTACATGCGACACGGTGATTTTTCCCCCCGAACTAACGGCAATAATTTTCATGCCAATACGGGGTTAAATTCACCGCAAATGAACGTTCCAAATGATCGCGTTCCAGAAATCCCCATTCGCAAGATTATATAAATTCCCATTAATTTATAGGTATTAAACATTCAATTTCTTCCATTTGGCCTGTAAATCCATGACAATGAGATAAAAAAATTATGTTATATTGTGAATTCTTGTGTGAATGTTATTTGGACACTTAAAGGCCTGTCTCACGAGTCTGCGGTCATTGGCGGCGAAATGGGAACAATCTACCGCACAGCCTCCACCAGTGATGCACGAGTGCGGCATGGCCGCCGCCACAGCCGCCACCAGTGTGGCTCAAGCGCCGTGCGTCGAACTTTCACCGTCACAGCCTCCGCCAGTGAGGCACGTGTGCGGCACGGCCGCTGGCACAGCCACCGCTACAGCGCCGCGATCAGGACGGCCGCCGCCACAGCCGCCGCTGGTGAGTCACGTGCGGCGGGCCGACGTCATCGCAGTCGGCCCGCTCTTTTTGTTACTTACCGCAAGCACGTGGGACCAGCCGTATTTGAATCACTCGGCCCGCGCGCAGCATCCGTGCGGCGCTCCCGTGGCATAGGCTCGGCGCTCTCGCCGTTGCTGTGTGGTCCACTCTACAGGCGAAGCCGCGCTTCACCGCCGATGACCGCAAACACGTAAGACAGAGCCTTTAGGCTATTTCAAAATGTTAATCTATTCTTAAGAAATTGATAGATGTTTAGATCTAGTAATTGAATTTTGTAATTAGCTACAATTAGGTAACTAACTAATTATATGCTTTAATTTCATGTCATCTAAGTAAGATTGTTTCATATTTGTTTCAGAATGCTTCAATCTATAATAACTGAACATTTCTTTCAGTTCCCTTAATTTTTAAGAAAGTTATGGGCTTTTGACTGTCCTCGATCACAGCTTTTGTGTTAAGTCAATGGAAAAGCAATAGGGAACAAGATGCTAATTTCCGAGTATGAAAATGGCCATAACTTTTTTAATACTGAAGATATGAAAGTGAATTAGGTGTCAAATTAAACTTCTTTTTATGCTTTATCTGATGGGATAAATTACAGACTTGATTTTTTAAATCTCAAAATTTGGTAACATTGCTACTCCATTCTCATGCTCTATCTCTAGAGGCCTGCACGTTTATTTCCCTTATCCAATTTGCTTCCAGAGTCGTTGTTTGTATCTGTTTCCACCATCCCTTTTGACACTGGGTTCCAGTTGATTTTATGTTGCTGAGATTTAAAAAAAAATTCTTCCTTATTCCCTCTTGTATCTCTTGTCCAAAATTTTAATGCAGTGTCCCTGGTTTGTGTACAGTCAGCTGGTGAGAACAGCTGGGGAGGCAGACAAGTGGGTCACGGTTAGGAGGGGCAAGGGGCAGAGGCAGGGACTAGAGAGTACCCCGGTGGCTGTACACCTTGGCAATAAGTACTCCTGTTTGAGTACTGTTGGGGTGGACAGCCTACCTGGGGGTAGCGACAGCGGCCGGGCCTCCGGTACAGAGACTGGCCCTGTTGCTCAGAAGGGTAAGGAAAAGAAGAGGAGGGCAGTAGTAATAGGGGACTCTATAGTTAGGGAGTCAGATAGGCGATTCTGTGGACGCAGTCAGGAGACCTGGATGGTAGTTTGCCTCCCTGGTGCCAGGGTCTGGGATGTGTCTGAACGTGTCCAAGATATCCTGAAATGGGAGGGAGAGGAGCCTGAGGTCGTGGTACATATAGGTACCAATGACATAGGTAGAAAAAGAGAAGAGGTCCTGAAAGGAGAATTTGGGGAGTTAGGAGGAGAGTTAAGGAGAAGGACCGCAAAGGTAACAATCTCAGGATTATTGCCTGTGCCACGCGACAGTGAGAGTAGGAATGCAGCGAGGTGGAGGATAAATGTGTGGCTGAAGGACTGGTGCAGAGGGCAGGGATTCAAGTTTCTGGATCATTGGGACCTCTTTTGGGGAAGGTGTGACCTGTACATAAAGGACAGGTTGCACTTGAAACCGAGGGGGACCAATATCCTGGCGGGGAGATTTGCAAAAGCTATTGGGGAGACTTTAAACTAGAACGGTTGGGGGGAGGGACTCAAATAGAGAAAGCTTGTAGACAGTGTGTGAGGCAGGAGGCAGAGAAGGGAAGCACTCAGACCCAACATGTAGGGGAGAAAGAAGAAAAAGATAATAAACAGAGAATAAGAGGTGGTGGGTTTCTTAAATGTGTGAGCAGAGAGACAGAGGGGTGTAAAATGAGGGTAGAAGCAATAGGTAGCAAGGTGAAAAGTAAAAGTGGCAGGCAGACAAATCCAGGGCAAAAATCAAAAAGGGCCACTTTTCAACATAATTGTATAAGGGGTAAGAGTGTTGTAAAAACAAGCCTGAAGGCTTTGTGTCTCAATGCAAGGAGCATTTGTAATAAGGTGGATGATTTGAATGTGCAGATAGTTATTAATGAATATGATATAGTTGGGATCACGGAGACATGGCTCCAGGGTGACCAAGGCTGGGAGCTGAACATCCAGGGATATTCAATATTCAGGAGGGATAGACAGAAAGGAAAAGGAGGTGGGGTAGCGTTGCTGGTTTGAGAGGAGATTAACGCAATAGAAAGGAAGGACATTAGCTTGGAGGATGTGGAATCGATATGGGTAGAGCTGCGAAACACTAAGGGGCAGAAAACGCTAGTGGGAGTTGTGTACAGGCCACCTAACAGTAGTAGTGGAGTTGGGGATGGCATCAAACAGGAAATTAGAAATGCGTGCAACAAAGGTAAAACAGTTATAATGGGTGACTTCAATCTACATATAGATTGGGTGAATCAAATTGGCAGGGGTGCTGAGGAAGAGGATTTCTTGGAATGTATGCGGGATAGTTTTCTAAACCAACATGTAGAGGAACCAACAAGAGAGCAGGCTATTCTAGACTGGGTATTGAGTAATGAGGAAGGGTTAGTTAGCAGTCTTGTTGTGCGTGGCCCCTTGGGCAAGAGTGACCATAATATGGTTGAGTTCTTCATTAGGATGGAGAGTGACATAATTAATTCAGAAACAAGGGTTCTGAACTTAAAGAAAGGTAACTTTGAGGGTATGAGATGTGAATTGGCCAAGATAGACTGGCAATTGATTATTAAAGGGTTGACGGTGGATATGCAATGGAAGGCATTTAAAGACTGCATGGATGAACTACAACAATTGTTCATCCCAGTTTAGCAAAAGAATAAATCAGGGAAGGTAGTGCATCCGTGGATAACAAGGGAAATCAGGGATAGTATCAAAACAAAAGATGAAGCATACAAATTAACCAGAAAAAGCAGCCTACCAGAGGACTGGGAGAAATTCTGAGTCCAGCAGAGGAGGACAAAGGGCTTAATTAGGAAAGGGAAAATAGATTATGAAAGAAAACCGGCAGGGAACATAAAAACTGACTGCAAAAGTTTTTATAGATATGTGAAGAGAAAAAGATTAGTTAAAACAAATGTAGGTCCCTTGCAGTCAGAAACAGGTAAATTGATCATGGGGAACAAGGATATGGCAGACCAATTGAATAACTACTTTGGTTCTGTCTTCACTGAGGAAGACATAAATAATCTGCCGGAAATAGCAGGGGACCTGGGGTCAAATGAGATGGAGGAACTGAGTGAAATCCAGGTTAGCCGGGAAGTGGTGTTAGGTAAATTGAATGGATTAAAGGCCGATAAATCCCCAGGGCCAGATAGGCTGCATCCCAGAGTACTCAAGGAAGTAGCCCCAGAAATAGTGGATGCATTAGTGATAATTTTTCAAAACTCTTTAGATTCTGGAGTAGTTCCTGAGGATTGGAGGTTAGCTAATGTAACCCCACTTTTTAAAAAGGGAGGGAGAGAGAGAAAACGGGGAATTACAGACCAGTTAGTCTAACATCGGTAGTGGGGAAACTGCTAGAGTCAGTTATTAAAGATGGGATAGCAGCACATTTGGAAAGTGGTGAAATCATTGGACAAAGTCAGCATGGATTTCCGAAAGGGAAATCATGTCTGACGAATCTTATAGAATTTTTCGAGAATGTAACTGGTAGAGTGGATAAGGGAGAACCAGTGGATGTGTTATATCTGGACTTTCAGAAGGCTTTCGACAAGGTCCCACATAAGAGATTAGTATACAATCTTAAAGCACACGGTATTGGGGGTTCAGTATTGATGTGGATAGAGAACTGGATGGCAGACAGGAAGCAAAGAGTAGGAGTAAACGGGTCCTTTTCAGAATGGCAGGCAGTGACTAGTGGGGTACCGCAAGGCTCAGTGCTGGGACCCCAGCTATTTACAATATATATTAATGATTTGGACGAGGGAATTGAATGCAACATCACCAAGTTTGCGGATGACACGAAGCTGGGGGGTAGTGTTAGCTGTGAGGAGGATGCTAGGAGGCTGCAAGGTGACTTGGATAGGTTGGGTGAGTGGGCAAATGCATGGCAGATGCAGTATAATGTGGATAAATGTGAGGTTATCCACTTTGGTGGCAAAAACAGGAAAGTAGACTATTATCTGAATGGTGGCCGATTAGGAAAAGGGGAGATGCAACGAGACCTGGGTGTCATGGTACACCAGTCATTGAAAGTAGGCATGCAGGTGCAGCAGGCAGTGAAGAAAGCGAATGGTATGTTAGCATTCATAGCAAAAGGATTTGAGTATAGGAGCAGGGAGGTTCTACTGCAGTTGTACAGGGTCTTGGTGAGACCACACCTGGAGTATTTCGTACAGTTTTGGTCTCCTAATCTGAGGAAAGACATTCTTGCCGTAGAGGGAGTACAGAGAAGGTTCACCAGACTTATTCCTGGGATGTCAGGACTTTCATATGAAGAAAGACTGGATAGACTCGGCTTGTACTCGCTAGAATTTAGAAGATTGAGGGGGGATCTTATAGAAACTTACAAAATTCTTAAGGGGTTGGACAGGCTAGATGCAAGAAGATTGTTCCCGATGTTGGGGAAGTCCAGAACAAGAGGTCACAGTTTAAGGATAAGGGGGAAGTCTTTTAGGACCGAGATGAGAAAAACATTTTTCACACAGAGAGTGGTTAATCTGTGGAATTCTTTGCCACAGAAGGTAGTTGAGGCCAGTTCATTGGCTATATTTAAGAGGGAGTTAGATGTGGCCCTTGTGGCTAAAGGGATCAGGGGGTATGGAGAGAAGGCAGGCACGGGATACTGAGTTGGATGATCAGCCATGATCATATTGAATGGCGGTGCAGGCTCGAAGGGCCGAATGGCCTACTCCTGCACCTATTTTCTATGTTTCTATGTTTCTATGTTTCTCTTTCTACTGTACCAGAGCTTGTTATAGATTTGTGCACTGCAATCAAATCTCCCTGGAACCTCTTTTATTCCAAAGAAACCCCAACTTCTTCTATTTAACCCTCTAGTTAAAATTTATTATCCCGTGTATCATTGTTTTAATCTCCTTGGCATCCTGTCGAGGATCATGACATCCTTCCTGTTTATGATGCCCAAGATCTTGTACGCTTTGATAACTATGCTCTCAATCCCTTTCGCCACCTTCAAAGATGCACATAACCTCTTCTTGAGGATAGATATTAGGAGAAGTGATGCAAAAGCATGTAAATATTATTGAGGTACAGCATGGGGATGGAAATGAACATAAATTTTGAGGGATTCCCCTAGTCCTGTATTTTGGATTGCAGTGTCTGATATTGAAAAGATTTTGTATCCTAATAATGCAGAGCCTTTCTTGTGGTAAGTGTCTGATTTGCAACACTGGTAATTTTACCTATTATGTTTATGAAGAAAAAAGATTTAACATTGTATTCAAGACAAATTCACATCTGGTGTACTTGTTTTATTTAATTAAAAGCCCTCAAGTACAGATATTTCCTGTGTAAAATGGGCATGTTGCAGCTTGACTGATTCTTGTCTGCTTTGAATAAGCGAGTTCGGTATTCCGACTGCGCACGCCCAGGTCATAGGTCACTCGCTATTAACATTCTCGGTGGCTGTGGTGCTGCGTTGTGTACAGGCCTACATTTTGTGCGTGGTCAGGGTCAGGCCTGGATCTCCGGCGCTGCGGGCGCTGTTGAATTGCTGCTGGGCCGTCTCCGTCCCCTCCCGGATGTCCCGTGCTGTCCGGGGTGGCCCTGAGCTTGCAGCCGGCGCGGGGGGAGGCGCTGACTCTGCCTGTCCAGTCGGGTTGGCCGGCAGCTGAGGCGCAGGCCTGGAGCGGTGGCGGCCACGGACTTGCGGTCGGCTTCGGGAGGGTTGGCCAGCAGGCACTGGGTGGTGCGGCTGGCGGTCACTGGCCCGTTGGGGAGCGAGTTCCTCGGGAGTTGGAGCGAGGTTGGGCTGGAGTTGGCGCTTCTTCTCCCTGTTCCGGTCCTGAGCTGTCGGTTGGCCCGGCGGGGCAGGCGGTGTTGAGCTGGGGTTGGCGCTTCTCTGCGCTGGCTGGGGCCTGGGGACCGATGCTCCGGGCCGTTGTCCTGTCAGTCCAGATGTCTCAGGCCCCCCCCCCCCCCCCGGACGGGGATGGGACACTCGGGGGAGGGGGACGGACGGTCCTGTGGTGGTTCGGCAGCGCTTGCGGCACCAGGGACCCGGGTTCGATCCTGGCTGCGGATGAGGCGCGGGTCTATGTGCGTGCAGCTGCCGAGAATGTCTCTCCGCCGGTCCAGTCTCCCCCCCCCCGCGTCTCCCACTCGCATCTGCCCCCTCTACTCGCTGTTCCACCCCGCTCTCCCACTACCTGGCACCCCTGTTCCTCAGATTCACTGTATTTTTACTCATAAATCATAAATAAAGATAAGAATTTTTACACAGTTTATACAGTCAGCACTTCGCATTTTCTTTATAGCGAGTGACCCTTGACAAATCCCATGATTCCTTGCGTTTTTCAGAATACCGAACTCGCTTATTCTCTCTTTTGGTAGTAACACCACTTCAGATCCATTTCAATAAACATGTTTTTATAAACCACAATAGAGTCAGTGATGTAAGATAAGGGTTGTCTTCACCACCTATACTTTACTGTAGGCAGGACCCAGCTATAACACCAATAGTGAGCTGTGAACTTGTAATTTCTGTAAGCTGTGGAAAAATCATCATCGTTGGTTTGTATGCAGATTCTGTATGGTACCACTGGTTAGAAAAATCAGCCTGCCACATTTACAAAAAGTATTTGGAAGAAGTCATGTACTGCAGGTTTTACAAGAATTAATAAAGTTATAAATAGAACACATTTGAAGTATTTTGTGTTGTGGCACAAAGTCTTCTAACATCCGAATGCTCTTTATAGCTTTGCAAATGATAAGAAGAATGGATGCTATCTGAAACTTTGACCTGGGTAGGCACGGGTAAGGTTTTTGAATGAATGAATGAATGAATGAATACTTTATTGTCATTATAACATGTAAACACGTATAACGAAATTAGAAATGCCAACCAGTCAGTGCACATATTTTCTTAGCGCAAAAGTCTAAGATAAACAGCTAAAATAAATAACATGAAAAAAAACACATTCTTCTGTCGATTCCCAGTCCCTTTGGTGTGTAGCGCACCTGTACTCATTTGGTGGCTACATTAAGTGTATTTATTGCTGTGGGATAAAAACAGTTTTTGAGTCTGTTTGTCCTTGTCCTCATTGATCTGTACCGTCTGCCTGACGGCAGCAGTACAAACAGGGAGTGACCGGGGTGGAAAATGTCCTTTATAATCTTCTTGGATTTTTTGAGACAGTGGGAACTGTGTAGGTCCTTCAAGGTGAGGAGAGGGCAGCCGATGATCTTCTGGGCGTTGTCAATTGCCCTCTGGAGCGCTTTCCTCTTAGCCGCTGTGCAGCTGGTATACCACACACATACACAGTATGTTAAGATGCTCTCAATTGAGCATCGATAAAAGGATAGCAGCAGTCTCTGGGTGATGTTGTTCTTCCTGAGCACCCTCAGGAAGTACAGTCTCTGCTGGACCTTTTTCAGCAGCGCAGAGGTGTTCACGCTCCAAGTCAGGTCCTCCTCAATGTGGATTTCCAGGAAGCGGAAATCCGCCACCCTTTCCACACAGTCCCCATCGATGATTATTGGTGTAATGTCCGTTTTCTTCTTCCTATAGTCAATTATGAGCTCCTTGGTCTTTGAGGTGTTGAGGAGCAGGTTATTTTCTCCACACCACCCTGTCAGCTGCTCTACCTCATCCCTGTAGGCGTACTCATCCCCCCCAGAGATGAGCCCCACCACCGTGGTGTCATCCGCGAATTTGACAATGGTGTTACTGTGGTGGGCGGGGGTGCAGTCATATGTGTAGATGGTGTAAAGCAGGGGGCTCAGCACGCAGCCCTGTGGAGAGCCGGTACTGAGGCTGAGGGCCGTAGATGTGTGACGGCCCACTCTGACTCTCTGACTGCGACCCGACAGGAAGCTCTTTATCCACATGCAGGTGGAGTGTGGAAGTCCCAGGTCCCCCAGTTTGTCCACCAGTTTGTGGGGAAGGATGGTGTTAAAAGCAGAGCTGTAGTCCACAAAGAGCATCCGCACGTAGCTCCCCCGCTGCTCCAGATGTGACAGTGCAGCATGGAGGGCTGTGGCTACAGCATCCTCTGTGGATCTATTCGCTCTATACGCAAACTGGTGGGGGTCAAAGCTTCGGGGCAGGAGTGATGTGATGTGACCCTGGACCAGTTTTTCAAAACACTTCATCACCACTGGTGTGAGTGCGACTGGCCGGTAGTCGTTGAGACTGGAAATGTGGGGGTTTTTGGGCAATTTTCCAGCCCATTTTGTTTTTTCCAGCCCATTTTGAAGTCCTGTGCTGCCCAATGCTGTAAACAGATATTAGCAATCGCTAGAACACCCTGGACAGTTTGCTTGCACCCAGACTATCTCCCTTACTCCAATATACTTTGCAAAATGAAGTTTTATGTGCAAAGTGGTATTATGCCCCACTCGGACTGTGGCGCAGCCTGTTTTGTAAGAAGAAAGAGGGTAAACAAGCTTTATAAATTTTGTATTCAATTTCTTTGTGCCAGAGAGAAAAGTCGTGGTGTTTTGTTGATGCGGAGTAAAACTTATTTGGAAGATCTCGCTACACAGAACTTGGTGATCTCATCACCTGAACCCTCCACCACATGCTTGTACCAATGGTGATCATGATCAGAATTTAAAAATGATTGTATGTACAGTAGTATGCAAATTTGTAGTATATTCCAGATGCATTGGTTTGTTTTAAACAGTTCCCAATGCATTCCTTCCAGAAAAACCTGTGCCCACTCATTCCTCTTACTGGAACAACAAGATTTCTGGTGCTGTCATGAAGAATAGATGCATAAAGTTACTTTGCAAAATTTGCATACACTAGGATTGTGTGATTAGAATGCAATAAATAAAATGTTAAGACTTGTTTCCTGATGGAATGCAATTGACCTTAGATCTGTTGTTTTTTTGCCCCAGAAACTTGTTCCTTGAATATAGTGAATTGACAACTAAATCATGTAAAATACAGGGGCCGCAGAGCCCATGTTTCAAAACTTTTTGAAATTTGATGTATTAAAATCATGTTTATGGGCATTGTAAAAGTATGATTTCTATGTTTTTTGTTTCAAGTATTTTTAAGATAATGTAGGGCCTACATGAGAGATAGGAGCAGGTGATTATTATTTTTGTTATTGCTCGACCTCCAAAAATGGGGGATAATAATACAGGCCATCCCCACCTCAAGGTGGGGGGCTATATCCTCCATCCCCCCGCCCCCCTACCCTCGGGATCGATGACAGTGGCTTCCACGGTACAGAAAATTTGACAAAAAAACGTTTAATTGTGTTATAATTTCAAGTGCTATTTTTTTTAATTGTAGTTGGAAAAAGGGACAAGAAATAATCATAACATTTCCTAATTTTGTGAAGTCATACAAATTATGTTTTGCTCGGAGAAAAAATCAGAGTATTTTGAAAGTATGCGTTCTCCTTTTGACGTATATTTCAATTTAATTTGAATTTAGAATCATCAAACCATGACACTAATAAAGGGGGTATATGTTTGTGGAAACGTTACTTTTTTAAAAGTAAGACTTTCGAGAAATCTAAAATGCATTAGAAATTACATTTCAACGCACTGTCTCTTGCCCAGTGTAGGTGAATCGAGGACCAGAGGACAGATTTAAAGTGAAAGGGAAAAGATTTCATAGGAATCTGAGGGGTAACCTTTTCCACACAAAGGGTGGTGGGTGTATGGAACAAGCTGCCAGATGAGTTAGTTGAGGCAGGGACTATCCCAACATTTAGGAAACAGTTAGACTGATACATGGATAGGACAGTTTGGATGGATATGGACCAAAAGAAGGTAGTGTATCTGGGACATGTTGGCGGCTGTGGAAAAGTTGGGCCGAAGGGCCTGTTTTCATGCTGTATCACTCTATGACTACATTATACAACCACCATGCATGAAAGCTTCAAGGTCAAGAGGTCGAGATTTATTGCCGTAAATATTCAAGCATGAGCAAGTTACATAGAACAGAAAATAGGTGCAGGAGTAGGCCATTCGGCCCTTTGAGCCAGCACCGCCATTCAATATGATCATGGTTGATCATCTAAAATCAGTACCCCTTTCCAGTTTTTTCCCCATATCCCTTGATTTCGCTAGTCCCAAGAGCTAAATGTAACACTCTCTTCAAAACATCCAGTGAATTGGCCTCCAGTGCCTTCCGTGGCAGCGAATTCCACAGATTCACAACTCTCTGGGTGAAGAAAGTTTGTCCTCATCTCAGTCCTAAATGGCCTACCCCTTGTTCTTAAACTGTGACCCCTAGTTCTGGACTCCCCCAACATGGGGAACATTTTTCCTGCAGTTACAGTAAGAGTGAAAATCTAGCAGGCATGCAGGATGCTTTCTCCAACCACCCCCATTTGAAGGCCACTAACTTCCACCGCTTCTACCCAGTGCTTGGTACCTACTTCCAGCAGACACTGGTTGTCCTCCAGGATGCACCGAGCCGCAGTCTGGTCCATGCCGGTCACCAGGGCAAATTCGGCGCAGAGACTCTCACAGCAATGACGCAACGCTTCCTCCTCACCTTCGACCCGAGACCTGGCCGCCTCCGACGGCCCGGGACTCTTTCACTGAAGCTGCTCCATGGCCGGAGCTGCAGCGAGCGGCTTGCCAGACCTGCAAACACTCGCCAGCCCTGGCTCCCCATCCACATCTGCCCCCCGCCGCCGCTTCTGCTTCCATCCCACCCTCAGCCCCGGCTCTCCAACACCCACGACCAGGTTGCTCCGAGCACAGCAACGCCTCGTCCAAAGCCGGAGACACTGAAACATGTCCAGCCAAAAAAGTGAGGGGGCTGCAGCCCCCCCCCCCGGTTCTGCGGCCAATGCAATATTCTATAGTAGGAATGGTGTTCTGTAACTGATTTTGAACCAAGTATCTAGTTCTAGATTTGTTGCCTGATGTCTTGCGTTGAATCTGTTGCTATGTTTGTGAATTGCTTTTGTTAATGATAAGCATTTCTAAGAATGGCGCAGGCTATATTGTATAGTATTATAGAATAATAATTATTGATGTTATAAAATAAATCATATTTGAAATGTGGCCCTATTCCTCTGAATGAGGAAAATGTATCTGTCCTGTGTGGTTTTTGTCAACCAAATTGAGAGGAATTTTCATAATTTTTCAACATCTGTCAAAGAGAAGTTATACTTCCCCCTCGTTAGACCACATTTGGACTACGCAGTTGCAGCATGAGATCCACATACAAATAGAAACATTTCTTCCATCGAACATGTCCAAAGACAGGCAGCTCGATTTGTTACAAATACCTATGAGAGAGAAGTGAGTATTACCAAAATTCGGAACCCTCTCCAAGACAGATGTAAAGACAGAGGGTGGAACCCTCTCCAAGACAGATGTAAAGCTCACTGTTTGACCTGTTATTACAAAATGTTAAATGGTCAGCTCGACATAGATTACCAAACCTACACCAAATCCAAACCTATTAGGAGCAGACGAGGGCATTCGATCCAATTTGAGATACCAGCTACCAAGACAGATGTGTACAGCAATTCATTCTTCCCCCGCACAATTAAAGCATGGAATAGTCTTCACCCTACCATAGTTACTCAACCAGACGCAACTAAATTTAAGGTAGCTCTTCTTCTCCAAGAATCCTTTTTTGCTTCAGTCCACCCTCCGCCACCTCCAGTTTAAATTCCATTTGGAATATTTTGGCGGACCAAGAACCAAGAAGAAGAATTGTTTATAAAAGTAAGCAGAGCACGAAAAAAAAGAATCTTGTTGCAGACATTGTGGATGAGTTTGGGAGATTTCAGTTATGAGACTGAAATGCAGGTTGCCCATTCTCCAGCTCTGCTGTACATGGATTAACATGACCAGAGATCAAGGGTAGATTTTACATTTTTAATGTTATGTATTTTGACTGCCAACCACGTATGCATATAAAACGCAGTAGTCTTGTGATAATAGGCTGAGATTTTTTTCTGATTATGATGATGATACCAGAGGATATTTTGCTGAGATTTACTATGTCTATTTTTGACCAAATTAACTGAAAGTATGTGAGAAACAAAAAAACAGGAATCTGTCCAAAATCACTATCTGATATTATACTTAATTTACTGTGGCAATTGTTTATTTGTTAATTAGCAATTTTATTCAATGTTGCCTTTTATGCAGTTCCTTTCTTTTACACCTCAAGATATTGCCAATTTGTTTTTGGAGCAGAGCTCTTTCATCAGTGCTGTAATTTTGCCCTTTAGTGTCCATTAATCTGTCAACCATTATGGTTAGTAACACAATGATATAAACCATGAGACATAGTTATAGATCAGATTAAAAGCAAGAATTAATATACTTTGGTGACATAAATGGTAACTTCAGGATTAGGCAGGCCATCAAACTTTTCATGTCCATGATTTAATATAATTGTGGGTGATCAATGTGGTCTCAACACTGTTCCAATAGACAATAGGTGCAGGAGTAGGCCATTCAGCCCTTCAAGCCATCACTGCCATTCAATGTGATCATGGCTGATCAACCCCAATCAGTACCCCGTTCCTGACTTCTCCCCATATCCCCTGACTCCGCTATTTTTAAGAGCCCTATCTAGCTCTTTCTTGAAAGCATCCAGAGAACCCGCCACCACCGCCCTCTGAGGCAGAGAATTCCACAGACTCACCCTCTGTGAGAAAAAGTGTTTCCTCGTCTCCGTTCTAAATGGCTTACTCCTTATTCTTAAACTGTGGCCCCTGGTTCTGGACTCCCCCAACATCGGGAACATGTTTCCTGCCTCTAGCGTGTCCAAACCCTTAACAATCTTATATGTTTCAATGAGATTCCCTCTCATCCTTCTAAACTCCAGAGTGTACAAGCCCAGCTGCTCTATTCTCTCAGCATATGACAGTCCCGCCATCCCGGGAATTAACCTTGTAAACCTACGCTGCACTCCCTCAATAACAAGAATGTCCTTCCTCAAATTAGGGGACCAAAGCTGCACACAATACTCCAGGTGTGGTCTCACTAGGGCTCTGTTCTGTACAACTGCCTAAGGACCTCTTTGCACCTATATTTGATTCCTCTTGTTATAAAGGCCAACATGCCATTCGCTTTCTTCACTGCCTGCTGTACCTGCATGCTTACTTTCATAGACTGATGTACAAGGACCCCCAGATCCCGTTGTACTTCCCCTTTTCCCAACTTGACGCCATTTAGATAGTAATCTGCCTTCCTGTTTTTGCTACCAAAGTGGATAACCTCAAATTTATCCGCATTAAACTTCATCTGCCATGCATCTGCCCACTCCCCAACCTGTCCAAGTCACCCTGCATTCTCATAGCATCCTCCTCACAGTTCACACTGCCACCCAGCTTTGTGTCATCTGCAAATTTGCTAATGTTACTTAGAATCTCTTGATCCAAATCATTGATGTATATTGTAAATAGCTGCGGTCCCAGCACCGAGCCTTGCGGTACCCCACTAGTCACTGCCTGCCATTCTGAAAGGGACCCGTTAATCCCAACTCTTTGTTTCCTGTCTACCAACCACTTCTCTATCCATGTCAGCACTCTACCCCCAATACCATGTGCCCTAATTTTGCCCACTAATCTCTTATGTGGGACCTTATCAAATGCTTTCTGAAAGTCCAGGTACACTACATCCACTGGCTCTCCCTTGTCTATTTTCCTAGTTACATCTTCAGTGAACATCTGAACAATATAACTGAACATCTGAACAATATAATTTGAAACAGCAAAAAAGGTATTTTAGTGCAAAAAATCACTTATATATATATTGCCAGAGGTAGTGTGGGTTTCCTCCATATTCCAAAGACGTGCAGAATTTTAGGTTCATTGGCTTCTGTATGACAATAAACTCTCTTGACTCTTGTAAATTGTCCCTAATGTGTAAAATTGAATGAGTATGGGTGATTGCCGGTCGGCACTGACTCGGTTGGCCAAAGAGCCTGTTTTCACGCAGTATCTCCAAAATTAAAACTAAGCTGATTGGATAGGTAGTCATGAGGAATTGCAGGTGCTGGAATCTTGAGCATAAAAGCACAGTGTGTTGGAGTAACAGTGGGTCAGGTAGCATCTGTGGAGAACATAAATAGGTGATGTTTCAGGTCGGGACCCTTCTTCAGTCTGGGTCAAGCAGCATATCTGGAGGACATGGATAGGAGCCTATTTGGGTTGGGGACCCTTCTTCAGCACTTTGTGTTGTTTTGGACAGGAACATACAAATTAGCCAGAAAAAGCAGCCTACCAGAGGACTGGGAGAAATTCTGAGTCCAGCAGAGGAGGACAAAGGGCTTAATTAGGAAAGGGAAAATAGATTATGAAAGAAAACTGGCAGGGAACATAAAAACTGACTGCAAAAGTTTTTTATAGATATGTGAAGAGAAAAAGATTAGTTAAAACAAATGTAGGTCCCTTGCAGTCAGAAACAGGTGAATTGATCATGGGGAACAAGGACATGGCAGACCAATTGAATAACTACTTTGGTTCTGTCTTCACTAAGGAAGACTTAATTAATCTGCCGGAAATAGCAGGGGACCGGGGGTCAAATGAGATGGAGGAACTGAGTGAAATCCAGGTTAGCCGGGAAGTGGTGTTAGGTAAATGGAATGGATTAAAGGCCGATAAATCCCTAGGGATAGATAGGCTGCATCCCAGAGAACTTAAGGAAGTAGCCCCAGAAATAGTGGATGCATTAGTGATAATTTTTCAAAACTCTTTAGATTCTGTTCCTGAGGATTGGAGGGTAGCTAATGTAACCCCACTTTTTAAAAAGGGAGGAGAGAAGAAAACGGGGATTTACAGACCAGTTAGTCTAACGTCGGTAGTGGGGAAACTGCTAGAGTCAGTTATTAAAGATGGGATAGCAGCACATTTGGAAAGTGGTGAAATCATTGGACAAAGTCAGCATGGATTTATGAAAGGTAAATCATGTCTGACGAATCTTATAGAATATTTCGAGGATGTAACTAGTAGAGTGGATAAGGGAGAACCAGTGGATGTATTATATCTGGACTTTCAGAAGGCTTTCGACAAGGTCCCACATAAGAGATTAATATACAAACTTAAAGCACACGGTATTGGGGGTTCAGTATTGATGTGGATAGAGAACTGGCTGGCAGACAGGAAGCAAAGAGCAGGAGTAAACAGGTCCTTTTCAGAATGGCAGGCAGTGACTAGTGGGGTACGGCAAGGCTCAGTGCTGGGACCCCAGCTATTTACAATATATATTAATGATTTGGACGAGGGAATTGAATGCAACATCTCCAAGTTTGCGGATGACACGAAGCTGGGGGCAGTGTTAGCTGTGAGGAGGGTGCTAGGAGGCTGCAAGATGACTTGGATAGGCTGGGTGAGTGGGCAAATGCATGGCAGATGCAGTATAATGTGGATAAATGTGAGGTTATCCACTTTGGTGGCAAAAATAGGAAAGTAGACTATTACCTGAATGGTGGCCGATTAGGAAAAGGGGAGATGCAACGAGACCTGGGTGTCATGGTACACCAGTCATTGAAAGTAGGCATGCAGGTGCAGCAGGCAGTGAAGAAAGCGAATGGTATGTTAGCATTCATAGCAAAAGGATTTGAGTACAGGAGCAGGGAGGTTCTACTGCAGTTGTACAGGGTCTTGGTGAGACCACACCTGGAGTATTGCGTACAGTTTTGGTCTCCTAATCTGAGGAAGGACATTCTTGCCATTGAGGGAGTACAGAGAAGGTTCACCAGACTGATTCCTGGGATTTCAGGACTTTCATATGAAGAAAGACTGGATAGACTCGGCTTGTACTCGCTAGAATTTAGAAGATTGAGGGGGGATCTTATAGAAACTTACAAAATTCTTAAGGGGTTGGACAGGCTAGATGCAGGAAGATTGTTCCCGATGTTGGGGAAGTCCAGAACAAGGGGTCACAGTTTAAGGATAAAGAGGAAATATTTTAGGACTGAGATGAGAAAAACATTTTTTACACAGAGAGTGGTGAATCTCTGGAATTCTCTGCCACAGAATGTAGTTGAGGCCAGTTCATTGGCTATATTTAAGAGGGAGATAGATGTGGCCCTTGGTGCTAAAGGGATCAGGGGGTATGGAGAGAAAGCAGGTACAGGATACTGAGTTGGATGATCAGCCATGATCATATTGAATGGCGGTGCAGGCTCGAAGGGCCGAATGGCCTACTCCTGCACCTATTTTCTATGTTTCTATGTTTTCTATGTTTACATGGATAGAGGAATATAAGCAAATTACAGACAAAGGTGACTAGCTCAGGAAGGTACCTTGGTTGGCATGGACAAGTTGGGCCAAAGGGCCTGTTTCTGTGCTGTATACGTTTAGGACTCTGACTCTGACTCTGAGGTACATGGCTTAATAGTTAATTATATGGAAAATGTAACTGGGCTGTTAGATATCACTTATTAGAGCAAGTCAAATATGGATTCTTGTCTTAAAAAAAGTTATGAGATGTTGGGCTTTAGTCCTCCCAATAATTCTCCATCTTCATTACTTCTGTATGGGCAAATTAAGTAAAAATGTCTAGGAAGTTTTGAAAATAGAAAGCAATTGAAATCCACTACCTACTTTCATTAATTATTGTAGCAATTAAGTTTATTTTCTAATCATCCAATTGTATCCAGTCATTTCTAATTTTATTTTATTTGGTACCTCAACAAATTGTCAAATATTTCACATTTGTACTGCTTCACCTAATTAACTTCTCTCCCGCCATTTTTTTTTCCTTTTCCTTGTATTTTTACTTCACAAATAGAAAAAAACTGTGCCCGTGTGATCTATTCAATTTCACGTATCTAAATAAGAATACAACAGATAAGCCATGTTTTAGTTGGCCAGGTGGGCTCATTGAATATATCTAATGAACTCCTGCTTATACTGAGATGTGCATTTTATAATTCAAACAAGACGTGAAGTTTTCAAAGCAGCAGAAAAATGGTTATGCAATTGCTCTCATAACAGAGTGCAGGGGTTATTTTTAGTTAGTTAATTCAGTTTTTTTCTTTTCATGGATGATCATGTGGCTGCTAAGGGAATATTTGTACAGCTTGCAATTTTCTACAGAGTGTGGTTGAAGGGGTTGACAGCTGTTAGAACTAAGGGTAAGCATTATTATGCCCATATAGGGAGGCAAAATAGTCTTTAAAATTCACCGATAATAGCTGAATAATGTAGCCTTCGACCTAATTACATTTTTGACACATTCTTGCATGTTGAGCAACATTTGTTTAAATGGCGGTGTGACTCCATAAAATATAATTTAAAGTATATGTCAAGTATTTTCACAATTTGCTGAATTCTGGATCACTTCATTGTTGAAACAATAAGCTAGGTGTTCATATGGCAGTAATTTAACAGTCTAAAAGCTTTCAATGACACTACAAAGAATACCTATACTTCAAATGGTGCTCTGATTCATATAGCATGTATATGAATCAGTAAGCCACAACTAAAACAATCTTAAACACATTGTATTCATGTTACAATAAGTAATAATTCCTATTGTCGAGCTTCAGACATACTGACATTGAGACAAATAAAGATTTGTGAGGTGGGATTGGGAATCATTTTATGAAATATATATATATTTTTTAATTTGTTCTAATCCATTATGCCTTAATATTTGTAAACTACAATTTTATACCATATACCAATGTACTGTGCAACAACAAAGAGAGAAAAGAAATGTATGTAATTCAATACTGAAATAAATAAGCGTTTTGCGCTTACCATTAGCTATGCTGGTAACACAAATCTACACATACACTGAATTAATTGTCACCAAAAAAAGTAAAATATGAGGTGAAAAGTGACTTAGCAGTTCAAATAGTTTATAGATTTAGAGATCCCCCCCCCCCCCCCCAGTCTGACAGAGCTAACGTGATTACTGGTTAAAATGGTCCAGGGGGCTTTAATAAACGACAAGTGTTTTTGGTAGGGTTTTATTCAAGAAAAGTTGGAAGTCACTTGTTTTGCCGGGGGGGGGGGGGGGGGGGGGGGGGAGAGAAAGTGGGTGATGCACGTTTTCAGCTTGAATAGTTTTGTACTCTTGCCAGTGGTTACTGTAGATACCACCGTTGTTGGACAAATATGAGCAATGATAAGTCGGAGTATAGCAGGGAGATTGAACATCGGATTGACTGGTGCAACAACGTCAGCAAGACCAAGGAGGTGATTATTGAGTTCAGATGGGACGGTGGTGCAGAGAGTCAACAGTTTCAAGTTCCTGGGCGTGCATGTCTCTGAAGATCTGTCCTGGGCCCAGCATTTTGATGTAATCACAAAGGAAGCTCGTCAATGCCTCTACTTCCTTAGAATATTGAGGAGATTTGATATGTTGATGAATACTCTCCTGAAATACTACGGGTGTACAGAAGGTATCATACTGAGTGGCTGCGTCACAACCTGATTTGGAAACTCAGATATCCAGGAACTAAGGAGTTTACAGAGAGTGATAGACACAGCCTGGTCCATCACAGATACTGACCTCCCCACCATAGGAGGAGCTGGCTCAAAAAGGCAGCCAATTTCAGCAAAGACCCACACCACCTAATTTACATGCTCTCACATTTACCCACATGCTCTCACTTTGCTCCTACTGTCAGGAAGAAGGTGCGTGGGTCTGTAAACTGACAACCAGGTTTCAAGAAAAGCTTCTCAACAACCACTGGGCACTTGAACACTACACAACATTAGTCTCAGCAACTATGAACTTCTATTGATTGTCTAAGGGGGCAGATTATTATCTCAATGGGGTTAGGTTAGGTAAGGGGGAGGTGCAGCGAGACCTGGGTGTCCTTGTACACCGGTCACTGAAAGTTGGCGTGCAGGTACAGCAGGCAGTGAGTGAAGAAAGCTAATGGAATGTTGGCCTTCATAACAAGAGGATTTCAGTATAGGAGTAAAGAGGTTCTGCAGTTGTATAGGGCTCTGGTGAGACCACATCTGGAGTATTGTGTCCAGTTTTGGTCTCCGAATTTAAGGAAGGACATCCTTGTGATTAAGGCAGTGCAGCGTAGGTTCACGAGATTGATCCCTGGGATGGCGGGACTGTCATATGAGGAAAGATTGAAAAGACTAGGCTTGTATTCACTGGAGTATAGAAGGATGAGGGGGGATCTTTTTTATTTTGTATTTTTTTATTTTTTTATTAGAAGTATTGTACAGTACAGTGATCTCCAATAAACATAAAGTTATACTTTTCTTGTACCGCTTCTTATTTTAAACTTTAATAAGAGAAAGGATAGAAAGAGTTAGTAAAGATAGTAAGTGAGTGATTGAAAGAGTGGTCCAGGAACACCCATATGGACCTAAACCACAAGAAATAGTTTTTAAAAAAGGGAAAAACCAAAAGCAGGAAAAAGAAAAAAGAAAAAGTAAGATAAGATAGGACAATATAAAAGGGATGTACCTACTTCAAATCTTTACTCACCCCTCGCCAGGTCCTGAAACCATTTATTATCAACATTTTGTTGCACCCTATATTTGTAATAAGTCGCTAAATGGAGACCAAATCTTTTGGAATTGGTCTGGATTACCTGCTAAGAGAAATCTCATATCTTCTAGGTGTAACAGTTCCGACATATTAGAAATCAACATTTTTGTCGTTGGCGTGGGAGCGTTTTTCCAAAATTTCAGTATAAGTTTTTTTGCCGTTATTGAGCCTGGATGAGGGGGATCTTATAGAAACATATAAAATTATAAAAGGACTGGACAAGCTAGATGCAGGAAAAATGTTCCCAATGTTCGGCGTCCAGAACCAGGGGCCACAGTCTTAGAATAAAGGGGAAGCCATTACTTCAGGCGACTGAGGTGAGAAAAAACGTTTTCTCCCAGAGAGTTGTGAATTTGTGGAATTCCCTGCCACAGAGGGCAGTGGAGGCCAAGTCATTGGATGGATTTAAGAGAGAGTTAGATAGAGCTCTGGGGGCTAGTGGAATCAAGGGATATGGGGAGAAGGCAGGCACGGGTTATTAATTGGGGACGATCAGCCATGATCACAATGAATGGCGGTGTTGGCTCGAAGGGCCGAATGGCCTGCTCCTGCACCTATTTTCTAAGTTCTATGTCTTTGGTTGCACTAAGAACTACAGTTTTTGCACCAGTATTATGAGAGGAGGAAGTGTAGAATCCCTTTTCCTCTGGGCCTAAAGATCTCAATGCTGTAGGATTTACATACATTACATTACTGTAAATATTCATGAAAAAATATTTTAAAACCTCATGAGGAAAATCTAAAAGTATGAATAAACATTCACTGCTGCTACTGTTTGCAAATTCATATGGTTAGGTCACTTAGTTAAAGAATGGACAAAAGCTGTTGCACTAAAAAACACAATTTTTGCTCCAGTATTATGGTTTATTAATTTATGAATTTAAATATATATAAATGTGTACATTGTGTTTACGAGCATGTTAAGATGCAACAAGTAAGAATGTCATGGTCCATTTGTGGTGCATATGAAAATTAAATACTCTTGACTAGGTAGGTAGTTAGACCTACTTCAATATTGAGGGCCCATTCTGTTTGTGGTTTTATGTACATGGTACAATTTTACTCTAGCAATATCACTAGGCCTGTGTGGTGTCTGATGTCATTGTGCCTGCCCAGCAGCCTTAGTGAACAAGTGTCATGTTAGAAGTGGGAGGAAACTAGAGCAGCCGACGGAAACTGATATGTGAACTCCACACAGCTAGCACAAAGGTCAAAATTGAACTTTGCTTGAGCAGTAAGACAGCAGCTGATGTGCCACAGTGTCTTCTTCCACAAGGTTTTCACTGAGGACAAAGTGTCCTGTATACCTAAGTATACGTATGAGACATTTAACACTGAATATAGCACGTTTTGTGGTCATCAGACGCCCTGAGGGATTTACATCAAAGTACTTCTGAAATACCGGCAGTTTTGTTATGACTTTTAAAATTATGTAATTATTATAATGTCGGCAAATATGAGTTTGTTTTATTTAAACGGTAATGATCTCTGACCAGATTACATGCTCTTTACTGAAATTTGTCAAAGGCTAAATTTCTATAAATACATTACACTTCATCTGAATTGTCAGCTTGTTCCTTGGTTGAATCTTTCAACCAAAAACGGCATCTAAAGAATGGTCTTGACCCAAAACGTCACCCATTCCTTCTCTCCAGAGATGCTGCCTGTCCCGCTGAGTTACTCCAGCTTTTTGTGTCTATCTTCGGTTTAAACCAGCATCTGCAGTGCCTTCCTACACATCTACAACTGTGTAGCATTCCCACAATTTTGCATGAGAACATCAGATTGGGCTAAAGATAGACACAAAGTGCTGGAGTCACTCAGCAGGTCAGGCAGCATCTCTGGAGAAAAAGGATGGATGACGTTTTGGGTTAGGATCCTTCTTCGGACTGAAAATAGGGGGTAGCAGGTAGGAGGGAAGGTGAAACCGTCCAGTGGAGTTCAATGCGTTGAGGTCTCTTTGGTGCTTGAATCCATACTATTGTGATACCACTTCTATTTAGTCTAGCCTGGAATGTCAACAGGCAAAGTTAACGTCTATCGTTTGTAAAATTGAAGCTTGCTGCCTCCCTGCTGAGCCTACCAGCACTGGTTCATTAAGCTGAGTAGAAGTGTTGATTGATACGGTAATTATCTGATTTTAGGAAAATCTAAATTGTACTATGGTGAACAAATCTTTAACTTGGTCAAATTATGTTTCCTTGGGCATTGTAACAATTTAAGTTTGGAAATATATTTAATGGTATTCAAATGATTTAAATCAAGAGTGCATTAAGCAGTCATCTGAACCTTGAAATCTAATTACACTATTAACTAGCCGCATGAAGCCTGCTGTTGTTTATAATATGGACCATTCAATGTATTTTACTTGCTAATCAGCACAAATTAGCTGGGTCATTTAAACCTTTGCTGATTATGGGACCTTTCTGTACTTCAATTCGCATGTTTGTCAAAAAAAATCAATAATTAAACTTCAAAATCAATTTATTAGCTTGAAGTGGTTTAGAAGAACCAGGAGGATTGCTGCGTGGTTATGTTAATGGTATAGCTAGATTTTCCTTCTGTTTGAACCTTTTTCTCTGTTTTGATGGTGATGCTATCATCTAGGTTCTTGTTGCCTTTCATAATTGATGAAAATATAAAATTACAGCATGTTTAATATTTGATCATTCCTGCAGTACATTAGTGTTGAAACTTGCAGTCGTAAACGTAAATATGAAATCCTCTTTTAAAAAAAAACTATATTTTTGAAAAAGTTACAGCATTGGAAAAAATATTAAATGAAATTACTCGTACAGACATGAAAGATGTGTAGCAGGTGGGGAATCAATTTGACATTTTTGAATTGGTGCCTGCAAACTGACTGTCAAAAGATAGAATGATACCTGCATGCTCAAAAATGTTGCTTCCAAATTATCTGAACCACCATAATCAGTGATGATAGATATTCTAAAATAGTTGCTAAAAACATTTCTATATTCTCTAATTCCCTCTCTTCCATCCCTCCTTTATCCTCTTCCTTTGAGGAATCCTATGGAATCCCTTCTATGGAATCCCTTCCCTTCTAGGCCTAATGATCTAAATATTGTAGGATTTACATTTGGAAGAACTATAAATATTCTTGAAAAAATATTTTGAAACATCATGAGGAAAATCTAAAAGTATGAATAAACATTCACGGTTGCTACTGTTTGCAAATTCTTATGGTCAGGTCAGATTGTTAAGGAATGGACAAAAACTGTTTGATTTTGATATTTAGTCCAAAGAGTATAGACAGGAGGTTTTGACTTTGGGAAGCATTGATGGCAAGAGGTGCTTCCTGTTATTTGTTGGCAAATCGTACTTCCTGTGGTCATGTGCACCTTAGTAATAAAAGTCCACGTAGGAAGATATATTTTATCCTGAAAAACCCCTGAAGGACTCAACATGACATCTGTTTTCATTAAAGGGCAATCTTAAAGATGTATCAAAGTATTGTAACATGCGTTCAAGAATTCTGACCTTTGTAGGATCAAACCTAAGTATTTATAGAGTACTCGATCAAGTGGGACCTGTTGGGGGGGGGGGCGGCGTTACACGGGAGGACTGGTCCCCGAACGCACTATTCCACCACTCATCCATCTCTCCCAACTGCGCAGGCGCGGCTGACGGGTTCCGGTTGTGACATAGAAGATGGAGGCATTACTGTGCAGGCTAAGTGCAGACCTGTTGGGTCTGCTCCCCCAACGTAAGATTCCACCACTCACCCATTCCCCCCAACGCAAGCCATTCCCCCACCGCAATATCGCACGACTCACACATAACCCCCCAACTGCGCAAGCGCGGCTCATTTCTCCTCATCCCCCAGCACTCCCTCCTCTTACTCTTTACCCTCCCTCTTCAATCCCTAGAGAAGGAAGGGTGATGGAGAGGGAAGGGGGGGTGATATGGAGGGGGGATTGAGAGGGAGAGAGGGCAGAGGGGGAGGGGGGCAGAGAGGAAGGGAGGGCAGAGAGGGAGAGGAATGGGGGTGGAGAGGGGGAGGGAGAGGTGGAGAGGGGGGGTAAAGAGGGAGGGGGTACAGAGGGAGGGGGAGGGGGGTAGAGAGGGAGGGGAGTTAAGAGGGAGGGTAGAGGGAGGGGAGGGGGACAGAGAAGGGGGTAGAGGGAGAGGGGGGTAGAATCGAGGGGAGGGACATTGGATAGGGAGAGGGGTAGGGAGGGAAGGGGGTAGGGAGGGAGGGGGGTAGAGAGGGAGGGGGGTAGAGAGGGAGGGGGATAGTGAGGGGAGGGAGGGGGGTAGAGAGGGTGGGAGTGAGGGTAGATAGGGAGGGGGCATCTCGTCTGCCTCAAGTACCTGCCTCATCTTGTTCCACCACCACAATCCTTTGTGTAGGCACTTTCCCCTGCAGCTCCAGGAGATGTAACCCCTGTTCCTTTACCTCCTCTCTCACTTTCATCCAGGGAGCCCAGCAGTCCTTTGTGGTGAAACCAAGCATAGAGAATGCGACCAATTTGCCAAACACGTACTGTCCGTTAAAGCCTGCTGGACCTCCCATTTGCTAATTATTTTACATCCCTTTTCATTCACATACTGATCTTTCTGTCCATGGCCTCCTCCGTTTCCAGAGTGAGGCCACTTGCAAACTGGAAGAACAGCACCTCATTCCACTTTGGTAGCTTACAACTCAACATGCAGACATTCTGCACAGAAATGGATCCCTCAGCCCAAAATGCCCTTGTTGACCAATAGTAGGGTGGCCTAAACTGAGCACAATATGTGGTTTTACCAATGATTTGTACAACTGTAACATAATATTCCAACTTTTATACTCAATACACTGACTGATGTACTGAAAATCTCCTTGACAACCTACGATGCATGTTTGAATAGTCCAATTTCAAGTAATCAAGTTCCCACCACCCCCTTTTTTCTATTGCCACCACCCTAGTCTCTTCTACTCCTTTCCCATCCTCTGTACACTCATCTTCCATACTTGAGTCTCATATTTCCTTTTGCTGCCTCCTTCACTAAACCCTCTGCCCCATTCCACCCATATCTCTCCCACCACCTTTCTGTCACATCACTTTTCTCTCCCTTTGTTTCTTTTTCACCTCTAGTAATTTACTGCGCCCATCTGCCAATCACCCCCCTCAACCATATCCATTTATTACTTGCCTGGTTTTACCCCATCCCTATCTTTATTTTCCAGCGTTCTGTTCCCCACTCCATTAGTCTAAAGAAGGTTCCCAATCCAAAAGGTCATCTGTCCATTCCCTCCACAAATACAGGTGACTGACCTGCTGAATCTTATTATTTACCCAAGATTTCAGATTCTGCTGTTTCTTATGCCAGTATAATTCTACTCCTGGTTTATTGAAAATTGACTTAAAAGACAGCTCTCGCTGTGCTAAAGATAATAGCCTCCTTTGCTAAATAAGTTTGAACTTTAACCTGGTATGTCTCTGCATTGGATAGAGTGAAGGATACAAAAACATTATTCTGATCGCTCCCTCAAGTGCACATGTAGAGAATTGGGCTGCTGCATTATCAATCACATCTCACCTAAACCACTGCTTTTGACTTTTCATGGTTCACTTAAACCCCCTGCTGGGCTCACTGAATAGAAACCATTCTGTTGCAATGTGTTTATTGGTTAGAGCTAAACCTAACATTGCATTGGTATGAAAGCTAACATATTTAAAAGTAAGCACTTTGACAGTCCCGCCTTTATTCAAAATAGCTCTGAGCTCCTCTAGTTTCCCGTGACCAACTCGCATGTCATTGCTTAGGTTTTCAATGTTTATTGATATGTTTTAACTGCATGTTAACTCTTTTAAACTGAATTCACAACATAACATAATATTATGCAGTCCTGATTGCTAGTCAGCTTCCTTAACGCTCATCTATTGCTCAGTGTTCTTCAAGAAATGTTCTTTGTATTTTTTATTACTTAAAGAAATGATTTTTGGATATTTTACAATGTTAATAATATTTGGATTGCTGCTAAGATGAAAGAAAATAGTGTTTTTCTATTAGTAGTGGTTTTGAAATTTGTTATATCAGTAATTGTGCCATTTATATCTTGAGTATGTAATTGACTGGAGATAATTTGAAAATGCTTCATGTGGTGACTCACCATTAACTGGAAATATATCCCTATATTTATCCTCAAAATATTTTCCTCCTCAAGACCTTTTGATTATTGACCTTGGCTCTTCCAAAGATATTGTTTCAGGTATAATTAGCCTTCATTGTTTTGTTTTTTACCTCGAAGTATAACACAAAGTGGTTCTCTGCAGCATCATTTACCCACTTCAATAACCTCAATCATAAGTTTACAACACAGGAGGTAACTAAGATCATCATATCCATACAGCTTGTTTCTCGAAACGATCTACTTCCTTCCTTAGACACTGAATTTGGCATTGTTTGCAAATTTTAATTACTATCCATCAAGTCTATACATACCCATATCACCACCTATTTTTCCCTGTCGTTCACAAACCCATGAGTATGATAAACTCAAGGCTTTCTAAATGTTCAATTTATTCATGTCCTGTTAAGGTTTTCAGGAGCTTGCCAACAGGGAGGTACAAATCAGGACATTCCTGGTATATACTTGAATGGTTGCAATTCTTTGCCAAAACTCCCATTTCCAAAGATTTTGTTGGCTACTGTTCTAAATACCTTTTTGATCTTATTATGGAGTTATGTATATAGCATATTTTTATTGTACCTTTACCTCACCATACTCGTGTATGACGATAAAATCAATGTATATGAATTCACCAAATTTGCTTTGCATATGTGCAGGTGATGTATGTCTAGAATTGTTTACCCTGGAGGGTGGAGTTGCAAGATCACTTGGGGTATCTAAAGAAGAAGCAGATCATTTTTTGAAAGTTGATGAAATTGAGGGCTATGGAGAATTGCCACGGAAGAAATGAGGCCTGTGGCAGATCAATCATGGTTTATACTGAACAGCAGGGCAGGCTCGAGACGTTGAGTAGCCTACATTTGCTTCCATTTTATTATGTTATGGGCAATGCCTGCAGTGTCGAGGCAACCTTGCAATGTTGGCATTGCTCCAAGTGTACATGCTCATAACAGCTCTGTCCATTCAGTGATGGACTTATGGTAGAGTGCAATTATAGATTGGCAAACTTTAAATAGCAGCTGACCTTTTTCATGAGGTGAGTTGCTGCATCTCTCTGTTATAATTGTTTTAAAATTGGTTTTGGTACCATATGTTCCATTGAAATGGAGCAGTATTAATAATGGATGTTCTGTATTTCCAAACTATCAGCTGTCCAGAAATCAGTGTGTATGCAGCACTAGATTAGAGCAACTTCTATCTTTGTGTTTTTGCATTTATTTTCTATGTCATGGGAAGTATGTAAATTCATTTGTTAAGAGCTTGTGCACTTTTGTTTTAAAGGTACCTGAACCATGTGCGTACAGCCACACCCCAGGATCTCGCTGGCGGCTACACCTCTTCCCTTGCATGTTACCGTGCTCTACAAGATGCATTTAATGGTCTTTTCTGGCAGTCCAGCTAGTCTGGTAGATGTGAAATTTCAAACATAGCCATTGGATTGCTACCAGGAATTTCAACTGCCTGACTTCCGTTAAAAGCCGACTATCAGCCATACCACAGCTGAATGGAAAATTGGCATGCGGCCAAATAAATTGAACTTGGACAGCTGTTTGGAGACAGCAGGTGATAAACTCGAAGAGATTAGCATTTTCTATTTCCAAGGAGTGTGTGCAGAGATCCTCTTACAGGAAGAAGGAGATGCAGGCTAAATACAGGTGGTTACAGATGTGTAGGAACCATTTGACAAAGAGGATATAACTACTGGTAACTAAAGATTGAAGAACTATTAGTATTTCTCAAACAGCTATTTTTTGAAACTCAGTGAATAAATTTGTATTGCGTAAAACTGAATCTAAATGTGTCCAGGCAAATGTGAAAGTTTTCATTTATTTTGAATAAAATTTATTGGTACCATTAATTTTTTTTTTTTCTAGAATATTAATGCATCTTTAAGATGGTAGGTAAATATATATGTATAGTTATTAGCATTATTAACTATAGTTATTTTAGGTTGATGCATTTGTTGTAAATACACAAGGAAAACATCTGTAATTTGAGATGTTGCTTTTCACTGGGAGATATTCTAATATAACTTCCTAAAATATTAACCAAGAATTTGAGCAGCATTATTTTGTTTAGATTTTTATCAGATCATTTATATACGTGTATTGCATTGGATCACTTGAGTGTAGCTTAATTTCTCACACCAGATCAAAAATCAATTGTTACTGACTCACTGTTTGGTGATTTTTCCAAGCAAAGTGCTGCCCAAAACTCTGTTGCAGATGTGTATGTTTTGCAGTCTAGTTACTGATGCTTTACGCAATTGCTGTATGGGCAAAACCAAAAGTAATTGCAAACTTGAGATACTGTCTATATTTAAGAAGAAAATCCACATTTGCCCTAACAGCCTTCTGCAACCCCAACTTCGAGATTATTCCCTTCACCATTAAAGTGACATTTTCCACATTTGATCAGGTCATTTTAAGGATGTTGACAATTGGAAATGTGGAAAAACAAATGGGCAAGAATAATTCTGACACAAATAAAAATGATTGAACCTATCTTTTCCTTATCACTTGTATAGTAATCCTGTCAGTTCCTTGTTCTTTTGTTTCCCCGCCTTGGCCTCATGTACCTCCACAATTCTTTTTGAAGTCCTAATTCAGGGGGTGAGGAACCTGCGGCCTTAAGGCCGCATGCGGCCTTCTAGGCCATTAAGTGCGGCCTTTAGAATGAATCCAAATTTTGTAGAACAAATCCTTTTATTTTATGAATATGTTTTTGTTCGTCTTTTATTATTTTTATTTTAATCTTAAAATGAACGTATTTAAAATACATATTTAAAAGAGTAAAAGAAGATTCAACGAAATAATCCTCCCCGACTGACGACCACAATGAAAACATTAGTAAGTCATGAGGGCTATTTTAACACCTGTTATGCTCATGATTTAGTTCTAATGCGACTCGAGAATGTACGTTAACCTCCCACAAAAAGCAGTCACAACAAAGTCATTAAAAGGTTAGTTAACTTTAGAATTAACAATTTGTTTTCATTTTCTTGAAGTTAGTACATAGTAGTTAGATTTTTATAAAATAATGTACATTTTGAAGTATATCTAATTGAAGTTTCTTGGATGCGGCCTTATTAGATTATAGCTAACTTAATGCGGCATCCAACATGAAAAGTTTCCCCACCCCTGTCCTAATTGATTCCGTTGTCCAAAGTCCAGAAAATTCCATTCTCTCCTATTTAACCTTGTAGCTGAAATTCCTGAGTTTAGTTTTATTTAGAGATATAGCATGGAAACGGGCCCTTTGACATCCGAGTCCGTGCCGACCAACAATCACCCATGCGCTAGTTCCATCCTACACACAAGGAACAATTTTATAGAAGCCAATTAACCTACAAACCTGTACATCTTTGGAATGTGGGAGGAAATCGGAGCACCCGGAGAAAACCCATGTTGTCACAGGGAGAATGTACAAACAGCACCCGTAGTCAGGAATGAACCTGGGTCTCTGGTGCTGTAAGGCAAAAACTCTATCACTGCACCACTATGCTGCTTCCTGTGAAGCATCTCTCCATTCTGTACAGCACCTTTACATTCCTCCCAGAGTCCTGCCCACACATCTCACTAATTCTATTTCCTGGATACTTGAGATTAAAACAGGAAATAAAGCTTTGGGAGGAAAGTAATTGAAGACTAGTAGCATTGAAAAGGCTAGTGCCATTCGAATATATCTTGTACAGCATTCAAAGAATGGAAGCTGGATAACTGAACCAGACAGAAAGAATGGAGTTGCAAGAAAAAATGAACACCCACTTTGTGTGGTGACCGCACAAGTGACAATGGACAACTCCAAGATCCCATTTACAGCTATTCAGTGCCAGAATCATGACCTCAATAGATATAAACAGTCAGATATTGAGACATTTGCCCAAAACTACACGTAGTCATAAGGAATAATATAACTTTATACTATATAGACGTGTTTTTCCACCCTGTGTTGTGATTAACATTTGTAATAATTGTCTGAGAGGATATTAATATTTTAGTTGTATATTTGTAGAAAATAATGCAAGGCATGATAAGGGCCTTTTATGGGAGCATACTTTATTGAATGAAACATGCTTTGCCTGTGGACAGCCCAATGGGAGTGTGAGCCAACCCGTCTTACATGACATCTGTCTTTAACAAGGTGCTAATCACCACAGCTTTCATACTCATCACACTAAGTACTAAGAAGTTTTAAGTCAATTTGTAATGGATAAATTATGGAAACGTTCAAAGACCACACAACTTTGAAAATCCATGAATGTCAATTCTTGGGCGCTTCCCTTATCCAAGGATTGGAAATGTGGATTATATTTTGATAGCTGGCTCCTTTATCACGGGCTTGAGGTGTAAACATGATCGTTCCAAACAATAACTGTAGAAAGTAGACAAAAAATGCTGGAGAAACTCAGCGGGTGAGGCAGCATCAATAGAGAGAAGGAATAGGCGACGTTTCGGGTCGAGACCCTTCTTCAGATTGAAGAAGGGTCTCGACCCGAAACGTCGCCTATTCCTTCTTCAATCAGAACCCCCTGAGTTTCTCCAGCATTTTTTGTCTACTTTCGATTTTTCCAGCATCTGCAGTTCCTTCTTAAACAAACTGTAGAAAACAATCTAGACTGTTCAGACGGGAAGATCTATGGGGTGGAATGGTCAAATTATGCACCATCTGGACTTGCTCTTGTAGATTTCAGACCTTTTAGTTTGCTGATGTTTATTTTATAGCTTAATTCTTTTTTGCATGAGGCAATGACTGGTATTAAAGACTATCTGTTTAAAAAGACGGATCCAAATATGATAATGCTCATGCTGAAATTTGTAGATAAAATTGGATACTGTTATAACCCTAGACAGACTTAACTGACAAAATAATCAATGCTGAACTCTCATCATCCTTGCCACTTAACTCCAGTAAGAGGAATGGTTCATGTTGCCCTGAGAAACGAAGCACCCAACATTGACTCCAGCCAGTAGAGCAGCTTTCTCCAAGGGTGGACAAAGTCCACAATTACAACTTAACAGGAAATCCAATTATTTCCCCTCTGCTTATTTGAAGGTAACAGAACCACCTGTACGAATATTTATATGGGGTTATATGAAATATACGAATATTTATATGGAAAGTGTTTAAGGCTGATGGTAGGCATCATATTTAGCAATGAGGAAAAAGTAAAATGTATGGGCCTTTAGGAAATACTGGAACATTCGAATATTTTTCTCCTGGGGCAGTTACAGGAGTACCATACATTAACATAAGTCTAGATGTTTGGATAATGCAGGAGCATTGGTAACTCTGGGAATGATGGTGCAGTGATGCTGAAGCTCAAGGAAGAAATTTGAGATGTCAGAGTGGGGTTACTTGAAGATATAAATATATTCGGAGGTGAAAGGAGAGCACTTTTCTTTTGAGGATGGTGGTAGGTGGGGTGATTGGTTCCAACAGTTAGATGGGTCACTGATGAAATGTAAAACAAATCAACAATGTATTCTATTTAATATTTTGCAAAAAGTCCAAGATGACAGTTTGCCTAAACTAACAATCCGTGCTGTCAGTGTTCTCTGTGTTCCCGCTGTGGCCTTGATTACATAGATGAGACCAAGCATTGACTAAGCGATCGGTTTGTCAAACACAAGCGCGTGGCTCGCCAACACCTGCTGGATCTCCTGGTTGCTAACCTTTTTAACTCCCCTTCCCATACCAACATTTATGTCCTGGGCTGCCTCTTCTGCCAGTGAGGCTAAATGCGCCTCATATTCCACTTAGGTAGCTTATAATCCAACAAAAAGAACACTGAATTCTCAATTTTAGTTAACTTACCAAAAATAACCCTTTCCTCTTCCTCCGTCCTCTTCCACTATATCCCATCCTTAGGATTCACATTTTGTGCCTCTTCTCTACATATCTCTGGCCTTTCTCCACCCATCTGCCAATTCCATTTTAAACAGCACTATGTGGGACAATTGGTGGAGCTGCTGCCTCAGTGCCAGAGACCAAAGTTCAACCTTGACCTCAGGTGCTGTCTGTGTGGAGTTTGCATGTTCTTGTGGGTTGCTCTTCATGGTGCTTTGGTTGCCTCCCACTACATACAGGTTTGTGTGTTAATTGGTCTCTATAAATTACATCTAATGCGCAGGGAGTGGATGAGAAAGTGGGATAACATTGGATGAACACTGGTTGCTGTAGACTCAGTAGGCCAGAGCCTATTTTTGTGCTGTATCTCTAAATTAAATTAAAATCACTCTCACCTGTATCTGCCAGGCTTTGTACCATCCCCACATCTTTCTCCTCCCTACTACAATTAGTCTGAAGGCTGCAGATCTGAAATGTCATCTATCCAAGTTCTCCAGCAATGCCGCCTGACCCACTGAGATACTCTAACACTTTGTGTCTTTTTGTGTAAACCAGCATCTACAGTTCCTTGTGTCCATCAGAGGCTTGACTGATAGATATCTTGGGAATGTTGCCATTTTATGCACTTTTGCAGTGGAGGTGAACAAGAAGCAAATGACATTCACAATGCTTTTCTCTTGAGTTCCAGGAAACCAATAATTCTGGACTTCTTTACTATCGAGGTTTGGTAACCATGACATTAACACCAATATAGTCTTCCCACTTTTCACCTTGCCTAAGTGCTGCATGGTCTTATAAGGTGCAAAACATTATGACCTTTAATGTTGATAATGTTTTAAAGGTAATGCATACAAATCTTTCAATGAAGTGTATTCCGTTTGAGGTCAACAATAAATGTTTATTGTTGCACAAACACTATGTGATTTGTCCAGAAATTAAGAAACCGCAAATTTCCTGACTTTGTTCTGTAAAATTCCTTTAAAAATGCTTCATTGAAGCACATTAGAGATATGACCATATCTTAAAGAGAGGCATCACAAAGTTCTCCACTGGTCAAGTGAATATTCAAATTAGCATCAAAAGTATGATAGCAGGTATTATGCCTACAAAAGCGTCTGTATTAGAGTGAATGAAACATTACACTCATATGTTGTAGGACTTTGTCAGAACAATGCATCCAGATTGTACTCCAAGCAAAAGAAACTTAACATGTTTGGCAATCTTTGGTATTTTTCACAGTATGTTAGACACCAGCTACAAAATGTGTTCATTCCTAAATTCCATTATTGCTTAGTACTGGGTACCACACATAAGTAACACCTGACTAATTGAACACATATCACTCAAGAATTAATGTCCAAATGCAATTCAAATTTTTGAAAACATAAATGAATCACTTCAGGGGAAAAAGGTAATGAGCATACTTGTTGCCGTAAGACAGCAAAACCCCAAGGATGGTCTTGGCACGAAATATCGACCATCCCTTTGCCTCCACAGATGCTGCTTGACCAGTCGAGTTGCCCAAGTAATTTGTTTTGCTTGTCATCAACAAGGCAGATTTATTATTATATTGTTTAATTGTACATTTTTAACTTCTCTGATTTTCCATGATGCGAAATAACTATCTGGCATATTTTCATTGCCATGGATCCTTGATCAACATCAAAATCTTATCACGGCTGAGGGAATTTTGACTATAACATTCCAACAACAGTAAAACTAATTTGAGGCAAATGTATAAAATTAGCTAAAGGATTTATGCTCTCCACTGTTAACAATCTAAATATATTTTCATTCATAATTTAACATTAAAAAAACATTTATGAGTACTTTATTCCTTCAATGGAATACAAATTACTCCATCACTACTGCGGATTGAAACCCTAATCTTTAGATACCAGAGCTGCAGAAAATATGTTTTGATAAATGCAAATGATTTTACTGCATTTGGACTGAAGCCATGTATTCTTAAACCTCCTGAAATTTGCTCTACTCTCTGGAATTTCTCTCAGTTTGTTTAAACATTCTGAAACAGTTCCAAGAACCAAAATGATTGATGAATGCTGAATGCAATTTTGTGAAAGTTTTATTTGCAGTTCTAATGGTGGTGTTTGAGTCAAGATTTTCCATTGGTTACTTATTAATATGACAGAATTCAATGTTCACAGTGGAAAAACCATCATAGCAAGCAAGTAAAGTGAGCCCTTGAGAGGACTCCAATCCCCATTATAACAAATCACTGGCTGTTTATAGAAGCAAGTCACGACCAGAAGGGAGACCAGGAAATGATGCAAACATTCTTAGATTCCTTTCACTGACTGGCAATTAAATTGCACTGTATTCAGTTTCTTAACAGCTAAAAATGAAGTTGCTCGTTTATCACAAGTCACTGTAGTCCACTGCAACAGTAGCGTCTTCAGACCTAAGGCGTTTTGGAGCTGGCTCCTCAGTATTGTCTGGGAAGTTGAAAAGAAAATTGCACATTAATGACAGAATTACTAAACTGTAGCCAAAATAAATCTTGTAAGAGTAGTTTAAAAAAAAACATTCATTTTGATCTGCAATCTCTTGAATATTTTTAATAATCTCTCATGTTCTTCTGCTGCATTTACATTTAAATCTGCTTTAATTGTGGCTAGTCAACAATTGCTTGCAGCAAAATATTAGCTTGATAGTGGGAAACTTGAACCTAACATCCTCAATGTACACGTAAATAAATAATACATTTTCATCTGTTTTCACCAAAGGGAATGAAAGACAGTGAGATAAATGTGGAGAACATTAATATGCAAGGGCAGTTTGAGATAAAGAAGTTGGAGTTGTTGGGGCTCCTGAACAGCATTAAGATGGATATATCCCAGGCTATCGAGAGGCATGAGAGGAGATTGCACGAGCCTTGAGAAAGATCTTTGTCTTCGCTGGTCATTGACAAGGTTCCAGAGGACTGGAGAGTAACTAATATTGTTCCTTTATTATAAAAAGGGAAGGAGAGAGAAGCCAGGAAATTATGGGGTGGTAAACCTCATGTCCGTGGTAGGGAAGTATTTACAAGGATTCTTCGGCATAGGATTTACTCCCATTTAGAGGATAATGGTTAATTAAGGACAATCAAGGCTCAATTAGGCCAATAAGCTCAATTATAATTCATAAGTTCTCAAGTAATAGCAGAATTAAGCCGTCTGGCCCACCAAGTCCATGCCATTCAATCACAGCTGATCTATTTTTCTCTCTCAACCCCATTCTCCACCATTTACCACATAACCCAACACCCTTACTAATCAAGCCTTAAAAATATGCATTGACTTGGCCTCCATAACTGTCTGTAGCAATGAATTCCACAAATTCACCACCCTCTGGCTAAAGACTATCTCCTTTCTAAAAGTTATGTCCTTTTTATTCCACATTCACTCTATCCTGGCCTTTCACTATTCGGTATGTTTCAATGAGGTTCCCCATCATCCTTCTAAACTGCAGCGAGTACCTGCCCAGTGCCTTCAAACATGTCATATGTTAACCCAATCACTCCTGGGATCGTTCTCATAAACTTCCTTTGGACCCTCTCCAATGCCAGCACATCCTTCCTCATATGGGCCCAAAACTGTTCACAATACTCCAAATGTGGTCTGACGTGCCTTATAAAGCCTCAGTTTTACACCTTTTTTTGTATTCTAGCCCTCTCAAAATAAATGCTAACATTGCATTTGCCATTAGGGCTTTGTACAGGGTTACTAACTTAATAGAGTTTTTTGAGGAAATGACAAAGGTAATCGATGAGGGCAGAGCAGTGGATGTTGTCTATATTGATTTTAGTGAGGCATTTAAAGTCCATCATCGTACACTGATTCAGAAGTTTAGAATACACGGGATTAACAGTGATTTTGTTGTATGGATTCAGAATTGGCCCAATCAAAGAAGACACAGGGTTGTGGCGGAAGGACAATATTCAGGCTGGAGATTGAGAGGTAGACAGGTTGATAAGTAATACGTTTGCACATAACACCAAGCTTTCTGGAATCTGGGACTGTAAGGAAGACTGTCAAGGTATACCTTGGGATATAGATCAGCTGCAGAAAAGAGCGGAGAAATGAAGTTTAATCTGAGGAAGTGCGAGATGTTGCACTTTGTGGGGATGTCAAATGTAAGGGGAAATATACAATTAATGGCATGACACAAAAGTATAGATGTACAGAGGGATCTTGGGATCAGGTCCATAGGTCGCTGAAAGTGGCAACACAAGTAGACAGAATGGTAAAGGAGACGTATGGTGTGGTATGGCTTTAACAAGTCAGGGCATTGTGTATAAGAGTCAGGAAATCCTGATGCAGCTTTATAAGACTGATTAGGCAACATTTGGAGCATTGCGTGCAATTCTGGTCACCCCATTACAGGAAGGATGTGTTGGTTTTGGAAAGGGTGCAGAGGAGGTTTACCAGAATGGTGCCTGGAGTAGTGGGTAGGTTGGACATATTTGAATTGTTTCCTTTGGAACATCGGAGATTATGAGTGAATAGAAGTATTAAAAAATAATGAGGGGCATTGATTAGGTCGACACATCAGGACCTTTTTCCCAGGATGGAAAAAAAAATCAAATACTAGAGAGCATGGCTTTAAGGTGAGAAGACCAATGTTTTAAAGGAGATATGTGGAGCAAGTTTTGTATTTACATGCAGAAGGTGGTAAGTGCTGCTGTGTTTGGTAGCTGAGGCAGATATGCTAGTGGCATTTAAGAGACTATTGGTTATGAATATGGAGGGATATGGATTATGATGCACTGATAGATAAGAAATAGTCTTGGCATCATGTTCGGCACAGACATTGTGGGCCGAAAAGCCTGTTCTTGTGCTGTACTGTTCTATATTCTAATAATTTTCGGCAGAAGAATAAAAAAAATAGCAAATTTTCTTCCAAATATATTTTTTCTGCTCCTGACAGGTCATCGCAGTAGATCCAAAGTGGGAATAAAATAAAAGGGAAATATTCATATCCATTCAAAGCTTCACTTACTGAAATCAAATCTAGTACTAAAATATATATATTTTTTTGATTATGTGGCTACCGTAACATTTAAAATATGTAACTAATTTATAACAATAGAATAAATATATTTTGTATTAAAAGGTCATGTGCTCAAATTTAGAAATTAAAGGTTAAATTAATCACATCTTTAACTTTTGGGTAGTATGAGAACACTTGCAAATGCAAGTCCTTGGGCCATTTACAGAAATGTTTAGCAGCATTCTTTCTAATACCAGCCCCAGAATTTGTAGAAGTAATATTTTGCGGTGGTATAGGAAAATAAAGTACTTTTCTGATTACCATATACAGTGGCTTGCAAAAGTTTTCATACCCCTTGAACTTTTCCACATTTTGTCACGTTACAACCACAAACGTAAATGTATTTTATTGGGATTTTATGTGATAGACCAACACAATGTGGTGCATAATTGTGAAGTGGAAGGAAAATGATACATGGTTTTCAAATTTTTTTACAAATAAAAAACTGAAAAGTGTGGCGTGCAAAAATATTCAGCCCCCCTGAGTCAATACTTTGTATAACCACCTTTCGCTGCAATTACAGCTGCAAGTCTTTTGGGGTATGTCTCTACCAGCTTTGCACATCTAGAGACTGAAATTTTTGCCCATTCTTCTTTGCAAAATAGCTCAAGCTCAGTCAGATTGGATGGAGAGCATCTGTGAACAGCAATTTTCAAGTCTTGCCAGAGATTCTCAATTGGATTTAGGTCTGGACTTTGACTGGGCCATTCTAACACATGAATATGCTTTGATCTAAACCATTCCATTGTAGCTCTGGCTGTATGTTTAGGGTCGGTGTCCTGCTGGAAGGTGAACCTCCGCCCCAGTCTCAAGTCTTTTGCAAACTCTAACAGGTTTTCTTCCAAGATTGCCCAGTATTTGGCTTCATCCATCTTCCCATCAACTCTGACCAGCTTCCCTGTCCCTGCTGAAGAAAAGCATCCCCACAGCATGATGCTGCCACCAGCATGTTTCACAGTGGGGATGGTGTGTTCAGGGTGATGTGCAGTGTTAGTTTTCCGCCACACATAGCGTTTTGCATTTAGGCCAAAAACTTCAATTTTGGTCTCATCTGACCAGAGCACCTTCCTCCACATGTTTGTTGTGTCCCCTACATGGCTTGTGGCAAACTGCAAACGGGACTTCTTATGGGTTTTTTTCAACAATGGCTTTCTTCTTGCCACTCTTCCATAAAGGCCCGATTTGTGGAGTGCACGACTAATAGTTGTCCTGTGGACAGATTCTCCCACCTGAGCTGTGGATCTCTGCAGCTCCTCCAGAGCTACCATGGGCCTCTTGGCTGCTTCTCTGATCAATGCTCTCCTTGCCCGGCCTGTCAGTGTAGGTGGACGGCCATGTCTTTGTAGGTTTGCAGTTGTGCCATACTCTTTCCATTTTCGGATGGTGGATTGAACAGTGCTCCGTGAGATGTTCAAAGCTTGGGATATTTGTTTATAACCTAACCCTGCTTTAAACTTCTCCACAACTTTATCCCTGACCTGTCTGGTGTGTTCCTTGGGCTTCATGATGCTGTTTGTTCACTAATGTTCTCTAACAAACCTCTGAGGCCTTCACAGAACAGCTGTATTTATACTGAGATTAGATTACACACAAGTGGACTCTATTTACTAATTAGGTGACTTCTGAAGGCAATTGGTTGCACTGGATTTTATTTAGGGTTATCAGAGTAAAGGGGGCTGAATACTTTTGCACGCCACACTTTTCAGTTTTTTATTTGTAAAAAAATTTCAAAACCATGTATCATTTTCCTTCCACTTCACAATTATGCGACACTTTGTGTTGGTCTATCACATAAAATCCCAATAAAATACATTTACGTTTGTGGTTGTAACGTGACAAAATGTGGAAAAGTTCAAGGGGTATGAATACTTTTGCAAGCCACTGTAAATGTCCAACTTTTGACAGTTCAACTTATTATGCCATGATAAATCTGTTCATAAATTTGGAAACTGTAAAATCAGAATACATAGTGCCATGGAGTTACTGACCTTTTACCATAAGATTTCTGCATAATACTTTAACAGGGATCTTAAAACTGATACACATCATTTCCTTGTTTGGGGCCACATTACGAACTAAATGAACAGAGAAATGTTCTTCGAAGGAGGTTTTTAAGAAATGTTCCGCACTTCTCTGAACATCTTTGGCAGGTTCATCACACTTGGAAAAACTGTAGCAATGGACAGTGGGTAAAGCATCAGCTGTGCATGGCTCCTCCAATAGTTGTCTGAAGGCATCCAGGAACTCAATAGCCATACCAGGCAGATTCATAATGATATGAATAGAGGTTCTGTTCGCCTTCAAAGCAATTGCTTCAGTTTGTTTTGCTAAATCATCTTTAAGTGGGCCCATGATAAAGTCCCTGCCATCCAGATTGAATGTCTGTACTTTTTCATTTACTTTGTTCACCTTGCAGTTATGGACCAACCATTTATAAGACTCTGGGTTAAGATCATTTGCCATGACTTTGCAATTCTTCTTTGCTGCTGGAATAGCAAAAGGTCCAACACCAGCAAAAACATCATACACTACATCTCCAGCTTTTAGAAGATCAACTATTCGACCATGTTCAGTGCTGAGCCGAGGATTCCAATACACTTTGGAAAAATCAAATTCATACATTATGTTGTTCTCCTTGACCTATGAACATACAAATTATATTCAATACTTTGTGCTGGTACAAGGTAAACTAAGTTATTATAATGTACTATTAAAACAGTTCCAAAAATAATCCCTTCTATAATTCTAACCGTAATTTACCTAGTGCCCAACATAATATTTGGGACAAAGACCTATCATTTATTTATTTGCTTTTGCACTCCACAATTTGAGATTTGTAATAGAAAAAATCACATGTGGTTAAAGTGCACATTGTCAGATTTTAATAAAGGCCATTTTTATACATTTTGGTTTCACCATGTAGAAATTGCAGCTGTGTTTATACATAGTCCCCCCATTTCAGGGCACCATAATGTTTGGGACACATTGCTTCACAGATGTTTGTAATTGCTCAGGTGCGTAATAATTGCCTCCTTAATGCAGGTATAAGAGAGCTCTCAGCACCTAGTCTTTCCTCCTGTCTTTCCATCACCTTTGGAAACTTTTATTGCTGTTTATCAACACGAGGACCAAAGTTGTGCAAATGAAAGTCAAAGAAGCCATTATGAGACTGAGAAACAAGAATAAAACTGTTAGAGACATCAGCCAAACCTTAAGCGTACCAAAATCAACTGTTTGGAACATCATTAAGAAGAAAGAGAGCACTGGTGAGCTTACTAATCGCAAAGGCAGGCCAAAGAAGACCTCCAAAGCTGATGACAGAAGAATTCTCTCTATAATAAAGAAAAATCCCTAAACACCTGTCTGACAGATCAGAAACTCTCTTCAGGAGTCAGGTGTGGATTTGTCAACACCCAGTAACTGGTGATGTCCATGAATCGCAGACTTCAAGCAGTCATTGCATGCAAAGAATATGCAACAAAATACTAAACATGACTCCAAACCGGCGCGGCCTTGTCGGCTTCGGAAGCCGCGGTCTCCGGTAAGGAATGCGGCCGTTCCAGGTGGCCCAGCCGCTGAGAGGACTCTCCCGACGCCGGGGCAACAGCACCTGGCGAGAACGGCCAGGAACATCGGGCCTCCGTAGAGGCAATAGCGGAGGCCTCAATAGGCCTGACTTTGGGAGAACTGGGGATGGGGACTGGACATTGTGCCTTCCCCCACAGTGGTAACCATTGTGGGGGGATGATTTTTGTGTGTAAGTGACTATTTTATTCTGTGTCCAAGATGGCTGTCGGAAGGGAGAGTGTACGCTGGCGCGGTTTAGCTGCCGCTGCTCTCTCTTCACATTGTGTCTCTGATTTTTTTGTCTTTGGATCGAATTCTGTCTTTAATTTGTGTATTGGTGATGTCTTTATAATTTATTTTACTCCGATTATATGTTTTTTACTTGTTAAATTCTGTAAGGTGTCCTTGAGACTCTTGAAAGGCGCCCATAAATAAAATGTATTATTATTATTATTACTTTAATTTACATGACATTGTCGAAGGGCCGAATGGCCTACACCTGCACCTATTGTCTATTGTCAATGACCACTGTCTGCAGAAGACTTCAGGAACAGAAATACAGAGGCTATACTGCAAGATGCAAACCACTGGTTAGCTGCAAAAATAGGAAGGCCAGCTTACAGTTTGCCAAGAAGTACTTAAAAGAGCAACTACAGTTCTGGAAAAAGGTCGTGTGGACAGATGGGACGAAGATTAACTTATATCAGAGTGATGGCAAGAGCAAAGTATGGAGGAGAGAAGGAACTGCCCAACATCCAAAGCATACCACCTCATCTGTGAAACACGGTGGTGGGGGTGTTATGGCCTGGGCATGTATAGCTGCTGAACATACTGGCTCCCTTATCTTCATTCATGATACAACTGCTGATGCTAGTAGCATAATGAATTCTGAAGTTTATAGACACATCCTATCTGCTCAAGTTCAAATAAATGCATCAAAACTCATTGGCCGGCGGTTCATTCTACAGTGACAATGATCCCAAACATACTGTTAAAGTGACAAAAGATTTATTTAAAGATAAAAAATGGTAAATTCTTGAGTGGCTAAGTTCTTCTTTTCGTGTCCTTCTTGTTACAAATGTTAGCCTCGCTGTCATCATCCGTCCTGAAAAGGATGCAAGCTTCCGGCGACAATCAGTAGAAGCCATCACTTGTCGCAATAGATCAAGTCAAGTCAAGTCAATTTTATTTCTAAAGCACATTTTAAAACAACTCTCGTTGACCAAAGTGCTTTACATTGGTGCAGGTACTAACGTGCTACAAACAGTGGTACATAGATCAACAATACATACATAAATACATACATACAGCGCTCCCTCAGAGGACCTCAAGAAAGGCTTGAGAGTAGAAATAAGTCTAGATTTAAAAGAGTCGATGGAGGGGGCAGTTCTGATGGGAAGAGGGATGCTGTTCCATAGTTTAGGAGCTGCAACCGCAAAAGCGCGGTCGCCCCTGAGCTTATGCCTAGATCGCGGGATGGTCAGTAACCCCAAGTCGGCCGATCTGAGTGACTTGGTGGTGGTATGGTGGGTAAGCAGATTTTTGATGTAGGTGGGGGCAAGCCCGTTAAGGGCTTTGTATACATAAAGAAGGAGCTTGAAATTGATTCGGAACTGCATAGGGAGCCAATGGAGAGTGGCCAGAATCGGGGTGATGTGGTCCCTTTTTCGGGTGCCCGTCAGGAGTCTTGCTGCGGCGTTTTGGACCAATTACAGGCGGGACAGGGATGATTGACTAGTGCCAGTAAAGGGAGTTGCAGTAATCAAGGCAGGAGGAGATAAATGAGTGGATGATCTTTTCGAGGTCGTCAAATTGGAGGAATTGTTTTATTTTAGCTATCGTCTGGAAGAAGCTAGCTTTTACCATGGCATTGACTTGTTTGTCAAATTTCATCGCGGAGTCAAATATCACGCCAAGGTTTTTGACCTGAGGTTTGAGTAATGGGGTAAGGCTACCAAGACTGCCTGCTATCGTTTTGATTGAGTCCGAGGGGCCGAGTAGGATGACCTCAGACTTACTCTCGTTTAGTTGGAGGAAGTTCATGGCCATCCAACACTTTATATCCTCGAGGCAGTTGATAAGGCTGAGTAGATTAGAGTGGTTGTTGGGCTTCAGGGGGAGATAGAGTTGTGTATCGTCTGCATAGCAGTGGAAGGAAATGCCGTGCCTTTGAATGACTTGGCCTAAGGGGAGCATATACAGGGAGAAGAGAATGGGGCCAAGGATGGAACCTTGTGGAACCCCACAGCAGAGGCTAGCTGGGGAGGAGAAAGAGTTGCCTATGTTTGTAGAGAAACACCTATCTTTGAGGTAGGAGACGAACCAGCTCAGGGCAGTGCCATCAATACCAACCCCGTACCGGAGACAGTCAATTAGGATGGTGTGGTCGACTGTATCAAATGCTGCGCTGAGGTCGAGAAGGAGCAGGATTGCACAGTCGCTGGAGTCAATGGTGAGAAGTAGGTCGTTATGTACCTTCAACAAGGCAGACTCTGCGCTGTGCTGGGCCGTGAAACCTGATTGGAAAGTTTCAAGGATGGTATTTTGATGAAGGTAAGGCATAAGTTGACAAAATTACCTTTTCAAGGACTTTTGAAAGGAAAGGCAGTTTGGAAATAGGTCTGTAGTAGCTAGGCAAGGTGGGGTCCAGGTTAGATTTTTTCAGGAGGGGCTGGACCACCGCGTGCTTGAAGCAGGTAGGAACAGTGCCAGTGGCCAGAGAACTGTTGATGATGGCGAGGATGCTGGGACCGGCTATTGCAATGACATCCTTCAGGGCAGAGGGGACAACGTCGAGGGGGCAGGTCGCAGGTTTCATGATGGTGACCAGTTTTACAAGGGAGGGTAGAGTGACAGGTTGGAAACAGTCTAATTTAGAAGAACAGACCAATGAGACAGCTAGGTCACGGATGGGAGGGGAAATATTCGATCTGATGTTCTTAACTTTGCTGGTGAAAAATGTAGTAAATTCTTCGCAATTAGCAGGGGACCCAGCTAAGCTGGTACTGGGGGCAGGACATATGATAAGGTAATGGTACTAAATAGGACCTTGGAATTATGGGCGTTTTTGGAATTGAGGTCGGAAAAGTATTTTGTTCTCGCAGACTTTACTGCTTCCTGGTATTTGAGAAGATTGTTTCTCAGAAGTTCAAAGGAAATTTGAAGCTTATCAGATTTGTACTTCCGTTCTGAATTTCTGCACTCTCTTCTTAGGGCTCTGGTGGTGTCATTGAACCAGGGCCAGCCTTTAGGCTTAGGCTTTTTCATTTTAAGAGGAGCACCAGAATCCAGGATGGAAGAGCAAGTCGTATTGAATAAAGAAATGAGGTCGTCAGTGCTGAGATGGAGGGGAGACACCTCGATGGTGCAGATGTCGGGGCGGCTATGAGAGCCTCAGAGAACTTACTGGCAGTCGAAGAGTTTACGTAGCGGGAGTCGCGAGCAGGAAGATGGGATTTTGAGGGAGAGAAAGGCAGAGATGCATCGAATATAATTGTACTATGATCAGACAGACAGGCATCAATAATTTATGTATTACAAATTGGGAGACCAGACGAAAGCACTAGGTCTAGTGTATGGCCAAGCTTGTGCGTGGGTCCAGAGGTAAGTAGAGTCAGATTGAAGGACTCAACCAGGTTCATAAATTCACTCACAAGAGGCTTAGTGGGACAGCAGACATGAATGTTAAAATCACCAAGAATCAGGACCCGGTCAAATTTGGGCAACAAGCTAGCGATAAGGTCAGCAAATTCTGAGATAAAGCCCTTATGCATTTTTGGTGGGCGATACACAAGAACAATTAAAAGTGGACAGATTAGAACAACTATGATTAGTTGATGTTCAAAACTGGAGAAATGATCAGCGTTCAGGAGGCGGCAGTTGAAATGTTTCTTAAACACAGTGGCTAGGCCCCCACCGCGACCGGAGAGCCTAGGCGAGCTGAAAAAGTTACAGGTATCAGGACAAGAGTTCCACGAGTGGAGCAAGCTCACCAGGATTAAGCCAGGTTTCTGTTATCAGTAGGAGGTCCAATCCACGTGCGGTGAAGAAGTCGTTGAGGATGAAGGTTTTGTTCAGCAAGGATCTTGCGTTGATCAGAGCCACTTTAGCAGTGACTGCAGGCGAGTTGTGGTCCAGTAGCGGAGGTTTTGGGAGACCACGCCGCTGCGTTTCACACATGACCTGGCTGGGAGCCCGCAGGCCGACAGACCGGGACCGGGAAGATCGACACGAGAGAGGCATACCTGGGCTCGAGGGACCGCCGATGGATGAAGCGGTAGGGCCGACCAGATCCGTCTTCACAGCGCTGGGCGAGGTAAGCTGATGTTGAACGGGCGTGGGTCAGAGTCTTCAACCTTTCCAGGGCGCCCGCGCGTTTACTCCGCCTCCTGGATCAGCGCATGCGGCGGCGGCCGCAAAGCCGAGCTCGTACACCCACCGGGTGCCGAGCGAGGAACGAGCGGTAGGGGAAGCTTTGTCCGGGGCTCTGTCCGGGGCCTCGGATGAAGACCTCGACGACCGAGGCTCGGATGTCGAGAAGTGTTTGCCGTTCGTAGTCCAGCATTGACTGCAGGTCATACGAACGGTTGAGGTTTCCTTGTTCGGGGCTTTGTCCAGACGGGAGACGACGGGCAACCAAACACAACGGTGCGGCCATCTTGAATGATCAATCATAGTGGTGGTGGTGGTAGCAGAATTAGCTCAGGATACTTCCAGTTTCCATCCATCTTGAATGATCATTCATAGATTTATTTATTTATTTATTTGTTCCGAACAAGTAAAGACATAAATAGGAATAAATAACAACAACAAAATCGAAATAGTCAAACATTGGACATTCCAGGCAATATTTGCAAAGCAATGAAAAGCATAATGCAAAATTTAAATGTCCAACACTTTTTCTTTACAAGCTCGAAAAGGAGTGAGAAGAATAACTTATTTAATCTCACCCCTTCTCCCTAAACCCTTCTTCCATATTTAATAATTAATTAATTAATAATAATAATACCCCAGACAATTTTTAGAGATACCTACAGACATATATATACATACAACTGATATACACATACAAGTAATATGTATGAAGTAACCAAAAGACATAAATAAACAATAAATAAAATAATAAATAAACATTAATCCCCTTCATCCCTGTACCTTGTGAAAAAAAGTTTTTTGTATGTCATTTTGAACTGGTTCATGTTTGGACATTGCTTTAATTCCACATTCAAACTGTTCCACAATCCTACTCCACAGACCGAAATACAAAAAGTTTTTCTGGTCGTGCGGACTCTTTGTACCTTAAAATTAAATATTCTTCTTAAATTATAACCCCCCACTCGCACATGAAATAATTTTTGTATATTTTCAGGTAACTTTTTATTTTTGGCCCTAAACATTATCTGTGCTGTTTTAAATGCAACCAAATCTTCTAATTTTAATAATTTTGACTGTAAGAATAATAGATTAGTGTGACCCAGATACCTGACCTTGTGAATAATACGTATTGCTCTTTTTTGCAGAATAGTTAATGAATGTAGCGAACTTTTATAGTTATTGCCCCAGACTTCTGCACAGTAATTTAAATAGTGAACAGTAGAGAATGCGGAGTGATTTGTGATCCAGAACCTGCTTAACTTTGTGTAATACAGAAATGCTTTTTGACAGTTTGGATTGTACATGTTTAATGTGTGATTTCCAGCTAAATCGATCATCCATTATAACCCCAAGAAATTTATTTTCATGAACTTGTTCAATTTCAACCCCATTTATCTTTATATTTGCTTGTGTATTTGTTCTGCAATTACCAAATAACATTATTTTGGTTTTGCTCAAGTTTAATGATATTTTGTTCCTGTTAAACCATGTTTTCAGTTTGCCCATTTCTTTTGTCCAGTAGTTGTTTTAAATTCTCCCCAGAACAAAAAAATATTTGTGTCATCTGCAAACAAGACCAGCCTCAAGGCGTTGGACACAGTACAAATGTCGTTTATATACATGATGAATAGTTTTGGACCCAACACTGACCCCATAGATGATGGTGGTAGCAGAATTAGCTCAGGATGCTTCCAGTTTCCAGCTCGCGACGTGGACGTGTCTGCTATGGGGCCAGTGGCTAAGTCAATCACCCGGTCTGAACCCAATAGAGCATGCCATTTATATGCTGAAGAGAAAACTGAAGGGAACTAGCCCCCAAAACCAGCATAAGCCAAAGATGGCTGCAATACAGGTCTGGCGTTGCATCACCAGAGAAGACACCCAGCAACTGGTGATGTCCATGAATCGCAGACTTCAAGCAGTCATTGTATGCAAAGAATATGCAACAAAATACTAAACATGACTACTTTCATTTACATGACATTGCTGTGTCCCAAACATTTTGGTGCCCTGAAATGGGAGGACTATGTATAAATACTGCTGTAATTTCTACATGGTGAAACCAAAATGTATAATAAAATTGCCTTTATTAAAATCTGACAATGTGCACTTTAACCACATGTGATTTTTTTCTATTAGAAATCTGAAATTGTGGAGTACAGAGGGAAATAAATAAATGATGGGTCTTTGTCCCAAACATTATGGAGGGCACTGTACTTACTGCTTGAAAATGATTGTTCCTAGTTGATATTCTCCACTGGCCAAGCAATACATTGTGAAAGTGCTCCTCCAGTAGCTCCTCAGGATGTGGTAGGAAACTGTTATCTTAACTACATTTCATCAAATGTTCTGCATTTCTTACAGTAAATCTATGGATTCTTCATATCTATCATATCTTCAAAAAGTTGCCTACAATTGTCAGGCTGGACAAGTCAGATATTGTTGTCCTTTTCAAATTGCCAACCTGTATTAAGTTTCTATATAAATTGTATACAATTTCATTCCAAATTAAGCTCCTTCAGAATGAAATGCAAAATAGGAAATCCAGATTTTAACCTTTAACTAAACATTTACTTCAAGTTGTACTGCAACCTGAATATGAGCTTCAGTATATTGTTCAGTATAGAGTTGTGAGTCTGTGGAATTCTCTGCCTCAGAGGGCGGTGGAGGCCAGTTCTCTGGATACTTTCAAGAGAGAGCTAGATAGGGCTCTTAAAGATAGCGGAGTCAGGGGATATGGGGAGAAGGCAGGAACGGGGTACTGATTGGGGATGATCAGCCATGATCACATTGAATGGCAGTGCTGACTCGAAGGGTCGAATGGCCCACTCCTGCACCTATTGTCTATTGTCTAAAACTGCCTTGCATAAACAACCAACCACATATGTGCATAAGTAATAATTAAACATTACTATCTGTACAATCATACAGAACGAGAATGTTCATTTGTAGTGGATAAAGTAATTTGAATGATAAAATGTTGGTCATCTCTTCCTCTCACACATTTTAACTGGGGACCTTATTGCTTTGGATACTGAAGTGACTTTCCTCTTGGGCAATGATGCACTTTACTCCAGTGTGACACTCAAAATTAATATCAATTGCAAATATACGATGATTATTCAATGCTAAACTTTTTTTTGTTTAAATTAATTGAATACATGTCAATGAACCTACAGCACACCACCTGCACATGAGCTTTACAATTTACATTTCTCTGAAAATACTGGCCATCACTTTTTTCAAGATGCTTTAATTGCACCTGTTAAAAATTCCCATCCCCAAAAAATTTGAAGAAAAAGTGCAATTTTAAACAAACATTACTGGGAAATAACTGAAATGAAATTTAATATTCTTACCGTTGCTATCATATTGTCTTCCCCAGCTAGTATTTCCATCTGGAAATTACGGTAAGTGTTGTCAATAATATTAAGTTTATTAACCACTGAAGTTATTCCAGGATTCTTATCCATTATAACTTGACCTAAGAAACAAAATTGTTGGCAATTTAGATAAGGATGGTATGTACTTCAATCCAGGCTTTTTTGATAACTCTGCATCTATTTTTGAGATAGGAAAACCAAAAGCTTGTTACTTACAAACATAAACTTCAAAACATAATTAACAAGAATAATGTAAATATTTTTAAGAAATACTAATAATCAATAGATGTAGAAACTTTTATTACTCATTTTCTACAGAAGTTTTATGCTATCCATACAGCAATGTTTCCTTTAAAGAGAACTTTTCTTAGAAAAAAATTATTTTATTTTATTTTTCTTCTAAAAACAAATAAATTTAGATCCTACCAATCAAATGCTTGTATGGAAGCTGATGATCTCGAAGATTCATGTGGGCAATGTGGCCGACTCTGCTAAATCCAGTGGTTACGTCTTGTCCGACCGGTAAAACTGCCTTCAGAATCTCTTCAGATTTGAAATGTTCGTATGTCATTATTAAATTGTGCTTGCGCACCTGAAGATCAACATTATATTCCTTTAAAACAGCTCTCTCCGAAGCTCCAAAAGATTCCAAGCAAGATATTTTGTCTGGGTCCAACAAAATTAGTCTGTAAATTTCATCTTCTGAATCTTCAATTACACGCTTCAGTCCAGGTCTTTTTATTGCCACATTTCTCAATAGTTTCATGACTTTGTTTATTAATTCCTTTCTTACTTTAAGAGCTGGAAGTGCAACAGTTTTCTGAAACAAGTCCCTGTTTAGCTGAGTCATGCCACGGACTGCTGCAGGAAGCATGTCAAGATCAATGACCTCTTCAGGGTTCTGGACTGACATCATGCCTAATTCAGGGATATTGTCCGTGGAAACCCACTGTCCAGGAAAGTGCTGAGATTTTACTGGAGTAAAACTACACCACTCCCTCCGTGTCCATTTTTTAGCTGGTGTACTTAAAACAGCATTTGCCCATGTCTTGTTAGAGCAAACAAGAAACCTAAATTGAAAAAAGATTGAACATCAGTCACAGCACAACTAATGCAGTAATGATCTTGGCCCAGGTAACTTTGCTGCTGACTTTAAAAATAAACCTCCAGAGTGAGATAGAGCTCTAGGGGCTAGGGGAATCAATGGATATGGGGAGAATGGGTTACTGATTGTGGATGATCAGCTATGATCACAATGAATGGCGGCGCTGGCTCGAAGGGTAAAATGGCCTCCTCTTGCACCTATTTTCTATGTTTCTATCCTGTATCACTAGCTCAATGGCCAGACTTTTGTCAAATTGAATGCAAAGGAATACATTGACGAAACTGAAATATCCCTTGGCAGAATGTTATATTTATGAAATAGGTTCTCTAAAAAGCCATGGAAGACTTTCAGGTTTATGTTCCATTGCTCGCTGAAGACATTTCAAATGATTTTGCTTTGAGAATCCAAGAGTCATCTAGAATGGGTGGGGCATTCTTTGTTCCCAATTATCTGGCATGCTGATATTCCTATCAGTATTCCTTCTTGTTCTTGCCCAAACAAAGTCTATCAACTTTGCTTGCAGTTTTTCTCTCATTCAGATGACTCGTATCTAACACGCAATGTCTATTTCAGGGGATTGGCTGTCAATTAGCATCAAATTTAAGCCTGCTCACTTCAAAAGCCAACTTTCTGGAATGACTCATTCTTTACTCCAATTTTCCCACCACATTGGTCAAGAAATTATATTTCCTATAACTATGCAATTAATCAATCCTTTGGCTTCAGCTGAAGATTTACCCACACTTGTTTACAGGACAGTCCAACCAAACACATTTGAGTTCTTCTGCTTTCATAATTTCCTTTCTTTCTAGGACATTGTTCCTCGTTTTTACTCTGCTAACTTTGTCTGCTATGGCTTCGACTCTGAGGTTTCTGGGAACAAGGGTTGTCTAATACACCAGTTCAGTAGTAAGAGGGTCCTATACTGTTAGGTGGGAGCACCTTTTAGATGGGGCATTAGTCCTGTTCCTCAGGTGGACATAAGACATCTCATGATATGATTTCAGCTGGACATATTTATATATGTAAAAAGGAAAAGATTAGTGAAGACAAATGTAGGTCCCTTACAATCAGAGACAGGTGAATTTATAATAGGAAACAAAGAAATGGCAGAACAGTTAAAGAGATACTTTGGTTCTGTCTTCACAAAGGAAGACACAAACAATCTACCAGAAATACTAGGGGACCAAGGATCTAGTGGGAGGGAATCCACATTAGTCAGGAAATGGTGTTGCATAAACAATTAGGACTGAAGGCAGATAAATTCCCAGGACCTGATGGTCTGCATCCCAGAGTACTCAAGCAGGTGGCCCCAGAAATCATGGATGCATCGGTGATCATTTTCCAATGTTCTCTCCATTCTGGATCAGTTCCTGTGGACTGGAGGGTAGCCAATGTAATTCCACTTTTTAAGAAAAGAGGGAGAGAGAAAACGGGGAATTATAGACCAGTTAGCCATACATCGGTAGTGGGGAAGATGCTTGAGTCGACTATTAAAGATGTTATAACAGCGCATTTGGAAAGCAGTGACAGGATCGGTCAAAGTCAGCATGGATTTATGAAGGGGAAATCATGCTTGACTAATCTTCTGTAATTTTTTGAGGATGTAACAAGTAGAATGGATAAGGGAGAGCCAGAGGATGTGGTGTATCTGGACTTGGACAAGGTACCACACAAGAGATTAGTGTGCAAAATTAGAGCACATGGAATTGGGGGTAGGGTATTGACATTGATAGAGAACTGGTTGGCAGAAAGGAAACAAAAAGTAGGAATTAACAGGTCCTTTTCAGAATGCAGGCAGTGACTGGTGGGGTGCCGCAAGGCTCGGTGCTGGGACCCCATTTTTTCACAATATATATTAACGTTTTAGATGAGGGAATTAAATGTGACATCTCCAAGTTTGCGGATGACAAAGCTAGGTGTCAGTGTGAGCTGCGAAGAGGATACTATGAGGCTGCAGGGTGACTTGGATAGGTTGGGTGAGTGGGCAGATGCAGTATAATGTGGATAAATGTGAGGTTATCCACTTTGGTGGCAAGAACAGGAAGGCAAGATTATTATCTGAATGGTGTCAGATTAGGAAAAGGGGAGGTGCAACGAGACCTGTGTGTGCATGTACATCAGTCACTGAAAGTAAGCATGCAGGTACAGCAGGCAGTGAAGAAAGCTAATGGCATGTTGGCCTTTATTGCGAGAGGATTTGAGTTTAGGAGAAAGGAGGTCCTACTGAAGTCCTGGTGAGAGTGCACATGGAGTATTGTGTGCAATTGTGGTCTCCTAATTTGAGGAAGGACATTATTGCTATTGAGGGAGTGCAGCGTGGGTTCACCAGGTTAATTCCTGGGATGGCGGGACTGACAAATTATGAAAGAATGGGCTTGTATTCACTGGAATTTAGAAGGATGAGAGGTTATCTTATAGAAACATAAAATTCTTAAAGGATTGGACAGGCTAGATGCAGGAAAAATGTCCCCGATGTTGGGGGAGTTCAGAACCAGGGATCACAGTTTAAGAATAAGGGGTAGCCCATTTAGGACTGAGATGAGGAAAACCCTCCACCAATAGTTGTGAATCTGTGGAATTCTCTGGATGGTTTCAGGAGTTAGATTTAGCTCTTAGGGCTAAAGGAATCAAGGGATATGGGGAAAAAGTGGGAAGGGAGTATTGATTTCAGACATTATCATATTGAATGGCGGTGTTGGCTCGAAGGGCCTTCTCCTGCACCTATTTTTCTGTTTCTAAGATTGTGAAGAAGACAGGGAAGTTATCCTGAATGTCTTAGTGACAATATTCATTGTTTAAAACTGATTGTTAAGATTGTTAAGGGTTTGGACACGCTAGAGGCAGGAAACATGTTCCCGATGTTGGTGGAGTCCAGAACCAGGGGCCACAGTTTAAGAATAAGGAGTAAGCCATTTAGAACGGAGACGAGGAAACACTTTTTCTCACAGAGTGGTGAGTCTGTGGAATTCTCTGCCTCAGAGGGCGGTGGAGGCAGGTTCTCTGGATGCTTTCAAGAGAGAGCTAGATAGGGCTCTTAAAGATAGTGGAGTCGGGGGATATGGGGAGAAGGCAGGAACGGGGTACTGATTGGGGATGATCAGCCATGAGCCCATTGAATGGCGGTGCTGGCTCGAAGGGCCGAATGGCCTACTCCTGCATCTATTGATTACCTGATTTTTATCACGTTATTGTCAGAGTTCTTTTTGTTCACAAATTGAATGCAAGACCATAATTGAAAAGTACTGCCATGGTTACAAGACGCTTAATAACATTATGAAAGGGATGTGAAAAATGCTATAAATTGTAAGCTTTTTTCCCCCCCTTGCCAGCCCCACAACGGTCAATGGATCCAAAATGATGGCAATGCCAAACACAGGTTCCCAATCTTATACTGCCCACTGCAGGGGCCACTTGCCTAAACTTTGTGGTTTATTCTTCCCCACACCCACTTTCCTTCCAAATTGCAGCTTCTTTTTCTGCATGTCCTCCTTTGTTGCCTTCTTTCCGTTCAGGACCCCATACACCTCTGTGTGATGAATACACCCCTGTGTCTCAGATCATAACCAATGCTTCCAATAGTTCAAGTATGCATTCATTTCCTTATTCTATTAAAATGGTTTAAAAAGAGAGAGCTAGATAGGGCTCTTAAAGATAGTGGAGTCGGGGGATATGGGGAGAAGGCAGGAACGGGGTACTGATTGGGGATGATCAGCCATGAGCCCATTGAATGGCGGTGCTGGCTCGAAGGGCCGAATGGCCTACTCCTGCATCTATTGATTACCTGATTTTTATCACGTTATTGTCAGAGTTCTTTTTGTTCACAAATTGAATGCAAGACCATAATTGAAAAGTACTGCCATGGTTACAAGACGCTTAATAACATTATGAAAGGGATGTGAAAAATGCTATAAATTGTAAGCTTTTTTCCCCCCCTTGCCAGCCCCACAACGGTCAATGGATCCAAAATGATGGCAATGCCAAACACAGGTTCCCAATCTTATACTGCCCACTGCAGGGGCCACTTGCCTAAACTTTGTGGTTTATTCTTCCCCACACCCACTTTCCTTCCAAATTGCAGCTTCTTTTTCTGCATGTCCTCCTTTGTTGCCTTCTTTCCGTTCAGGACCCCATACACCTCTGTGTGATGAATACACCCCTGTGTCTCAGATCATAACCAATGCTTCCAATAGTTCAAGTATGCATTCATTTCCTTATTCTATTAAAATGGTTTAAATCTGGATGCATTCATCTTGCAAAGAACACAAAGAATGGCTTGACAAAACATGCATGTAAACTTGTGTGGGGGGGGGGGGGGGGAGTCAACATTTCATATCTGACATGATATTCTGCCAAATAAAGATGAATCCTGATGAAGGGTTGACTACTTATTTTGCCATATATGCTGCCTGAACTGCTGAGTTTTTGCAACATTGTTTTCAATTCAAATTTCCAGCATTTGCAGCTTTGGGAAACTGCTATTTAAGAAATTATAAACAAAATAACCACTATTATGGTTTGGCTAACGGGATTAATGATCATTAATTTGTTTTCTTATTGATTATTGTGATTATTAGCCATTATGTTCCAGCGTTCATGGGTCTGTAAAGCTTTAACAAGCAAGGATTTAATTGTTCCATTCTCAGTGCATGACAATTAAACACTTTTGAGCCTTATCTAGATCAATCATATCAACACCATGGCTACAAAATCAGGGCAGAGTCTGATTGCTTTGGAACACATGACTCTTGATGTTTCTTTATCTGTAAGAAGTCAAGAGTCTGGATCGGTGCAGCTTTAAGACCAAAATAAAAATTATCAAGATCTTTATTAGTATTTGTGCTACTAAGCTCAACATAGACCCTACAAAGCTTGTATATCATACAATGTATATTATAGGACGACAGCAACTCACCATGTATATTAATGCATACTCCTCCTCCAAAAAAATCTAATTGCTTGGAACTCCTAGCCTGGAATCACCCTAGAGGCACCTGAATAAAACCACCCACCAAATACGCTGGGTGACAACAGATGGGCGTTAATTACCGTATCATTCGCACATTTACAGTAATTTTCACAACAGATGGTGGGAAAAGTCTATGTCTTAGTGTTGCATAGGCAATAAGCGATTAACGTCCTAAAACCACTTTCATCTCCGTGGAGACACAAGAGACTGCAGATGCTGGAATCTGAAACAATAAAACAACTGTTGAAGGAACTCGTGTGGGAAGAAACTGCAGACGCTGGTTTAAACCGAAGATAAACACAGAACGCTGGAGTAACCCAGCGGGCCAGGCAGCAACTCTGGGTGTGATTGATTACTGGAGAGAAGGAATGGGTGACGTTTCGGGTCGAGACCCCAGAACTCAATGGGTAAGGCGGCGTCTGTGGGAAGGAACTAGACAGACGAGCTTGAGTAGATCCAAGGGACTGTCCGCCTCCCTCCACGGATGCTGCCTGACACGTTCATCCCCTCTATGAACTCACTGCACCTGGAACCGAATCAAGCCCGTCCCGGTACAGACTGGGGTCTGCTCCCCGCCCGCCCCGGTACAGCCTGGGGTCTGCTCCCCGCCCGCCCGTCCCGGTACAGCCTGGGGTCTGCTCCCCGCCCGCCCGTCCGTCCCGGTACAGCCTGGGGTCTGCTCCCCGTCCGTCCCGGTACAGACTGGGGTCTGCTCCCCGCCCGCCCCGGTACAGCCTGGGGTCTGCTCCCCGCCCGCCCGTCCCGGTACAGACTGGGGTCTGCTCCCCGCCCGCCCCGGTACAGCCTGGGGTCTGCTCCCCGCCCGCCCGTCCCGGTAGACTGGGGTCTGCTCCCCGCCCGCCCCGGTACAGCCTGGGGTCTGCTCCCCGCCCGCCCGTCCCGGTACAGACTGGGGTCTGCTCCCCGCCCGCCCCGGTACAGACTGGGGTCTGCTCCCCGCCCGCCCGCCCGCCCGTCCCGGTACAGACTGGGGTCTGCTCCCCGCCCGCCCGTCCGTCCCGGTACAGACTGGGGTCTGCTCCCCGTCCGTCCCGGTACAGCCTGGGGTCTGCTCCCCGCCCGCCCCGGTACAGACTGGGGTCTGCTCCCCGCCCGCCCGCCCGTCCCGGTACAGCCTGGGGTCTGCTCCTCAAGGGCGGGGGTGGAGGGTTCAGCTGGAGCGCACTCCAAGGGTAGTTTCGAGACGACCCTTCATCTAGAGAGCGCTCTGAGGGACGGTTTCCAGTCGACCCTGCCCCAAGGGAGTGGGGTTCAACTCGCCCCCAGGCCGGTTGCCAGGCGACCTCCACACGAGCCCTCACTCACCTCATACCGACCTCCCGCAGCAGCACGAGCCTTCGCAGCGTCATCAAAAGGCGCGTGGCGCCGCCGGTCAGCTGATGGGCTGTCACGTGACCGTGCCGGTGCGGAGGCTCCGGGTCGGGCCAGTCGTCGGTGCGATGGGGAGCGAGCTGCACGATAATGCGTTGGAGGAGCAGTTGCTCCCGAGAGATGTAAGTGTGTTCAACATAAAACGACGGACTTTACGTTGTGCCTGGAGAGACATGTGTGTAGGAAGGAACGGCAGATGCTGGTTTACACTGAGGGTAGACACAAAATGCTGGAGTAGCTCAGCGGGACAGGCATCGTCTCTGGAGAGAAGGAATGGGTGAAGTTTCGGCTCATTCATTCTCTGCAGAGACCTGCTGATTTAAATCCAGACTTTGTACAGCCGATTAAACACCTATCAACTTGCAGGAATAATGTAACGAGATAGTTATTTTGAAAAACAATTCTGATCTTTATTACTCTGTTGTGAGAAGTAACATTATAACTAAGATCTGGGATTAATTCCTTTGCCGTTCTTTTAACCTGTACTCTAGGGTCTTTTCCACAAAGTGCTTGAGGATCTCGGCGGGTTAGGCGGCATCTATGATGGAAATAGACAGACGACGCTCCAAGTGGGGAGCCTTCTACAGACACCCAACGCGAAATGGCGTTTGTCCATTCCCCTCACAGCTGCTGCCCGACCCGCTGAGTTCATCCAGCACTTGGTGTGTTGCTCAAGATTCCGGCATCTGCAGTTTATTTTCCACCCAAGTAATGGACTTGCTTCTGTTTTATCAGAACTGGTCAGTTCTTTCTGCAAGATCATCAGCCTTTATCATTAACTCAGCACTACTCAGATTTGTAGTGCTATTTTGTGAATCTTTGGATCCTAATTTCAAGTCCCACTTGAAGGCCTTGAGCAAAAACCAATTTGAGGTTCCAGAATGGTGCTGAGGGAGCACTGCACCACCAGGCAATCCCAGTCTGTAGTTATCAAACTAACTATTTAACCAGAACTCCGTATTAGCAATGTACAATAAAGCAGGAAATGTTGGAAATACTCAGCAGGTCAGACAGCATCTGTTGAGAGAGAAAAAATAATGGTTTAGATTTGTGACCTTTCATGAGAACCAGGAAAAGTTAAAAAGCAATCAAGTTTTGGAGAGGGAGTGGAAGAGAACAAGAGGATTAGCACTGGTATGCTGGAGAGCAAGAAAAACAGAATGACATAAATGATGTTGGTACTAGGTGAGACACGGTGGTGAAGGCTTATTAACTGCATCTGAGCTATCTCAAAGGTGTTAATGGAGAGAGATGAATGATGATGATTGATGAAGGAGTGTGGTGGGTGAAGCTGCAACTGAGAAATACACCCAAAAAAAGCAGTTGATGGTGTCGTGGTTGTAAGACTCAAAGTTTGGATAAGATGACACAGACACGGAGAATTCTTCAAGAAGACGAAAGCCTTTATTTGCAAATATTCAGCTGGAACACCTGCCCGTTCTCTAATTGCTCTCTGATCCACAGACACAAGCAGCTTTTATTACAGTTCTTCAGTCCTATCTCTGCTTCATTATCTTGCATGCTGTACTCCTTTCACATCAATCTTCAATTCTAATATTCTCTGTCTTGCCACCATTATGTTTCTGACCTTGGTTCAATCTTATTAAACTTTACATTTCCTCTTATATCTCGCCCTTCACTCGCCACCCTTAAAATTAACTTCTAACATCCTGTACTGCCGCCATTATGTTTCAGCTAAAGCCAATTTAAAGCCAAGGTTACACATACCATATTACACTGTTACATATTGGTTTATATGTTTACACACAAAGATACAAAATTTATTTATTAAGAATACAAAGGTGCAAAAGTAAAAATAAGAAGTAACTTGTTTAGTGCCTTTATTACTAGATAAATGATTTAATTAAGTGCTGCTAACTAACTAACAAGCACGTGAGTCTAAGGATGTCTGATTACTAACAAGCACGTGAGTCTAAGGATGTCTGATTACATACAATAGCTGACAACATCTGCTGGCTATGATAAATGTTTTAATTAAGTGTCCTATGACTTCCATAATGGGAGTCTGGAAAGAAAAGAGAATGCCTGAACTACACAGCTGGTTGGAAAGCAACTGGAGAGAGAAACCTGAATTCGGCAAGCCGTTGGTGGCATTGGAAGCCAGGGTTGTAAAGTGTGAGCCGGGGGGGACCGTCTGCAGATGTTGGAATCTTGAGAAAAAAAAATGTTAAGGGAACTCAGTGGGTCGGGCAGTTTCTGTGGAGGGAAATGGACAGAAGACATTTGGGGTTGGGACCCTTCTTTAGATTGATTGTAGTCCGGGGGGGAAAGCTGGAAAAGAGAGCTGGGGGTGGGACAAAGCCTGGCAAGTGATAGATGAGTCAAGAGTCATATGTTTAATTGTCATAGGTACTGAAATGGAACAATGAAATTCATAGTTACAGCAACATAACAGGTCTGTAAACATAGCACTCGATAGATAATAAAAAAATAAACAAGAAAAATAAGTTCAATTAAAAAAACAAACAATATTTATGAAAAATAAACCAAAACCTAGAAGGCTCTAGTGAAATCAAGACTGTTCATAGTTTGGAATTTATTTATAGTATTTAGTAGCCTGATGGTTGGAAAGAAGTTGTTCCTGAACCTGGAGGTCATAGTTTTTGGACTCCTATACTGGAAATCTTTGTTTTAACAGATCCCTTTCTAATGGATTTTGATTATAGCAGATTGACCTACCGACTCCACCTCTGGCTTGCACCACCTCCCCTGCCATTTATAGCCCTGGCTTCTGATGCCACCCCCTGCTTGCAAGGCGCACCAGCGAGCCGTTCTTCATCCACTGTACAGTCAGGTTGACATAGCTGTTGTTAAGGCTCACATTGTAGCCCCTGGGACCAGCACTTTCTTTAGGCCGCTGCCACCGACAGGACGCATTCGGTCACCGTGGGGCTCCATCGCAAGTACCCCAGTTTTCATGTCTTCATAGTAAAAGTAGAAGAGAAATATCATTGAAGGTTCTGCTCATTTCCTGCAGCTCCTCAAGAAGATTACTGGTTTGGTTTCTAAGGGGCCCTATTCTCTCTAGGTACCCTCTTCCCCTAATGCATGTATGGTGTACCTTTAGAATCTCTGTCATCTTATCTGTCAGAGTTATTTCTTTCCCCCTTTTTGCCATCCTGAATTCCTCCTTGAATATGCTGCTCATTCCACTAAACGTGTCCTTGTCTATAACTATTTCAAAGTTAATAAAACTGTGGTCACTGGTCCCAAACGGCTCACTCCCTGACACTTCAGTCACTTGCCCTTCTCAATTTGACAAATTCCATCACGTCCAAGTCCTTGGCACTATGACAGTCCCAGTCTATAATGGGGAAATTAAAATCCCCTGCCATTAAAACCTTATTAGTCTTGGTGCTGCCTGCAATTTCCTGGCATATTTGTTCTTCTAATTCCCATTGACTGTTTGGGAGCCTATCATACATTCCCAACAAGGTGATTATCCCCTTTATCTCTCCCTTCTACCCATATAGCTTTACCAGATGAACCATCAGTAATGTCATCTTAAATGATTGTGACATTCTCCTTAAACAATAAAACACCTCTTTTATCCCCAGCCCTATCTCACCAGAACCCGTACCCTGGAACTGCTAGTCCTGTTTCCCTCCCCACCCCCCTCCCTTAGCCAGGCTTCTGTAATGGCTATAACGTCCCGGTTCCAAATACCAACCTACACCCTGAGCTCATCCACCTTACTCGTCAGACCTCTCGAACTGAAATACATAAAAGTTAATTCAACATTCCTTGCTCATTCCCTGCCATGCTCCTGTATATTCTGTCGATGGACCTTGCTTTTTATCAACTTTCAGGCTCGCCTCGCTCCTGCTTTGGATTCCGTCCCCTGTATTGTGGAGTATGTTATGTTTACTGATTGTGGTCTATGGGTCAGGAAGTTGAGGGTCCAGTTGCAGAGGGGAGTGCGGAGTCCTGAGTTCAGGATTTTGGAGATGAATTTGGTTGGAGTTATGATGTTGAAGATAGCAGTATATCATTAAATAAGAGTCTGATGTAGCTGTCTTTAGATTTTAGAGATACAACGTGGAAACAGGCCCTTCGGCCCACGGACCAGCAATCACCCTGTACACTAACACTATCCTACACACTAGGGACAATTTACAATTTTACTGAAGCCAATTAATCTGCAAACCTGTACATTTTTGGAGTGGGGTGACCAGAGCACTCAGGGAAAACCCACGCATTCACAGGGAGAAAGTATGAACTCTGTACAGACAGCACCTGTGGAATAGGAGTCTTGTCTTCAATGAATATGACCAGAAAAATACTTGAATATAATGAGAATGAATGTTGAGGGATTAAGTAACTTCACACTTGCAATTATCATTGATTTATTGCTGTGAGTTTAGGGAAGCTCTTGAAGTCTTTCACTGGGTCCAGAGTGCTTGAACCTAGGCAAATAATTGCTGATCAAAACAAGTTAGCTTGTGCTGAGTAATCTGACTGAATAGTTTTGAGGAAGTTGTTGGCTAGAGGGGTTCTGTATTTGCATTTGTAAGGCATAATATGCAGGGGATGGATGTGGATTACATGCAGGTGGAAAAGATTAGTTTAACTTGGTCGGCACAGACATTGTGGGCCGTAGGGCCTGTTCCTGTGCTCTACAATGTTCTAATGTAAGAGGGAAGGTGAGGTGCAACTTGAGTCGTAGAGTCATACATCACTGAAACGGGCCCTTCGGCCCATGCTGAGCCAGGAGCCCCATCTAGGCTTGTCAAATTTGCCTGCATTTGGCTCATCTATCTATATATACGATTAAAAGTTTCATCTTGTATGTATGTATACGTGCTTGTATGCGTGTGTGTCTGTGTTTTTCTACCTTCGTCAAAACGCAATGCGCTAGAGTTTACATTTTTACGGATTATTACTCGCATTAACCCAGTTCACACAATAAGCAGGTTCCCTTCACATTTCATGCTACATTTCAAAAGTTATTCATCATTAAATTTTTTTTAATTCGGCCTTTCAAACAACTCACAGATTCTTCAAGCAGCTTCGAATGATGTGACTGTGCTCCTGCAAGGGGAGGGGGTCACCGCCCTCTCCACCTCCCCAATGGTTTTTACTTCATAACCCACTGATTCTTCGCAGGGGGGGTGGGGGAGCGAAGTTGAAATGTTCTGGAAACCCCCCCCCCCCCTTTGCCTGGCCCGCCTGGCCCAGTAGCACTGAAGTCCCACAGCCCGCCCGCAGCCTCGCTCGGGTCCACGCCCACCCGCGGACGGCTCCCTCGGGTTCACGCCCGCCCGTGGCCTCCCTCCCTTCCACAGCGCCGTGCTCCCTCCTCACTGCCCATCCCTCCCACAACACGGTGCTCCCTCCTCACCGCCCCTCCCTCCCACACTGCGGTGCTCCCTCCTCACCGCCACTCCCTCCCACACACTTCCCATCGCTGACCAAATATGATTTGAAAGTAATACGGCCAACTCTCAACACCGTGGTAAAGGAATTCAATACCACTTACAGACCAGCTTCTAAAGTTATTCAAGGTCAACACATCCCCCCACACACGCACACACGCTCTCACTTAACTTTTTTTCTCCTTGTCCGGCCGGGCAACCTAAGCAGCTCTTTAGGTTTCCAAATGACAGTTTAGGTGGTCATTTAAGATGGGTTGCATGACGCGAGCGATAATGTGCACGGACAAAGTCCATATTTACCAGTCAGAACTATGCTTAATTAAGCATTCACATATTATTTCTGCTTCAAATATAGTCACAAACTAAACATATTCACCAATCAAGACATGATATATACCACAATGACATGCAGCAAAATTATAATACAGTATATACAGAAGTTCAACTCTTTTTACACGTTGCAATGAATGCAATTTCTATTATTTCTTTCCACTTCTAAACAAAAATGTGGTTGGATTATTCAGCGTATGATCAACCTCAGTGAGACCAAGTGCAGGCTCGGCGATCGCTTCGCACAACACCTCCACTCAGTTCGCAATAGCCAACCTGATCTCCCGGTGGGTCAGCACTTCAACACCCCCTCCCATTCTGAATCCGGCCTTTCTGTCCTGGGCCGCCTCCATGGCCAGAGTGAGGTCCACCGCAAATTGGAGAACCAGCACCTCATATTTCGCTTGGGTAGTTAACACCCCAGCGGTATGAACATTGGCTTCTCCAATTACAGGTAGTCCTTCCTTTCTCCTTCCTTCCCCTCCCATTCCCAGCTCTCGCACAGCCTACTGCCTCCGCCTCTTCCTTTCTTTCTCCCGCTCCCCCATCCCCCGACATCAGTCTGAAGAAGGGTCTTGACCCGAAACGTCGCCTATTCCTTTGCTCCATAGATGCTGCCTCACCCGCTGATTTTCTCCAGCTTTTTTATCTACCAATGGGATCCCACCACTGGCCACATCTTCCTATCTCCTCCTCTGTTGGATTTCTGCAGAGACTGCTCCCTCCTTAACCCCCTGGTTAATTCATCCCTTCCCACCCAAACCACCCCCTCTCCTGGCACTTTCCCTTGCAACCGCAGGAAATTTTACACTTGTCGCTTTACCTCCCCCCTTGACTCCATTCAAGGACCCAAGCAGTCTCTCCAGGTGCGGCAGAGGTTCACCTGCACCTCCTCCAAACTCATCTATTACATCCGCTGCTCTAGGTGTCAGCTGCTCTACATCGGTGAGACCAAGGGTAGGCTTGGCGATCGCTTCTCCAATTTCAGGTAGTCCCTGCTTTCTCCTCCCCTTCCCAGCTCTCCCGCAGCCCACTGTATCCGCCTCTTCCTTTCTTATTCCCGCATCCCCCCACCCTCACATCAGTCTGAAGAAGGGTCTTTCCTCACCCACTCCCTACACATTAGGGGCAATTTTACAGAGACAAGTTAACCTACAAAGCCAATGCGTCTTTGGGATTTGGAAGGAAACCAACACGCTTGCAGGGAGAATGTGCAAATTCAACATCGACAGTGCCCGAGGACTATACTATAATCTGTTTTCCAACACACAAAAGATTATACGTTGATAACTTTTGTTACTACAAAAAAAAGGAACTATCCATTTTCAGTCTTAAATCTCTAAGTGACGCTATGTCCCCCTTTACAGCTACTGTATGTTTTAATTCAGTTCAAGACTATGGGGCAGTATATTGGCCATAAAGTTGCTGCCTAAAAGTGCCAGAGACCCGGAATTGATCCTGAATATGGGTGTTGTCTGTATGGAGTTTGCTCCTTTTCTCTTTGATCGCATGGGTTTTCTCCGGGTGCTCTTGTTTCCTTTCACATTCCAAAGGTGTGCGGGAACCTTTTTCAGACCCAACCCATATTTTCCTTTTGTCCAGAGATTCTGTCTGACCTGTTGAGTTAGTCCAGCTTTTGTGTCTATCTTCAGTTTAAACCAGCATCTGCAGTTCTTTCCTACACGCACAATACTATATTAGAACTTTATTAATCCCAGGAGGGAAATTGTGTGTGTGTGTGTGGGTATATATATATTATACACACACCCCCAGTACTTTCTGTGTGGAAAAAGTTGCCCCTCGGGTTCCTATTAAATCTTTCCCCTCTCATCTTAAACATATATGTTCTAGTTCTTGATTCCCTACTCTCAATACTCTTGATTCCCTACTCTTCTCCGTGGATTGTCACCTTGTCGTGGTGGAGAAGCTTGTGTGGTCCGGAGATCCTGAGAGCGATGCTGTCTGGAGCTATGCTCCTGGTAGGGCCACCCATGGAGCGTCACAACGGCTGGGAAGACGGATGAAGGCTGCAGCAGAAAAGGGTCTCCTGTCGTCTTGGACTCCATGCCACTGGATCCTGACCCAGATCTGTCAAGGACCGTGTGGTGGATGTCTGTGCACCAGTCTCCCCACATTAAACAAAGTCACGCAGTGGCATCCTCCAACCCTGGAGACACCCATGGTCAGCCATGACCGAAGGGGGCCTAAGAACTCTTGAAAAAATACCCTATCTGTTACCCTAATGGCTTTATACACAACTATAATATCACACCTCAGCTTCTTGTGCTCCAAGGTATAAAGTCCTAGCCTGCACAGCCGCTCCCTATAGCTCAAGCCTTAAAGTGCTGGCGGGAATGCCCTTGCAATCATCTCTGCACCCTTTACACCTTAATGACATCCTTCCTATAGTAAGGTGACAAAAACTGAACATAATACTCAAAATGTGTCCTCACCAATTTGTTAACTCTAATGTAACCTCAACTTCTATACTCAATACCACGACTGATGAAGTCCAAAGTACCGAAAGCTACCTAGAACATCCTATATACCTGTGACATGACTTTCAGGAGACTGTTTTAGATTCCTCTGCTCTACAACACTCCACAGGGCCCAACCATTCACTGTGAAGGTCTTGTCCTGGCTTGACTTCCCAGATCCATTTTAGTTTAGAGATACAGCGTGGAAGTAGGTTCTTCAGCCCACAGAGGTCATACTGACCATTCATTATCCGTTCAAACTAGTTCTAGGTTATCTGATTTCTTGCCTGCTCCCTACACTCTAGGGGCCACCTACAGTAGCTAGTTAACCTACAAATCCACATGTCAATTGGGACTTCGGTGGAAACACATTTGGGCACAGGGAGAACGTGCAAACTCCGCACAACATTTGAGGTTGGATTTGAACCTGAATCTTTGGCACTGTGAGGCAGCACCTCTACCAGCTGCGCCACTGTACCATCTCAAGTATCTTCTTTCAGGAATGCCTGTATTAAATATGCAGGGATGACTGTTTCGTACTGTTCCTGAAACTTAAACTGAGCGTTGTTATAACAATGCAGGAAGCCACAGACAGACAGATCAGAGTGGGAGAGGGAGAATTAAAATATTAGGCAACACAAAACATAGTCAACACTGAGCACTGAATGCAGGTGATTTGCAAAGAAGTTGTACAATCTGCACTTGGTCCCTTCAATGCAGAGGAGACCATATTGTGAACACCAAATGGAATAGTGGCTGTTCCTGGACTGTGAGCACCTGACTTGTGGACAGCCCTACATACAAATGAGCTCCCATAATATTAAATTCAAAAGTCTGAAGTACGTACATATGCCGATTCCTATGAATGGCAAAGCTAGTTTCCTCTCTCTCCACTTTTAATTATTATTTCTTATCAATCTTGTGTGCTTTTAGTGCCATACACTATAATGCTGTGGAGGTATGGTTACCATATTGAGCCATTTTTCTGTATTTTCTGATTCTGATTCTGGATAAAATTGACTTGTAGATCTTTTAAAAATAGAATCCATTCGTTACTTAGGGATGGCCTGAATATGAGATTGAAGCAAGAGTAGAGGAATTGCTGGTTTGCCTGGAAAGACTCTTTGAATCCCTAGATGGTGGGAAATGTAGAGATCTGAAAGCATTCCTTTAGAATGCATTATGTTGAATCTCATAAATTATCTTGTTACAATAATCGACCTCCAACATTCATTTCTCTGCTAGATGATATAAAAATTGATTGTGCTGCCGGACTTCCACCTTACTCTCACTGCACCACTTGCTTTCTGCAACTTAATGCTTGCTCGTTTCTCACTTTTTCTCATTTCTTCTGGCGGGTCTGAGCTGAATTGTTTTGCATCGCCAGCTGCAATAAAAATAAAATTAGGCTGTATGTGAGCAGATTAAATAGTGCAACCTAGGGTGAGGAAACAAGGTGAAGAGTAATTTGCAGAGAGGAGAATTTTGATTACACCCGTGGCACAGTGGTGGCACAGTGGAATGGCTAGTTGAGCTGCTGCCGCACACGAGCCAGCGACTCGGCTTCACCTGACCTTGGGTGCTCTTCCTGTGACTGGAATTCCTCCAGGTGCTCTGGTTTCATCTTACATCTCAAAGACGTCGGTTGGTAGATCAATTTGCAGTTCCAAGTTGTCCCTTGTTTGTATGGGGGTTGGGGGAAGAATTTAAATAAAACAGGAATAATACAGGAGTAATGTAAATGGTGGTGTTTATCTGCATAGACTCAGTAGCCCAAAGGTGCTATGTCCATGGTGTATCTCGCTGTCTCTATGACTGTTGGTAACTTAAAAAATTCAGAAGAGAGAAAAGAGAATGGCAAGGCTGGCAGGCATCCTTGATGATACTTCTAGCCTTCCTGATGCAAAACACTGAATGTGACAGGATGGAAGAGATGGGCCTATGATGGACTGTGCTGTGTACACCACTCTGCAGGCAGAATAGTTGCCATCACAGATTGAGGTACACCCTGTTGGCATTGTACAGATAACCAATAGCCAGGCAGAATCTTATAGGTGTAGAGTTTATATAACTGTTGTAAGTCTAAACCGTGTAATTAATAGTCATCCATAGCTCATTGATATATTTATTCAAGACATTCTCTCCTCGTTTGCAAATATCATTTGCAACAAGTTGATCTGTCTGTCGTCTTATCTCTTCATCTGGTGACCGGTCACGATATTGGAGCAGGCTCGGCTTTCGGGATCCTTCCACAGAGCATGTCATTCAAAGGTTTCTTGGCACAAATGTTTCTGAACTCTTTCTTGAGCACTGATTTGTTTACGTGAATGCTTTTATGCAATGGTATTAATTACAGCATCAGAAGGGATTTTGACACCTCGTAGCTATGCTGGTTCGTATTCCTGTAACCCTGACTTTCCCAACATCTCTCCACCCAATACTTTTATTTACATCTTTTCAGATACTTGTATTAAAAATTCTCCTTTTAAAAATATATTTTATTCATAAAAAGTCAGAATATAATTCACTTGCGTGATCTTATGACAGTTAATTCATTGTTTACACGTCAAAAATTAGCATGGCATAACGCAGCATCGCATCAGTTATCATTCATTCATAACCTTAAAGCAAATAGTTCATAGGGTTATAATGGAGAGTGCAGTGCTGTGCTGTGGGAGGTGTTTCTCCCTCAAAGAGCTCTTGTCAAGGCTGCACCAAGGTTTAGCACATCTCTTAACATCGGGTCCTTGAAGCTAGTGTACATCATTTTGCAGGTGCTCCTAGGCAGTATCTTTCCCTGGTTTACCAGTTAATTTTGGGTGTACCAAAGGGAGCTTTACAATGCACTGCTGGTTTCCCAACAGCAGTTGTAATTTCTGTGCATACAGGAATACAGGACCAAAAACAAAGTGCTCGAGGAAATCAGTGGGTCAGACAGCATATGTAGAGGGAATAGACAGCAGAAGGGTCCTGACCCAAACCTTTGTCTGTCTATTCCTACCCCAGTTGCTGCCTCACCCACTGAGTTCCTCCAGAACTTTATTTTTGGCTTAAGGTTCCAGCATCTGCACTTTTTATTGTCTACTTGTCCTTCATGAAAGTTGATAAAGATGCACTCATCCAGGTGTATGGAGAATATTCTCTTGATTCATCAGGAGTTGAGTTGCAATGTAACTTTAATTTACAAGGTTAATGTGCTTTTGAGGGGATTGGGGGAAACTTGATCAAAATCACAGCTTGCTGCAGCTAGAGAGATTTTAGCTGTTTTTTGTAACTAAAAGACCCCTGCCTTTGCGTAAACAAATGTTTTAATCTAAAGAAAGGGTTAACTGAATTGTAAACCCCTGCAAGGAAGACTGGCACTGTAAATCAAGGAGTGTTTAGCGCTGGGCTATTCTTCATATGTGATGTATTGTGATGCTGCATTATAACATCCGTGCATCTAGCTGACATACTTGAGTTCAGCTGATATTAATACGATAAAGAGCCGATTCCAGGGTAAAGGCTTAGAGAGTGATACAGTGTGGAAACAGGCCCTTCAGCCCAATTTGCCCACACCGACCAACATGACCCAAGCTTGAATGAGGAGTGCCGCAGAAATCAATGTATGTATGCTGTGCAACTATCTAAACCACACACAATCCCATCCCAATCTGACTACAGAGGTGCATCCAAGAAGTAATTATAATCTACATGGGCCTCATTCATTGAGTACATTACAATCTCCTCTGAATTATGGCATGCAATTAATGTTCAGCTACATGTATACATCAGTATATGTTAGTCAGTGTTAGAATATTTCAATTTCTATAATACATTTAATGCAATGGGACTGCAATCACCTTGACAAAAGGTGTGACTAACTCTGGTGTAGGGTGAATGCTCCTTGTATGGTCAGACTGAAATTGTACTTTGAAATCCATTGTACTGTTTCTTTATTTTGGCAGATACCGCCACATCAAGAATCATCACGAGCTTCTTTCGCATCCTCTGTGTTTAACGTAACGCATGCAATCATGGGAAGTGGCATCCTTGGTTTGGCTTTTGTAATGGCTAATACAGGTATTATTGGTTTCAGGTAAGAAAGCAAAACGTAGCAGGATGTAATTTAGTTTGCTAGTTGATCTGAATTATTTGTCTTGATGTAAATATGGGATTCTCACTCAGACTTTGATTTTTCTGATATTTATATGGGCCATGAATGAAATGGCCAAAATATTTATATTAAAATTCTTTATATGATATCAGAGTAGACAGAAAAAAAAGAAGATAATTATCATATGGCAAAGATAGTCACAGCACGGAAACAGGCCTTTCGGCCCAACGTCCTTGCCGACCAAGATGCCTCATCTAAGCTAGTTCCATTTGTGCATCTTTGGTCCAAATCCTTCTAATCCTTTTTCATCTGTGTACCTGTCCAGGTATCTTTTAAACATTGCTGTCAGAAAAGATGATATAAACCTAATCAATCAAAAATAGGTGAACTTTAAAGTAATTACACTGCGCTGCTTTCACTGCTTATGTGAAATAATACTTGATCCAAGAGTCTAAGTGCAACAGTTACCTACACCCTGCACTTTAACACCGTGTTTGAGATGTGCCCTATTGTGTTAGGAACCTGACATGGATCCTTGTCCTCTTGAGGACACTTCTGTAGCAATGAAATGGTGATCTCGTTGCCACATAGTATAGAGTGAATCACTGAGACAATGTGGAGTAAATGCTTGAGGGCTGGTGTTGGGTAAGTTGGGGTGAGCAGTGAGATGACTGAACACTGACATGTGGGGCTCGGTGCTGTACGCTGGCTAGCTTCATGAGTTCAGGCTATTGCTGGGGACTGCCAGTGGATGTTTCTCGTGTTGGCAGATTGCTTGAATCCAGCGATCTCTCTCATCACCTCCTGTTGGATATAATGGATGCCCTTGCCACCAACTCTTTGACGGCATAGGTCCCCGCAGCTGGAAGATATCCCTGTAGTAACAAGATCAATGACTACTAACCTTTTTAAAACTTGTTTCCAATGCAAAACCTCTGGATTACCTTGTGAAGTATTCCATACTGAGCCATTTGGTGATCATTTAAACTATTTTGTTGCTGTGGGAGTGCCAGTAGAGGGCTGAGCATTCAGCCGGACTTCCAGCACTCAGAGGGGAGAAGAGGAAATAACTGAGGTGAAAACGGTCTTTGATTATGTTGGCTGCTTTTCCAACACAGCATGAGATGTAGATGGTGGGGAGACTGGAGGTTGTAGAGGGGTTGGAGTGCTTTCTTGGCCAAGGCTACCTACTCAAAGCAGTTGTGAAGGATCTCATCTGTTTCCTCAGACCAGCACTGTATGATTTTCTGTACCATATCCTCCCACTTTAATTTCTGCTTGTAAGCAGGGAGCATAAGTCAAGTCAACTTTATTTGTCACATACACATACAAGATGTACAGTGAAATGAAAGTGGCAATGCTTGCAGGATTGTGCAAAAGAACAGAACAGAACCAGTATTTACATTTTAAAAAAAGAAGACGCAATAGTATTTACGCCCTGGTGAGATCAGAGTTTACAGTCCTGATGGCCTGTGGGAAGAAACTCCATCTCAGCCTCTCTGTTTTTGCTGCGTTACAGCGGAGGTGCTTGCCTGACCACAGCAGCTGGAACAGTCCGTTGCTGTGGTGATAGGGGTCCTTCATGATCCTGCAGGCTCTGGATCTGCACCTCCTGGTGTATAGGTCCTGCAGGGGGGGAGTGTAGTTCCCGTGGTGCATTCGGCTGAACCTTCTTGTCCTGGGAAGAGCTGTTGTCAAACCAGATAGAGATGTTTCCGGTCAGGATGCTTTCTGCAGCACCAGAGTAGAATGACTGAAGGATTCTCAGAGAGACTCTGAATTTCCTCAGCTGCCCGAGGTGGTAAAGGCGTTGCCTTGCCTTTCTCACCAGTGTGGCAGTGTGTGTTGTCCATGTCAGATTTTCTGTGATGTGGACTCCCAGGTATTTAAAGCTGCACACCCTATCCACAGTAGTCCCATTAATCCCCAGTGGCGTGTACATCCTTAGTTGTTCTGCCCTACTAAAGTCCACAATCGGCTTCTTAGTTTTTGTGACATTCAAGAGGAGGCTGTTATCCTGACACTTGAGTGCCAGGTCTGCCATAAGCACAATCAGATGGTCAGGTTTTCCAAAGTGTGGTCGGGAAATGGAGTGGTAGGTGCCTTTGGTTGTATGGCAGTAGTCAAGGGCATTATGGGCCTCTGGTGAGACAGGAGGTGTGCTGATAGCATTTTGGTAACACACTCTTGAGGACAGCCTGGTTGAAGTTCCTGGCTATTATGAATAAAGCTTTGGGGTGCTTCATTTCAGGGCTATTGTTGGAGATGGGAAATTGCAGACCAATTTCCCACATTTCTTAGGTGGGAGGCTGCTCCTGTTTGGCCCCGGAGTCGGTGAGTGAAGTCAGTTGTTCTGTGAGGGAGGCGAGGAGCATTCATTGAGGTCCCTGGAGTTGGCTCGTGATGCCAGGGACTTCAGCTGGTCAAGTTCTTGGCCTCAATATCGTCTCTTTATACACCTGACGTGATCTCCAAGGGTGATCTTTGCACACCCACATAGATTGTCTGCACCTCTTTAATTCAACTGCGCAGCATCTTACCACTGCATTTCCATGCCAGCTGCAATATAAAATCTCGGGAATAAAATTTACAATTGAACCAAATGGGATGAGAATATTACCGAGTGAACTATAAAAGTCTGATAGCAATGATACCTGTGTAGATAGAAACCAGCGCACTTGTTGGAATACCAATTGGTTAATGGTCTACTCAAATTTGTTTGCATTAAATTATAAATCAAGAATGGTTTGTTCTACATGAGTGTAACTACAGAGCATTTGGTAACAATTGTTTAGTAACATTTAGGGGTTATGTGCTTTGTTAACTACAATAGTTAATTTTATTACAGGTAAAGTGTTACATATATGCATTGTGTATTTAATGTTTTGTTTTTGCAGTGTTCTCTTGCTGATAGTTGCTTTCCTGGCTGCATATTCGATTCATCTGCTACTGGAGTTATGTCAACAGACTGGTGGGTGAAAGACCAAACTCGTACATTCTGTGTTAATTGTATGCACTCGGGTGCTCTCAAAAGGATCAAAACAATGTTGCCTGAAGTGTTTAATACATTCATTTTGAAGTATCCAATGTCATAGTTCAATTAATTAATAATGCTCAATATTCTATTCTATTAGATGCATGTGGAGTGTTCCAGTTGTTAAAAAGAACTGAAAAGTAAAGAGTTTAATTATGTTCATGCTATCTTGAATTTGGGTTGTAAACAGCGAGCCCCGTTCCACTAATTATATCTGCTTTATATATTGATAGCACTGACATCCTATGAAGACCTTGGGTTTTGTGCCTTCAAGACAACTGGAAAGGTAATAAGTGATGTACTTTTGTTGTGCTGCATCCAGGTTTAATACACTCACTGACAAGCACTTAAGGGCCTGTCCCACTGCGGGGACCTAATTTGCGAGTTTAGAAGAGTTTGCGCTCGACTCAAACTCGCAGCACGGTCAACACTTGGTCCTAGGAGGTCACTGTAACTCTCCTTCATGCTCGAGGGAAGTTCCCGCATACTCGCCGCCTCAGTTCGGTGGAGGAACATTTTTCAGCATGCTGAAAAATGTTCCGCGAGTAAAAATTGGTCGGCATGGTTCTTTTGAACTCGTAGTGCAGTGGAATGGGGTCGCTATGTAGTTATAGGTAGTCCAGGTAGCCGTAGCCAATCTCCTTTGCTGACCGGGCATTTTAATTGGCTCATTGGAGTTTTCAGAACCAAGGAAAACCGGTAATGCTAAATGCCTGCTAAACTTTATTAAAAGTTGTCTGGCTTCTTAAAAGTGTCTCCACCCCTTCTCCCCCACCCTTTCTCCCCCCCCCCTTTCTCCCCCCCCCTTCTCCTGCCCCCCCTTCTCTGCCCCCCTTCTCTCCCCCCCCTTCTCTCCCCCCCCCTTCTCTCCCCCCCCCTTCTCTCCCCCCCCCTTCTCTCCCCCCCCTTTCTCTCCCCCCCCCTTTCTCTCCCCCCCCTTTCTCTCCCCCCCTTCTCTCCCCCCCTTTCTCCCCCCCTCCCCCCCCTTCTCCCTCCCCCTTTCTCCCTCCCCTTCTCCCTCCCCTTTCTCTCCCTCCCCTTTCTCTCCCCCCTTTCTCTCCCCCCTTTCTCTCCCCCCTTTCTCTCCCCCCCTTTCTCTCCCCCCCTTTCTCTCCCCCCCTTTCTCTCCCCCCTTTCTCCCCCCCCCCCCTTTCTCTCCCCCCCCTTCTCTCCCCCCCTTTCTCTCCCCCCCTTTCTCTCCCCCCCTTTCTCTCCCCCCCTTTCTCTCCCCCCCTTCTCTCCCCCTTTCTCTCCCCCCCTTTCTCTCCCCCCCTTTCTCTCCCCCCCCTTTCTCTCCCCCCCTTTCTCTCCCCCCTTTCTCTCCCCCCTTTCTCTCCCCCCTTTCTCTCCCCCCCTTTCTCTCCCCCCCTTTCTCTCCCCCCTTTCTCTCCCCCCCTTTCTCTCCCCCCCTTTCTCTCCCCCCCTTTCTCTCCCCCCCTTTCTCTCCCCCCCTTTCTCTCCCCCCCTTTCTCTCCCCCCCTTTCTCTCCCCCCCTTTCTCTCCCCCCCTTTCTCTCCCCCCTTTCTCTCCCCCCCTTTCTCTCCCCCCCTTTCTCTCCCCCCCCTTTCTCTCCCCCCCTTTCTCTCCCCCCCTTTCTCTCCCCCCCTTTCTCTCCCCCCCTTTCTCTCCCCCCTTTCTCTCCCCCCCTTTCTCTCCCCCCCTTTCTCTCCCCCCTTTCTCTCCCCCCCCTTCTCTCCCCCCTTTCTCTCCCCCCCTTTCTCTCCCCCCCTTTCTCTCCCCCCCTTTCTCTCCTCCCTTTCTCTCCCTCCCTTTCTCTCCCTCCCTTTCTCTCCCTCCCTTTCTCTCCCTCCCTTTCTCTCCCTCCCTTTCTCTCCCTCCCTTTCTCTCCCCCCCTTTCTCGCCCCCCCTTCTTCCCCCCCTTCTTCCCTCCCCCCCCCTCTTCTCCCCCCCTCTTCTCCCCCCCTCTTCTCCCCCCTCTTCTCCCCCCTCCTCTCCCCCCCTCCTCTCCCCCCCTCCTCTCCCCCCCTCCTCTCCCCCCCTCCTCTCCCCCCCTCCTCTCCCCCCTCCTCTCCCCCCCTCCTCTCCCCCCCTCCTCTCCCCCCCTCCTCTCCCCCCCTCCTCTCCCCCCCTCCTCTCCCCCCCTCCTCTCCCCCCTCCTCTCCCCCCCTCCTCTCCCCCCCTCCTCTCCCCCCCTCCTCTCCCCCCCTCCTCTCCCCCCCTCCTCTCCCCCCCCCTCTTCTGCCCCCCCCCTATTCCCCCCCTTCTCCCCCCCTTCTCTCCCCCCCCCCTTCTCTTCTCCCCCCCCTTTAACTCTTTCCCTGGCGAAAAGCCCTGCATATGTGCAGAGCACTGTAAATCATCCCATTCATTGTAAGCAAGCTACTTTTCTGTCTATTTCTTTAACCTTGACCAGCCTGTCAACAGTTTCAGGTAATCTCTTTGTTGTAAAAACGGAGAGCTAAGAATTGTATCAACTAAACAAAATATCTGCTTGATTAGGATGGTGTTTTATTATGTGATAGGGAGAAAGGAGTTAAAACTCCATCACCAGAATAATCAGCAATATTAGGTACCTTTACACTGCAGATGGAATATTAAATGACATAATGATAATTGAATGCTTAATGCTCCTGCCTTCAATTCAAAAATTGTTCTGTTTCCTTGCAGGTTATGGTTGCTGTTGCAATATTGATACAGAACATTGGAGGTAATCTTATCTATCCATAAATAAATTTATAGACCAGAACATGTTGAATAATCGGACTTCATTTCCAAAGTTTGAACAAGGACAAGACTGTAAAGGAAGTTGTTCCATTTTAAAAAATGAGTTGGATCTGTGTATAATTTTGATGTCCTTAGACTGGGAGAATATACATGGAGGAAATGCAGCAAAAGTGCACTAATTACTGGGATGAAAGGTTATCAATTGATTGGAATATGCCCATGGTCAATATTTAGAAGGGTGAGAAGTAATTACATTTAAAATGTCTATACATTTTGGCATCTATCTTATAAGGCCTACTCTGTGATCATTTCCCTTGGGTAGATGTCTAAGACTAGAATCATAGTCTCGGAACAGGTTGGCCATTTGGAATTGTGATGAATAATTTCTTCACATGTGGGATTTTCTGTTGTTGAAATCTTTCCGTGGCTGCGAAGGCTCAGTTTGTGGGCATGTCCATGACAGAAAAGAAGAGTTCTAAATTCTAAGGAAATTGAAGAATATGGCCATAACGTAGACTACTGGAGACAATGTACGTCTGTCACAACACTGAATCAGCAAATGGGCTTGGGCGGTTCAGTGACCATCCCTCATTAACTTCCCTCTTGGGTTAAAATATGCCATGTTATAAAGAACTTGAGGTAGATATATCAGTGAGTGCCTTAGAAAATCAGATCTTGAGCATTTGAAGGTAGACATAAAGTGCTGCAGCAACTCAACGGGTCAGGCAGCATCTCTGGAGAAAAGGGATGGGTGATGTTTTGGGTTGGAACTCTTCTTCAGACTAAAGGTGGATGGGGGATTTTGAGTTGGGGTGGGGGGAGGTTTAGTCATTACACTTTTTACTGTATTCTATATTTTTGTACTTGTAGTCTTCAAAAGATGGATAACGCTCCATTTCAAAGAATTAAAACAAGGTTGTAACGAAATATTTGATTCTGAAAATCCACGGCAGTGACAAAATATTGCTGTTATCTCATTAGAAGTCTGTCAGAAAAGCAAAGTATTAGGCCTAGACCTGGATCACTGAGACACTGCACCAGACTCCAGATCCTAATTTAGTGAAGGCAAGGACTCGTTCTGGTATCCTGGTTTTTACAAAGATATTGGAAGACAAAGATTCTTGGTAACATTATGGGCATCTTCCAAATGGAAGGACATTGAGGAGGTGAAGTTCCAACCTGGGATCTTATTGGTTTCTCTGCCTAGGGTTCAGCAAATAATTCCCAGGTTTCAGTAACTTACTCCCAGGGAAGCTATCTTGCAACCTGCTGCCAAGCCATTTTTTTAAGACTGAAAATTTGTCAACAATAATTACTGCCACAGGTGCTGCAGTTTTAGGATTTCATTCCTGTGGAAATGAGAAAGAGAGAGACACAGAGTATAACCTATCCCTGGGGAATGTTGGACAGATACACATATCCTGTGCTAACTGTTTCACAGATATTGATATCATTGGCAAGGCCAATGTTTATAATCCGCCAATATTTCATGTTCCAAAGTTGCTGGTGAGCTACCTACTTGATCTGCCAAAGTCCTAATTGCTGTTGATACAAGGAACAGCAAATGATGGCTTACAAAATAAAGACACTAAATGCTTGAGTAACTCAGCAGGTCAGAGAACATCTCTGGAGAACATGGATATGTCTTCAGTGATGTTGCCTGGCCTGCTGAGTTACTCCAGCTTTTTCTGTCCTAATTGCTGTGGTTGATTAGGTAATTCCAGAAATTTGATTTACTGATGTTGAAGGAATTGCAAAGTATTTCCATATTGTATTGTGCCACAGACCCAATTAGGAACTTTTGTTCTTTAACATAGAAACATAGAAAATAGGTGCAGGAGTAGGCCATTCGGCCCTTCGAGCCTGCACCGCCATTCAATATGATCATGGCTGATCATCCAACTCAGTATCCTGTACCTGCCTTCTCTCCATTCCCCCTGATCCCTTTAGCCACAAGGGCCACATCTAACTCCCTCTTAAATATAGCCAATGAACTGGCCTCAACTACTTTCAGTGGCAGAGAATTCCACAGATTCAACATTCTCTGTGTGAAAAAAAATGTTCTCATCTCGGTCCTAAAAGACTTCCCCCTTATCCTTAAACTGTGACCCCTTGTTCTGGACTTCCCCAACATCGGGAACAATCTTCCTGCATGTAGCCTGTCCAACCCCTTAAGAATTTTGTAAGTTTCTATAAGATCCCCCCTCAATCTTCTAAATTCTAGCGAGTACAAGTAGCAAGAATGTCTTTCCTCAGATTAGGTGACCAAAACTGTATGCAATACTCCAGGTGTGGTCTCACCAAGGCCCTGTACAACTGCAGTAGAACCACCCTGCTCCTATACTCAAATCCTTTTGCTATGAATGCTAACATACCATTCGCTTTCTTCACTGCCTGCTGCACCTGCATGCCTAATTTCGATGACAGGTGTACCATGACACCCAGGTCTCGTTGCATCTCCCCTTTTCCTAATCGGCCGCCATTCAGATAATAGTCTACTTTCCTGTTCTTGCCACCAAAGTGGATAACCTCACATTTATCCACATTATACTGCATCTGCCATGCATTTGCCCACTCACCCAGCCTATCCAAGTCATCTTGCAGCCTCCTAGCACCCTCCTCACAGCTAACACTGCCCCCCAGCTTCGTGTCATCCGCAAACTTGGAGATGTTGCATTCAATTCCCTCGTCCAAATCATTAATATATATTGTAAATAGCTGGGGTCCCAGCACTGAGCCTTGCGGTACCCCACTCGTCACTACCTGCCATTCTGAAAAGGACCCGTTTACTCCTACTCAGCCAGTTCTCTATCCACATCAATACTGAACCCCCAACACCGTGTGCTTTAAGTTTGCATACTAATCTCTTATGTGGGACCTTGTCGAAAGCCTTCTGAAAGTCCAGATATAACACATCCACTGGTTCTCCCTTATCCACTACTAGTTACATCCTCGAAAAATTCTATAAGATTCGTCAGACATGATTTACCTTTCATAAATCCATGCTGACTTTGTCCAATGATTTCACCAGTTTCCAAATGTGCTGCTATCCCATCTTTAATAACTGACTCTAGCATTTTCCCCACTACCGATGTTAGACTAACTGGTCTGTAATTCCCCGTTTTCTCTCTCCCTCCCTTTTTAAAAAGTGGAGTTACATTAGCTACCTTCCAATCCTCAGGAACTACTCCAGAATCTAAAGAGTTTTGAAAAATTGTCACTAATGCATCCACTATTTCTGGGGTTTAAGTTTCATGAAAGCCATTTGAACCCTCTTAAGCTGCACACATTCAAACATGTTGCTGCTCATGGTGCTTCTTTCAAGTGGTGTTCAATGTGGAGGAGTAGCCGCGAGAGGATGTTGGGTGATAATCAGCATGAATTTCTCAGTCTCTGAAAATTCAGGGGATCCGGTCAAGCATGTTTCCTTGTCCCTGCTTGACTGGACGCATTGAATTTCACAGGGACTGGAGTTAATGTTGTACATGAGCTTTTCCCATCTTGATTATGTATTATTGTTGGCTGTGACCTGCAAAGCAGATAATACTTGAAGCTAATTGAGGATTGGGAATGTTGGCTGAAGGGTAAGATTCTACGACTCTACAATACGTCGGGTTGTTACTTGCTTGACAGTGGATCAACTCTTCATTTTTTTTTTGTCCAAGTTGTCATATAATCAGGGCTATTTTACAGGGTCAAATTGGGTAGATGTACTTTTGACGAGGCTTTGATGTTTAACATAGATGTTTTATAATGCCATTCCATAAGCCATTTCTAATGTTCTCTGTAATGTATGGGTCTGGGATCAGACTGGGTCAGGATGGCATATTTCTTTCACTATAGATAGTGGAGAAACATGGTATTTTATTTTATATAAAAATAAATCTAGTTATACAGTTTTACTGATCATTTTTTCCAAATTAATTTAATTAACTGAACTTAAGTTCCTAGAATTCTGAATTGTTTTGGACTGTGCCAAGATCATTCAAATTTTGCAATGTAACTATAATGCTACTGTTAGTCATGGAGTTGTATAATAACTAGATGGGCCTCTTGGCCCACCATATCCATACCAACATTTTGGCTCTTCCGTACTAATTCCACTTTCCTACATTTGGGCCATATCCTATTTAAGTGTATGTCTATTTAAATGCCTGTCTAAATGTATCTTAGACATTGTCATTGTTTGTGACTATCACATCCTCTGGCTGCAAGTTCTAGATATCAGTCACTCTCTGTATAAACAAAAGGCACTCTTTCCCCTCAAATCTCCATTTAAGACTCCCTCCTCTCACCTTAAAACTACGCTTTTGATGTCCGTACCATGGGGAAAAAATATTCTAAATATCTATCCTATCTCTGTAGAAATACAGGTGGATGCAGTGGTGAAAAAAATATATAGGTTGTGCTTGCTCTCTTAGGTTAGGCATACATTATAAAATTCAGGATGTTATGTTGCAAATTTATAAAACACTGGTTAGACTGGTGTGTGTAATTGTAGTTGCCACATAATAGAAAGGTTTTCTTAGTGCTGGACAGAATGTAATTGAGATGCACCAGGATCCTATCTGGATTTTAGTCTTAGGTAGGGATTGGAAATGTGGTACTTATTTTTCTTAGAGCGAACAAGGCTGAGGAATGACGTGATAAAGATATACTAAATTATTGAGGCAGTGATGCGTTGGGCCAAAGGGCCCGTTTCTAGACTGTCTAACATTATGACTAAAAGATTCTAAGATATACTTGCATTGAAGGAAAGAAAATTATGGGAAATGCTGCATTCTCATAGAATGGCATCAGATATATGGCCTGTCAAATTGTGCTGGTTCTGTGTAAGAGAATACAGCTGGTCCCCCTCCCCATATCCCAACACACTCCTTCCCATCAAATACTTAGCCAGCACCCTTTAGAATCCATTTGAATCTAGCTCCACAACTTCCCTGCATATTTTTAAAAACCTCTCTCCATTCTCCTTGCAACCTCCTTATTCTCCAAGAAAAACAACCTCAGTTTTGCCAGTTGGACCATGTAGGAAAAGTTCTTCTTCCCTGAATTGTTTTGAAATAATCTCTTCTACGCTCTATCTATTGCAATTACATCTTTTTTGAAGTGCAATGCTTAGAAATGGATAAATGGTTGCTGTTTTGGCTGGACTAATGTTTTGTACAGGTTTCATCACTACTTCCTTGCTCTCATGCACTTTGCCACCAAACTAAACTATGTATAATGGCAGGACCTTGTGTGCACCTTTAACCATTTTATCAATTTACCCTGCCACTTTCAACACATAATATACCTAATCCTCCAGCACATACTGTTATTGTGCCTGTATGAAGGGTATCTGAAGCGTAAAAAATTCATAGAATAGTTGGTATCTGGATTAGCTGCAGTGGAGGTGGTGGAGTCAGGGATGAAAGACTGGATAGACTTGGCTTATACTCGCTAGAATTTAGGAGATTGAGAGGGGATCTTATAGAAACGTACAAGATTCTTATGGGGTTGGACAGGCTAGATGCAGGAAGATTGTTCCCGATGTTGGGGAAGTCCAGGACAAGGGGTCACAGCTTAAGGATAAGGGGAAAATCCTTTAAGACCGAGATGAGGAAAAACTTTTTCACACAGAGAGTGGTGAATCTCTGGAACTCTCTGCCACAGAGGGTAGTTGAGGCCAGTTCATTGGCTATATTTAAGAGGGAATTAGATGTGGCCCTTGTGGCTAAAGGGATCAGGGGGTATGGAGAGAAGGCAGGTACGGGATACTGAGTTGGATGATCAGCCATGATCGTATTGAATGGCGGTGCAGGCTCGAAGGGCCGAATGGCCTACTCCTGCACCTAATTTCTATGTATCTATGTATCTATGTAAGCACGTGGGATTAGTAAATGGGTAACTAGTTTATATTTCTTCCTCTCGATTTTTATACAAAAATATAACACTTCTTACCAAGCATTAAATTTGATTTGCTGCTAATTCCACCAATTTGTTTAGTATCTTCTTAAAATCTTGGACTATTCATCTCATGGTCCACATGCCTCCAAATTCTGTCATCTAGAGATTCAGAAATTGTGCTCTGCATCACTGACTAACTTTTTTGATGCATGTTTCCAAAAAGAAACTGCTCATAGAAACAGTGCTCGTAACAGACCATGTCAGACCTTCACTGTGTACATCCTGCAAATCTTTCACTGCTAGCTGTGTCCTATTAGTCAGCAATTTTTCTATCCATTTTGCCACAGCTCAGTTTATTCAATAGTTTTCAATCTTGATAACGAGCTGTTCCATATTCCCTTTATCAAATGGTATTTGGAAGCCCATATCTTTAGACATTTATATGTTTGAAAGTTTGAATATAAAGATACTTTGTTCTAAATAGACAGGCTAGAATAAAAACTGCCTTAACGGTCACATCCGGCTACCTTTTTCTCTATCAATTCAATTAAAACGATAATTCTTTCTACGATCTACTGTGGCTACCTCCCCCCATTCAACTTTTTTTAAATTCTTTCCCCTCTTTGTATTGGTAGAACCTTTCTACTGAAATCTGCTCTTTCCTTTTTATGTTTTCGCATCTCCTTCTTTTGGTTCCACAATCAAAGAAGACTGTCTGCTTTCCCTGCTCTGGCATCCTTTATACTCTAGCCTTATTATTGACACCGCACACTTTTTTTGTCTGAATATTTTGTTTGTGTCTTTGACTTAGAGCTGCTTTGCACCCACGATCAGTTAGTCCATCTTGAAGGAATAACTGCAACATTTGAGTAGAAACCCTAAAGCAGCTTTTGAAGAGTGAGGGGTATTTCTTAAAATCTGCATTAAACAATGAACATTGTGGCTATGATTCTGTTATGGTGAGATTGCATACACAATATGGTTTGGTTGCTGCTACTTCATCTTCTTACAGCACTCTGTGATAAACTTTGCTCACGTAATTTGTCCCATGGCTGGTACCTATGCACAGAGTGCTGTAACTCCATTCCAGGACTGTTCACATGATACCAAAGAACATTAAAATTAGGAGCAGAAGGAAGCAATCTATTTCCTTTGAGCTGCATCATACGTCAAGTTTTAGTTTTTTTATTTAGTTTAGCAGCACGGAAACAGACCCTTCTGCCCACTGAGTCCGCACTGATCAATGATCCCTGCACATCAACACTACCCTACACACACTAGGGACAATTTTTTAACGTTTATACAAAGCCAATTAACCTACAAACCTGTACGTTTTTGGAGTGTCAGAGGAAACCGAAGGTCTCGGAGAAAACCCATGCAGGTCATGGGGACAACGTACAAACTCCGTACAGACAAGCACCAGTAGTCGGGATCGAACCTGGGTCTCTGGCGCTGTAAGGCAGTAGCTCTACAGCTATGCCACTGTGCCGCTCGTTATGATGGTGATACAATTACGATGGTGGCTGATCTTTTATCTGAGTTCTATTTTCATGCACTGTTCCTATATTCTTTCTTTCCTTTTAATATCCTGAAATTCTCAATTTTGAATAAACTCAATGATGAGCATTGCCATGCTCTTAGCAAAGATGTGTTTCTTTGCCTCTGTCTACTTGGCCTACCTTTATTCTGAGACTGGCCCCTGGTTATTGATCATCCAAGGGAAACATCCTGCCTATACCCATCCTGTTGAGCTCTGGAAGAACTTCATATGTTTCAGTGAGATATGCTTTCATTCCTCTAAACTACAATGAGTATAGTCTCAATCTGCCCAACCTTTCAGCATACATCAACCCCTTCATCTCAGGAATCAGCTTGGTAAATCTTCTTTGAATCCCTCTGACATATATTCTTTCTTAAAATAAGAAAGGGCCTGTCCCACTTGGCCGTCATTTGCGCCTCATTTACGCGTCATATGTAAAATAGGTCGACGCGTCGTTACGCGCGACGTCGCGCGCAAATCACGCGTCATCATGCCGTCTGGTGCGCGTGATGTCATTAGAATACCCTGCTGCACGCGGCGACGCATGGTTATGCACGGTGACGTAACCATGCGTCACCACGCTATACACGTGAGACGTCAGGACGCCAATGCGTCAGCGTGCGTACGCGATACGTCACGCAGGTGGCGCGCGAGGATTTTGTGCAGCATGAAATCCTGGAGCGCCGCGCGATACCGCGCGCAACTCCACACTCCTCCACGCTTCTCCATGCGCCCGTCCCGCGCTACCCACACGCTACCCGTGCGTCCCAACGCGACGCCCACATTTTTGGAGGTCGCGTAAATGGCGCGCAAATGATGGCCAAGTGGGACAGGCCCTTAATGAACCTACAAACCTGTACGTCTTTGGAGTGTGAGAGGAAATCGAACGTCTCGGAGAAAACCCACGCAGGTCACGGGGACAACGTACAAACTCCGTACAGACAAGCGCCAGTAGTCGGGATCAAACCTGGGGCTCTGGCGCTGTAAGGCAGTAGCTCTACAGCTATGCCACTGTGCTGCCCATTATGATGGTGATACAATTACGATGGTGGCTGATCTTTTATCTGAGTTCTATTTTCACGCGCTGTTCCTATATTTTTTCTTTCCTTTTAATATCCTGAAATTCTCAATTTTGAATGAACTCAATGATGAGCATTGCCAAGCTCTTAGCAAAGATGTGTTTCTTTGCCTCTGTCTACTTGGCCAACTTTTATTCTGAGACTCTGGCCCCTGGTTATTGATCATCCAAGGGAAACATCCTGCCTATATCCATCCTGTTGAGTTCTGGAAGAACTTCATAAGTTGCAGTGAGATATGCCTCTAAACTACAATGAGTATAGTCTCAATCTGCCCAACCTTTCAGCATACATCAACCCCTTCATTTCTGGAATCAGCTTGGTAAATCGTCTTTGAATCCCTCTGATATATATTGTTTCTTAAAATACGAAGGCTTACACAGTAGACAGTGCGGAATCATTAATGGCTTGAATATTGTATCAAAAGTTTATAACTTGCAGAAAATACCAATGTTCCATGAACTTTCCAAAGAGCATGATGACTCTTTGTATGCTGGTCCCAGAGGAGGATCTACTATCATCCGATACAATCATTCTACTCTTTTAAATCTCTTTTCTATCTGCAAATCTACCTCCATTTGTTGTTGTTCTAACCATTGTGCTATCATGCTGAGAACTGTTAGCATATAAAACAAAGCTTTTCACTGTTGCTTGGTATAGGTGATCATAATAAACCTAATAATGGCAGTTACTGTGCCTAATTGGCACATTTTGGTGTTTCATGCATTTCATCCACAGATCCCATTGCATCACAATGTTTTCTTTCACATCATGACTAGTTTACTTGTTTTTTAATTGTGAAGTGGATAAACTCACACTTTTTCCACATTGTATTCCTTCAATTAACTTCTTATCCACTGACTTAATCTATCTCCATCTCTTTGCAAGTTTTTTTTGGCTTTTTACAATTTGCTAACCTGCCTGTTTGCTAATTTGATCAGAGTAGACACAAAAATATAGATTGTGAATAGTTGAGGACACAACACTGATACCAGTGTCACCTCAATAGTAGTCATCAAATCTGGTTCATTGTCATATGATTCTCCAACACTTTCCTCAATAATGGATTCTAGCATTTTCCTTCACTAATTGGCATCTATGTTAAAATTTAATAAAATATCCAGTGATATATCACCTTTCAAAGCCTTGAGTACTTTGTGATATTATTCTGGGGGGGGGAAGCGAGAATTCCAATAGTCCTTATGGACTTGGAACATACATTTTCAAAGTAGCCTGAAAATGCACTGAATGTTGAAATTTTTTATTTAAATCAATGGTCTGGATTTTTATGAATAGATCTACCTAATGTTTTAACATTAATGGTATAAAATATATTGCCTTTATGTATTCCAGCTGCATTAGCTCTCGGAATCCATGCAATTTGTATGACCACTCACGCTGGGTCAATGAAAGTTTAAGAGTATATACTTTTATTAGCATCAACGTCTGTTGGTGAGGAAGTGTTTGTGCTCCTGTTAAGTTTATAATTCATGTCTGCAGTTCATTGGCACTAGACCAATTAAAATGACCTATCTATTTGAGAACTTTTTTTATATAAAATCATAACCTGGTTTTGTCTTGTGTTTTAAATCTCATTTATCCAATATTATAACAGCTAACAAGCCTGTTTTAAAGGAAATAATATATAAAATCTGAGGCCCAACTTACTTTACTACCAGAAGTGCTGTCATGTTCTTTATCAAGAATTGAACATAGATTTGTGGCTATATGTTTAATTTTCATTATTGTGACGACTTAAAGTGCTTTTTTTTTTTTTTGTGGATTTTTAAACTTTATAATTGGCTGACCCTTCAGTCTGATCAAACAACCCTGTCATTTCATAACTTTGCTATGTGCAGTTCATTGTAACTCCAAAGCATTCTTCCACCAAGTTGCAGTTAGTGTAATTGTAATCACCTTGTGTCAGTTTCCATAGCTACCCTGAATCAGATGTGTTGACAGACCAAAGTAGTGAGAGCTCTTGTATATGTTGCTGCACCAGGTGCTGTGAGAAGGATAAAGGAATTGGTTGTCTGACATTTAGGACTGCATGTAATTCAGATTCATTATTTTCAGGTATATCGTTCTCGTAACAAATTGGCAGTTTAATTCTTATCTATCCTAAAAATTGTACTTTGGCTGAAATTGGTCAAATCCATGGGTATGTTCAAAACAAAAAATATTAGTTTTGTGTTCATTTGGGGGCTAGCTGATTTAAAAAACCTGTGTGTGAAAGTGGAATGGCTGAAATCCAACTGCAATTTCGAACTATTATCTGTTGTAAGTTAATCTAATGCATCTGGTTTAGCTAGTTAAAACCATTAGATTAGGCATCATTTAATTTCATTTAATGCAGCTTATTTTTTACTGATACTAGAAGACAAGTCACAAGTTAATACACCAGTAGAGAATTTCTGGTGGACTGACAAAATATTAAAATAAGTTTTTATAACTTTCCTACACTGAGTGTGAATGTGTGGGTTTCCATTTTTAAGGAAACATAAATTCCTGAGCATGATCACAACAACATTACCTCACCAAAATGTTGCATGTTAAAACATAATAGCTATCTTTTTGCTGAAAGTTATTTTGAAAGAATAAATTAAAACATTTCATGCTCATGTTGGAGTTAATTAGTTACTTCGTGACAGAAGTGTGTAGAGTTATCATTTTGTATTTTCCAATCAGTACAAGTACAACTTGCAAGGAATTTCATTTCGACAGTACATGAGGTCTCCAGGGTATCCCTCTATTTCATATGTACCATGGACCACCAGCTAATTTTGAGGGCAAGCATTTCTCAAAATCAAATAGAAATGTTTTGTCTAAAAGTAAAGCATTTTGCAGATTGACTGATTTTATTGATCTTTTGTTTGAGATTTTATAGTGCAAATGCAACACAATTATTCTGCAGTAGTGTCAGACAGGAAACTGAGTGGAAGTAATTATGATGGTTAGGTGACCTCCAGACTGTGCCAGATCACATTTCTTTATCCCAAAGATCAGAAGGGATTTCATTGATGTGATGTTCAATAGATGTGCAGAATGTTGGATTAAACTGTCCGCTTGATAGATTTCCAAATAGCTTTTTGTGACAAGGTATGTGTTTATTTTCTCTCCCTGCACAAGCACATCTAAATGTGTCTCGAATTCAATTATCTTGTCTATTTGATGGATTTTTTTCTCAATTATTTAAAAGCAAAGGAAAACATTGTGTAGTGTGAGAGAAGGATGAATGAACCTGCATTATTCCGCAGCATTCACAAGAACAGGCCTTTCCAAAGCACCTTACAGATATATTTTAGAAATGCATTCACTGCTCTAATGCAGGAGACATGCAGTCAATTTGTAGACGGCAAGGTCCATAATTCATAATAATGACCAGCTAATTTACTTCTGGTGGTGTGATTGAGACAATACAGGGCAAGATGCTCCAGTGAGGAGTACTAGTCAGATCAAAGAGGTTCTGCAGAACAGTTACCTTTTGGAATTCAATTTAAATAGTGTTTAAACAGAGTCACTAATATTGGGAATTTAGTGTGGGAATTCACTGCAGAGGGGGGGGGGGGGGGGGGAAAGAAGTGTTGGCAGATTTTATAAATGAAGAAAATAATAAACCAGTAAAAAACCCATTGTTGTTAAGTATTGGTCAGGATGAGTTATTGGATTTCTAATCCAGGTTTTGGAAAATAAATATAACAACTCTCAGTACTGTTGGGAGATGTTGAGATCATATATTTTGTTGAAATCGTATTGCAAGGGGATTTAAAGTACATGCGACAGCAAGGTGGTGCTGCTAATGATGTTGCTGCCTCTCAACTCCAGTGACCAGAGTCCAATCCTGACCACTGGTGTTGTCCACCTGAAATTTTGCACATTGTCCCATGCTTAACGAGTTTCTACCCAGATCCTTGTATTTTTGCACATCACAAAAAATGTGTGCTTATTGACCACAGTAAATTGCCCCTTGCATGTGGATGAATGGTAGAATCTGGAGGGGAGTTGAGGGGAATGTGAAAAAATAAAATGGGAGTAGTGTAAAATGGGTGCTAGATGGTTAGCATGGACTTTGTTGTCTGGGGTCTATGACTGTGCTGGCAAAAAGGAATGCATGGCCGACCAGTATGCAAACCAAGGAGAGTACAGAAGACACTTGAGTACATCTTGCTCCTTTTACTGGTATCATTTTCTATGCTGAAAAGGTGATTGATCATTCTGATTTCAGCCAGAATCATGTTACTGTGGATAACTTCAGTAGATTAGGCTTATATTTATTATTGTCACATGTACCAAAGTACAGTGAAACGTTTTGTTTTTAGCATGCTATCCAAACAGATCAGATATACCATACATGGATATAATCAGTTCAAACTCTGGAACAATAGATAGAGCAATGGGGAATATACAGAATACAGCATTGTAGCGCATCAGTTCCATAGATAAAGTCCAATGTCCTCAATGGGATAGAGGTAAATTCAACAGTAACCTAGCTTATGCAAGCACCATTCAGGAGCATGATAACAGATGCTGTTTATGAGTCTACTAATGCACATCTCCGGCCAATCTGCGGCCTACTATCGATGGAGCTGGAGGCCTCCTCAGACTGACTTTGTGCCACACGTGAACTTAACATCGGAGCTGATCCCTTGCCTGGGATTGCTCCAACCGTGGCCTGTGGACTTACCATCAAGTCTCTGGAGAGGCTAGTCGGGAGGTCCAACGACGCAGAGGCTCGACCAGCCCCGACGCGGGCTCCGATCGCCGGCGCGGGGGAGCTGACATCCCTCCCGATGCAGAAGCTGATTGTCCCGATGCGGAGGGCCCGACCGCCGGCTACAGGAGTCGATATCGTACCGTCAACAGAAGACTCGAGGCCCCTGACCACGGGAGAGCATAGAAGGGAAGAGATCTGAACTTTTTTTTCGCCTTCCATCACAGTGAGGAATGTGGAGGAGTAACTGTGGTGGATGTTTATGTTAAAATGTGTTTTATGTGTTCCGTTGCTTTTTATTTGTATGACTGACTTGGCAAATGAAATTCCTCGTATGTTGCAAAACATACTTGGCTAATAAAGTATTATTGTGATTGTGATTGATTGTGATTGATAATCCGTTTGGTATCGCCCTAGAAGAGATGTTCCTCTTGTTCTAACCTTCCCTCCCCCACCTACTTAAAACTAACATCCTTTTCTCCCTTTCCCAGTTCTGACAAAGTGTCAGAGACTTAAAAGTTAACTGTTTACTATTAATGTCTAAACCCTGGATTTCCCTTGCCAAACCATTTTGACTTTACCTTTTTCTTCAGACCTACCACTCTTTTTAAAACCTGCAGCTTATTTGCCTCAATGCCTCCTTGTGAGATTTGATATTGGGTTTTGATGATGCTTCAGTGAAATACCTTGGAATATTTTACCATTTTGAAAGAACTGCAAGTTGATAGCTTTAAGGTTGATCCATAATATTAATGATAAAGTGGTTTGTAATTTGAAATCTGACAGTTTTACTTCAGATGGTGAAGCTGCAATTAAATTGTAATATATCTTTTATTCACTATTTTACTTATAGTTTAGTGAAAATACAATTTATTATAATTGTTTCATGTTATTTGTCTTATGAAATCTGATCTGTTAACTGTTATTGTTTTTTTACCATCAGCAATGTCATCTTACTTGTTCATCATAAAATCCGAATTCCCTGCTGTAATTTCTGGTTTCCTACACAACAGTCACAATGGGTAAGTATCAGCCGCAATAATCAGTTAATGTGTAAGTTAACGAGTAAATTTAAGGTATGCAACTAAATTTAGTCAAGTGAGAATGTTTAAAATTATTCTGTATCTCATTGTACAGTTTCATACCTGGTAGGGAATGTAGTAAAATAATTACATCAAAAGAAACAAAAATTTAATTTGGACGCAAGGATCCGTAGATGCTGGTTTACAAAAAAAACAGTGCTGAAGTAATCCAGTGGGTCAGGCAAGGACCCTGGCCTGAAACGTCACTTATCTAGGTTATCCAAAGATGCTTCCTGACCTGCTGAGTTACTCCAGCACTTTGCGTCTTCAAAAGTTTAATTGTTAAGATACATGCCATCATTTTGAAGTTGTTGGTTAAACAACTTTAGTTTTTTTATGTCCTCTTGGTGACGAGAGATATTTTCAGTAACAGATACTGCTCAGCATCATGCAACACAATTGAATTCCAGTAATTTTATTGTAGAAGCATTTTATAATTTAAAAAATATGCTCAAATATTCTCTCTGAAAGAATTTGTAATAGAGCAAACCAAACAATCTATACTCGTGGCAAATTGTGGCAGCCATCTTTCATACTTGACTCTTCTCCCTATAATGGCTTAGCTGGTGTTGGAGAGGGTCTAGAGGAGGTTTACAAGAATGATTCCAGGAATTATTGGGTTAACATATGATGAGCGCTTGAGGGCTCTGGGCTTGTACTCGCTGGAGTTTAGGATGAGAGGGTACCTCATTGAAATTTACCAAATAGTGAAAGGCCTGGATAGAGTGAATGTTGGGAGGTTGTTTCCACAAGTGATAGAGTCAATAGCCTCAGAATAAAAGGACGTACCTTTAGAAAGAAGATAAGGAGGAATTTCATGTCAGAGAGCAGTGAATCTGTGGATTTCATTGCCACAGACAGCTGTGGAGGCCGTCAATGAATATTTTTAAGGTGGAGATGGACAGATTCTTAATTAGTAAGGGGTCAGGGGTTATGGGGAGAATGGGTTGCGAGGGCAAGATAGATTAGCCATGATTGACTGGCAGAGTAGACTCGAGGGGCCGAAAGGCCTAATTCTACTTTTAGAACTTACGAACATATTTTAATGTTGGTGTTTAATTTGAATATCTTTATTGACACTATAGGACACCATGGTATCTTAATGGAAAAATCCTCCTCATCATTATCGTTATTTGTGTCGTTCTCCCTCTTGCTCTTCTTCGTAAAATAGGTAATTTTTTAAGCTATTATTCACATGTACTTGGAGAGGGGTACACAAAGAAATTATATTTGAATTATGAATTTACTTCCCAAGATCTCTTAACTCTTTTCATTCAAATTCACAGGCTAAGGTGAAAGGAGTCTCTATTTTTATTGACTCCTCAATTCCGTTTGTTCATTATGAAACAATTTCTGATCCATATGGTAGATTTTTGGTGATTACTGGTGTTCTTCATAACCAAAAAGTTGCTATGGTGAATGTTTATGCACCTAATATCGATCACCCTGAGTTTTTTAAACAGTTAATTGTATCCTTTCCTAATTTAAATGAACATTTTAAAATAATGGGTGGAGATTTTAACTGCTGTTTGAACCCCACGATGAACAGATCTGCATCTGATCATATGCTTCCAAATAAATCAGCTAGTTTTATCAAATCTTTTTTACTTGACTCTGGAATGTTAGAAGTCTGAAGATTCTTACACCCAAATGACAAAGAATTTTCTTTTTTCTCTCATGTATATCATAGATACTCTAGGATTGACTACTTTATAATAGATTCTCGGCTAGTTTCATCGGTCACTGAATGGAATACTACATGGGATTGGAGAAGCTACTATACTAATTTTGATATTCTCCAACTAGGTTCTCTGTTGTCTTGTTAATTTGCCACATGATGTGTGTAGGTAAACACTTATCTTAGGTATTTCTGTTTCGGTAATCAAATCTGTTTTTTCTTTGTAGAGCTGTCATGGCCGTGAGTAAGTGTAACTTCATTTTGAACTTTGTTGGCAATATGAAATGAATGAATGAAAGATCAACAACTGCTCTTTTGTTTCATTTCTCATGTCCATTTATCCCACTACAATCTGCAATATGATTTGTCAAATAACAATAATCTTTTGAAATATCCATCGATATGGAAATGCATCATCTGACGTGATTAATTCCATAATACATGTGTACCTACTGACATTTTTGAGTGTTTCTGAAATGATGTATTATTTTGCTCAAATAATACATTAATTTTATTTTTGTTGGTGATTGTTGCTAGACCACTACAGGAAGGAAACTGCATGTGTGGAACCACTAACCCAACACTCCTGTGAAAGCATGATTTTATCCAATTTCATGTTGAAACTATGATTGTTGAAATCTGGAATGAAAACATAAAATGCAGGAAGTGCTCAACAGCTCAACTAACATTTGTTGAAAGAAACCCAGTTGATCTTTTGAGTCATTGACCTTTCATGAAAACCGATGAAAGACACAAACCACCACAGGACAATTGTGAGTAAGGTGGTGCAAAAATGTTAGCGCTATCGTGTGCCATTGTGGCATAGTTCAGATCATAAAAAGCTGGCAAACAAACACACTCACAGACAAGATGATAATTTTAGTAATATAATAGACCAAGGGGGACCCGCTGGGTCTCCGTCCCCTCAACGCACGGTTGCGGGGGGAAGGGGCGGCCTGCGGCCACGCACACGCGCACGCGCACACACCCCCTCCCCCAATTGATATTATATTAATATTATTCATTCACTCCTTTTACCCATCCCCGCCCTATCCACTCACGCATAGCCCCCAACTCACAGGCGCAGCTAGAGAGGGAGGAGGGTAGAGAGAGGGACACAGAGGCACAGAGAGGAACACAGAGGCACAGAGAGGGACACAAAGTCTAAACTTGACCACTTCCTGTTTGCACTGTATATTGATTGTAGAAAAAACGTGACCACTTACGGTTGTGATTTTTGGCCACCTTACTCAGAGTCCCCCTCCAGCTGTTAGGGCCAGAGGATTTTTCCCATCGATGAAAAATAAAAGACTTATTAATGTTTTAAAAATGTTGAGATTCTCTCTCCTGACAATCACGCCATGAAGGCCACGCCCCTTCTGGTGGGAGGGGGAGGGGCTATAAAACCCGGAAGTGTGGGCGTGGCTCAGTCTCTGCAAGATGGGGGAGGGAGAGGGTTACGACTCTCAGTCTGAGCTGGAAATCTACAAACACTGAGAATACTGACCTGTGAGTGCCCTTTATGTGTGTTTAAACTGTGCCTTTTGCAATTGTGTGGCTATTGAAATGTGTGCCTTTTGCAACTGTGTGCCTTTTGCAACTGTAAAAAAAGATAAAAATGTCTAAAATTGATTGTCCACCCTCTCCCCCTTCTCTCTGTCACCTGTTTTCGGCAGAATTTCTGGCAGTTTCTGAGCTGCCAGCCTGCCAGGCTTGAGTTACTGAGCTGCCAGGCCTGAGTGACTCAGCTGCCAGCCCAAGAATTCATTCGGCCCACAATGTCCATACTAGCCCTCTGGAAACCAGTTCCTTCGGCCCACAACACTCATGCTAGCACTCCAGAAAGCCCCCCCCCCCCACCCCACCCCCACCACCACACTGCCAGCAATCTTGGAATTGGTGGAGAGGCGGAATATTGTGTTGGGGGACCAGCCCTCCCGTGTGAATTAGTCTAGTATATATATATATATATACACACACACACACACACTTACTTACACTTATTTTATATATATATACGCACGCACGCACGCACGCACGCACACACACACACACACACACACACACACACAATCACACACAATCACACACACACACACACACACACACACACACACACACACCCCCCCCCACACACAATATTCCAGCACTCACCCATTCCCACAACGCAACCCGTTCCCCCAACGCAATGCGCTGTGTGTGGGGGCAGTGGACGGGGAGGGGGGTGTGTGGACGGGTAGTGTGATGTTGGGGGGAGGGGATGGTGTTTGGGCGGAGGGTGTGGAGTGGAAGGGATAACTTCATGGCTTTGCAATTTTGGTCCTTCTTTTGCTCAGTGCAAATTTCAGAACTATGTGCATTGAAGTCTCTATGGTTTCTGAGCTGTTGTCAGGAATGTGAAGTTGGAGAATGACCTTGAATAACTTTATCAGCAGCTAGTCTGTAAGTGGGATTGAATTCCTTTACCACAGTGTTGACAGTTGGCCGTATTACTTTCAAAGCATATTTGGTCAGCGATGGGAAGTGTGTGGGATGGAGGGATGGAGGGGAGGTGAGGATGTAGCCCTGCGCTGTGGGATGGAGGGAGGGGCTTTGAGGAGGAAGCACCGCGCTGTGGGAGGGTGGGAGGGATGGGCGGTGAGGAGAGAGGCCGATCCAAGCGAAACCGCGGGTGGGCGTGGACCCGAGCGAGGCGGCAAGCTGGCGCTGACCTGAGCGATGCTGCGGACCAGCCCAAGCGAGGCAGCATCTCCATTGCGCTGTGCCAAGCGGGCCAGGCAAAGGGGGGGGTGGGTTTCCAGAACATTACAGCGTGCCCCACTCCCCCCCCCCCCCCTGCGAAGAATCAGTGGTTTATGAAGTTAAAACCTTTGGGGAGGTGGAGAGGGAGGCGACCCCCTCCCTTTGCAGGGGCATTGTGACATCATTCGAAGTTGCTTGAAGAATCTGTGAGTTGTTGGAAAGGCCGTTTTGGTGTTTTAAATTTTAATGATGAATAACCTTTGAAATGCAGCATGAAATGTGAAGGGAACCTGTTTATTGAGTCGACTGGGTTAATGCGAGTAATAATCTGTGAAAATTTGGGCCAGCAAGGATTTTAGCTGCTAAATTTGCCTTAAACTTGAATTTCTCAAGTTAAAAATTATGAATAGCTAAATAAATTATGAAACTTGACACAGACCACCACTGGACAATGGTGAGTAAGGAGGTGCAAAAATTTAGCGCTACCGTGTATCGGTTTGCCGTTGCTCCAGGATCACATGAAATCACACGCATAGATAGATGGATTGATGGATAGATAGATAGATGGATAGATAGATAGATGGATAGATAGATGGATAGATAGATGGATAGATAGATGGATGGATAGATGGATGGATAGATGGATGGATAGATAGATGGATAGATAGATGGATAGATAGATGGATAGATAGATGGATAGATGGATGGATAGGTGGATGGATAGGTGGATGGATAGGTGGATGGATAGGTGGATGGATAGGTGGATGGATAGGTGGATGGATAGGTGGGTGGATAGGTGGGTGGATAGGTGGGTGGATAGGTGGGTGGATAGGTGGGTGGATAGGTGGGTGGATAGGTGGGTGGATAGGTGGGTGGATAGGTGGGTGGATAGGTGGGTGGATAGGTGGGTGGATAGGTGGGTGGATAGGTGGGTGGATAGGTGGGTGGATAGGTGGGTGGATAGGTGGGTGGATAGGTGGGTGGATAGGTGGGTGGATAGGTGGGTGGATAGGTGGGTGGATAGGTGGGTGGATAGATGGGTGGATAGATGGATGGATAGATGGATGGATAGATAGATGGATAGATTGATAGATAGATACAAACAAACAAACATACAAACAAGACGAGTTTTAGTAATATATATATACTAGACCACGTTCCCCCAACGCAATAATCCACCACTCACCCGTTCCCCCAACGCAACCCGTTTCCACCACTCACCCGTTCTCCCAACATAATATTCCACCACTGACACATAGCCCTCAACTGTGCAGGCGCGGCTCCTTTCCCCTCATCCCCAACACTTCATCCCCCTCCTCTTCACCCTCCCTCTGCTCTCCCCTCCCCTCCTCCCCCCTTCCACTCCCTCTTCGCCCTCCTCCCCTCTTCCACTCCTTCCCTCACCTCCCCGTCACTCCCTACCCTCAGTCACTCCCACCCTCCATAACCTCTCTCTCCTCCCTACCCCTGACCCGTTTCCCCAACACAATATTCCACCACACCCGTTTCCCCAACGCAACCCATTTCCACCACTCACCCGTTCCCCCCAACGCAACTGTTCCCCCAACGCAATATTCCACCACTCACCCATAGCCCCCTAACTGCGGAGGCACGGCTCATACACTCCCTCCCCCTCCGCTTCACCCTCCCTCGTTTCTCCCCTCCCTCACTCACCTTTCCCTCCTCCTTTTCCCTACCTCAGTCACTCCCTTCCTCACCTCATCTTTCGCACTCCCCCACTAAACACAATGTTTAAATAACATGTTTTCTCTTTTACTCCCTCACTCCCTACCTCTCCTTACAAGAATGTAAGACATTTCTCATTGCACTGGCTGGAGCCTATCCCAACACTGTTGATGGGCAGCTGAGATCCCATTCTGATGTAATTGTATGGTGGCGGAATGTTCACTGCAGTGTATGTAAATGAGATCCAATTGTGATTGGAGGACTGTGAGATCCCATTGTGATGTCATAACTGCTAACTGCCAGAATCTCCGATCAACTGTCACAGCATCTGTCAAGTTATTCTTCTCAAAGTGTTTTTTTTTTAAACTTATAACTGTCAATAACGTGAAATATAACATCAATCTGAACGAAACTTTATACGGACGACTGCGGAACAAAGATGAGTAAGGTGGTGCAAAAACTTTAGCACTGTTGTGTACCGTTTTGGCGTAGGTCCCAGAGCACATGTAATCACATAGATAGAAACAATTTGAGAGTATTAGTAATATACTAGACCAAGTGCAGACCCGTTGGGTCTGTTTCCCCAACGTGCGTTTGCTGGGGAGGGGGGGGGGGCAGCGGCGTCACACTAACCACCCCCCCTTTGGGTCTGTTCCTCCAAAGCACGGTTGCGGGGTGGGAATCTGGCACCCACAAACACACACACACTCATCACACCCCTTGATATTATCTTAATTTTATTAATTGGCTTTTATCCCATCTCCACCCTATCCACTGACGAATAGCCCTCACCTCTCAGGTGCGTCTGGAGGGGGGGCAGAGAGAGTGTGCACAGACAGAGTGGAAGAGAGAGAGAGAAAAAGATAAAGATCAAAGAGAGAGAGCAGAGATAGGGGTAGGGGGTAGAGGGGGAAGAGTGTGGATGGAGGGGGAAGATTGGGGAGGGAGGAGGGAAGGGGGGTGGGGGGAGGGGGAGAGAGGGAAGGGGGGAGAGGGAAGGAGGGTGGGGGAGAGGGATGGAGGTTGGAGGGAGAGGGTGAGGAGAGGGAGATGGAGAGGGGGAGGAGAGAGGGATGGGGAGGGGGAGAGGGGGTAGGGGTGGGAGGGGGAGAGGGGAAATAGTGGGGAGGGAGACTGGAAGGGGAGGGGTAGGGGACCGTCCATCTGTTCCCCATTCCCTATCACCCCCAATCCTCTTTCTCTATTCCCACACACGTGATGACGCGCGTCGACACAGGGTGGGGGGGAGGGGCTGGGGCTGCTGCAAAGGCATATGTAAATGGATCCATTCCGATTGGACATCTGTGAGCATTGGGCATTGTGACATCACACGATGGAACGTTCACCAACATTCTATGGGTGAGAGCTGTTTTTCTTTACATTTTGAAATTTTTTGGGGGGGGGAGAAGGATTTTATTAAAAATGTGTACAGAAACATGACAAAATTTAATCAGGAGTGGATATTTGGAATGAAAAGTGAAATCTCTACCGAAATGGAAAAAATCTCGGCGTTTCTGCGTGTGGTGTTGGCGTAGCAACGAATCAAAGGAAGGCAGGCACCCACAAGACGGGCAGAAACACACACACACACAGATAGGCAGAAACACACACACACAGAGTTTTAAATATAGATAGATACTAGCCCAAGTGGGATCCGATGGGCCCCATTCCCCCAACGCAATGATCCACCACTCACCCGGGTGTCTGCCAATCAATCCTTCCCAGGTGGGTCAGGGGCGGTGTCAGAGGATAGTTCTGGAATTTTTTTTGTAAAACGCCAATCAATCTTTCCCACATGAAAACCCTCCACCCCATCCCACCCCCCACAAGGAATGTTCTTGGAATGAAACCTCTCCCCTATTTCACCCCCCCCCCACAATGAAAACCCTCACGTGGGGGGGGGGCGTCGGCGTTGGCGCTGACCTGCCCCCGCCATCCCACCCCCCTACAAGGAAAGTTCTGGAAATGAATCCTCCCCCATATTCCCCCCACAATGAAAACCCCTATTCCACCCCCCATACAATGAAACTGGGAGGTCCCCCCATCCCACTCCCCCACAAGGAAAATCGAAAATTATTTGTGTAAATGAAGCTTCTCCCCTATTCCACCCCTCCCCCACGATGAAAAACCTCCCAAGAAATCTAAATGAGACTCCACTGTGATGTACCCATTCCCCCAACGCAACCGTTTCCCCAACGCAATATTCCACCCCTCACCCATAGCCCCCAACTGCGCAGGCGCGGCACATACACTCCCTCCCCCCTCGTCTTTACCCTCCCTCTTTCCCCTCTCCTCCCCTCGTCCACTCCTTCCCTCACCTCTCCCTCCCTCTCCTTTTCCCTACCCTCAGTCACTCCCTCACCTCTCCCCTTTCGCACTCCCCCACTAAACACAATATTTAAATAACATTTCTTCTCCTCCCCTCCCCCACTCCCTACCTCTCCTCACAACAATGTAAGAGCTTATCCCAACACTTTTGATTGGCAGCTGAGATCCCATTGTGATGTCATTGTCGGACACGGCTGCTTTTGTAAATGTGATGCCATTGTGATTGGAGTACTGAGATCCCATTATGACGCCATAGGTACAAACTGCCAGAATCTCCCATCAACTGTAGAGCATCTGTCAAGTTATTTTTCTCAAAGTGTTTTTTTTTTAAACCTTTAAATGTCAATAACTTGTGAAATATAACATCAATCTGAACGGAACTTTATAAGAACGACCACGGGACAAAGGTGAGTAAGGTGAGGCAAATATTTTAGCGATATCGGGTACTGCTTTGGCATAGGTCCCGGATCACATTAAATCAGATAGATAGATAGATAGATAGATACATACATACAAGATGAGAGTTTTAGTAATATACTAGACCAAATGCAGACCCGTTGGGTCTGTTCCCGCAACGCGCGGTTGCAAGGGGGGGCTGCCTGACATCATCGCGCAACGCCACGCGCTAGGCATACGCCGTCAAGATGCTGCGTACGCCCGTGGAGACGCTGCGTACGCCCACTATGCGCCTGCGGGCCGACAGGCCGTTGACGCGCGGGATTTTGGGACACTGCAAGCGTGCGGGCCGGCAGCGAGGCGAAAAGCAGCAGGGGACCAGCTGATCTGTGCCTTCCGCCAGCATGACAGAGCTGTGCCTTCCGCCAGCATGACCGGGGGGGCGGGGAGGAGTGGAGGAGAGCTGGGCGGCAGCAGCCATTATGGTCGCGCGGCACGCGATGAGAAGGTGGCCTGCAGGAGGAGACAAAATGAGTGAGTGGGGGGGGGAAGGATTTTATTAAAAATGTGTACTGCAAAATGACGAAATTTAATGAGGAGTGGATATGCGAATGTAAAAGTAAAATCGCTAGCGAAATGGTAAAAATCTCGGAGTTTTTGCGTGTGGTTTTGGCGGACCAACGAATCAAAGGCAAAATCAAAATGACATACACCTGACATACACCCACACACACACACACAGGAGAGAGGGGTGAGGAGAGAAGGGGAGGGGGGAGAGAGGGTGGTGGAGAGGGGTGAGGAGGGGAGAGAATGGGGAGGGGAAGGGAGGAGAGCGGGGGAGGGTAAAGGGGGAGACAGGGGTAGGGGAAAGGGTGGTAGCGAGAAGGGGAGAGAGAAGGGGAGAGGGGGAAAGGCACGGGGAGGGAGGGGAAGAGAGAGAATAGAGGGGAGAGAGTACAGGGGAGGAGAGAGAGGAGGTGGTGAGTGAGGGGGTTGGAGGAGATGGGAGGGGGAGAGAAGAGGGGGAGTTGGAGGGGGGAGAGAAGAGGGGAGAGGTGGAGGGGAGAGAGATGAGGAGGGGGGAGAGGTGGAGGGGGGAGGAGGGGATGGAGGAGAGGGGGGAGGATAGGAGGGTAGAAGGGGAGGGGGAGTGGAGGGCGGTGGAGAGGGAGGGGGTAGATAGGGAGGGGGTAGGACAACTTGCTCTATTTGATTGTGCACGCCAGGTTGATTGCATTCGTGGGATCCATTGTGATTGTACATCTGTGAGATGGCTCTGTGAGTCATGCAGCTGTTTGATTTTAGTAGGCTCACGTGAAGGTTCCAATCTCCTAGCCCAGACCCATTGTGATGTCATATCATAGGTAAATGAGATCCATTGTGATTGGACATCTGTGATGGCACTGTGAGTCATGCAGCAGCTCGTTGGACAGCAGGATTTGAAAAAATTAGTGGTTGGGGTTGGGGAGGGAAGGATTTTATTAAAAATGTGTACATAAAAATGACGAAATTTAATGAGGAGTGTCTTAGGGATGTAAAAGTGTAATGTCTAGCGAAATGGAAAAAAATCTCGGAGTTTCTGCGTCTGGTTTTGGCGGACCAAGGAATCAAAGGCCAAATCTGACACCCACACACACACACACCCGCCCGCCCACACACACACACACAGAGTGATGGAGGGAAGGGGGTAGGGGGTTTAGGGGGCAGGGGGGGTAGGGGAGAGGAAGGGGGAGAGAGAGAGGGGGGAGAGGGGGCTGAGAGGGGGGAAGGGGGGGGATGGGGTGGAGGGAAGGGGGTAGGGGAGGGAGGGCAGGAAGGAGATGGGGTAGGGGGGAGAGGGGGAAGAGTGTGGAGGGAGGGGTACGGGGAAGAGTGGGGAGGGAGGAGGAGATGGGGTAGGGGAGAGAGGGGTAGGGGAGGAGAGTGGGGAGGGATAGGGGGGGGAGGAGGAGGGAGAGGGGTGGGGGGTAGTCCATCTATGCCCCACTCCCTATCACCCCCACTCCTCTCCCTCTATTCGCACACTCTCACTCCTCACCTCCCTCATTCCCCCCTCTCCTTCCTCTCCCTCAATCCCCCTCTTCACCTCCCCAGGATCTTGCTCGTTCAGAGAGAGGAACACAGAACAGGGAGGAGTCGGAGAGCCAAAGACTTATCTCTTTTCCCGATCTGCAGAGCATTTTGAGAACGGGGAGGGGGGGGTTGGAGTGAGTGGGCGCGCGGGCGGTGGGAGTGAAGCTGTGGGCTTCTGACTCTGGAGCGCGCAGAGGATGGGAGGGGCGCGCAGGCGGGCGGGGCTTCGCGAGCTGCGCCAGCTGTGAGTTCAGCGGAACTTACGCCTTATCTCTTCTCCCGATCGGCAGAGCATTTTGAGAACGGGGGGGGGGTTGGAGCGGGCGGGCGGGCGAGTCGAGCTGCGGGTGGCGCGGCACAAGCGTAGTTGGAGGGGGTGGGGGGAGAGCCGGGCTGCCAAATGAAGAGAGAGAGAGAAGCGGCTTTGATTGGTCGGCATGTGGGATTGTGACGTCAGCAGCTCGTGAGTCCCGTTTAGATTTTGCAATGAGTGAGTGTGGGGGGAGGGGGGGAGAAGGATGATTTTATTTTAAAATGTGTACATAAAATGTCTAAAGGTAATGAGTGGATTTGCGAATGTAAAAGCGAAATCGCTAGCGAAATGGGGAAAAATCGCGGAGTTTTCGCGTGTGGTTTTGGCGGACCAAGGAATCAAAGGCCAAAAATCTAATCTGAAAATGGAACACCACACACACACACACTTTTAAAAGTAGATAGATAGATAGATAGATAAGATTAGATAGATAAGATTAGATAGACAGACAGACAGACGCTGCCAATGATTGATTAGGGTAAGAGGTCAAATATGACTGGTCACGTGTGTGACATCACACGGCAGCAATTTACAAATGAATTTTAAATAGCTAGAATGTTCATATCTTTATCAGACATGCATTATAGTTCTGTAGGTAGGAAAATAGCAATGAATAAGATTAATCTCTTACAATAATGTTTTAATGTGTCACTTTATGATGATGACACCTGGTCACGTGTGATATTTTTGTTCACTTTCCAAAGAATGGGCCATTTACATAAGCCAATTATCCTACAACCCCGCACATCTTTGCAATGTGGGAGGAAACCAAAACACCTGGAGAAAACTCACATGGTCACAGAGAGAATGTAGACATTCTGTACAGCCAGCACTAGTAGTCAGGATCGAACCCAGGCAGCAACTGTACCACTATCGTCCTAAACATTTATGTTACCATTGGAGATAGCACAGGCTGTAGATATCTCTTTTTTGGTGGTTAAGATGTCCATTTCTAAAATTGAATTTTTTAAGTTGCTTGCTTTTCCAAATTGCTGAATTTTTCATTCTCCATGTGACCCGAGGAGGCTGGAGCAATTAAAATTTGATTGATTCATCCTTTTTGGCACTTTTATTATACTATAAGGAATTGGGGTTGCAAACCTTTGAACCCTATCTTTAACTTCTCTGCAGTAAGGTTACCGGATGCAAATAGACAGTCACAGCATGTTTTGTTTTCTCTAGAAAAAAAATTAAAAATTAGTTATTTAAGGCAATTTCTAGTCTTTGCAAATGCGTGTTTTAAAAGAAAAGAAAAACGATGAATAAAAGATGCTGGAGACAATTCCAGAAATGCATTTTAAATGTAAACCTGGACACATTCCGATGATGAAAAATGCAGCTCTAAAGGAACTATTTATCTCATAACTTTAATGCTTTTTCTATTGCAAAAATTGAGCTGTTCGAGGAATTCAGTGGGACCTGTGGAGGGAAGTACACATTTGACGATTCGTGTCGAGGCTCTTCTTATGGGCAATTTTCCTCCTTGTCTCCATCCCCTGCTCTTCCCAAGTATATCAAGGAAGCAGGCCCTTCAGCCCACTGAATCTGTGCTGGCCATTAAGTCATAAGGTCATAAGTGATAGTGGAATTAGGCCATTCGGCCATCAAGTCTATTCTGCCATTCAATCATAGCTGATCTATCTCTCCCTCCTAACCCATTCTCCTGCCTTCTCCCCATAACCTCTGACACCTACCAATTTTTACACTGATCCTGCCTTTATCCATTTTTTCTTTCCCCACCTTGCCATCAACAACCTGTTATTTACCCCCACCCACTCATCAGCACACTCGCGCTAATTTACAGTGGCCTGTTTACCAGTTAATCCACATTTCTTTAGAATATGGGAGAAGTGGGATATATATTTGTGGAGCAATAAAAACAACGGTAGAGTTGCTGCCTTACAGCGCCAGAGACCCGGGTTTGATCTTGACTACGGGTGTTGTCTGTACGGTGTTTGTATATTCTTCCTGTGACTGCGTGGGATTTCTCCGGGTGCTCCGGTTTCCTCAACACTCCAAAGACGCACAGGTTTGAAGGTTAACTGGCATTGGTAAAAATTGTAAAACTGTTTTCTATTGTGTAGAATAGCATTAGTGTACGGGGTGATCGCTGGTTGGAGCGGAGGGCTGAAGGGCCTGTTTTCGCACTGTATCTCTAAAGTAAATGTAAATTGGGCCACCTGAAGAAAGTCCTTGTGGTTACATGAAAAATGTACCAACTCCACACAGCACCACCTGGGTTAGGATGTTCTCTTCAGCTTTTTAAACTTCCCCCTCCCCCATCCCGTCCCTCTCCCTCTCGCTCTCCCCCTCCCCCTCCCCCCTCCCCCTCCCCCCTCCCCCTGACCCTCCCCCCCTCCCCTCCCCCTCCCCTCCTCTCTCTCATCCTCCTCTCTCACCCCCCCATTCTCCTCTCTCTCTCCCCCTCCTCCTCTCTCCCCCTCCTCCTCTCTGCCCCCCTCCTCTCTCCCCCTCCACTCCTCTCTCCCCCCTCCTCTCCTCTCTCTCACCCTCTTCTCCCTCCCCCCTCTCCTCTCCTCCCTCCCCCCGCCCTCCTCTCCTACCCCCCACCACCTCCTCTCTCCCCTTCTCACTGAAATTATAGAAATAATTCTGCTCATTGTTTATTCCACATTGCCACACCTGTGTTTATCCCCCTTTATTCCATTTCTATTACATTAAATATGCGCCTTCTGGTTACGGAGCATCCTCTCATTGGTGAGGAGTGGGAGGGATATATTTTCCCATTATTCATCTAAAAAGTGTTATGTAATTTTTCAAAATCTAACCATCTTCTCTTAATCTTCTGTGCACCAAATAGAACATTCTAAGTTCTATTTGGACGTTCGATCTTGCTGAAATAACTGAGCACACAATTTAGCTGAAATAATGTAACACATCTGGGCTCGGGTTAGCTTTTCACCCAATTAATTTGGAAATGTGAGTGGTAGTAGAAGCGTGTACTACTTTATTTTGTTTATCATCCTTTGTGTTGTTCCTGCTGAATAATCTCTGGTGCAGTTTTAGTTCTTGCGTTAAATAAGTACTTGGAAAACTAAGATGTTAAATAATTATTAGATGTTTACTGTTCATGTTTTTACTGTGCTCTTTTAAAGATGGGAGAAATGCAGGCATTATTTTTAGTTCCACAGCTTTGCAGATGTGAGGAAAAATATATATTTCCATATAAACTATTACTAAATATTATTTTACAATGCATTTTTTGTTTGATTTTGTAATATTTACAATTTGATTGTTTTTTGTTTTTTTTAGAGTTTCTAGGTTACACAAGTGGCTTGTCCATATTGTTCATGATCTATTTTACTGCAGTGGTGATGAGTTATTTTTTTCATATCTATTACCTTGAAATCTGTCTATCTGGTTTCATTTTCAAATGGTTGATCAGAAGCAGGCCAACATGCCGCAGTACATTAAACACGCAGAGTTCCTGACTACAAGTACCCACATGGCCACAGGTGCTTCAGATCTTAATATGAGGTAAATGCTGGACATGCATTTGAACTGTAACTGAACAAAGCCAAATCAGCTCTTTTTTCTCAACATGCTTTTATCTTTGGCACTGTTTACGTCCGCCCATTGTTTCTCCACTATTGTCCAGCTCTGTGTACTGCAGCTGTGCTTCCATTTGTCCCTGCTCAGTTGCCTGCAGTAGCATATGTTCTTAGTTTACAGTCTCCCCTTATAACTATTGCTCTCTATTCTAGGCATCATTCTGGTAAACCTCATCTACACCCTTTCCAAAGCCTCCACATCCTCCTGGAAAGGAGCACTCCAAATGCGGCCTAGCTAAAGTTTTATAAAGTTGGAATATGACTTTCTGACTCTTGTACTGAAATGCCCTGACTGGTGAAGGCAACCATGCTATACTCCTTCTTTACTACCCTATCTACCTGTGTGGTTACTTTCAAAGTGCGATGGACTTGGACCGCAAGATCTCTCTGTATAGCAAAGCTGTTAGGGTCTTGCCACACTAACTGTGTACTTTCTCCTTGAGTCCAACTGGCCACAATGCAACACATTAATTTGCTCAATTAATCTTCATCTCCTATTTCTTTCCCCATATCGGTAACTGATCTAAATCCTCTTGCATCCTTTGAAACCTTCCTCACTGTCCACAATTCACCCAATTTTGATATTGTCTGCAAACTTGCTAACCAACCAATCTACATTTAAGTCTAAGTTCTTTGTTAATCACAAAGCAAAGTATCTCACTTTGTTTGATGATATCCCTGTGAAGCAACCAGGGTGTTTCACTATATTAAAGGTGTTAAAAATGTGTTACTAATCATTTGTATCATGTCTCTGCTGGATTTTCAATACACTGCTATGTACTGTAGATATGATATGAGCATCTACTCAGTTCCCACTTGGTCATTCCTGTTGTCTAATATATATTTTTAAATAGTTTGCACTTCAATAACTTCAATATGGCTCGAGTATCTTTGTGGTAATTTTCAGTACCATTGTTGATCCTGGGAGTAGGTCACTCATGCAGTTAACGGTATTAGCCAGATGGAGGCGATGGCTGCAATGGGCCTTTTTGGCTAGCTACAGCTTGAACTGGAAAAATGGAACCAAAAACCTGGCAATAGACAATAGGTGCAGGAGTAGGCCATTTGGCCCTTCGAGCCAGCACCACCATTCATTGTGATCATGGCTGACCAGGTTCAGGAACAGCTACTTCCCCACAGCCATCAGGCTATTAAACCTGGCTCGGACATAACACTGAACTTTACTAGCCAATACTGTTATTTGCACTTTATCAGTATATTGACCATTGTGTATATATTTATAGAATGCCTTGTAGTAAATGCCTACTATGTTCTGTTGTGCTCAAGCAAAGCAAGAATTTCATTGTCCTACCAGGGACACATGACAATAAACTCACTTGACTTGACTTGATCATCTACAATCAGTTCCCCGTTCCTGTCTTCTCCCCATATCCTTTGACTGTTATCTTTAAGAGCTATATCTAACTCTCTCTTGGAAGCATCCAGAGAATTGGCCTCCACTGCCTTCTGAGGCAGAGAATTCCACAGATTCACAACTCTTCATCCTTCTAAATTCCAGTGTATACAAGCCCAGTCGCTCCATTCTATCAACATATCCCGGGAATTAACCTCGAATGTCATTCCTCAAATTTGGAGACCAAAACTGCACACAATACTCCAGGTGTGGTCTCACTGGGACCCTGTACAACTGCAGAAGGATCTCTTTGCTCCTTTACTCAACTCCTCTTCTTATGAAGGCCAACATGCTATTAGCTTTCTTCACTGCCTGCTGTACCTGAATGCTTACTTTCAGTGACTGATGAACAAGGACCCCCAGATCTCATTGTACTTCCCCTTTTCCAAACTAGACACCATTCAGATAATAATCTGCCTTCCTGTTTTTGCCACACATTTATCCACATTAAACGGCATCTACCATGCATCTGCACACTCACCCAACCTGTCCAAGCCACCCTGCATCCTCATAGCGTCCTCTTCACAGTTCACACTGCCACCCAGTTTTGTGTCATCTGCAAATTTGCTAATGTTACTTTTAATCTCTTCACCTAAATCATTAATGTATATTGTAAATAGCTGCGGTCCCAGCACCGAGCCTTGTGGTACCCCATTAGTCACTGCCTGCCATTCTGAAAGTGACCTGTTAATCCCTACTCTTTGTTTCCTGTCTGCCAACCAATTTTCTATCCATGTCATTACCCTACCCCTAATACCATGTGCTCTAATTTCTCCCACTAATCTCCTATGTGGGACAATAGACAATAGGTGCAGGAGTAGGCCATTCGGCCCTTCGATGTGATCATGGCTGATCATCCCCAATCAGTACCCCGTTCCTGCCTTCTCCCCATATCCCCTGACTCCGCTATTTTTAAGAGCCCTATCTAGCTCTCTCTTGAAAGCATCCAGAGAACCTGCCTCCACTCCCCTCTGAGGCAGAGAATTCCACAGACTCACCACTCTCTGTGAGAAAATGTGTTTCCTCGTCTCCGTTCTAAATGGCTTACTCCTTATTCTTTATCAAAGCATTTCTGAAAGTCCAGGTACACTACATCCACTGGCTCTCCCTTGTCCAATTTTCTAGTTACATCCTCAAAAAATTCCAGATTAGTCAAGCATGATTTTCCCTTCGTAAATCCATGCGGACTCGGACTGATCCTGTTACTGCTATCCAAATGTGCTGCTATTTCATCTTTTATAATTGAACCCAGCATCTTCCCCACCGCCGATGTCAGGCTAACTGGTCTATAATTCCCTGTTTTCTCTCTCCTGCCTTTCTTAAAAAGTGGGATAACATTAGCTACCCCCGAATCCACAGGAACTGATCCTGAATCTATAGAACATTGGAAAATGATCACCAATGCATCCACGATTTCTAGAGCCACTTCCTTAAGCACCCTGGTATGCAGACCATCAGGCCCTGGGGATTTATCAGTCTTCAGTCCCATCAGTCTACCCAACACCATTTCCTGCCATGTGAATTTTCTTCAGTTGCTCCGTCACCTCTGGCCACTAGTACATCTGGGAGATTGTTTGTGTCTTCCTTAGTGAAGACAGATCCAAAGTACCCATTCAACTCGTCTGCCATTTCCTTGTTCCCCATAATAAATTAATTCACCTGTTTCTGTCTTCAAGGGACCCACATTTGTCTTAACTAATTTTTTCCTCTTCAAATACGTAAAAAGACTTTTACTATCCTCCTTTATATTCTTGGCTAGCTTACATTCGTACCTCATCTTTTCTCCCTGTAGTGCCTTTTTAGTTATCTTCTGTTGCTCTTTAAAAGTTTCCCAATCCTCTGACTTCCCGCACATCTTTGCTATGTTATACTTTTTTTATTTTTATACTTCCCTTGTCAGCCACGGTTGCCCCTTACTCCTCTTAGAATCTTTCTTCCACTTTGGAATGAACTAATCCTGCACCTTCTGTATTCCCAGAAATACCTGCCATTGTTGTTCCACTGTTATCCCTGCTAGGGTATCTTTCTAATCAACTTTGGCCAGCTCCTCCCTCATGGCTCCATAGTCCCCTTTGCTCAACTGTAATACTGACACTTCCGATTTTCCCTTCTCCCTCTCAAATTGTAGATTAACAATTGGCACAGTGGCATTACCTTTGTTACATGCCAATTTTAACTCCTGCTGCAACTTGCACCCTATATCCAGGCGTCTGTTTGGAGGCCTGTAGATAACTCCCATTAGGGTCTTTTTACCCTTACAATTCCCCAGTTCTATCCACACTGACTACATCTCCTGATTCTATGTCACCCCTCGCAAGGGACTGAATTTTATTCCTCACCAACAGAGCTATCCCACCTGCCCGTCTGTCTGTCTTTTCGATAGGAAGTATACCCTTGAATATTCAGCTCCCAGCCGTGGTCCTCTTGCAGCCATGTCTCTGTAATTCCCACAACATTGTAGTTGCCAATTTCTAACTGAGCCTCAAGCTCATCCACTTTATTTCTTATACTTCGTACATTCATATATAATACTTTTAATCCAATACTCCCCTCACCTTTCACATCAATTCCTATTTCACTTGACCATACTCTGCTATCCCTTCCTGAGCTTTCTGCCCTGTTAAATCTGGTGTCTTTCTTAACTTTTTTTATTCTCTCTTTCCCTTTAACTCCATCCTTATATTTCCAGTTTGTCTCCTCCTTCCCACTATTTAGTTTAAACCCACCCGTGTAGCAATGGCAAACCTGCCTGCCAGAATGCTGATCCCCCGCCGGTTAAGATGCAACCCGTCTCTTCTGTACAATTCACCCTTACCCCAAAACAGATCCCAGTGGTCTAAGAATCTAAATCCCTTTTGCATCCCTTTTTCAACTTTTGCATATTGACTCAGTGGGCTGTTTCTGTGTATTTGGTACTTCTCGGATTGTTTAGTTTAGTTTAGAGATACAGCGCGGAAAGAGGCCCTTCGGCCCACCGAGTCCGCGCCGACCAGCAATCCATGCTCACCAACACTACCCTACACACACTTGGAACAATTTACAATTATACCAAAGCCAATTAACCTGTCTTTATGTATAGCAATAATCTTACTGATCTGTATGCAAAAAATGAATTTCACTATGCCGTGGTACACATGATAATAAAAGAACCATTGATTGATTACCATTGATTATTATAATCTGGAAGCAGGTATTATAATCTGGCAAAGAAAATTTGAATTTTTACTTTTTTAGGCTAGGATGAATGTACTTGGCCCAGCTAAGAAGAGAAGCTCTGTAATGGGGGAGGGAGGTTGTCACAATAAATTACTTGAACCTGTATAACACACAAGAGAACTGCATCAGATCACCAACATGCTGTCACTGGTCTGCTTGGCCTATTGCTCTGCTACCTATAACAATCTGTCAATGGCTAAGAAATTCAACCACAAAAAAATTAGTAAATTGGTGGAAGGTAAGGAAAGTTTATGGCAACTGTCATTATTATTGAACCTTTTCATTTGAATTGCACGGAACAGCTGGTGTCTATTTGTCAAGTGTTGTATTTTACACTGGTATTAATGATAATGAAACATTAGTGTAAAATATGTATGACGACAGTACTTAACCTAAGAGATTCAGAGTCCTGATACACAGACAATCCTTTGGCAGCACAGTACAATATAATTATATAAGCTATAGTACAAAAGAGCAGTTCTCAAAGTGACACCTTCTGAAAATCCACTCATATTTAACTAAACTATTATGCACATTAGTTAACAGTTTAAGCGATTTGGCTTTTCTGACATTTGTCTTGTCTATATTTCGAAACACGAGTTAAAGAATACAATTTTAAATGCAAGATGCGATGTATTCTTCATTAACTGGGATATTTTATGAAATAAAAGTTCTCTATAAATTAATACTGTTATAACGTTCATCAAAGGAGCACAAACATGATTTCTACTTCCTGGGACTGCACAGATCTTGTAATAACATAATGAAGTGCTTAACTCTTAAGATCATATGTTGTAACTGGACTTTTCCATGGGAGGAAGACTGTGAAACATGAACAGATATTTATGTATGCAAACACAGATCACAGTGATACAACTAACAATATGATCATGGCAGTATGCTCAAGATTATTTGATTCTAAATTGCTGGATCTTCTTCAAGAGAGTCTTCTAACATAGCCAGTGCATATGGCAAATAAACACTCTTGAGTTTACCTCCATTCAATAAGTTGGGAAGAAAGTTATTTAAAATCCCTGAATAGCATGTGCTTATGATCTGTCATATTTCAGGATTCTACATGACATCCAAACATCTTAATTTTATCGATGATTATTAGCTTGTTTTGTTTTGTTCTTCTATCTTATTCTCTTTGGAAGGAATCCTGGAATAATTTGGTTAGAACCACCTTCACTACTTCCATATATGTGATCGTTTCTGTTTATGATTGATAGAATTTGCAACATAAAAGGAGATCAATCAACATATCTGTGTTGACAATACTTCCACTGCTGTCTATTTTAGTACCATTTCCCTTTTGGTCTTTCAATGATTTTCCTTTTAAAATATTTATTTGGTTCTTTCAACGATGTAAGAGTACTTACTTCAGGAAAGCATTTTATTTTAATGATTCTCCGAAAATTATTTATTTGTTGTACTGCAGAGTGTTTGTTGGTCGGTATCACCATTTATCAACTAAAGTAAAAAAATCTGAAACATTTCTCACATATTCCACAATCTACATGAAGATTATGTCATTTCTTATTCAGACTTTTTTTAAACTAAATTAAAATAGCGATCCGACTAAAAAATATATATTTTCATTGTTGGTTCATATTTAGATTTTCATTAAACTATCTGCGTTTCTTAGCTGAATCGCATCTCCATTGTTATTCCCACTACCTTGTCATCCTTTATCTTAAAGGGGCTGTCCCACGGCAGCGACTTAATCTGCGAGTTTAGAAGAGTTTGCCCTCGACTCAAACTCGCAGCATGGTTGATACGTGGTCCTGGGAGGTCCTATGAGGTCACTGGAAATCTCCTTCATGCTTGAGGGAAGTTCCCGCATACTCGCGGCCTCAGCTAGGTCGCGGAAAAATGTTCAGCATATTGAAAAGTTTTCCGCGAGTAAAAATTGGTCGACATGGTTCTTTTGGTCGGCAGTGGAATGGGGTCGCTATGTAGTTACAGGCAGTCGAGGGCAGCCGTAGGCAATCTCCTTTGCTGGCCGGGTATTTTAATTGGCTCATTGGAGTTTTCAGGACCAAGGAAAACCAACCGGTAGGTTAAATGCCCGCTAAACTTTATTATACTTCTAAAAAGTCTCCACTCCTTCTTCCCCCCTTCTTCCCCCCCCTTTTCCTCCCACTTCTCCTCCCCCTCTCTCCCCTTCTCTTCCCCCCCCCCCCCCCGCGGTCTCTAAAGGACTTACCGTACACTGTGCAACCGTCTTTTACCTTCCTCTTCATCGCGGGTGTGAATTTCAGACAGCGCTTCCCCGCTTTCCCTGGACCCCGCCTTTGCGATGTGTTTGTGTGTGTGTGCTCAGTCGATCCAGCTCGCAGTTTCATCGCTGACGATCGATCCAGCTCAAGGTTTTTCAGGCGAGTGCCCTCGAGCTTGAAGGTCGAAGACACTCTTCTGAACTCACGGATTAGGTTGCTGCAGTGGGACAACCCCTTAAATCACCTAAGTGATAAACATACTAAGTGCTGATGATCAATCATGTCAGTTAAACATCTGAAAATTTGTGCAGAAGCTGCTTTTGTTCGAAACCTTGAGAATAAACTTTTTTTTCTGACAGGACAGTGGCACTTTCAGTCACCTGTATTCAATTCTATTCAGTGGTGAGAAGGATTTTGAACTTGAGTTCCAACAATAGAGTTACCGAGTGATGATTTGGAGTTTCCAAGGGGGTGCAAATCAGACGCAGAAGCAAATTCATTGGCCACCTGCTTTGCTGAAATTTCTGTAAGAAGTGAAGGATTGAGAAGTTTTTGATGAATAATGTGAGGAAGAAAGGAAAATGTTTAAGCTTTCAGTTCTGTTACCTTTTAATGACATGCTTTTTCCAGCAGATGTAAATGGTAATATACTCAGCCAAAAGCTCGGAAAAAAATTAGTTCGATTTTTTTCGCTCGTGGCACTGTATCTTTTAAAGATGTGCTAGAATGGAAATGAAGTTTGTAAGTGCTGGCAATGACCTCTATTTAAAAAATAGCCTTTAACATATTAAAAAAAAAACAGCCAGGAATGTCACTGTAATTTTATCAAATGAAATTTTGCACTGTTTCAAAAGGAGTTATTGGAGCTGGTGACTGAAAGCTCGGTTAAAGTCATAGGTTTTGAGAGAAAGAACGCAGGAGAGGGTGTACAATGCTCTAATGCATAAAGATGTAATGCTGAGGCTCTATTAGGCACTGGTCATTCCATATTTGAAGTACTGTGAGCAAATTTGGGCCCCATATCTGAGGAAGGATGTGCTGACTCTGGACAGGGTCCAGAGGAGGTTTACAAGAATGATTCCAGGAATGAGTGGGTTAGCATACGATGAGCGTTTGACAGCACTGGGTCTCTACTCGCTGGAGTTTAGAAGGTTGAGGGGGGACCTCATTGAAACTTACAGAATAATGAAAGGCATTGATGGAGTGGATGTGGAAAGGATGTTTCCTCTGGTGGCAGAGTCTAGGACGAGGTCATAGCCTCAGATTTAAAGGGCGCTCTTTTAGAAAGGAATGATGAGGAACTTCTTTAGTCAGAGGGTAGTTAATTTGTGGAACATTGCCTCAGAGGGCTGTGAAGGCCAAGTCAGTGGATATTTTTGAGGCAGAGATAGACAAATTCTTGATTAGAACGGGTGTGAGGGGTTATGGGGGAAGGCAGGAAAATGGGATTAGGAGGAAAAGATCAACATGATTGGCGGAGTAGACTCGATGAGCCGAATGGCCTAATTCTACACCTATAACCTGTGTGTGAACATTTTAGTGGGAAGAGTAGCAGTGCTTGGAGCCTTAGCAATTGAACCTCATGAACATCTTTGGCAGAGCAATTAAACTCTGATGATCAGAGGCTATATTTGAAGGAATGAGATTGTGGGATTGGAGGGAGATAGAGATGGAAAGAGCATAAATAATAAGAGATTTTAAAATAACAGTGAGAACTTTAAAACCTTTTGCTTATTTGGGAACCAATGAAGGTTCGTCAGGCACAGGAACGATTGGTGAATTGGATGGTGTGAACCAGCAGAGTTTTAGATTATCTGGATTTTAAATGAAGATAATTTTCTTCTAATCTTATTCACCTGGTTAACTAGAGTTGTTTTCAGGTTTAGGAATTCCTGATGTTGATTATGACAACAGTCTATTTTTCAATGTGCATTTTGAGAGTGGCTTTCAATTTTGCAACTATAAAATAGGGAGAAGCAGGATAATGGGGAAAAGTAGGATAATCTAACACTAGTATTGACAGCAGATTGATGATATGATTTGTTTGATGTCAATTGAGTTGAAAACATGGCCCAGGGTGTATAAGAACGATTCCTGAATTCTGCTGTAAGATTGAAAACCTATTTTTTTTCTTTGTCTTTTTAAACAAATATAATTTGCATTTCTGTGATATTTTTGTTTTTTTAGAAGTGCTTTTATAAATAATATTCTTTTTAATCTACTTTCTGTCCCCCTTTATTTCTATGTTATTGTTCCACAGTCTTGTTTCCCCCCCCCCCTAGGTTTATTGAAACATTGAGGCATTCATCTTTCTGGTGACCAGTCAGGCTTTTTACAGTCTAATTTGCTTGAAACAGCAACATACAAATCAGATCCTCCAAAATTAATTTATAAAAGTATCTCAGTACAACTTAACATCACTGAACCTGGAAATGATCTACACTTTCACTATATTTGTGTAGAAAACCAAATCACCATGCAAAAATAATCTATTTTGCTGCTGTTTCCAATTATCAGCATTGTAAGCTTAGTACTTTGGTACAGAGGCCCCAATGTACTCCTCAAAATACCATATTACAATAGGAGGAAAAATGGCAATTGTACCATTCAGCATAAAACAAACTGCTGAAGGATTCCAGCATCTGCAGTCGCTTGAGTGTCCACCATTCAGTATTCTGGTTTCACTTTATCTTAAACCACCTTCTCAGAAGATACTAAAAACACTCTTTCCTGCTACGACTAAAATTTGAATATTGAGTCTTGATGTAGGTGTAGATTTTTAATTCTTCTCGTCTCCCTCATTAGTATAATTTTTAATTTCTCCAGAGTAGCTGGAATATTTGACCTAAAAAAATGAAAGCAATTGAGTCAAACTCCTGCTAGTGGTTCAATGGGTAAATGCACTGTTACTGAAACAAATGTATCAAAGGTTTGAGGCTTTATCTCAGTCTAAGCACAGTCAGGAATTTGTTTGGTCTCCGGGTTCAGATTGTGGGGCAGTAGGTAGGTAAAACAGTATGAATTCGACCCACGACTAGTATTCTGTTGGAAATACACATGTTGTATAAAATTCAGCTCAACAGTGACCCCTATCACTGAAAAACCTGATCATTAGTTCTGGCTCTGCAAACAAATGGATTATAGTCAGCCAAATCTTGTCAAACACACTTTCTACTTTCTTTTGCAGGTCGTAGTTAAAAAGTGGTTAATTCCTTGCCCATTGTTCAATGGCACTGTAGGTTATGTTAAGGTAAGCTACTTTTGATGTTTCTCTGATTATATATTCTGAGTGCATATAATGTGAATTGCTTAGATGGCACATCTTGGTCAGTATGGACTATTGGGCAGAAGGACATGTTTCCGTGCTGTGTGACTCCATGACTCCGTCTTCTGTATGCTTTCCAACTTAATGACATTCTTCCCATAGCTGGGTGACCAGAATGGCATACAGTACTCCACGTGTGGTCTCAACAACTACTTGTACACCTGCATCATGATATTCCACCTTTTGTAATTGATAGCCTTCCTAATGATTGTAAGCGTGCTAAAGGCCTTCTTCCACCACACTTCCACTTGACTTGACTTTCGCTTTCAGAAAACCATACGCCTGTACATCCAGTTGTCTCTGTCGTGCAACAATCTCCAGGGCTCTGCCATACACAGTTCTGTCTAGCTCTCTTGAAAGCATCCAGAGAACCAGCCTCCGCCTCCCTCTGAGGCAGAGAATTCCACAGACTCACAACTCTCTGAGTGAAAAAGTTTTTCCTCATCTCCGTTCTAAATGGCTTACCCCTTATTCTTAAACTGTGGCCCCTGGTTCTGGACTCCCCCAACATCGGGAACATGTTTCCTGCCTCTAGCATGTCCAAACGCTTATAATCTTATATGTTTCAATAAGATCCCCTCTCATCCTTCTAAATTCCAGTGTATACAAACCCAGCCGCTCCATTCTATCAACATATGACAGTCCCGCCATCCCGGCAATTAACCTGGTGAACCTACACTGCACTCCCTCAAAGCTGACCAGCCTATAGTTCCATGGCATGTCCTTGCTGCCATACCTAAATAACGGTACAATATTAGCCATTCTCCAGTCTTCTGGAACTTCACCTGAAACTAAAGAAGATGTGTATATCTCTACAAGGTGCCCCTTACATGCTGTGCATGAAGTCCTGCTATCTCATTTTTGAAAGTCTCCCACAGACCAGCTGACCTCTTACCTGCAAACAGACTCTCCTAATCGACCTCTGCAAGTTCCCACCTAATGCTTCTAAAATCCGCCGCCTCAACTTAGGGTGTTAACGTGTGCCAGACCTATCTTCTCCTTAACTACTTTAAAATTATTAGAATTATGGTTACTGGTCCAAAATGCTCCCCCACTGACACTTCAGTCACTTGCCCTACCTCATTCCCTAAGACATGATCCAGTGTTGTGCTGCCTCTAGTAGGGCCCTGTATAGATTGATCAAGGAAGCTTTCTTGGACCCATCAAACACATTTAAGAATAAGGGGTAGGCCATTTAGGACTGAGATGAGGAAAAACGTTTTCACCCAGAGAGTTGTGAATCTGTGGAATTCCCTGCCACAGAAGGCAGTGGATGCCAATTCACTGGATGTTTTCAAGGGAGAGTTAGATTTAGCTCTTAGAGCTAACGGAATCAAGGGATATGGGGAAAAAACAGGAGCTGGGTACTGATTTTGGATGATCAGCCATGATCATATTGAATGGCAGTTCTGGCTTGAAGGGCCGAATGGCCTACATCTGCATCTGTCATCTATGTTTCTATTCTACCTCATCCAAGCTCTCTACCCTATGGGTGGCCCAGTTAATATTAGGGAATTTGAAGTCTCTCACTCATACTACTATATTATTTTTACAGCTACCTGTAGTCTCATCTGCTCCTCTAATTCATGCTGACTATTGGGAGGCCAATAATACAGTCCCATCAAAGTGATCATTCCCTACCTGTTTCTAGGAATTCTACCTATTAAACCTCACTGGACGATCCCCAAGAATATCCTCTCTGTGCTTTGTATAAATGGAATGCCTGGGCTTGGCATCTGTAGGAATGTCCAGGCTTGTTTACTTCCTCCATACATTGACATGACCATTAACTGTCATTGGCTAAATAGGATTAACATCAGTCTGCACCTAATCTGCACATTGCTGACTCTTGGTGGGAAATGTATGATGTCAGAATTCAATTCGGCTGTGATTATTGTCACCATTACATAGGGTTTTACTGTTTAACTCCTCGAATCCAACTGTGATTTATTGCATGCAGTTAGACATGAGGGGAAGGGAGTAGAGTAAACCCTTGTTTTAAT
>CM075978.1:18021053-18071811 GCA_038087875.1 Malacoraja senta | reverse complement strand
GCCTTTTTGGCTAGCTACAGCTTGAACTGGAAAAATGGAACCAAAAACCTGGCAATAGACAATAGGTGCAGGAGTAGGCCATTTGGCCCTTCGAGCCAGCACCACCATTCATTGTGATCATGGCTGACCAGGTTCAGGAACAGCTACTTCCCCACAGCCATCAGGCTATTAAACCTGGCTCGGACATAACACTGAACTTTACTAGCCAATACTGTTATTTGCACTTTATCAGTATATTGACCATTGTGTATATATTTATAGAATGCCTTGTAGTAAATGCCTACTATGTTCTGTTGTGCTCAAGCAAAGCAAGAATTTCATTGTCCTACCAGGGACACATGACAATAAACTCACTTGACTTGACTTGATCATCTACAATCAGTTCCCCGTTCCTGTCTTCTCCCCATATCCTTTGACTGTTATCTTTAAGAGCTATATCTAACTCTCTCTTGGAAGCATCCAGAGAATTGGCCTCCACTGCCTTCTGAGGCAGAGAATTCCACAGATTCACAACTCTTCATCCTTCTAAATTCCAGTGTATACAAGCCCAGTCGCTCCATTCTATCAACATATCCCGGGAATTAACCTCGAATGTCATTCCTCAAATTTGGAGACCAAAACTGCACACAATACTCCAGGTGTGGTCTCACTGGGACCCTGTACAACTGCAGAAGGATCTCTTTGCTCCTTTACTCAACTCCTCTTCTTATGAAGGCCAACATGCTATTAGCTTTCTTCACTGCCTGCTGTACCTGAATGCTTACTTTCAGTGACTGATGAACAAGGACCCCCAGATCTCATTGTACTTCCCCTTTTCCAAACTAGACACCATTCAGATAATAATCTGCCTTCCTGTTTTTGCCACACATTTATCCACATTAAACGGCATCTACCATGCATCTGCACACTCACCCAACCTGTCCAAGCCACCCTGCATCCTCATAGCGTCCTCTTCACAGTTCACACTGCCACCCAGTTTTGTGTCATCTGCAAATTTGCTAATGTTACTTTTAATCTCTTCACCTAAATCATTAATGTATATTGTAAATAGCTGCGGTCCCAGCACCGAGCCTTGTGGTACCCCATTAGTCACTGCCTGCCATTCTGAAAGTGACCTGTTAATCCCTACTCTTTGTTTCCTGTCTGCCAACCAATTTTCTATCCATGTCATTACCCTACCCCTAATACCATGTGCTCTAATTTCTCCCACTAATCTCCTATGTGGGACAATAGACAATAGGTGCAGGAGTAGGCCATTCGGCCCTTCGATGTGATCATGGCTGATCATCCCCAATCAGTACCCCGTTCCTGCCTTCTCCCCATATCCCCTGACTCCGCTATTTTTAAGAGCCCTATCTAGCTCTCTCTTGAAAGCATCCAGAGAACCTGCCTCCACTCCCCTCTGAGGCAGAGAATTCCACAGACTCACCACTCTCTGTGAGAAAATGTGTTTCCTCGTCTCCGTTCTAAATGGCTTACTCCTTATTCTTTATCAAAGCATTTCTGAAAGTCCAGGTACACTACATCCACTGGCTCTCCCTTGTCCAATTTTCTAGTTACATCCTCAAAAAATTCCAGATTAGTCAAGCATGATTTTCCCTTCGTAAATCCATGCGGACTCGGACTGATCCTGTTACTGCTATCCAAATGTGCTGCTATTTCATCTTTTATAATTGAACCCAGCATCTTCCCCACCGCCGATGTCAGGCTAACTGGTCTATAATTCCCTGTTTTCTCTCTCCTGCCTTTCTTAAAAAGTGGGATAACATTAGCTACCCCCGAATCCACAGGAACTGATCCTGAATCTATAGAACATTGGAAAATGATCACCAATGCATCCACGATTTCTAGAGCCACTTCCTTAAGCACCCTGGTATGCAGACCATCAGGCCCTGGGGATTTATCAGTCTTCAGTCCCATCAGTCTACCCAACACCATTTCCTGCCATGTGAATTTTCTTCAGTTGCTCCGTCACCTCTGGCCACTAGTACATCTGGGAGATTGTTTGTGTCTTCCTTAGTGAAGACAGATCCAAAGTACCCATTCAACTCGTCTGCCATTTCCTTGTTCCCCATAATAAATTAATTCACCTGTTTCTGTCTTCAAGGGACCCACATTTGTCTTAACTAATTTTTTCCTCTTCAAATACGTAAAAAGACTTTTACTATCCTCCTTTATATTCTTGGCTAGCTTACATTCGTACCTCATCTTTTCTCCCTGTAGTGCCTTTTTAGTTATCTTCTGTTGCTCTTTAAAAGTTTCCCAATCCTCTGACTTCCCGCACATCTTTGCTATGTTATACTTTTTTTATTTTTATACTTCCCTTGTCAGCCACGGTTGCCCCTTACTCCTCTTAGAATCTTTCTTCCACTTTGGAATGAACTAATCCTGCACCTTCTGTATTCCCAGAAATACCTGCCATTGTTGTTCCACTGTTATCCCTGCTAGGGTATCTTTCTAATCAACTTTGGCCAGCTCCTCCCTCATGGCTCCATAGTCCCCTTTGCTCAACTGTAATACTGACACTTCCGATTTTCCCTTCTCCCTCTCAAATTGTAGATTAACAATTGGCACAGTGGCATTACCTTTGTTACATGCCAATTTTAACTCCTGCTGCAACTTGCACCCTATATCCAGGCGTCTGTTTGGAGGCCTGTAGATAACTCCCATTAGGGTCTTTTTACCCTTACAATTCCCCAGTTCTATCCACACTGACTACATCTCCTGATTCTATGTCACCCCTCGCAAGGGACTGAATTTTATTCCTCACCAACAGAGCTATCCCACCTGCCCGTCTGTCTGTCTTTTCGATAGGAAGTATACCCTTGAATATTCAGCTCCCAGCCGTGGTCCTCTTGCAGCCATGTCTCTGTAATTCCCACAACATTGTAGTTGCCAATTTCTAACTGAGCCTCAAGCTCATCCACTTTATTTCTTATACTTCGTACATTCATATATAATACTTTTAATCCAATACTCCCCTCACCTTTCACATCAATTCCTATTTCACTTGACCATACTCTGCTATCCCTTCCTGAGCTTTCTGCCCTGTTAAATCTGGTGTCTTTCTTAACTTTTTTTATTCTCTCTTTCCCTTTAACTCCATCCTTATATTTCCAGTTTGTCTCCTCCTTCCCACTATTTAGTTTAAACCCACCCGTGTAGCAATGGCAAACCTGCCTGCCAGAATGCTGATCCCCCGCCGGTTAAGATGCAACCCGTCTCTTCTGTACAATTCACCCTTACCCCAAAACAGATCCCAGTGGTCTAAGAATCTAAATCCCTTTTGCATCCCTTTTTCAACTTTTGCATATTGACTCAGTGGGCTGTTTCTGTGTATTTGGTACTTCTCGGATTGTTTAGTTTAGTTTAGAGATACAGCGCGGAAAGAGGCCCTTCGGCCCACCGAGTCCGCGCCGACCAGCAATCCATGCTCACCAACACTACCCTACACACACTTGGAACAATTTACAATTATACCAAAGCCAATTAACCTGTCTTTATGTATAGCAATAATCTTACTGATCTGTATGCAAAAAATGAATTTCACTATGCCGTGGTACACATGATAATAAAAGAACCATTGATTGATTACCATTGATTATTATAATCTGGAAGCAGGTATTATAATCTGGCAAAGAAAATTTGAATTTTTACTTTTTTAGGCTAGGATGAATGTACTTGGCCCAGCTAAGAAGAGAAGCTCTGTAATGGGGGAGGGAGGTTGTCACAATAAATTACTTGAACCTGTATAACACACAAGAGAACTGCATCAGATCACCAACATGCTGTCACTGGTCTGCTTGGCCTATTGCTCTGCTACCTATAACAATCTGTCAATGGCTAAGAAATTCAACCACAAAAAAATTAGTAAATTGGTGGAAGGTAAGGAAAGTTTATGGCAACTGTCATTATTATTGAACCTTTTCATTTGAATTGCACGGAACAGCTGGTGTCTATTTGTCAAGTGTTGTATTTTACACTGGTATTAATGATAATGAAACATTAGTGTAAAATATGTATGACGACAGTACTTAACCTAAGAGATTCAGAGTCCTGATACACAGACAATCCTTTGGCAGCACAGTACAATATAATTATATAAGCTATAGTACAAAAGAGCAGTTCTCAAAGTGACACCTTCTGAAAATCCACTCATATTTAACTAAACTATTATGCACATTAGTTAACAGTTTAAGCGATTTGGCTTTTCTGACATTTGTCTTGTCTATATTTCGAAACACGAGTTAAAGAATACAATTTTAAATGCAAGATGCGATGTATTCTTCATTAACTGGGATATTTTATGAAATAAAAGTTCTCTATAAATTAATACTGTTATAACGTTCATCAAAGGAGCACAAACATGATTTCTACTTCCTGGGACTGCACAGATCTTGTAATAACATAATGAAGTGCTTAACTCTTAAGATCATATGTTGTAACTGGACTTTTCCATGGGAGGAAGACTGTGAAACATGAACAGATATTTATGTATGCAAACACAGATCACAGTGATACAACTAACAATATGATCATGGCAGTATGCTCAAGATTATTTGATTCTAAATTGCTGGATCTTCTTCAAGAGAGTCTTCTAACATAGCCAGTGCATATGGCAAATAAACACTCTTGAGTTTACCTCCATTCAATAAGTTGGGAAGAAAGTTATTTAAAATCCCTGAATAGCATGTGCTTATGATCTGTCATATTTCAGGATTCTACATGACATCCAAACATCTTAATTTTATCGATGATTATTAGCTTGTTTTGTTTTGTTCTTCTATCTTATTCTCTTTGGAAGGAATCCTGGAATAATTTGGTTAGAACCACCTTCACTACTTCCATATATGTGATCGTTTCTGTTTATGATTGATAGAATTTGCAACATAAAAGGAGATCAATCAACATATCTGTGTTGACAATACTTCCACTGCTGTCTATTTTAGTACCATTTCCCTTTTGGTCTTTCAATGATTTTCCTTTTAAAATATTTATTTGGTTCTTTCAACGATGTAAGAGTACTTACTTCAGGAAAGCATTTTATTTTAATGATTCTCCGAAAATTATTTATTTGTTGTACTGCAGAGTGTTTGTTGGTCGGTATCACCATTTATCAACTAAAGTAAAAAAATCTGAAACATTTCTCACATATTCCACAATCTACATGAAGATTATGTCATTTCTTATTCAGACTTTTTTTAAACTAAATTAAAATAGCGATCCGACTAAAAAATATATATTTTCATTGTTGGTTCATATTTAGATTTTCATTAAACTATCTGCGTTTCTTAGCTGAATCGCATCTCCATTGTTATTCCCACTACCTTGTCATCCTTTATCTTAAAGGGGCTGTCCCACGGCAGCGACTTAATCTGCGAGTTTAGAAGAGTTTGCCCTCGACTCAAACTCGCAGCATGGTTGATACGTGGTCCTGGGAGGTCCTATGAGGTCACTGGAAATCTCCTTCATGCTTGAGGGAAGTTCCCGCATACTCGCGGCCTCAGCTAGGTCGCGGAAAAATGTTCAGCATATTGAAAAGTTTTCCGCGAGTAAAAATTGGTCGACATGGTTCTTTTGGTCGGCAGTGGAATGGGGTCGCTATGTAGTTACAGGCAGTCGAGGGCAGCCGTAGGCAATCTCCTTTGCTGGCCGGGTATTTTAATTGGCTCATTGGAGTTTTCAGGACCAAGGAAAACCAACCGGTAGGTTAAATGCCCGCTAAACTTTATTATACTTCTAAAAAGTCTCCACTCCTTCTTCCCCCCTTCTTCCCCCCCCTTTTCCTCCCACTTCTCCTCCCCCTCTCTCCCCTTCTCTTCCCCCCCCCCCCCCCGCGGTCTCTAAAGGACTTACCGTACACTGTGCAACCGTCTTTTACCTTCCTCTTCATCGCGGGTGTGAATTTCAGACAGCGCTTCCCCGCTTTCCCTGGACCCCGCCTTTGCGATGTGTTTGTGTGTGTGTGCTCAGTCGATCCAGCTCGCAGTTTCATCGCTGACGATCGATCCAGCTCAAGGTTTTTCAGGCGAGTGCCCTCGAGCTTGAAGGTCGAAGACACTCTTCTGAACTCACGGATTAGGTTGCTGCAGTGGGACAACCCCTTAAATCACCTAAGTGATAAACATACTAAGTGCTGATGATCAATCATGTCAGTTAAACATCTGAAAATTTGTGCAGAAGCTGCTTTTGTTCGAAACCTTGAGAATAAACTTTTTTTTCTGACAGGACAGTGGCACTTTCAGTCACCTGTATTCAATTCTATTCAGTGGTGAGAAGGATTTTGAACTTGAGTTCCAACAATAGAGTTACCGAGTGATGATTTGGAGTTTCCAAGGGGGTGCAAATCAGACGCAGAAGCAAATTCATTGGCCACCTGCTTTGCTGAAATTTCTGTAAGAAGTGAAGGATTGAGAAGTTTTTGATGAATAATGTGAGGAAGAAAGGAAAATGTTTAAGCTTTCAGTTCTGTTACCTTTTAATGACATGCTTTTTCCAGCAGATGTAAATGGTAATATACTCAGCCAAAAGCTCGGAAAAAAATTAGTTCGATTTTTTTCGCTCGTGGCACTGTATCTTTTAAAGATGTGCTAGAATGGAAATGAAGTTTGTAAGTGCTGGCAATGACCTCTATTTAAAAAATAGCCTTTAACATATTAAAAAAAAAACAGCCAGGAATGTCACTGTAATTTTATCAAATGAAATTTTGCACTGTTTCAAAAGGAGTTATTGGAGCTGGTGACTGAAAGCTCGGTTAAAGTCATAGGTTTTGAGAGAAAGAACGCAGGAGAGGGTGTACAATGCTCTAATGCATAAAGATGTAATGCTGAGGCTCTATTAGGCACTGGTCATTCCATATTTGAAGTACTGTGAGCAAATTTGGGCCCCATATCTGAGGAAGGATGTGCTGACTCTGGACAGGGTCCAGAGGAGGTTTACAAGAATGATTCCAGGAATGAGTGGGTTAGCATACGATGAGCGTTTGACAGCACTGGGTCTCTACTCGCTGGAGTTTAGAAGGTTGAGGGGGGACCTCATTGAAACTTACAGAATAATGAAAGGCATTGATGGAGTGGATGTGGAAAGGATGTTTCCTCTGGTGGCAGAGTCTAGGACGAGGTCATAGCCTCAGATTTAAAGGGCGCTCTTTTAGAAAGGAATGATGAGGAACTTCTTTAGTCAGAGGGTAGTTAATTTGTGGAACATTGCCTCAGAGGGCTGTGAAGGCCAAGTCAGTGGATATTTTTGAGGCAGAGATAGACAAATTCTTGATTAGAACGGGTGTGAGGGGTTATGGGGGAAGGCAGGAAAATGGGATTAGGAGGAAAAGATCAACATGATTGGCGGAGTAGACTCGATGAGCCGAATGGCCTAATTCTACACCTATAACCTGTGTGTGAACATTTTAGTGGGAAGAGTAGCAGTGCTTGGAGCCTTAGCAATTGAACCTCATGAACATCTTTGGCAGAGCAATTAAACTCTGATGATCAGAGGCTATATTTGAAGGAATGAGATTGTGGGATTGGAGGGAGATAGAGATGGAAAGAGCATAAATAATAAGAGATTTTAAAATAACAGTGAGAACTTTAAAACCTTTTGCTTATTTGGGAACCAATGAAGGTTCGTCAGGCACAGGAACGATTGGTGAATTGGATGGTGTGAACCAGCAGAGTTTTAGATTATCTGGATTTTAAATGAAGATAATTTTCTTCTAATCTTATTCACCTGGTTAACTAGAGTTGTTTTCAGGTTTAGGAATTCCTGATGTTGATTATGACAACAGTCTATTTTTCAATGTGCATTTTGAGAGTGGCTTTCAATTTTGCAACTATAAAATAGGGAGAAGCAGGATAATGGGGAAAAGTAGGATAATCTAACACTAGTATTGACAGCAGATTGATGATATGATTTGTTTGATGTCAATTGAGTTGAAAACATGGCCCAGGGTGTATAAGAACGATTCCTGAATTCTGCTGTAAGATTGAAAACCTATTTTTTTTCTTTGTCTTTTTAAACAAATATAATTTGCATTTCTGTGATATTTTTGTTTTTTTAGAAGTGCTTTTATAAATAATATTCTTTTTAATCTACTTTCTGTCCCCCTTTATTTCTATGTTATTGTTCCACAGTCTTGTTTCCCCCCCCCCCTAGGTTTATTGAAACATTGAGGCATTCATCTTTCTGGTGACCAGTCAGGCTTTTTACAGTCTAATTTGCTTGAAACAGCAACATACAAATCAGATCCTCCAAAATTAATTTATAAAAGTATCTCAGTACAACTTAACATCACTGAACCTGGAAATGATCTACACTTTCACTATATTTGTGTAGAAAACCAAATCACCATGCAAAAATAATCTATTTTGCTGCTGTTTCCAATTATCAGCATTGTAAGCTTAGTACTTTGGTACAGAGGCCCCAATGTACTCCTCAAAATACCATATTACAATAGGAGGAAAAATGGCAATTGTACCATTCAGCATAAAACAAACTGCTGAAGGATTCCAGCATCTGCAGTCGCTTGAGTGTCCACCATTCAGTATTCTGGTTTCACTTTATCTTAAACCACCTTCTCAGAAGATACTAAAAACACTCTTTCCTGCTACGACTAAAATTTGAATATTGAGTCTTGATGTAGGTGTAGATTTTTAATTCTTCTCGTCTCCCTCATTAGTATAATTTTTAATTTCTCCAGAGTAGCTGGAATATTTGACCTAAAAAAATGAAAGCAATTGAGTCAAACTCCTGCTAGTGGTTCAATGGGTAAATGCACTGTTACTGAAACAAATGTATCAAAGGTTTGAGGCTTTATCTCAGTCTAAGCACAGTCAGGAATTTGTTTGGTCTCCGGGTTCAGATTGTGGGGCAGTAGGTAGGTAAAACAGTATGAATTCGACCCACGACTAGTATTCTGTTGGAAATACACATGTTGTATAAAATTCAGCTCAACAGTGACCCCTATCACTGAAAAACCTGATCATTAGTTCTGGCTCTGCAAACAAATGGATTATAGTCAGCCAAATCTTGTCAAACACACTTTCTACTTTCTTTTGCAGGTCGTAGTTAAAAAGTGGTTAATTCCTTGCCCATTGTTCAATGGCACTGTAGGTTATGTTAAGGTAAGCTACTTTTGATGTTTCTCTGATTATATATTCTGAGTGCATATAATGTGAATTGCTTAGATGGCACATCTTGGTCAGTATGGACTATTGGGCAGAAGGACATGTTTCCGTGCTGTGTGACTCCATGACTCCGTCTTCTGTATGCTTTCCAACTTAATGACATTCTTCCCATAGCTGGGTGACCAGAATGGCATACAGTACTCCACGTGTGGTCTCAACAACTACTTGTACACCTGCATCATGATATTCCACCTTTTGTAATTGATAGCCTTCCTAATGATTGTAAGCGTGCTAAAGGCCTTCTTCCACCACACTTCCACTTGACTTGACTTTCGCTTTCAGAAAACCATACGCCTGTACATCCAGTTGTCTCTGTCGTGCAACAATCTCCAGGGCTCTGCCATACACAGTTCTGTCTAGCTCTCTTGAAAGCATCCAGAGAACCAGCCTCCGCCTCCCTCTGAGGCAGAGAATTCCACAGACTCACAACTCTCTGAGTGAAAAAGTTTTTCCTCATCTCCGTTCTAAATGGCTTACCCCTTATTCTTAAACTGTGGCCCCTGGTTCTGGACTCCCCCAACATCGGGAACATGTTTCCTGCCTCTAGCATGTCCAAACGCTTATAATCTTATATGTTTCAATAAGATCCCCTCTCATCCTTCTAAATTCCAGTGTATACAAACCCAGCCGCTCCATTCTATCAACATATGACAGTCCCGCCATCCCGGCAATTAACCTGGTGAACCTACACTGCACTCCCTCAAAGCTGACCAGCCTATAGTTCCATGGCATGTCCTTGCTGCCATACCTAAATAACGGTACAATATTAGCCATTCTCCAGTCTTCTGGAACTTCACCTGAAACTAAAGAAGATGTGTATATCTCTACAAGGTGCCCCTTACATGCTGTGCATGAAGTCCTGCTATCTCATTTTTGAAAGTCTCCCACAGACCAGCTGACCTCTTACCTGCAAACAGACTCTCCTAATCGACCTCTGCAAGTTCCCACCTAATGCTTCTAAAATCCGCCGCCTCAACTTAGGGTGTTAACGTGTGCCAGACCTATCTTCTCCTTAACTACTTTAAAATTATTAGAATTATGGTTACTGGTCCAAAATGCTCCCCCACTGACACTTCAGTCACTTGCCCTACCTCATTCCCTAAGACATGATCCAGTGTTGTGCTGCCTCTAGTAGGGCCCTGTATAGATTGATCAAGGAAGCTTTCTTGGACCCATCAAACACATTTAAGAATAAGGGGTAGGCCATTTAGGACTGAGATGAGGAAAAACGTTTTCACCCAGAGAGTTGTGAATCTGTGGAATTCCCTGCCACAGAAGGCAGTGGATGCCAATTCACTGGATGTTTTCAAGGGAGAGTTAGATTTAGCTCTTAGAGCTAACGGAATCAAGGGATATGGGGAAAAAACAGGAGCTGGGTACTGATTTTGGATGATCAGCCATGATCATATTGAATGGCAGTTCTGGCTTGAAGGGCCGAATGGCCTACATCTGCATCTGTCATCTATGTTTCTATTCTACCTCATCCAAGCTCTCTACCCTATGGGTGGCCCAGTTAATATTAGGGAATTTGAAGTCTCTCACTCATACTACTATATTATTTTTACAGCTACCTGTAGTCTCATCTGCTCCTCTAATTCATGCTGACTATTGGGAGGCCAATAATACAGTCCCATCAAAGTGATCATTCCCTACCTGTTTCTAGGAATTCTACCTATTAAACCTCACTGGACGATCCCCAAGAATATCCTCTCTGTGCTTTGTATAAATGGAATGCCTGGGCTTGGCATCTGTAGGAATGTCCAGGCTTGTTTACTTCCTCCATACATTGACATGACCATTAACTGTCATTGGCTAAATAGGATTAACATCAGTCTGCACCTAATCTGCACATTGCTGACTCTTGGTGGGAAATGTATGATGTCAGAATTCAATTCGGCTGTGATTATTGTCACCATTACATAGGGTTTTACTGTTTAACTCCTCGAATCCAACTGTGATTTATTGCATGCAGTTAGACATGAGGGGAAGGGAGTAGAGTAAACCCTTGTTTTAATGGACCCCTTTATAATGAATTTTGGTTATAGTGGATGGACCTGGCGGCGCCACCCCCAACTCGCCCTGCCTTCCCGCCACTTAAACCCCAGGTCGCAAGTTGCACCATTGAGCCATTCATGCACTGCATGGTCCGGTTGATGCGGTTGTTGTTGCGGCTCATGTCGTAGCCCATGGGGACAGCGCTTTCTTCTGACCGCTGCCACGGACAGGACGAGCTTGGTCTCTGAGGGGTTCCCTCCCCTCTCACTTGCTGCTGCTTCGTCTGTCCGCCGTCGCTGTGTCTCCTCAGCCTCTTTTTGTTTTTTCTCCCCCCCACCCTTCACCGCCTCCTCCTCCTGTCGGCATACTCCACCTTGGAAGCTGTCAGCAACTACGGGGGAGAAGGGGAAGGAGGAGGAAGAGGAGGCGGGCAGGGAACAGGCAAAGCGAGAGACGAAGCGGCAGCTGGTGAGAGGGGAGGGAGCCCCATGGTGATTGTACATCTTGTCGTTGACTGTGGCCTGATGAAAGCGCTGCTGGCCAGCGTCTACAACATGAGCTGCAACAGAAGCCGCATAAACCAGTGAAGAACTGCTCGCTGGTGCAGACCAACGGTATTAGGCGCCTAGTTTTAAGGTGAACCGACACAAAGTGCTGATGTATCTCAGCAGACTGAATCAGTCTGAAGAAGGGTCCCAATGTCACCTGTCCATGTCCTCTAGAGATGCTGCCTGTCCTGCTGAGTTAATCCAGCAATTTGTGTCCTTTTGCGAATTAACCATTATCTGCAGTTCCTTGTTTCAACCACGTATAATGATAATTCCTTGTTTCAACCACGTATAATGATAAAACAGGCCCTTCTAGTCCACCTGGGGCGCCGTCGAGTATGGCTGCCCTGCCAGCAGCTGTTAGTTTTTTCACCCTTTTTTTTATTTTTAGTTAGTTGAAAGTGTTTGTTTTGGAGGTCTTTAGTCTTTTTATGTGGGGGGTGGGGGGTGGGGTTAGGGGGAAACTATTTTCTCAGTACCTACCTGGTCGGAGTTGCGGCTTTTCTCCGAGCCGGATCTTCACCCCTTCCTCGCGGCCTACGGGCAGACTGAAGAGGCGTTTTCCTGCCGGGACCGGCCAGGACTTCAGCTTCGGCGGCAGCACAGCGCTGAAGTACCATCGCGGAGCGGGCAATGCCTAACCCGGGTCGCCGTGCAGTAAGCTCCGGAGTGCTGTGACAGCCGGCACCAACATCGCGAAGCTGCGGTCTGCGGTCTGCGGAGCTTCCAGCCGCGGGCGGCGCTGAGCTTGGAACACCGCGGAGCCTGGGATCTCACGACGAGGACGCCAGAGTCGGAGCATCGACCAGCGCGGCTCGTGGACTTTGGGAGCCGCGGTCTACTGGGAGGAGGCGGCCGCTCCAGACACTCCAGGCCACTGAGAGTGTTCACCCGACGCCAGAGCTTCATCATCCGGCGAGAGGGCCTGAGGCATCGGGCTGCCGTATCGGCGACTGCAGAGGCCTCAATAGGCCCCGACTATGGGTGAACTGGGGATGGGACTGGACTTTGCTGCCTTCCCCCACAGTGGGTACCATTGTGGGGGGATGTTTTTATGTTGTTAAATTCTTTGATGTTATCTTTATTTGTGTGCTGCATGGCAAGTCAAATTTCACTACACCAATTGGTGTATGTGACAATAAATGTCTATCTATCTATCTATCTATCTATCTATCTATCTGTATAATGATAATACCTTACTCGATTTTAGTGGACAATCGGTAATAGTGGGCACCATTATCCTCACTATGGTCCATTATAATGAGGATATACTGTTTTTTTTTTTTTTTTTTAATTTTTATTTATTAGAAGTACATTACATCACAGCCACATACATTAATACTCGTCATTTATATCTTCTTACAATTAATGTACTCCCTTTATTTTTTTTTTACGCTAAAGAAAGAAAAGATTGAAAGAGAGAAGAAAGTGAAGGAAAAGGTGCAAGTGTAGAAAAGTGTAGAAAATGTAACAACAAACAAAAAAAAAAAAAAAGGACGGGGACCCTATGAAAGCGAAATTAAAGACAAAAAAAAAAAAGGAGTTAAGAAATAGGCCCTAAGAAAAGAAAAGAGAGAGAGAAAAAAAGAAAAACAAATGTTTTTTTTTTTTTGAGCATCACGTAAATAGGACATACCAACTCTTCAACTATCATCCCCCCTTACCCGACCTCAATTTTTTATTTTTTTAAAGTACTTTTGCACCCTATGTTTGTAATAATTCTATAAATGCAGACCACGTCAGGTGGAAGTGATCTGGTTTAAAGAGGATATACTGTATTGTGCTTTTTTCTTGTGTTAATGATTATGTCTTTAATCAAAGTGGAAAATACGTCCTTGTGGTCGTATGCAACTAAATAAACGTTGACTGTGAACAACTAAACAGATAAGTGTTGTGGGATCTTGGCAGAATATAAAATGACTTTTTTCTCTTATTTAGAATATCAGTTCCGATGAGTGTACACCAAAGTTTCTGCAAATTTCATATAAGGTTTGTACTCTTTCTCGCTGTACGCATAGAGCCCATACAATTGCGGAGTACCTCGCTGGTTATACATGTTGTACACCTGTTTAGCTTGTCTCCCTGTGGAGTTTACGTATTACATCGAACAATCTTTGTTCACCTCAAACTATTTATGGTAGCTTTTATTGAGGAAATGTCTTTATTATCTATGGTGCAAAATCTGAAAAGATGTAATGGTATTTTCTGACACCGAAAACTATAGATTTGACTTAAAATGAGATGTACTGTGGCCAATTGCTATTAATGAAATGATCCATCCCTAATCCAGTTTGTGATGTTTGTATGTTCAATGACAACAGTGATCTGAATGGAATGTTCCAAGAATGTTTGAATGTCATAATGACTGAAATTACGGAGTTTGTAATGTCTGTATGGAGTTTGTACATTCTCCCCATGACCTGCGTAGGTTTTCTCCGAGATCTTCGGTTTCCTCCCACACTCCAAAGAGACGTACAGGTTTGTAGGTTAATTGGCTTGGTAAATGTAAAAATTGTCCCTAATGGGTGTAGGATAGTGTTAATGTGCGGGGATCACTGGTCGCCACGGACCCGGTGGGCCGAAGGGCTTGTTTCTGCGCTGCATCTCTAAACTAAATTAAACTAATGCATCGTTATTTTTGTATTAAACAATTGCCAATTATATTATTTTATAAAAACAGATGGCGACCACACTCCTGATCTCCATCTGGTAGTTTGTAATAATATAATTGCCAATTGTTTAATACATAAATAATTATGCATTTTTCGTGGTGGATTTCCACCTATATTTTAGACCCATACTTGATAGCTGATATTCACTCTGGTTCTCCACTTTGTTAATGTCCAAATTAAATATTACCACTTCAAATAATGATCACATGGTTAATGTGAAATTAAATTGCTAATTGCACATTTTAAATGTTTTACACATGAAAGCTAAAATTTGAGCTACATTCTTCCAAAGAAAATGGCGATTTCCTTCATGGTTCCAACTGATGTAGAGACCAAAACCAGAAAGCAAGTTCCTTTTGCAAGTTCCAATTGTCTTAAATACCTAGCAAGTTATATATTGGCACCCTTCAAATACATTGCATTCTACATTTTTAGGAAAACCTACTTCCATCCGATGTATATGAACATGTTAGGGATACGATTTATCCGGGTTTACACAGGCATCTGAGGCTTTTTATCACTGATTCTAAAGTTGCTCTAATCCTTTTCCAACACTGTAAGAATTTCTAAGTGAGTTGTCCGGCATTAGAACAAACTTTATTTTAAATGGTCAGGATGATCCCTATTGGACGTGGCCCCATTTTATTTGAGATGTTTTGATTTCAGGGTGATTTTAGTTGGGATGACACAACATCTCGACTCAGTAAATAGTTTTTGAATTGTGTTGCTTAATCATTATTTTGTCTCCCTTCTCAACCCATGAATGTTTTTGGAACTTTTGTGACTGCCTTTTTAGCTACAGTAATAATTTGGTTTTAAGAAATGCCGTTAAACATGGAAACGTAACACGAGGCACCTCACGGAAGTTTAAAGAATCATTGAGTATTAGCCACAGATTTGAGAAGAAGATTGAAAACAAAGGTTGGTCAGAGAGGTGAATTCTAGAAAGTACCTTGAAAGTAAAAGAGAGATGCAAAGAGATTTTTTTTTTTAAAGACACAGATGCTGCAAATCTGACATAAAGACAGAAACTGCTGGAAGTACTCTTAAGATCATGTGGCACTTGGTCTCATCCTACTCTTTTACTGCCCCCTTTTCTTCTTTCTCTGCCACTTAAAGGTAACTTATTTTCCCTCATTCCCAGTTCTGACTAAGTGACTCAGACAAAATGTTAACTCTATTTCACTTTCAACAGTTGCTGCCTGATGTGTTTCTCCAGCATTTTCTGTTTTTATTACATCCAGACATAGAACTAATGTCAGTGATGACACACTGTGATTTTGATAGAAATTTGACTTCTGTGTAAAATTCTGATCCCTGAGTTGTGAGTGGGACGGGAAACCAATGCAATGGGTGCTCAATGGAAGATGGGCAGCCGAGTCCAGTACCCAAGTTTGGGTTGCAGACGATACAAAGATGTAAATAAGAAATCAGTAGATTGGTTGAGGCAGGACCAAAGATAATTCTTGTCAGGGAAATGTGTTTTTTATTGCTGTGACAAAAGAGTTTGTTCTGTGCTAATTGGTGCAGAGTCCCATTCATCCAGTTTTCCTCTGCTTGCTGAAATTATTCCGGTTTCTGATCCAGCAATGTCAACGTTCTCAAAATTCTCAACTTCTCTACAACCTTGCCTCTTCCTGTTTCTATAAGCACCTTGCAACCTTTTAAATTTCTGTGCTCCTCCAGCTTTGGTGTTTACATCCCTGATCATTCTTCCGCTGAATAGGCCTTCCCTCTCTAGAAATTCCCCAACCTTATAGTAGTATTTAAGATTATAAGAGGTGTAGATAAGATGGATAGTCGATTATTTTTCCATGGAAGGGGTACCAGAAACAAGAGGACATAGCTTTGAGGTGAAAAGTAATTTTAAAAAGAGATCTAAGGATGAGGTTTTCTTTTACACAGAATGTTCGATATATGAAAATGCTGCCATATGCAGTGGTGAAATCTCATACAATTACTATATTTTCAGAGGCATTTAGGTGGAGAATTAAATAGGCAAGACATTTAAGAATAGTCCTAATGTAAGCAAATGGAATTAGTATAGATGGGTAAGTAGATTGGCATGGGCATGTTAGGTGAAAGTTGAACTCTGATTCTAGGACATTATCTCTTAGCTTTTTAAAGAATTTCCTAACGTCTACCAGATTAACCATGCCGTTATTCTCTCCTAATATTTTGTGGGCTTAGTTTTTGTTGATTAACTCTCCTATAAGGTCCTTTGGTAAATTCTACTTTAAATATGCTGTCTGAGTCATTTGTTGTAACAGGAATTTTGTAACAAAATTCCTGTTACAACAAATAGGACTTATATTTGCAAGGATCTGCAAAGAAATGATTTCTGAACCAGAAACTTCACAAAATTATAAGCAGCCATGTTGTCATAAGATATTTAGTTGATCAGTGGTTTAATGGGTATGGGGTTAACAGTGCATGTATGGCTCTCCAGGATGTGTTGATTTGGCTGGAGGAGATCCATTGTGATGTTTTAACATGTCCATCTTTCTTTGCAGAGTGCTTATGCAATTCCAACCATGGCATTTTCATTTCTGTGTCACACATCTGTGTTGCCCATTTACTGTGAACTCCAAAGGTGAGTAGAGGAAAGGGTCTGCTAAATTCCAATGGTGGATCTTGTCCCTACTGATTGACTAAATATTCAATTTTATTGAATGTGCGTCTGACATTCGGCGAAAATATATTTGCCTGAATTATAAATTTGGCTTTTCTCAAAATATTTCACGACAGTCCATTTGCCATTTTAATTGCTTTCTTTTCCTTCAATAATGGAATCGCTCGCTCATCTTTATCAATTACTTTTCAGAGGCACATTTGTGACCCAGAATAGATCATACTTGCTGACTCACTGGTGTCTCTTCAGTATCATTATGGTTGGAAAAGTAAATTATACTCAAGGACACAAAGTGCTGGAGTAACTCAGCGTGTCAATAGTATCTCTAGAGAGCATGGATAGGTGACATTTTGGGTCCCGACCCAAAAGGTCACAATACGATACAATACAATAGAACTTGACGATAGAACACCTATCCATGTTCTCCAGAGATGCTGCAGACATGCTCAGTTACTTTGTCTTTTTTCATATAAATTACAGTTTTGGATACTTTTTACTTGAATGTTTTAGTTCGTAAATATTAATTTAGTATAGCTTTTAAAATGCCATTTACATTTTGGATCTTCTTAGGCTATAGTGGCTACTGTGATGGGAGCCTAATATGTACATTAATTTTAATGTCTATTGACTTTTTTTCTAGGCCTTCAAAAAGCAAGATGCAAAATGTAGTTAACATTGGAATAACTCTGAGTTTCTCAGTCTACATGCTGTCAGCCTTGTTTGGGTACCTAACCTTTTACGGTGTGTTAAGTATTAATTCAATCTCCAATCACTTTATATAAACCTTCACGTTTCATCTTTTTTGGTTGAACTTTGTTTTCTCTTTCAGGCAAAGTGGACTCTCAGTTACTGCATACCTACAGTCAGTATCTGCAACATGACACTATCATCATGTCTGTTAGATTATGCTTGCTCTTCTCTGTGCTCCTGACGGTACCTCTACTGAATTTTCCGGTGAGATCTGAAAAAAATTGTGTCTTTATGTATTTCAGTACCATTTTGATTTATCGTGTCATTTGAAACTACTTCTTCCAGTCTTTCAAAACTATGTTGGAATTAAAATCTGCATGGATTTTGCCATTTAAAATTCTCATTTACCCTAGAGCCATTTTCAAGTTCAAGTTCAAGTTACATTTATTATCACATGCACCAATTGGTGCACTGAGATTTGAATTACCATACAGCCATATGAATAAAGAGAACACAATACATGATAGAAATTTAACATGAACATCCCCACGCAGCGGAATCAACATTTCCCACTGTGAGGGAAGGCAATAAAGTTCAGTCACCTTCCTCTGTGTTCACCCGTGGTCGGGGCCCTTTGAGCCCTCCGCAGTCACCGCAACGGCGGCCCGATGTTTCAGGCCCTCTCGCCGGGATGATCGAAGCTCCGGCGTCGGAACGGAAGAACACACTCACCGGCTTGGAGTTTCCGAATCGGCCGCTTCCTACTCCCAAAGTCCACAGGCCGAGCCGGGCGGAGATTCAACACTGGTGATCCTCAGCAAAAGATCCCAAACTCCGCAATGTTAAAGTCACCGCCGCCCGCGGCTGGAAGCTCCGCAACCACAGCCCACGGTGTTAAAGCAGCTGGCCCAACACTCCAGAGCTCCACATGGCGATACCTGGTAAGGCATCGCCCGCTCCGCGATGGAATCCAGTGCTGCGCCGCTGCTGACGCTCTGGCCGGTCTCCGGCAGGAGAGGCCGCGCCAATCCAGTTGGTAGGCCGCGAGGAGGGGGCAAAGGTGCGACTCAGAGAAAAGACGCATCCTTGACCAGGAAGTGACTGAGAAGACGGTTTCCCCCCCTCCCCCCACATAAAAAAAACTAAGAAACCTCCAAAGCCATACTTTTGACGCACTAAAATTAACAAAAAGGATGAAATGACAGACGATCTGTTGGCGAGGCTGCCGCGCGCGGCGCCACCTGATGACATGTTTGCATCTTCACAATTTTAATGGAGTACTGCACCCTTCCAGGACTTCTTCCAATCCTCTGCATATCTTTCTCATCCATATCTTCGTGTCTGATTGTACATATCTACCCATGAAACAACATGTTGTGCTAATAGATTTTGTAAGATGTGATTTTTCTTTCTTTTGGTCGCTGGAAGTATTGCTGTTTTGTCCAGTCGCTGGGATGGAACTTTGATTCTGAGTAAAGCCAATGACCACCTATTTGGAGTGTGTAAGAAGCAACTGCAGATGCTGGTTTACACCGAAGATAGACACTAAACGCTGGAGTAACTCAGCTGGTTAGGCAGCATCTCTGGAGAAAAGGAATAGGTGATTTATTGGGTCTCGACCCAATGTATTGGGTCTCGAGATTGCAGATCCCTTGGAGAAGTTCACTGGTACAGCTCAAAATAGTTTCCGTAGGGACTGAAAATCCAGAATATAAGTGAAAAAATAAAAATGCCAATAAATACCAAAGAAGGTGATTTTGAGAAAATATTTTTAGAAATTTAGAAATTGCAGTTACCTTAAATTCCAGTGGGAAGTGGAGCAAAAAATAAAAATTCTAAAGTATTAAGAACGTGTTGAATAATTAATACACTGGATTGCAACCCAAAACTTTAACAAATTGAAAGAATCATCTTTAGGAATGGTTTATATTCTGATATTGTTATCAACTTGAGAAAAAAATGTTCTTGCACATGTTATTGTTATGTCTTGAATCAAGAGCCAATATCAAACTCACTTCAAAAGAAAAGATCTATCCTATTTTCTATTTTGCTGCAGGGAGAAGCATTTGTTTATCTTTTATTTATTTTGACATTCATTTATTTGCAGGCAAGGAAATCCGTAACGCTGTTGTGTTTTTCTAACCTCCGCTTCTCGTGGTTCCGTCATATCATTGTCACTCTTGGTATTCAGATACTGATTGTGCTGCTGGCAATGTATGTTTCAAATATACAAAATATCTTTGGCGTGGTTGGTAAGTTAATTCATTAATTGATCTTTAATCAAAATTGAAATAAAGTGCCATTGTACTATCCTAAATATAGAATTGAAGAGGTATGCAAACCTAACAAGCTTTCAAAGGATTGAACTGAGTCTTCAGCATCAATGATCAATTTATCATCTGTACTTAATGAAATATAACACAGAAAACATTTTGGTGAAAGGCTTTGTTGGGGCACCTGTGATTTTTAAGTGTGTGAATGATAAGTACCAGGGACAGTGGAACATGTAGAATTTTTTTTAGGGAAGTATGGTCTGCACTATGCTCCTATCTCACCCTGGTTGTGAGGAACTGTTGAAAGATTTGCCGTCAAGCTAACAGCCATAAAAGCTAAAGACTGCAATTTCCTGGTTTTATGATTACTAAGTTTCCTTTTACGTTCCAATGTTGAGCATTATCCAACTGAAACTTCCACGTTTAAAGTAAAACTGGCAGCAGGGAGTTTGAGGAATCACCACGTTTACAGTGTTTTACTTGGCCCGCGTTAACTAAAGGCTTGAGTCTTTTTGGTCGTATAATGCACCTTGATGTGTTGTAGCAATTAGGGTGAACATATGAGGACAAAATGAGAGTTATGGTGTTAAGGTTAGACTGAGCTGTGTGAAGGAGGATTTTGTGTAGAATGTAGACATGAAACAGACAGGCTAAATAGTCTATATATGTACCATCAATAGACCATTTAAAAATTCAACTTGCACATACTTTTTTTTTCCTTTTGGTAACTTCTTTTTAGATTCCACGATGTTGGTTCTTTTGCTTTTGTGTAAACTGTGACGCTTTAAAGTCTGAAATCCTTTCTCTGTTTCCTAAGGTTCCACTACCTCATCTGCTTTATTATTTATCTACCCTGGACTCTTTTACTTACAAATAAGCAGAGAACCGTTAAAATCCTTGAAGAAGCTTGGGGTGAGTTTTGCAGTAAAACTACAGCTGGCTTTCAGTTACCTTGGCTGTCATTAATCTTAACACTTTAATAACTTAGTTGTAAATCACTCTTCCTCCATCGGTAGAATGGGGTGAGGATAATTTGTCAAAATGCTGTCTGTATCCTCGAATGTCACTTCATCAATTTAAAAATGTTTTCGATCTTTAACCAGTCGTATAACGGTTCTCTCTTGTCACAGTCACTTGCTCCTTTTCAGAATAAATGGACGTGGTCAGAATCAGCCAGATTATCTCACTTAGTTGATTGCCATGTTTGCCTACATAGCTCATGTTCCCTAAGTACCAAAACACGAATAACAGATTGAAACCAGCATCGCCATGTGGAATGCTTTAAAGACACTTGCCCTTTCAATCTGTTACTTCATTCTCCTTCCCATCATTTCCACCAGTTAACTGAGTAACAGTTGCAGTGTGAGAGAAGTGATATTAAACAGTACCATCTCTCTCCTGCCAGTATATAGAAAGGTGGTGGTACATCTCCTGAAGCAGAGGGTGTCAGTTTTCTCGAAAACTCAGAGTGACACCACGCAGATGTGTAGGAAAGAACTGCAGGTGCTGGTTTAAATTGAAGGTAGTCACAAAATGTTGGAGTAACTCAGCGGGATAGGCAGCCTCTGGAGAGAAGGAATGGGTCATGTTTCGGGTCGAAACCCTTCTTCTGGAGATGCTGTCTGTCCCTCTGAGTTACTCCAGCTTTTTGTGTCTACCACACAGATGTGTACTGTCATGTCCAATTTCAAACAAAACTGGTATACAAGCACATTTTCATTACTGATGAAACTGTGTTGGCTAAGGTTTGGATGGTAGATACCATTTTATGCAACAACAATTTTAAATGCACTCATCTGAAACACCTTTCTACACTTAGTAAAAGCGTTTAAAAATTTACAATCGGTGGGTCAACTCCACTTAAATCAACAGAGTCAGATGAGTCGGAGCATCCCACACCCATTCTGTCACCCAAATGTACCACATGCCCAGATGTACTACTTGCAGATGTGGACAGCTGAATGAATTAATCCTCTGTATCCAACAGCTCAAGTAGGCTCCAAGTGGTGAGTAGGCCCAGGACCTCAAATCCATCGGGCCTGCCTAGGAATGCCAGGGTAATCTATGTCTGCAGCTACTAAAGACTTCCACTTTAGTTTTGAAAAGTCAAATAAAATTTATTTAAAAGTTAGAAAAAAATTTAAATACCATCTTCGCAGAACTTAAAAATTCTTGATTAGTTCTTGATTAGTATGGGCGTCAGAGGTTATGGGGAGAAGTCAGTAGAATTGGGTTAGGAGGGAGAGGTAGATCAGCCATGATTGTATGGCGGAGTAGATTAGTGGACCGAATGGCCTAATTCTACTACTATCACATGATCTTATGTTTAAAATATAGTAAAACAACTTCCATGCTTTTTCCACTGGGGTAGGTGATCTATTTTGCATACATGGGTAATAGTCCAAAAGCTATTCCTTATCGGCATGTGATTTTTGAACATTGTCCTGCATATCACTGTTTTGTACAGGACTGGATGGTGAGTTAGGTGATGGAGTGGACAATCAGATGTAAACAAGGCCCAGATGGTCCTTCCCTTTAGAATCACCCACTATCAGGCAAGATGCTTTGGCTCAATGAATTCAAACTAGTACTTGGTGGTACACTGGTATTCAACCAATTCCTAGGCTACTGAATCAAAAGTAAAAACTAAACCGAGACATGAAACAGAAACACAGTTTGGACTGTATTATGTTTAGATTATTTAATGCTAGACGTTTTTTTTTGTCTTGACAGGCACTCGGATTAGTAATTCTAGGCATTTTGATGGGTGTCGTTAGTTTGATCCTTATCATTTTAAACTGGATTCATAGCACTGCAACTGTGCTGTAATCAACATAAGTTTACAAATTCCCAGGGAATCATCACAGTTGAGCTGTAAATACACAATTGCAACAGCCATATACTGTTTCCAGATCCACTGGCATCACTCTTGCACCAGGCAGAAAAGATTAAAAACTGGATCAGAGCTTCCAAATCTCGCAGTGGAAACATGAACAATAATGGTGACCAGGACCAAGAGTAAGATTAGTGATTCCTTGCTTTACTCTGTATCTTTAGCATGTCTTTGTTCTCATTTGGGAAGCAGGGAATGTTATCTAACTTAAAACCACAATAGCATGGAGCAATTTCTTTCAGAAGGAAATTCAGTATATAACTTTAAGAATACTTATGTGATGGGTGCAATGTTTTGTGATCTGTATTGAGTTGCAATAGAAGCTATGCTGCCAAGTTTATTTCAGGGTATATTATTTTCAAATAATTGTCTCAAACAGCCTTTTAAAAATATAATAAATGTGTATTAATTAAGGTATTTTTATTTTACATGGATTAATACTTAATAACTTGTGTGTTAATCGGCGGAAATCAAGGAAAACAATTGGAGATTGTGGGTCAAATGTTAGCCTAATCTTATACATTGTGAACTATCTGTTGTACATTACCTGTTGTGTATCTGTTGTAATGATTTAAACTTCACTGATTTTTATATTTTGAATTGTAAACATGTGTTAAAGGAAATGTTGTATTTAACTCATTGAATTTGTCTTAATAGGGATACAAAAAGTTTTGAATAGTTGAGCACAAACATAGGATTATTCTTTCTCATATTTAATATTATATATTATTTTTGTACCAATAGCTTTGAATATTTTACATTGACTATTTAAAGTGCTGGTGTCTTTCTTAATTTTGATAATATTGTTGAATAATTTGGATTACTTGTATAATTTTGTTTGCACTTCATTCAAAAAGAAATAATGACACAATCAATGTGTAGATTTTTTACACTGGGAAGTGGCCAATTAAGTCCAGATTTTTGTGTGCATGTTATCTTCATAATTATCATTGTTAATGTTTTTCAAGTTATTTTAGATTGACATTTTACACTTGGGTTTTTTGCTAGCTATTTCTTACCACAATTGGATGTTGTTTATACATTCTAACAGGTTAAGTTATGCAAACAAAACCTGGCAGACAAGGTGCATTAATATTTATCTACCTCTGTCCACAGTTTAAGTAATATCTTACAATTTGTGTTTTATTCCATGCTTGGTGTATTAAATATTTACGGCAATAAAAGAGTGTAGCTCACAATTTGGAACATGTGCAAAATTAGAAAACCCGTGGAAGATCTAAACAATGACATTTCCGGGAAATGGAATGATTCATTGCCTCCGTGTTTAAAATGATATAAAATCTAAATTGCTTGTGATCTTAATTATCTCCATAGTAGTCGAATCACAAATGGTTGCTTTGATGGCATAATGAATCCTCTTCAATGGTAATGGCCTCCAACAAAATGCTAATGCACTCGTGATATTGAAACTTCTGGGAATTTTTTATCTGATCTGTTTACAGCTTCATAATATGAATATACAAGAACAAAAAAGAATTGTCATCGGAATTAAATGAATCGTGCTTATTGTGAAATTTTGCATTATTGCAATATTTTCAAATTAATTTAAAAAAAAGTAAACAATGGTCATATTTTTTCTTTGTAGTTACTGTGATCTTGTATATTTCCAGAATTTGCACGAGGAATATCTAAGCTGCATATTCAAAATTTACCAGAAAAGTTCAAATTTTGCACAATCTGCTAATTAATACTCTACAAAATAAAATCATTAGTAGTAGTAGTATCCTAAAACTTAGTCCTGAAATGTAAGAATCCTGTTCAAGGCACTTTCTCTATTCTGTCAGCAAACTATGCAATCTGTCAGCTGTCCTTTATAGGGCTGCAGCTTACTTTTGCAAAATGTATTGTTTAACTTTTTTAAAACTTTTTTTTGAAGAAGGGCTATCTGTAAGTGTGTGAAAGTTGACATTCAGCTGTACATTTTCATGAATGAAAGTGATTTCTGGAAAGTAGGGGGTCAAACAACTGAATTGCTGTAACATTAAAAATGCCTGCAATTCTCTAGTCTCTGTTGTGTAGACTGTTTGCTTCATTGGCAATTTCCATAGGGAACAGCTCGTCCAAGATTCCAATTAAAAGAAAAGAAAACAATCTCCATTTTTCACATGCCCTCTGTAAAACATTAAGAGAATTATGCTTTATGGACCACTTTTCAAAGATGATAGCCAATATTGAGCATTAGCATTTTCTCTCAAATGGGTTCAGACTCTGAATCTTGATAAGTTTCTGTGGTAGTCATTGTAGCTTAACCAAAATTTCAAAACTCCTTTATATTCACCCAAGTTGAATGTCTGACTATTGTGACAAATTCTTTGCTTCGTTGAGCACTGCTATGAACTGTCTTCCATGGGCAATTTGATCTATCCCAGTTTTATTTATTTGCCATTGAATAACTTCATATTTGTAATGTCAGCCTTTCAAAAAAAAATGGACAGCTGGGAAGCCTTTGCCAGCTGTCAAAGTAATTCTGGATGCAGTGATTGCTATTTATGTCACAAAGGCCTCACACATTTTGGTGTCACACACTTGGCCTCACTGATCAGGAACTAGATTTGCACCAAGTTGCTGCCACATGCAGAGAGCTGCTAGAACGGGGGTTCCCCTCTTCTACTATAGATGAGGCTCTCATCAGGGTCTCCTCTGTATCCCGCAGCTCCACTCTCACTCCCCATTCCCCTACTCGTAACAAGGACAGAAACCCCCTTGTCCTCACCTTCCACCCTACCAGCTGTCGCATACAACATATAATCCTCCAACATTTTTGCCAACTCCAATGGGATCCCACCACTGGGCACATGTTTCCATCTCCTTCCCTTTCTGCTTTCCGCAGAGACCATTCCCTCCGTAACTCCCTGGTCAATTCGTCCCTTCCCACCCAAACCACCCCCTCCCCTGGTACCTTTGCTTGCAACTGCAGGAAATGTTACACTTGTCGCTTTACCTTCCCCCCTCGACTCCATCCAAGGCCCCAAGCAGTCTTTCCAGGTGAGGCAGAGGTTCACCTGCACCTCCTCCAAATTCATCTACTGCAACCGCTGTTCCAGGTGTCAACTGCTCTACATCGGTGAGACCAAGCGCAGGCTTGGCGATCGCTTCGCCCAACACCTCTGCTCAGTTCGCAATAACCAACCTGATTTCCCGGTGGCTCAGCACTTCAACTCCCCCTCCCATTCTGAATCCGACCTTTCTGTCCTGGGCCTCCTCCATGGCCAGAATGATCCCCACTGCAAATTGGAGGAGCAGCACATGATATTTTGCTTGGGTAGTTTACACCCCAGCGGTATGAACATTGACTTCTCCAATTTCAGGTAGTCCTTGGTTTCTCCCTCCTTCCCCTCCCCTTCCCAGTTCTCCCACAGCCTACTGTCTCTGCCTCTTCCTTTATTTCATCCCCCCCCCACCATCAGTCTGAAGAAGGGTCTCGACCTGAAACGTCGCCTATTCCTTTGCTCCATAGATGCTGCCTCACCCGCTGAGTTTCTCCAGCTTTTTTGTCTACCTGCTAGATCAGGGAGCTGAATTCTCACAGTGGCAGTCAGCACTCGGTCATCTTGCCGTGGCAACTGAACAGTACAGGCCACCTCGTGCACTATCACAAGCTTGTTTTCTAATGCATTTTTGCACTAATGTCTTTGTCAGCACTAATCATTTTGTCAGCATCTTGTAGAATTCTTTTGAATTTATAGAAATTTGTCTAAATTATGGTTTTGTATGTTGTCTTGAGTCTGCACGTAAGATTTTCATTGAACCTGTACCTCATCGTACTTGTGTATAATGACAATAAACTCGACCTGATTTGAACCTGATGTGGCTTATGGGTCATGGACACCACTGCAATAATGCCACATTTATGTAGGATATTACTAGAATTAATAGCTTTAAGATCAATTTATATGCATTCTTTTCACAGTGCCTCAATTAGATTTTAGACATACTAGTTTAGTCCATCTTATTCATGAAACCTACATGTTAATATAGCTACATGTGCCAGCTATCATCTCCAATATACTACACAGATAAACTTTTTGCTCAAAAGCTGTGGGCATTTCTACTGATAAGGCTGATATTTGTACATCCCTAACTGATTTCCTTTCATTTGAAATTAATATTTTCATAACGTTTTTTTGAATTCCTGCTTGGCATACCAGGTGACTAAATATGGTGTGTCAAATATTCATTCACTGAAAAGAATTTGCCGATGTATATTAGAACAAAGAATAGTATAGCACAGGAACAGGCCCTTCAGCCCGCAATGTCTGCACTGAACCTGATGCCAAATTAAACTAATCCCTTCTTGCCTATATGATCCATTCCCTGTATATTAATTTGCCTATCTAAAAGCCTTAAACACCACTATTGTATCTGCTCTCGACATCACCCTGGCACCATCATCCAGGATCCTATCACATTATGTTTTTAAAAACTTGCGCCACGCTTCTCTTTTAAATGTTACCTCTCTGACCCACAAGCTATGCCCTCTAGTTTTGACATTTCCATCCTGGGACAAGTTTCTCATTGTAAACCCCATCCCTGCCTCTTTATTACCTTTCAATTTGATTTTGATTTTGATTCAATTTATTGTCATTGCACTTTTCAGTGCAACGAAATGGTTTAGCCTGCAGTCATAACATAGAATAAATAACAAAAACACACACTCAACACAGTTTAACATCCACCACAGTGAGTCCACCCGGCACCTCCTCACTGTGATGGAAGGCAAAAAGTCCCAAAGTCCATGTCTCTTCCCTCCTTGCTCTCCCTCTGCGCTGAGGCGATCCAGGCCTCCGATGTTGTGACCCCGCCGGGTGATGGTAAGTAAGTCCCGCGGCTGCATCCGAACGGGCCGGTTCAAACTCCGCGGCCCGGGGCGGTCGAAGTTGCCGAAGCTGCCGCCCTCCAGTCCAGCGGACGCAGCTGTTGTTGCGGGAGCTACGGAAAAACAGGTCACCAACCTGTGACCTGCGAGCTCCCGACGATGTCGTCCACTGGCCCTCGCCGAGCCTCCGAAGTCGGGTCGGAAGTCGGCCAGCTGGCAAGTCCCGGCTGGCTCTGCCTCCCGAGCCCCGAGGTCGGTCCCAGTTGGAGGCCGCCAGCTCCGCGATAGGCCTCAGCGCAGACGGAGACGGAGACGGGGGATACGGCAAGAAAGGTCGCATCCCCCCCGAAGGAAGAGCCAAAAAACATGCTTCTCCCACCCCCCCACACATACACAACTAAAATAAACCAAAACAAACCGCAACAACGGGACAAAAGAAAACAAAAAAAGAAAAGACAAACGGACTGCAGACGAGCCGCAGCTGCAAGGCAGCGCCGCCACTTCCGGACATGCACCCCGCACATGCATTCACCTTAAAGATACTTTCCCTTATCTTGATAATATAACTATCGCAGATACCAGAGAGTAATGGTGGATAACTGTTTGTCAGGTTGGAGGCCGGTGACTAGTGGGGTGCCTCGGGGATCTGTGTTGGGTCCACTGTTTGTCATATACATCAATGATCTGGATGATGGTGTGGTAAATTGGATTAATAAGTATGCAGATGATACTAAGAAAGGTGGTGTTGTGGATAATGAAGTCGATTTTCACTGTCTCTGACCAAGTACTTTTGAGCATCCAGTGTAATTCCATAGTGTAATAATGCAGGTAACACAAAAACAATATGCAGTAGCAAATTGCCATAGATAGCTATAGAATGAGCAGATTTTAAGTTATTTTTAAGTCTGATAATTAAGTGGTGATATGCTAGCATGAAATGAAAGGGAAAAGACTTTGCTGATTTTGTGGAATAATCCTGTGGAATTATATGGACTTGAACAGAACGACTGGGGCTTGTTACCTCTATATAGAATATGCTCACTCGCCAATAGATGCCATTGTGCTCATAATACAATTGATTTGAATGTATCAATATTACATGCAGACATTTTTTTGCATTAAATATTTGATTTTCTCCACTAACAGTGGAAAGAGATATTGACTGTATTTCATCTATTTCCTGCATCTTTGCTTTCACCCCTTTGCTGGATAGAGTTCTCCTTGTCTAACCTTCCACCCACCAGCATTTAACGGATCATGCTTTTCCATCAGCTCCAACAAGATTCCACTATCAAACCAATATCCCCCTCCCATTTTAAGCACATTGAGTGGATTGCTCCCTTTGCGATCACTGGTTCACTCTTCTGACACTGTTTACTATTTCTCACCTGGTGGTACTTTCCCATGCAACTCCAAGATGTACAACACTTCTTCCCTTCCTACCACCAAGGGACCTAAGCAGTCCTTCCAGGTGAAGCAACAATTCACTTGCATTTCCTCTAATGGAGTGCATTGTGAAGTGGGCGCATGTGCGGGGCTCTTCCAGAGTGTGCGCTTGTGCGGGGTTTTTCGGGCGGGAAAGGCCTGCGGAATCAGCCATGTTTGCCAGATGTTTCTGAGTTTATGTATTACAGAAATGAGTTGCTTAAAGCTTAAATAAAGTTAAGTAAATTACGAGTAGTGTAAAAGTTTCATTTGCCTCACAACAATTTAAGCAACTCATTTCTGTAATACATAAACTCAGAAACGTCTGGCAAACATGGCTGATTCCGCAGGCCTTTCCCGCCTGAAAAACCCCGCACATGCATTCACCTTAAAGATACTTTCCCTTATCTTGATAATATAACTATTGCAGATACCAGAGAGTAATGGTGGATAACTGTTTGTCAGGGTGGAGGCCGGTGACTAGTGGGGTGCCTCGGGGATCTGTGTTGGGTCCACTGTTTGTCATATACATCAATGATCTGGATGATGGTGTGGTAAAGTGGATTAGTAAGTATGCAGATGATACTAAGATAGGTGGTGTTGTGGATAATGAAGTAGATTTTCAAAGTCTACAGAGAAATTTAGGCCATTTGGAAGAGTGGGCTGAAAGATGGCAGATGGAGTTTAATGCTGATAAGTGTGAGGTGCTACATCTTGGCAGGACAAATCAAAATAGGACGTACATGGTAAATGGTAGAGAATTGGGGAATGCAGTTGAACAGAGGGATCTAGGAATAACTGCATAGTTCCCTGAAGGTGGAATCTCATGTAGATAGGGTGGTAAAGAAAGCTTTTGGTGTGCTGGCCTTTATAAATCAGAGCATTGAGTATAGAAGTTGGGATGTAATGTTAAAATTGTACAAGGTATTGGTGAGGCCAATTCTGGAGTATGGTGTACAATTTTGGTCGCCAAATTATAGGAAAGATGTCAACAAAATAGAGAGAGTACAGAGGAGATTTACTAGAATGTTGCCTGGGTTTCAGCACCTAAGTTACAGAGAAAGGTTGAACAAGATAGGTCTTTATTCTTTGGAGTGCAGAAGGTTAAGGGGGGGACTTGATAGAGGTCTTTAAAATTATGAGAGGGATAGACAGAGTTGACGTGGATAAGCTTTTTCCATTGAGAGTAAGGAAGATTCAAACAAGAGGACATGATTTGAGAATTAAGGGACAAAAGTTTAGGGGCAACATGAGGGGGAACTTCTTTACTCAGAGAGTGGTAGCTGTGTGGAATGAGCTTCCAGTGGAAGTGGTGGAGGCAGGTTCGATTTTATCATTTAAAAATAAATTGGATAGGTATATGGACGAGAAAGGAATGGAGGGTTATGGTCTGAGTGCAGGTAGATGGGACTAGGTGAGAGTAAGTGTTCGGCACGGACTAGAAGGGCCGAGATGGCCTGTTTCCGTGCTGTAATTGTTATATGGTTATATGGAAAAGACCAAGCTGAACATGATGAAAATGTACAACGGTTTTTAGATGTTGTACATTCTAAAAATCTAACATTAAATGAGGCTAAGTCAATAACATCAGTGTCATCAATTAATATTCTTGGTTATTGGGTTTGAAATGATATAATCAAGCCTGATCCAGAAAGACTCCGGCCACTCAAAGAGATACCTGCTGCAGCTACATTAAACTCTCTACGAAGGGTTCTTGGTATGTTTGCATATTATGCTAAAAGGATACCAAATTTTTCTGACTTAATTCAACCTTTGATTAGAGCAAAATCTTTCCCCCTTGACTCTACAGCAATTGGTGCCTTTACTTCTTTAAAGAAACAATTAGAATCTGCGACATTACACGGCATCGATGAGGATCTCCCCTTTGTTGTTGAATGTGATGCCTCTGATTTAGCAGTATCAGCAACATTAAATCAAGGACAACCAGTGGCTTTCATGTCTCGTACTCACCAAGGTAGTGAATTGCACTACCCACCCGTCGAAAAAGAAGCTACAGCAATTATTGAAGCAGTGAGAAAATTGAGTCATTTACTTGCTCGCCAGCACTTCACTTTGATAACAGATCAGTGTTCAGTAGCTTTTATGCTGGATAATCGGAAACGAACTAAGATTAAAAATAGTAAAGTTCATGAATGGAGGATTGAATTATCTGCATATAGTTATTCAATTGAGTACCGCCCGGATACATTAACTCGAACATTTTGTGCCTCTGTTCATTCTTCTATACTCACTGATCTTCACAATGGGCTGTGTCATCCTGGAGTCACTCGTTTGTTACACTATGATCGTTCCAAAAACGTACCTTTCGCTACAGAAGATGTGAAGATGACGTGTGCTTCATGTAGAATCTGTGCTGAATTAAAACCAAAGTTCTTCCGTCCTGAAGAAGGAAGATTGATCAAAGCTACTCAACCTATGGAACGTTTGAGTATTGACTTCAAAGGGCCTTTACCATCCTCCTCTCGAAATGTTTATATACTTACCATAGTTGATGAATATTCGAGGTTTCCATTTGCCTTTCCTTGTCCAGAAAGGTCAGCTGCTACGGTTATCAAATGTTTAGATCAACTGTTTTCATTCTGTGGATTTCCAAGTTACATACATTCTGATAGGGGCACCTCATTCATGTCAAAAGATTGAAAAGACTACCTTTCGAATAGAGGAATTGCAACAAGTAAAACAACACCATATCATCCTATTGGAAATGGTCAGGTTGAGAGGTATAACGGAATCATTTGGAAAGCAGTGAAACTGGCTTTAAAGTCAAATGACATACCAGATCAGCAGTGGGAATGTGTTCTACCAGATGCATTACACTCCATCAAATCTCTACTGTCAACTGCTACCAATACTACTCCACATGAGCGGTTCTTTAACTTCAAATGGCGTTCTTCTAGTGGTACCTCTGCCATCATGGTTAACTAGCCCTGGGCCTGTGTTGCTTCGTCGGTATGTCTGATCAAATAAGAATGAGCCTTTTGTTGATGAAGTTGAACTGACTGATGTTAACCCTTCTTATGCAACTATCAAGTATCAGGATAGACGTCAGTCAACTGTCTCACTTTGTGACCTTGCACCATGTCCGTCTTCTCCATCAGCTCCGTCACTCCTTGATAACATTAATCGAGAACTTCCTCCAACACTCCCATCATCCCCTATGGAAACTTCTATAAGAAATTCTAAAATTGTAAATCTAAATAACATTATGAGTGAAGTTGATGACCAAGCAATGCATGTACCATCAGCTATTGAAACACCATTATCTCCTGATGGTCATCAAGACATACTAAACCTCCTGACCGTCTCAACTTATAAAGAGGGGAGAATGAAGTGGGCGCCTGTGCGGGGCTCTTCCAGAATGCGCATGTGCGGGGTTTTTCGGGCGGGAAAGGCCTGTGGAATCAGCCATGTTTGCCAGATGTTTCTGTTTATGTATTACAGAAATGAGTTGCTTAAATAAAGTTAAGTAAATTACGAGTAGTGTAAAAGTTTCATTTGCCTCACAACACATTGCATTTGGTGTTCACAATGGCTTCCCCTCCACTGTGGGGAAACCAAACGTAGATCTAATGATTGCTGTGCAGAATCTGCACTCTGTTCACAGGAGTGACTCTGAACTTTAGGTTTCACACCACTTTAATTTTCCATTAAACTCCAGTTCTGGCCTTTCTATATGTGCACACTTGCACGGTTAGAATGGGGCTCACTGCAAACTTGTGGAACAACACCTCATCTTTTTTAATGCAATCTACCCAGACTTTATTCAAATTCTCCTAACTTTCGTCAACATATTCTTTCTCTTTGGACGAAAACTGGCCAGTTTTGACTGACATCATTTGGCTCAGCATTTATTTTCCATTTTTTGTGCATATTCTGGACTGCTAGGCATATCATGTCCTACAGCTTTACTGCTAACATACACATTGGATGAAGCTTAATTTGATCTGAACTGCCACATTAGGTCACCCTGTCTCACTCTCAGAGAAATTCCCTTTGTTCCACCCACCCTCCTCCTCGACTTTCTCTGCTATCAATGCTGCCATTTTTTTTTCCAGTTCTGATGAAGGGTTGAAATGTTGACAGTTTCTCTTTCCACAGATCCTGCCTGAGCTGCTGAGATTTTCCTGCAGGTTTCATTTTCGTTTCAGATTTCCTGCAGTTGCAGACGGTTTGTAATTTTACTTAATGATTTGATCTGCTTGCCTCATAATATCTTTTGTTATGATTTCTTCTTGGCTTTAAAAACTGATATATCTGATATCTCTAAAGAAAATCTGATTGATTTCTCCCATATTTTGAGAAGTATTTTAATTCTATGTAAATTTACAGCTGCTTATTTATTGTGACTATTTGAATGACTAGTGCTCATTTGTACTTTATTTTTAACTTGATAATTGGAAATTTCTGATGAACGTTATACTGCCAGCTGCAATTTTGTTTTTGGCTAAACTTTTTATATTATTTTCTGTCATAGCATACTTGATTTGTGTGTCATTTCTAATGGTTTCATATGTAAATCTAACACAAGTTGCACCGCTAATCTAATTTAAAGATTAGATTATTCCCTTTCCAAACTTGGTCAGTTGAATTGCCTGCAGAATGCAAAGACGTGCAGCTAACAGTCTAGCTCTTTGCTCTGAATATAAATATGTCTTAATAGCATCAGCAATGCCGGTGATATCTTACGGCTTTAGCTGTGTGTGGCATCTTGATGCATTTACACTTGGTACGTTTTAGCACTCTGTCCATGAATCTGTGGACAGAATGGCAGCCACAAGACGCCAGCAAACTATCTGCACCTGGTTTAAATTTAAAGGTTGTTTTACGTTATGTCAGAATACTATTGTCAGCACCCTAAAGGTCAAGGCAACTTTCATTGTAAGAAAGGCTTGTCATTTCTAGAATTCTTCATATTGGAGATCATCATTGGAGATGTGGGGGAGGGGGGGGGCTGTTAACCCGTACACCATGATTAATGGTTTCAGCACATCATAACCATGATATTGTTTCAAATCTTTAAAAAAAAAAAAATTTAATCTTTGCCTAGTTGACAGCTTTTGTCATTTTTAACCTGTTATGCAGTTGTATCTGATTCATCTTAATCCAATTTGGTAGTCTTTAAAAAAAATGCAATATATTCTAATTAATATTTAATGGGAATGGTTATACTATTATGAATTAAGGCTAATAATTATACGTTTACATGATCAGTTAATAGAGGCTGCAGCCATATATACAATTAACGAATTGGGATGCAACCTGAGGGCATGGCAGTACTTGACTGGTTTAGGCATTCCTAAACTAATGGAACAAATGGTTACTTGGCATTCGGCTTCTATGTAATACTGATTGGTAAACCATTAGTGTGGTTTATGTTTCATTAACTAACCGAAGCAGTATGGTTTTATTATTAAAAATGGGGGAGAGTTACTTCAATCTCTTATCTCAAACAAAGCTCCATTTATTTTTTCTTCTGAATGTCAAGAGACACGATTATTTAATTGTCATATGCACTGGGAATGGAACAATGAAATGCTTACTTGCAGCTTTAATAGAATGCACAACAAATGAATGTAAATAATACAATAATATTAAATTATTAGTTATACTAGATAACCAGACAGTGGTAAAAGCCAAAGTGTGCAATGTAATCTGTAGAAAGTTCATAGTAGTTCATTGCTGAAGTAGGGTTGTGGTAAGGGTTGTGCAGGGTGATTCAAGAGCCTGATGGTTCCTGAGAAGAAGCTGTTCTTGAACCTGGAGGTGGCTCCTGTACCATCTTCCAGCGTCTTTGTAGTGCTGTGAAAGATAGGCATGAAAATGCACTGAATTAGTATCAATCATTTTATATAATGATTCTATATCCTGATATAATTCACAGCTTATTGTATTTTGATATTATTTAAAGGATATTTCAGTAGTTAAACATTAATTACCAAAGGTGACTCTGTAAGAAGAAATAGGTCTTTATTAGCCTCTGGATGGATGGTTGATTTAAGGTTGACACTTTAGAGTGTGGGATTGTGTCCCAACTCTTCAGATAAATACTGCAATCAATAGGAAGTGTGAGTTTATTTTTGTATATCTTTAAGTGTGTTTCGTATGCATCTGCCCCTGCAACATTTATCTAAAGCTTGCCAGTTGAATGTAGATAACTTCTGATGCCGTGTTCCATGTGTTGGTTTGATCAGATAGTCTCTAAAATGTTTAATTGTAAACTGCTGTAACCAGCCATCCTCCCCCGGTGCAGTATGACCACATGTGAAACCTGAAACTGACATCTACCCCTGGGAGCAGTGAACTTGGTAAGTAAGAGGAATGCAGAGAACCGCTATAAAACATTTCACCCTGCGGAGGATATATCTGAACCAACCTTTAACAATTTATAAGACAGGAATGCTGTAAAATATTTATGCAGAAGCCTTAATAAAAAGTTTGTCTGGGTTAGACCTTCCAATAAAGGTTTACAATGGGGAATTTAAACATATCTATGTGGAGTGCAAAAACAGACACTACTCCAAAACCAAAAATTATATGATTTGAACTGGAATGAAAAAGGTATGTATTTATTTTTAAAAGCTGTCAACACTGTATTTTGCTTGACCAGTTGAATATAAATTACATGAAAACACTGCTGTTACTGGCTTCCTTATGAGATGGCTACACAAAGTTTGCATAGAGTGGTGATGCATATTTTAGTGCACATCAGTGATGAGAACACACTGAATGTGCTTAAATTCCCTTCCAACTCAATTGGTGAGTAATACATTGTTTGCCCTAAATTTTTATATGGCACCCGTGTAACTACTTGTTAAAGAACAAGCAATTGAGTTTAGTGCTTGCATACAAGAGGCGCACGTCCACTTTGATTACCGTACAATGGATACAAGAAACTACAGATGCTGGTTTACAAAAATAGACACAGTGCTGGAGTAACTCAGTGGGTCAGGCAGCAACTCTGGAGAACATGGATAGGTAACATTTTGAATCTGGACCCTTCTACAGACCAATTGTGGTGGGTGGAGGAGAAAGCTGGGCAAAGCCTGGTAAGTGATAGGTGGATACAGATGAGGAAGGGGTTGGTTCTACAGTACTATTAGGAGGAGGAGGCGGCTCCTGGTGATAGAAGTATTGAATAAATCCTCCCAGGTCTCAGTTGCAGTGGTAACAATGATTTAAGGAACTTTGCTCTGCATAGATATAGATTTGGGGGTGGGGTAGGAATATAAAATAATCTATAAAATACTTGGGGTTATTTTCAATCTCCCTGTACTACAGTGGCTCAGAAAGTTATTGTCAAATTTATTGGGTCTAATTCCTCAATTATGTCTTTATCACTTAAATGCAAATAACAACTGCCAACAATTTTTAAATAATTCCCTTTTGTGAAATGCTTATAAACTATTAGTATTTTGCTTATTTAAAATATGCCAGAAATATCTGTGCTACGTTGAAACACGTAGTAGCTTGTTCTATCTGAAAATGTGCCCTGAACGATGTGTTTATTTGAAGTTTAAAAGTATAATAATCACAGGTGTGTTGTTTGGCCTTTGGTAGCACCGTGGGCAATATGCCCTGTCTCATAATTTCAATAAGAAAGGCAACCTATTAGTCTAAAAATACCTTTCATAGGCTTAAAATTCCCTTCAATTTCTAATTCAAAAAAGCTGAGCTGTGATAGCAATCAATCACAGAACGACTCCCTCCAATGAAGCTTGAGCAAGTTTATCCAGTCAGATCTTGAGCCACACTGACTGAAAAGTCCCAAGTTTGATTGCTCATCTGTACTTAGTTATGTAATTAGAACCAGGACCGCAGCAAGAATGGTACAATTGCCTGCAACAGTCTTGGATTAAGGAGGTTAAAATTGGCTGCAGTTCTTCCTGATTATTAACCAGTCGCCCTGGCTGGAAATGCATGTGCAACAACATTGGAATGATGTCAGGATTAGGGCTCGTCTGTGATTAGCCTCTTGCTACTTGCTGCTGAAGTGCACATGAACTAATGGCCACTTGTGTGCGGCACCAGAGAGTCATGCAGCTGTGGATTTGAATCTTGAACGGACTCGACATTCTCAGCACAGGAACAGGAAACAGGAGAAGGAACAAACTGGCAAGTAAAACTAAAATGATAACACAAAATGCTTGTTATACTCAGCCAGTCAGGCAGCGTTTATGTGGAGAAATGCAGTTAACTGTTTGGGTCGAAGACAGACACAAAATGCTGGAGTAACTCAGTGGGACAGGCAGCATCTCTGGAGAGAAGGAATGGGTGACGTTTCGGGTCGAGAACTCTGAAGAAAGGTATCAACCCGAAATGTCACCCATTCCTTCTCTCCAGAGATGCTGCTAGTCCTGCTGAGTTACTCCAGCATTTTGTGTGTATCTTTGGTTTAAACCAGCATCTGCTGTTCCTTCCTACACCTAATTATTTGGTTCAGTGGCCTCATTTATCAGAAGGCCATCTACAATTTGTTTCCTGAATCTGCAAGTTCTGATTTTGCTTTTAATTGTTGATTTAAAATTAAACAAAATGACAATATAAATTGTTAATAACATGAAGTATTTTGTGCTTTCCCAATATTATCGAGGAGTCGGCTTTGCTACACTTTTGTTGGAATATAGAGGTCTGGGCATGTGACTGAGGCTGGCGCCTTTGTGATGAAGAGTGATCAATAGTAATCTCATTGTGATGAGATATTAAACCAAGGTCCTGTCAGCTACATGCATCACATATCATTATCTAGAAAAGAATAAAACATTTCTCGCATGGTCACTGACATTGCATTGCATCTGCCACTTTTAAATATCCATTTGCAATTTTTCCTAGTCCAACATTCAAGTGAACCAATGGTGATATTTTGCCATCTGCAAAGGCTGACACGACTCAACATTTTTCCAAACAGTATGTACAAGTCCCTTCTCAACTCTCAGCTATTTAAATCAATTTTGGTGTCTTTCAATTCATTCTTTTAATATTGTGATATGATTTGTGTGGTATCTAATCAAACATGAAAGTAAACATGATACATATTTAATCAACTACAGTGTCCTCTTACAACTTATCTGCTACTTCCACTATAATGTTACTGTGAAGTCTTTGCTGGCTACTTCTATTTTCACTTTACCTGAAGATAAAACTACCTAGAGTATAAGTAAAGATTATCCCGTGTTCTTTAGCAGAGATGTAAAGCCACTGTTCCAAAAATGTTCAGTGTAGTTTTGTTATTTTTTAAGAATGGATGTTACATTGGCCACTCTTCAGCCCATCAGCTCACATTCCAATTCAACACAACCCTTGGATATTTGCAGAATGTTTACAATAACCTCTCTCTCAATCCAAAAACATATTCCGTCTCGTCCTATTGCAACATTTTAATCAATTTAGCTGAAACTTTTTTTTTGCATATGTATACAGAAGCCCTTACACTATAATTGTTTGAACTGAACGTTTGCAGAACTTTCATTCGGGTCTCCTGGAATTCTGGCATAGTCTCCACAGGATTGCAGTTGCTTTGTTCTGTAACTTGGTTGAGACCTGCAGTGAAGGTATTGCAGTTTAACCATCACGTGACCACCATGCAAGTATTAATATGCATATCAGACAAGTACCTTGATCTATCCATTATTTCCTTATGAACAGTTTCTCATTGCCCTATGTTCATAACGTATAAGTAAATTTACTGCAGAGCTGTCCCCTACCTCCAATTTCATTGTGAATAAACATGTTCTTGCCTCTACCTCATCTTGGTTACGCTCTTTAAATCCAAATTCATCAATCCTACCCATTCTTCACCTCCATTGCCTCTAAACCAAAGAACCAGTCATATGATTCCTAATATTAAGATAACTTACAGACTCCAGAAATATTAATTGAGATGTGCATGCCCTCTGTATTCACTCATGCAGAAATTGTCACTATATTTGCAATCTACATTTATTTAATCAGAGTATCACAGCTCATAGAGCTGCTGCTTCACGGTGCCAGGAACCTGGGTTTTTCATCCTGATTTTGATTGCTATCTGTGTGGAGTTTGCACATTCTCCTTGAGACTGTGTGGGTTTCCTCCAGCTTCCTCCCACATCCCAAAGTGGTGTGTGTTTGTAGGTTAATTGGCCTCTGTAAATTACACCAGGGAGCAGAGAGTGGATGTGAAAGTGGGATAGCATAGAACTAGTGTGAATGGATGATCAGGTGCAGACGTGGTGGGTCAAAGGGCCTGCTTCCCTGCTGTATCATTCAATCAATCAAGTATGAAATAAACATCGAAGATAAGAATTGAATATGTGTATATATAATTTTGCTGAAAAAGTGTTTCTTGGTCTTTAATAATAGATGTGGTCAGTATACATGAAGATTGAAGGATTATTATTTAATCTGTTTTCAGATTTTGAATGGCTGGTTTAAAAATTAATTACAATGCTGGTGAAATATCAAAACATGGATATCTAGAATCACTTCACACATGATTCTTGTTATGGAGGGCAGGAATTGTTCTTGTCGTAATGTTTCATAAATAATTGAGATCCAGCAGATTATATTACTATTGAGGTAAAGGTTTATTGACAAGGCCACATCCTCAAAACACCTCACCTGTTCAGTCTCCAAGCTGTTGCTACAGACTGGGTGATAAGGACAGTCTCAGAAACAGGCACACTATATGGTCGCCTTGTGCAATCAGCATCACAATATGAACACATACGTTGATACAGAGAAAGCAACACATTTCATGCCTATAATTGTTGCACTCAAAAGAGAGACCAATAGATTTCTGGATATGAACAAGATATGTGAACCAGAGAGCAATGCTGAACTACTATCAACCTCTTTGATGATACCTCTTTGATGGGCAGGTGCTATAGACCTGCACGGGAAGGTAGACGCTCCCGCCCCCACGAGTCTCGGGCAGATGGGGCTCGTCAGCCTGGTAAGGCAGTCCATCTAGGAGAGGGAAAACTCTGATTTAGAACCTCCACTGCTTTGTGGCCATATCCAGTCATGGAAAAGACTCCAGGAGTAAACTTCAAGAAAATCTGGAGTCTAAGCCTCTTAAGCAGTTCATCGTTGTCTACAACCTCGCTCTGGCAGCTCCTGCGATGGTGCTGGTGCCAAACTGTAATGGCCCTGCTGTTCCTTTGGATCGATCAGTGACGTGGAGAGGGGGGACGTGCTGCATGAGCAACAGTCTGTCCTCCATATGACATCGCCCAGGCTTGCATCCGACCAGGATGCATCACCCATGGTCAGTCATGACTGAGGGGGGCTTACTATTAAATGATACCTCGGACTATCCTTGATTGGACTTGCTGGCTTTACCTTGCACTAAACATTATTCCCTTATGTTCTAAATAGATCGATTGTAATCATGAATTGTATTAACTGCTGACCGTTTAGCATACAACAAAAAACATTTCACAGTACCTTGGTACACGTGACAATAAAGTAAACTGAACTGAATAAGGCAGGAAAATTGTTTATAGAGTAGAATCCCAGTATCCCCGAAGACAGACACAAAAGGCTGGAGTAACTCAACGGGTCAGGCAGCATCTCATGTGCCTGACCAACTGAGTTACTTCATTCTTTTGTGTCTCACCAAGTTCTTTTTGTTTACTTTTGGCTTTTGTTTGTTTACTTGAGGTCTATTATATTAGAGTCATAGTCATACATCAGAGTATCATAGAAACGTACATGACACCTGTCCACACTAACCCCATTAGAGTTTATGGGCCCATAACCTCATAATGTTGTCATTGTATTTACTTCCACTACCTCTTCAGACAGCTTGTTCCTGATAACTATAACCTCTGTTTGAAAAACCTATCTTGCAGATCTCCTTTAATTCCTTTCCTCGTATCTTACTGCCCACTGATTCTAGACTCTTTTGCCCTGGGAAGATGATTCTGACTGTCTAACATATCTATGCTGCTCACAATTAAAAAAACACCTTTATAAGACCACTGTTCAGCCTCCTATTTTCCAGTGAGAGTCAACTCAGCCTATCCTATCTCTTCTTATAACTAAACTCCTCCATTCCAGGCAACATCCTGGCAAATCTCTTCTGCGTTCTCTCTGTTGCTATCTATCGTGCGGTAGAGCGAACAGAATTGTATACAATACAGTACAGCATCAACATGATGTTCCATCTTTTATCCTCAATTCCTTGGCCTATAATGGCAAGAATACTAAATACTTTCTTACTACCCTATCTGTGCCACCACAATCAGGAGCTGTGGACTTGCAGCACAGGGTAATTTTGAGGAATGCCTACTCCTACATTTCTTATCTTCTTACAGGTATGGTCAGGTCAGGTCAGGTCAGGGGGAGTTCCCCCCACCATGGGTATCATGTAATCCCGTGCTACCTGCTCCATGGTTGGATAGTTGGCGACTAAACAGTCTCCCCCACCTGGTTTGCCAGGTGAAGAGGGGGCTGTGGACACCCAGCAGGACCATAAACAAGACCTGTCAAAGCTTCTAGCGAACCAACGGCCATCCACACTTCAGTAGAAGTTGCGATCACTGTCGTACATAGCATTATAAGAAATGATGATAAAGCACACACACCAAAATCCTATATTTCCAGCGGCGGAAGTCCGCAGGAACTGGAGGACAAGAGATGTTTGGTGCGTCCGTCACTGTTCCCGTTGGAAACCAGTACCATTGCGTCACTAATGTTTTCAACGATGATGAATGAATGAATACAGGTATGTCATACCTGGACCTATTTTAGCAACAAATGAGATTCAAGTATTTTATAGACATGAGAGCACCGAAATGGTTTGTGAGAGAAGTGGAGCCAAATGTATTTAAAAAGGTGAGAGAGGAAAGATTTTATAGGAACCCAAGGGGCAACATTTTTCCACATAGAGGGTGGTGGATATATGGCACGAGCTGTCAGAGGAAGTAATTTGGGCAGGTATCATATTAGCATTTAAATAACACTTGGACAGATACATGGATTGGCAGGTTTAGAGGGTTATGGGCCAAACACAGGCAATTGGGATTAGCTCAGATGGGGCATCTTGGTTGGCATGGGCAAGTTAGGCTGAAAGGCCTGTTCTGTGCTGTATCACTATGACTCTAACATAATAAACAAACAGAAGAACTTAGTGAGGCACAAAAGGCTGGAGTAACTCAGTAGGTCAGGCACTCCAGAGATGCTGCCTGACGTTGAGTTACTCCAAACTTTTGTATCTGTCTTTGGTTTAAACCAACATCCCTACACAGAAGAACTTAGTGATTAGGTAGCAGGTGAAATTCAATGCTGAGAAAAGCAAAATATTAGATTTTGTTAGGAAGTAAGACAATATAAATTGAACGTTTCTGATGTAGTCAATTGGGACAGCAATATTATTCCTCTCCTATTAACAAATAACATAATTACTGCTATGGTCCAGAACTATTTCAATGCTGTGGCCCCTTAACAATGGTTTGTTGTATTACGCACACTTGTCAATACTTCCAAGGCCTTAAGTAAGTTTCCATGCACTTCAGTAGAAAAATCGTCCATCAGGCTACAAACGTGCCTAGAATTTGCCGAGACAAAGATTTTCTTTAAAAATCCTGGAGATAAACAACACCTTACTGCCAATCTTAATTTATTAAAAAGGCAGATAGTCCAGGACAACGTTGCATTATTGTGAAGCAAGTACATCACAATTCTATAACCAATGGGGAGAGCTCAGAAATGTCTGCTTCTGAAATCCTGTTAAGTGCTATTTATTAAAATATGCTTTTAATAAGCTGGTTAATGTATTTTGTCAAAAGTTATTATCATTAAATGATTAGTGAAACAAATCAATAGTTAATTATAACCATAAAATAATTATGTTAATCACTAAACCAAAGCTCTCATGCTGCTTTTGAGTACCAGAATCCTGTGTGAATTGGCGTCTGTGTATACACGGCTGAAGAGATTTTGTTGCAGAGGTCAAGAATGTGGCAGCAAATTGCAATGTTCTGGTATTAGGGAGATTGCTGTCAACTGTATGACAGTTTGGAGCCCTGGGGTAAATTTATATTGCTCTATGGTGATGTTATTTGCAGGAGGGGGGTTGCAAAGATCTTTATGAAAATAAAGGGCTATTTTCTGGTACCTTTTTTCAAGCACTGTTTGCCAGTAATTATTTTCAAGCACTATTGCCAGTAATTACCAGATTATATTACAATAGGACTTATAGAAACATAGAAACATAGAAAATAGGTGCAGGAGTAGACCATTCGGCCCTTTGAGCCTGCACCGCCATTCAATATGATCATGGCTGATCATCCAACTCAGTATCCTGTACCTGCTTTCTCTCCATACCCCCTGATCCCTTTAGCCACAAGGGCCACATCTAACTCCCTCTTAAATATAGCCAATGAACTGGCCTCAACTACATTCTGTGGCAGAGAATTCCAGAGATTCACCACTCTCTGCGTAAAAAATGTTTTTCTCATCTCAGTCCTAAAAGATTTCCCCTTTATCCTTAAACTGTGACCCCTTGTTCTGGACTTCTGGTCTCACCAAAGACCCTGTACAACTGCAGGTAGAACATCCCTGCTCCTATACTCAAATCCTTTTGCTCTGAATGCTAACATACCATTCGGCTTTCTTCACTGCTGCTGCACCTGCATGCCTACTTTGAATGACTGGGTGTACCATGACACCCAGGTCTCGTTGCATCCTGTTTTTGCCACCAAAGTGGATAACCTCACATTTATCCACATTATACTGCATTCTGCCATGCATTTACCCACTCACACAGCCTATCCAAGTCATCTTGCAGCCTCCTAGCACCCTCCTCACAGCTAACACTGCCCCCCCCAGCTTCGTGTCATCCGCAAATTGGATATGTTGCATTCAATTCCCTCATCCAAATCATTAATATATATATTGTAAATAGCTGGGGTCCCAGCACTGAGCCTTGTGGTACCCCACTAGTCACTGCCTGCCCATTCTGAAAAGGACCCGTTTACTCCTACTTTTTGCTTCCTGTCTGCCAGCCAGTTCTCTATCCACATCAATACAGATACCGTGTGCTTTAAGTTTGTATATTAATCTCTTATGTGGGACCTTGTTGAAAGCCTTCTGAAAGTCCAGATATAACACATCCACTGGTTCTCCCTTATCCACTCTACTAGTTACATCTTCGAAAAATTCTATAAGATTCGTCAGACATGATTTACCTTTCATAAATCCATGCTGACTTTGTCCAATGATTTCACCATTTTCCAAATGTGCTGCTATCCCATCTTTAATAACTGACTCTAGCAGTTTCCCCACTACCGATGTTAGACTAACTGGTCTGTAATTCCCCGTTTTCTCTCTCCCTCCCTTCTTAAAAAGTGGGGTTTACGTTTGCTACCCTCCAATCCTCAGGAACTACTCCAGAATGTAAAGAGTTTTGAAAAATTATCACTAATGCATCCACTATTTCTGGAGCTACTTCCTTAAGTACTCTGGGATGCAGCCTATCTGGCCCTGGGGATCAGGATAAGATGCTGTTTTTCCTGACTGCATATTTACAATCAATGACACACAACATTGTGACCACATCATTACTCAGCTAGACTCACAGATTCTTACAGGATGGAACAAAGCCATTCCACTAAACTCATCCATGCCAACCGAGTTGCCCCATCCAAGCTAATCCCATTTGCCCACATCTGACTCAATTCCCTCTAAATCTTTTCTACCCCTGTACATGTCCAACTATCTTTTACATTCTTTTACTGTACCTACCTCGGCTACATCCACTGGCAGCTCATTCAATTGCCCTTCAGGTTCCTACAAAATCTCTCCCCTCTCATCTTAAAACCTATATCCTCTAATTTTTGATTCCCCTATCTTGGGAAAAAGACTCTGCCTTCACCCTAGCCCACTCATAATTTTATACATCTCTATAAGATCAGCCCTCAGCTTTTGTGCTCCAAGAAATAAAGTCCTAGCCTGCCCAATCTCTCCCTTTAGCTCATACCCTTGAGTGGGGTGGGAGATTGCAACCTTCACTTGGTCCGCCCTAGTTCGACGAATGCAATCAACCTGGCATGCACAATCAAATAAGATCAAATAATAATAATAATAATAATAATAATAAATACTTTATTAATCCCCTCAGGGAAATTCAGATGCGCAGAAGCCCCCAACCAACAAACCCACACATTCAGAATGGAAGCAGACATAAAATACGTACAATACAATGTGGACAATACCTGAGAGCAATAAATAGTTAAAAAGACCAATAATTAACAATTTAAAAATGCAAAACGCATCCCCCCCTACAGCCTAGTGGTCCGTATTATAAAATCTAATGGCTGCAGGGGTGAAGGATCTCCTGAACCGCTCCGTTCTACAGCGCAGGGAGAGGAGCCGGTTGTTGTTCCGAGTGCAAATTACATGGAGGGGATGCCCGGGGTCTTCCAGGATGATCTGCACCTTGCGCCTCATACGCCTCTCAAGCACATCCATCCCAGAGTCCACTCTCCCCTCCAGCACTGAGCTAGCCCGTTTAACCAGTTTGTACAGCTTCTTGCTGTTTTTCGCACTGTTTTCGTAAATAGAACGTCGTCCTACAACTTTAGGCTGTGCAACGCCATACACAAGAAGAAGGTACCCTTGAGTTCTGGCAACAAACTCAAATCTTCTCTCCACTTTCCAGCTTAATAGCATCTTTCCTAAAGCATGGTCACTAAAACTAAATACTCTAAGTGTGTCCTAATCACCATCTTGCACAAGATGTTGCACAACATCTTGCATAATGTCCTAACATCTATACTTATTGCCCTGACTGATGAACACAACATATTAATAGGCTTCTCCAACACCCTGTCTACCTGCAATACCACTTTCAGGAAACTATGTGCTTATATTCAATGATCCTGTGCTCTGCAGCACTCCCCAGGGCCCCACTGTGCATTTTGAAGGTTATGCCCTGGTTTGACTTCCCAAAATGAAATGCTTCATGCTTATCTGAATTAATGTCTACTAGACTAAGTGGGCCCTTGTTCACACGGGAGGGCTGGTCTCCCAACGCAATATTCCACCTCTCCACCAATTCCAATATTGGTGGCCAGTGGGGGGGGGGGGCTTCCTGGGGTGCTAGTATGGGTGTTGTGGGCCAAAGGGACTGGTTTCCAGAGGGCTAGTATGGACATTGTGGATTCTTGGGCTGGTAGCTCAGTCACTCAGGCCTGGTGGGCTGGCAGCTGAGTCACAGGCCTGGTGGGCTGGCAGCTCAGTCACTCGGGCCTGGTGGGCTGGCAGCTCAGTCACTCAGGCCTGGTGGGTTCGGCAGCTCAGTCACTCAGGCCTGGTGGGGTGGCAGCCTCAGTCACTCAGGCCTGGTGGGCTAGCAGCTCAGTCACTCAGGCCTGGTGGGCTGGCAGCTCAGGCCTGGTGGGCTGGCAGCTCAGTCACTCAGGCCTGTTGGGCTGGCAGCACAGTCACTCAGGCCTGGTGGGCTGGCAGCTCAGTCACTCGGGGCTGGTGGGCTGGCTGCTCAGTCACTCAGGGTTGGTGGGCTGGCAGCTCAGAAACTGCTAGAAGTTCTGCCCAAAACAGGTGAGAGACTCTGAGAGAGAAGGGGGAGAGGGTGGAGAATCAATTTTAGACATTTTTCATCTATTTCTGCAGATCACAGCAATGAAGGAGGAAAGTCTATCCTGGCCTGGATCCCACAGGGAGCCAATGAAGGGGGGGAGAAAAATACTGGGTGAGGTTTAATACTTGCAGGAGGATAACTTACTGATGGACCGAAGGGACTCCTCCTGGGCTAGTACAGGCCTGATGGGCTGAAGGGACTTTAAAAAAATCTGAGTGAAATCTCAGTGAAAGGAACTTTTTCTGTACTTTTCCTGGCCTGGCACGGGCCGTTTGGGCCAAAATGCTCTTCCTAAGCTAAAACGGGCATTTTGGGCAAAAGGGGACTGGATTCTCGGCTAATAGGGGCCTTGTGGGCCGAAATGAGTGGTTTCAGGCAGGCCAAAGAACTCATTTCATTCCATTTCAATTTCAAGCACAGGGCAGGCAAAACAACTCATTTCATTTTCATTTCCATTGCCATTGCCATTTCAGATTCAAGCACAGGGCAGGCCAAACAACTAATCTCATCTCATGTTCATTTTATTTCATTTCCATTGCCATTTCAGTTTCAAGCACAGGGCAGGCCAAACAACTCATCTCATTTTTCATTTCATTCATTTCCATTGCCATTTCAGTTTCAAGCACAGGGCAGGCCAAACAACTCATCTCATTTTCATTTCATTTCATTTCCATTGTCATGTCAATTTCAATTTCAAGCACAGGGCAAGCCAAACAACGCATCTCATCTCATTTTCATTTCATTTCATTTCCATTGCCATTTCAGTTTCAAGCACAGGGCAGGCCAAACAACTCATCTCATTTTATTTCATTTCAATTCCATTGCCATTTCAATTTCAAGCACAGGGCAGGCCAAACAACGCATCTCATTTTTATTTCATTTCATTTAGATACATAGATACATAGAAACTAGGTGCAGGAGTAGGCCATTCGGCCCTTCGGGCCTGCACCGCCATTCAATATGATCATGGCTGATCATCCAACTCAGTATCCCGTACCTGCCTTCTCTCCATACCCCCTGATCCCTTTAGCCACAAGGGCCACATCTAACTCCCTCTTAAATATAGCCAATGAACTGGCCTCAACTACCCTCTGTGGCAGAGAGTTCCAGAGATTCACCACTCTCTGTGTGAAAAATGTTCTTCTCATCTCGGTCTTAAAGGATTCCCCCCCTTATCCTTAAGCTGTGACCCCTTGTCCTGGACTTCCCCAACATCGGGAACAATCTTCCTGCATCTAGCCTGTCCAACCCCATAAGAATTTTGTAAGTTTCTATAAGATCCCCTCTCAATCTCCTAAATTCTAGCGAGTATAAGCCGAGTCTATCCAGTCTTTCTTCATATGAAAGTCCTGACATCCCAGGAATCAGTCTGGTGAACCTTCTCTGCACTCCCTCTATGGCAATAATGTCCTTCCTCAGATTTGGAGACCAAAACTGTATGCAATACTCCAGGTGTGGTCTCACCAAGACCCTGTACAACTGCAGTAGAACTCCCGGCTCCTATACTCAAATCCTTTTGCTATGAAAGCTAACATACCATTCGCTTTCTTCACCTGCATGCCTACTTTCAATGACTGGTGTACCATGACACCCAGGTCTCGCTGCATCTCCCCTTTTCCTAATCGGCCACCATTTAGATAATAGTCTGCTTTCCCCTGTTTTTGCCACCAAAGTGGATAACCTCACATTTATCCACATTATACTCCTTGCCATTTCAAGCACAGTGCAGGCCAAACAAGTCATTTTATTTTCATTAAGGGCTAACAAATCATTTATTGCAAGTACATTGCAGACTCACAGTTCAGTAGACAAACAGTTCAGTTGACTCACAGCAGAAGCACAGTTGTGGCTCTCCCTTGCGATCTTCCAGAGTGACTGACTCACATCAGCCACCCCCCCCCAGAAGGGGCGTTGCCTTCATCATGGTGATTGACAGGTGATAGGACCAATGAGCTGATCTCAAGATTTTTTAAATATTCATAACTTTTTTATTTTTGATCGATCGAAAAATCCTCGGGCTTCCTCAGTGGAAGAGGACTGTGAGTAAGATGGCCAAAAATCATAGCATTATATGGTAGCGTTCTTTTTCTAAAATCAATATACAGTGCAGACAGGAAGTGCTCAAGATGAGACTTTTAGTTACATAGATTTGCCATTCCTCTGCCCACTTGTCCAGCTGATCAAGATCCTGCTGTAATTTGTGATAATCATCTTCACTATCTACAATACCAGCTATTTTAGTGCTATTTACTAATCCTGCCTTTGACATTCTCATCCAATTGTTGATATGAATGACAAATGGCAATGGGCCCCAGCACCGATCCTTGAGGCACATATGCCTCCAGTCTGAGTTTTTAAAGAAAGTATTGTTTAAATGTCTCTGGATTATTTGCTTTCACTCAAAAGAAAACAATATGTACTTCTGAAAGATAAGGAGGATGAGAAGTGATAACCGAGACAGGAGAATTTTCTGTAAGGTTTTCTGAGAGGACGATTGGCATAATTGCTGCTTGCATTCATGCTGAATCCTCAGCACTCCTTACATGGATATCTTAATATGGTATTAAAGTATGCTATTTGACTGAGCACCAGGAGGTGATTTTAGCTCCAAAGATTGGTCAAAACAGGTTTCAAAGGGCAATTTAAAGAAGGGAAGAGAAATAGAGATGCAAAGTGTTGAGAAGGAGTTTCAGAGCTTGAAATTTGGGCAAGAGAATTTGCAGTGGCCAATGGAACACTGATTGAATTGAAAATATACGAGATGCCACAACTGGAGAAGCAAAGATATCTTGCAGAGAATTACAGAGATGTGTCAGAACAAAACCATGAAGAGATTTAAGAACAAGAATGTTCATTTAAAACTGAGGCATTGCTTAATTCGACGTTAGTGAAAACTGTCATAAACAGAAATATTGGATAAGCAGAACAAAACATGTTAGAATATGGACAGCAGAGGTTTGGTTAATGGGGTGTGGAATAAGTAGGCTGCTGTTTAAATTGAATCGTCTAGAAGTAATGAGCATGGTTAAGGCTTTCAGTTTTGGTGGTCTGAAACGAGTGGAGTAGAAATGTTTTTTGAACACGGGATCAATTAGATAATTCTAGTGAGGATGTGTAGCAGTGGTCAGATGTTTGCCTCGGGGTCAAGGCTGCAAATGGTCTTGCTCAGCTTCAGATGGTTGTTAGGCAGATGAATGGAGTCAGAGACCACAGACAAATAGCAGGAAGACTTAAAAGCACAGCCTCCACCACTTCTGCAGTGTTTTAATAATTTTCCACTAAAGTTATTGAAATACCTCCATCTAGATGAATCACCTTTTGAATCTCTGGTTTTGATGAGCTACATGAGGAGGCAATTTTATTTACTAGGCAATTTTTATTAAAATCCAGAATTAATATTCTACACACAAAAATTGTATCCAGATTTGCACAATTTGGAATTTACTGTGCTTAGGTTTTTGAAAAATCGTCTCCAGATTCGAATTTCATATAGAAATTTGTTCCAGATTAATATCTTACGATTTGGTTCTGCATTCATATTTCTGTGATTTTTTTTAATCACTCCATTCTGAATGGTAATAACATTGAGCTTGCCATCTCAGCATATTCACAAAAGTAACATGAAACTTTAACTCTTAGTTTACAGTTTTCTGACTGCATGTTCATTGTTGCAATAATTTAACTAAGTTGGTTAATGAATGAGGTTAGATCTTGGACGGGGAAGTACACATTAAGTATATTTACCTACATCATGAAATGATAATATAAATATCTACTAAAATCAATTAATGTGACTAGAATGGCAATCAATGAAATAGCAGTTGCCTAATGAGAATATTTTAATTTATATACAATTCTCTGTTCCTTTTGATGACATTCACCAAATGCTTATTTCAAATATGCCCCAGAAAGATTCAGGGATGCTCTCTAAACTACTTCCAAATTACGGGAGGACAACACTGCAGCCTTGATGGTAATGCTATTCTGAACAACCTAGTTTTTGCATTGT
>CM075978.1:17833867-18020853 GCA_038087875.1 Malacoraja senta | reverse complement strand
GTCTAGTATACTTATATAACTCTGATCTTGGATGTGGATGTATTTTTGTGTGTGTGTGTATTTGTGTGTTTTTCTGTTTCACATCTCCTCGAAAACACGTTAACAGTGAAATTTTTACAAATTCCGATAGAGATTTACCTCATAATCTCGAAAATCGCCTCATCTGAAAATTTGATTAATTATTTCTTGAGTTTTATAATTAAAATTGTTCACAAATCTGAGATTTTTTTAAGCTAACGAGCTGATGACGTCACAATAGCTCTCCCCCTCTCTCCCCCTCTCCCCCCTCTCCCCCCTCTCCCCCCTCTCCCCCCTCTTTTCCCCCTCTCCCCCCTCTCCACCTCCCACCCCCCTCCCCTTTCCCCTCCCCCTTCCTCCCCCCCTCTCTCCCTTTCCCCTCTCCCCCTCTCCCCCTCCCCCTCTCCTCCCCCTCTCCCCCCTCTTATCTACCCCTCTTCTCTCCCCCTCTTCTCTCTCCCCTCTTCTCTCCCCCTTCTTCTCTCCCCCCTCTTCTCTCCCTCCTCTTCTCTCCCCCCCTCTTCTCTCCCCCCTCTTCTCTCCCCCCTCTTCTCTCCCCCCTCTTCTCTCCCCCCACTTCTCCCCCCCCTCTTCTCTCCCCCCTCTTCTCTCCCTCCTCAACCTCCCACCCCTTCCCTCCTCCCGCCCTCTCTCCCCCTCCCTTCCCCCTCTCCTCCCCCTTCTCCTCCCCCTCTCCTCCCCCTTCTCCTACCCCTCTCACCCCTCCTCTCCCCTCCCTCCTCTCCCCCTTTCCTCTCCCCCTCCTCCCCTGCCTCTCCACCCCCTCTCCCCCTCCCTCCTCCCCCTTTCCCTCTCACTCTTTTTCTGCCCCACACTCTCTCTCTGTCTCTGCCCCTCTGTCTCTGCCCCCTCTCTCTCTGCCCTCTTTCTCTATCCCCCCTCCATCTCTGAGACGTGCCTGCGAGGTGGGGGCTATGCGTCAGTGGATAGGGCGGGGATGGGGTAAAAGGAGCCAATGAATCTATATAATTAAAAGTCTCATCTTGACCACTTCCTGTTTGCACTGTTGTTTGATTTTAGAAAAAACTCTACCATATATGGCTGTGTTTTTTTGGCCATCTTACTCAGAGTCCTCCTCCGATGATCAGGCCCTGAGGATTTTTCCCATCGATGAAAAATAAAAGAGTTATTAGTGTTTTAAAAAATCTTGCGATTCTCTCTCCTGTCAATCACCGCGATGAAGGCCACACCCGGGGTGGTGGGAGGGACTATAAAACCTGGAAAACTAGAAATTTGGACGCGGTTCAGTCACTGCAAGATGGCGAGGGAGAGGCCACGACTCTCAGTGTGAGCTGGGAATCTACACAACACTGAGTGTTTATTGAACTGTGAGTGCCCTTTATGTGGTTTTATGTGGTCTGGAAACCAGTCCCTTCGGCCCACAACACCCATACTAGCGCTCCAAAAGCCCCCCCCCCCCACTGGCCAGCAATATTGGAATTGGTGGAGAGGTGGAATATTGCGTTGGGGGACCAGCCCTCCCGTGTGAAGCTGGGACCCTATGGGTCCCACTTAGTCTAGTATTAATATAATATCAAGGGGGTGGTTTGTGTGTGGGGGGTGGTTAGTGTTTGTGTGACACCGCAGGCCCCCCCCCCGCTACCACATGTTGAGGGGATGGGACCCAACGGGTCCCCCTTGGTCTAGTATTACTCTAAAAATGGAATTCTCTTAGAAAATGTATTGTAATTTTATAATGCTTTTTACCTGCCTGCAAACAAAATTCTGGAACATGCATATATTATGTTGAAACCTCCAGCGAATCCCAGATTTGTCTTTTTGACATCTTGGTGACAATACATAGCACTTTGAAACATGAAGGACACATTTATGTACAAGGCCCACTGATTTACACACCATACCCACAACTGCAATTTTCAGCTTTGGTTTATCGCAACAGAAGAATCACAATGGGCCGCCCAGTTGCACAGCGATGGAGTTGCCGCCTTACAGCGCCAAAGACCCGGGTTCGTTCCTGGCTACGGGTGCTGTCTGTACAGAGTTTGCATGTTCACCCCGTGTCCTGTGTGGGTTTTCTCCGGGAGCTCCGGTTTCTTTCCACACTCAAGATGTACAGATTTGTAGGCTATTTGGCTTGGTAAATTGTAAGTTATCCCTAGTGTGTGTAGGATAGTGTTAGTGTGCGGCGATCGCTGGTTGGCATAGAGTCGGTGGGCCGAAGGACCTGTTTCCAAGCTATATCACCAAACTAAACTAAAGTGTATTTCTTCACTTCAGAATGTACTGCTTGAGTTATGTTTGAGTACAGTAAAGTTTGTGTAAATGTTCTCTGGTTTGTTTTACGTGGCGGGAGGGGGAGAGAGTCGGGGGAAACCTTTTTTCAATTTCTTATCCTGCCGGAGATGCTATTTTTTTTCGGATCGTATCTCCAGTCTGCAGCTTGACAACATGGAGCTGGAGGCCTCGCTCGGGACTAATCTTGAGCCTCCCCGCCTGGGATCGCTCCAAACGCGGCCTGCGGACTTTACCATTGAGTGCTCACAGTCTCGGTTAGAGACCATAGATGTCGGGAGCTCCAACGATGCACAAGGTTCGACAAGCCCCAACCCGGGGTCAGATCGCTCGGCGCAGGGAGCTGAGATTGCCCCCGTTGCAGGAGCTTGATCGCCCCAACGCGGAAGGCCCGACCACCGACTACGGGAGTAAGATTATTCCATCAACAGAAGGCTCGAGGCCCCTGACCGCTGGAGGACAAAGAAGGGAAGAGATTGAACTTTTTTTCACCTTCCAACACAGTGAGGAATGTGGACGTGTCACTGTGGTGGATGTTTATGTAAAATGTATTTTGTGTGTTCTGTTGCTTTTTATTTGTATGACTGACTTGGCAAATGAAATTCCTCGTATGTTGCAAAACATACTTGGCTAATAAAGTATTATTGTATTGAAAGAATTCCTATTTTATGTTGTGTTTAAGAATGAACCGCAGATGCTGGAAAAATCGAAGGTAGACAAAAAATGCTGGAGAAACTCAGCGGGTGAGGCAGCATCTATGGAGAGAAGGAATTGGTAACGTTTCAGGTTGAGACCCTTCTTAAGACTGAAGAAGGGTCTCGACCTGAAATGTCGCCTATTCCTTCTCTCCATGGATGCTGCCTCACCCGCTGAGTTTCTCCAGCATTTTTTGTCTATCTCCTATTTCATGTTGGATCATATATACGATGATGTCTTATCAATGTGGATGTGTTTTCTAATGTGCCACAGAAAATATACACAGTTTTCATTGTCAGCAGCTTATAACTCAATCATCAATGGTGGCATGTGGAACGGATTAAGATATTTCCTTGTGGGGAGTAAGAGAGGGAAAATTAGCCTGCACCAAATGTATGGACTGATTACGACTCATTCATAAGTTCACTTTGGGACAAGGAAACAAATTAATATTGACTCTGCCAAAGGGCACCCTGATTTGCTTGGTCTCAGATAGCTTGAATATCTAGCTGTCTGTGTGAGAGAGTGTAAATTTGTGCGTATGGATATAATGGTCTCAAAATGCATGCAGCTGAGTGTAAAATTTACCAGCAGTGAAAATTGTTTCAACGCACTCTCCAATTATCTAACATTTTTTTTCTTTCACTTTCTCAAATTGGCTGTCTTGATTTAATTGAAGTGCCCAACATTTCATTCCTGGCTTCAATGGCACTGTAGTGTGTCCGTAAATGCACTCTTAAAGGGATGTTCAACCTAATTCTTGTTGGTTGGAGCAAATAAAAACAGCTGAAGGAACTCAACGGGTTAACTCATGTGAGTTGTTCCCACAGTTTGTTTTTTTGCTCCATGTTACAGCACCTGCAGTCCCTCATGTCTCTTACCAGTTAGAGAGTGTGGAAGAAAGCGAGACATGTGGACATTCAACAGTCTTACACAAAATACACTAATATTTTGTTGCTTCAATTCCATTTAAATGCACAACATGTTAACATATAGGCTAAAATGCCTTTGTATTTATTCCAAAATTCCATATTTATAAAAGCAATATCCTCTTTCTTTCACAATTAATATTGGATCCAAACATCATTTGATCGTTTCACCCAATAATTTATCTTTCATTGGAAAATGTAGTCGGTGACAAGAATCTGATGACTAAATCTGATGACGAATAAATTTCAAGACCCTCCTCTTTGTCTACAAAGCCTCAATGGGCTTGCACCCACCTACATTAAAAGTCTTCTCACCCACTACACCACTTCCAGGTCCCTCAGATCGGCCGACTTGGGGTTGCTGAATGTCCCGCGGTCTAGGCATAAGCTCAGGGGCGACTGCGCCTTTGCGGTTGCAGCTCCTAGACTGTGGAACAGCATCCCCCTTCCCATCAGAACTGCCCCCTCCATCGACTCCTTTAAGTCTAGACTAAAAACGTATATGTTCTCACAAGCCTTTCCTGACGTCCTCTGAGCGAGGGCTATTTGTATATATGTATGTAATTTGCTTGTGTATACTATTCTTATAACAAATGTAAAACACTTTGGTCAACGAGAGTTGTTTTTTAAATGTGCTATATAAATAAATGTGACTTGACTTGACTAGTGACCATTTACCTCGATAAAAAATTGATTTCTTTGCATATTAGAATGTGCTAAAAATTCTACAAGTGAAAGACATTAATTAGGTTGTTTATTTTGAGAAAGGTATTCACTCATATTTTGGCTCTGGTCCCAAAACACATTGGATTTATGTTCCTCTCAGGAGCATAGGGTTGCTGATTTGGATTGGTTTAGAAACTGTTGAAAGTGCAATTAGCAGGAAATGAAACAGAAGATGCTGCAGGATATCATTTTTCTTCTCACTTCTAGCCTTGCATATTGGTTAAGGAAACGTGCTTGAAAACCTCAGTAAGAAGTACTTGTTTACCTTTCATGATTGGACCATGGGTGGTGAATCTGTGGAATTCTTTGCCACAGAAGGCTGTGGAGGCCAAGCCAATTGATATTTTTACGGCAGAGATAGATAGATTCTTGATTAGTACGGGGGTTATGGGGAGAAGGCAGGAGAATGGGTTTAGGAGGAAGAGATGGATCAGCCATGATTGAAAGGTAGAGTAAACTTGATGGACAGACTGGTCTAATTATGCTCCTATCATTTATGGCACGTGACCTTATGACTACAAAAACATACTTCAACAATATTCTAACAATGGAGATCATGGAATGAGATGGTGGAATTGGTCTTCTGGTTGAGCATTTTCTTCACCCTTGGAAAATAGGCTTGCATATTTAAGTCGAGAGCATCAACAGTCATTAATATGTGCACTTTCCATTCACTGTTGCTGGTTAGTTGGTTTATTATTGTCATGTGTACTGAGAGACAGTGAAAAGTTTTGTTTTTGCAAGCTCTCCAAGTGAAACATCCATACATAATTACAACCTAATCACATGTAACTACAACAGAGAAAGAGGAGGGAAATAGTGTGCAGAACATAGTGTTGCGGCTGCTGAGAAATTGCAGGTAAAACAAAGTGCAAGGGCCACAATGAGACCATGTGGAAGATCAGGACTACCTCCAGCTTATGAGGCGAATAACAGCAGGAAAGAAGTTGTTCCTGAATCTGGCAGTGTGCAGAAGGGAAAGAGGAAATGATTGGCGTGTGAGTGGTTCTTGATTATGTTGGCTGCTTTCCCGAGGCAGTGCTAAGTGCAGGTGAAGTTAATATTGTGGTTTCTATGGATCAGTCCCATAAACATGCATTTTGTGTTTTATTTATGGTTCCTAGCCACATTGCAGATAATGTTAGTAACCTTTGTTTTGTAGATGAACAGATTATAATTTTTTTTACAATTTATTGATAGGCAGAAGTGTGCTTACTTTAGAAAAGCATCATGGAAGTAATAAAGTTGATTGAATTCTTAAAGCCCCTGTCCCACATGGGCGACCTCCACCGCGAGTTCTGGCGACCTTAGTCACGGGAAGGTCGCCACGAGGTTGTAGGAGGTCTTCATCACTCTCCTTCATGGTCGAGAGTGGGTTCCGCGTAGTCGAGGCTTCAGCTAGGTCACGGCGTATTTTTCAAGATGTTAAAAATTGACCGTGACTTAAAATAGGTCGCCGTGGGAAAAATCGATAATTTTTTAGTCGTAGGTCTAGACGAAGTCGGGCATAGTAGGTCGTGATGTTAGTCGTAGGTACTCGAAGGTAGTCGAAGGTAATAGCTCCGGGGTGAAAAAAAGGTCAGTAGAATAAAAAGGTAATTTAAACAGCAGCACGTGACCTCTGTCACTCCAAGGCATGTTCATTCATAGCTGGAGAGTTTTTTGGAGAGGAGACTTGTGTTTTAGAGATGGCACCAAAAAGGCTGCAGCGCAGGGGAGGGCACAACCCTAAAAAAAACCGGCCATGCAGGTGTTGCCCACCCAAGAGGAGTAGAGGCAGGAGGTGATGCCACAGGAGGTGATAGTGCAGGAGGAGGTAGCCCTGCATGAGAGACCCCTGGAGGAGGAGACCAGGGTGGTAGTATATGTCCCCACCACCACCTCATCCTTCACTGCCTCATTTGAAGGCAGCAAAGCAGCCCTTTCTCCTGTGTCTGACAGCATCAGAGGCAGATGTCTCATTGGTGGTGAGGGAGGGCTGGAGGAAGGTTATGCCCTACACCTTCACCAGGCAGCAGGAGGGGGACCATGAGGAATGGTTCCAGCAGAATGCCATCCTGTACGATAAGGAAAATGAGGGGTACAGGGACAGGGACAAGAATGGCTTACTTGCCATCCTCTGCCCCACATGTGTGCTTAAAGCTCCATCTTTTGTCAAAGCCCAGCGCCACTCTCTTCCAGTCATCTGGTGTACTGGGACAGTCCATCACATCATCTCCATTCACCCATTGAGACCTCTTCTTGTGCTTCCTCTTCACCCTTGCCCGTCCCCTTCTGCCTTTCTTAAAAGGCTGCTGAAGCAAAAGGGCTACTGCAAACAGCAGTAGTATTTTTACTAACATCCTCCAAACTAGTTCCTTCTTTGCTTGCATGGTTCAGAATGATTAAAAAAAAACCTGGGAGGCATTTTTTTGTGAGAAAAAAATGCAGACATTACATCATTTTATCAGGTGATCATTTGAGCTGTAGACACTCGTTACTGGTCGTTGTTGGTTTTCGGTGTGGTCCTCTGAGGTGGGTCATGCTCATTCACGGACCAATTTGCTAGAGACCATCCTCGAGTAAAACGTACATGGTCGAAGCCAGTCTTCAACATAGTCGAAGGAAGTCTTCTTCATAGTCGATGGAGGTCTTCAACATAGTCGTAGGAGGTTGTACACATAGTCGAGGAAGGTCGTAGGTGGTCGTAGGTTACCGCGACCTCGATTTTTTTTTTTTTTAGTCGCTTAAGTTTGCCAGAACTCGCGGTGGAGGTCTCCCAAGTGGTACAGGCCCTTTTAGTTTGTGATGGTTTCCTGTCAAATAAATAACTTCTGTCAATCTACAATTGTGCTTCACAATAAATAAAGAGCCTTCATTGATTTTTATACGTTAAGAGAATTGGGGTTAGTGCAAAATTGTGGCTGGTGTAAAATCATTGTGATCTCATTGAATAGTAGTGGAGTTATGGCCAATATCATGGGCTAAATGGTCTATTCTTATATCTATTTCTTGTGATCTTTAATATTCCTTATAGCTTGATGGCATCCAAGAGAATTGCAACCACCTCTTACTTTTGATTTCAAAAATATAATTAGCTTTTATTATTTTTGGTTAATTTAGTTTCCAAATGTGTGTTTTGTTTCAGCAGACATCAATTTATTTGAAGGATAATTATTAAAGTTCTAACGAATTGAATTAACAAAAAATAATAATCTTATTTTTGAAAAAGTATCAAAAGTACAAAGTCCCCCTACAATCCCCTTGGATGCCGAAGCCATATTAAAGATATCAGGAATATTAAAGATCACAAGAAATAGAAGAGTAGGCCATTCAACCCCTCATAACCACACTACCATTAGTTTAGTTTAGAGATACTGCATGGAAACAGGCCCTTTGGCCCACCAAATCCAGGCTAACCAACAATCATCTCGTACACTAGTTCAATCCTACACTCTAGGAACAATTTACAGGGGCCAATTAACCTACAAACCTGCATGTCTTTGGAATGAGGGAGAATACCCAAGTGGTCACAGGGAGAATGTGCAAACTCAATACGGACAGCACCCATAGTCAGGATTGAACCTGTGTCTCTAGCTCTGTGACTCTATCGCTTCACCAATGTGCTGCCCTTAAATGAGATCAAAATGGACTTTTAAATTGGTTTTAAGGCTGGACTCCTCTCTAAAAACTGGAGGGAGTAACATTCCAATCACCCCAATTCATCCATATTGTTTCTTGGGTGCTAACTCTGATATAAAGTGCAGAATACCAGTTTCACAAAAAAAAATAATGAACAGAGTAAAACATACCTCTTACTGTTCCCTTAAGTAGCCCCAATAAAAGAGGTCACCTTCAATCATTGTAAGATGTACCTACATTGTGGAATATTTTTGCCCCATGCATCAATATGTTTGTAATTATTTGGATTGTAACAATCTAATCCAGAAATGTCCTCTATTAGTCATCCATCTGGTTTGGGTTTGCGTATTAGCTGTGTAACACAAGAAAGTAAGCAAGCTGCTAACTTTGAATAGCTTTACAGATCTCATATTAGTGCGTGGTTTCAAAATGGCATTGCTGAGGATTGGGAGCTGGAAGCCTGCCTGCTCTATTTTCTCCGGTATTTAAGGGAAGAGGAAATATTTTTAAAGCGAGTTTCACATACATTGCGCCAGACAAACCCCACATCAATAATTTAGATATATTTCAATTACTTTAATTTAAAAAAAATAAAGGATATCCTGAAGCAAAAACGATTGGCCACACCAAAAACATAATTTGTAGTATTATTCTTGAACCAATCCTGGGACTTTTGTCCTGTGGAACTTTTTCAGGCGCCTCATTTATTAGACCTCATTTATCATTTGCAACATTTTTTGTTAATAATCGTGGTATAAACCCCTTTGAAAAAAATCATGAATAATGTAAATCCCTTCCTTTATAGAAATATCTTCAAATCCAAATATAATTTCAAGGGAGTTGTTGCTTGACTGCTTTATTAGTCTCGATTTTTGAGGCTGGATATCAACTGACAAATTGGCCTCTTTTTAAGTCACATGGGTTTAGGTTGCTAAGGTAATGTATTCCAGGAAGACAGTGACTCATCGCACCATTTATTACTGTTTCCAATTGTGGAAGCCACATGCATGATCCTCTGCATGTGGAATGAACCGTGCTAGATTCCAACTGTCACTCTCCCACATAACCGACCAGTGGCATCACTGACAAACCTGTCCACAGCTCACAAAAATAAGGACAGCAGATTCTAAAACTCAAGCTCTGTTCACTCCTATTTCTTTCAGGGAAGTGCAGAGAGGTGATGAATATTGTTCGGCCAAGGGGAAGTCTGTTCGTAATAAAAGAATCAATTCCCGATCGGGATTATGGTTAACAGCCGACCAAACCGTATGAGGAATCATCTGCTTCATTGTTTACATAACAGGCAGAGAGAACTCCCAAACAATGTGGGCTTCACATTGATTCATGTCGGCCAGAAATAGATCCAAACCTCACACAATACCAGCCTGAGGTAGACCCTAAGCACACACAAAACCAGTCTGATGTAGACCCATCGGGGTACTGATTGGGGATGATCAGCCATGATCGCATTGAATGGCGGTGCTGGCTCGAAGGGCCGAATGGCTTACTCCCGCACCTATTGTCTATTGTCTATTGACCAAAACCTCACACAATGCCAGTCTGAGGTAGACCCAAAGCACACACAATACTCAGACTGGTATTGTGTGAGGTTTGGGTTAACCTCGGGCTGATATTGTGTGAGGTTTGGATCTATCGCTGGCCGGCATGAATCAACTGAGGTAGACCAGAGACTCACAATACTAACTTGAGGTCATAGAAACATCGAAAATATGAGTAGGCCATTCGGCCCTTCGAGCCAGCGCTGCCATTCAATATGATCATGGCTGAGCATCCAGAATCAGTACCCTGTTCCTGCTTTCTCCCCATATCCCTTGATTCTATTAGCCCTAAGAGCTATATCGAGCTCTCCCTTGAATACATCCCGTGAATTAGCCTCCACTGCCTTCTGTGGCAGGGAATTCCACAGATTCATAACTTTCTGGGTGAAAACGTTTTTCCTCATCTCAGTCCTATATGGCCTACCCCTTATTCTTAAACTGTGACCCCTGGTTCTGGACTCCCCCAGCATCGGGAACATTTTCCCTGCATCTAGCCTGTCCAATCTCTTAAGAATTTCATATGGTCAACAAGCTTCACACAATACTAGCCTGAGGCAGATCCAAACCTCACACATGGCTTTGTATGAGGCAGGTCCTGTCTTACCAATATGATTGAGTTTTTTGAAGCCGTGATCAAGGTGATGTTTGAGGGTTGGGCGGTGGATATTGTCTACATGGATTTTAGTAAGCCATTTGATAAAGTCCCCCCGCCCCCCGCCCCCCCCCCCCCCCCCCACCGGTAGGCTGATCCGGAAGATTAATTTGTACATGATTTACAGTGACTTAGTCACATGGATTCAGAACTGGCTCATGCTGGAGGACAGGGGGGTTGTGGCGGACAATATACAGGCTGGAAGTCTGACCAGTGGAGTTCCACAGGGTTCCGTGATGGGATATTGGCCTTTTGCAATATATATTAATGGCTCGGATGTAGACATGGACAGGTTGAATAGTAAGTTTGCAGATGACACCAAGATTGCTGGGGTGCGGACTGTGTGGAAGGCTGTCAAGGTATACAGCGGGATATAGATCAGCAACAGAAATGGGTATAACAATGGCAGATGGAGTTTAATCTGAGCAAGTGTGAGATGTTGGGAGATCAAATATAAAGGGAACATGTACAATTAATAGCAAGAACCTTAACGAGCCTGTCCCACTTGGGCGACCTAATCCGCAAGTCCAGAAGAGTGCCTTCGACCTTCAAGCTCGAGGGCACTCTCCTGGAAAGCCTCGAGCTGGAGCGACTGGCCACGTTGAAACCGCGGGCTGGATCGACCGAACCACGAGCTGCATCCACCGACCGCACACACACACAAACACATCGCAAACGTGAGGGCCAGGGAAAGGGGAGGAGCGCTGTCTGCATGATGAAGATGAAGGTAAACGGCTGCCACATAGTACCGTAAGTCCTTTAGAGAGCGTGGGGGGTGATGGGGGCGGGGGGGTAGAGAGAAGGGGAGATAAGGAGAGAGAAGGGAGACAGAAGGGGAGAGAAGGGAAGGGAAGAGAAGGGGGGGGGGGACACACTTTTAAGAAGTTTAATAAGGTTAGCGGGCATTTTACCTGTGGGTAGGTCTGCCTAGGTCCTGAAACTCCAATGAGCCAATCAAAATGCCGGGTGAGCGAAAGTTTAAGGGTAGACTTCTTGTCTCCAGATTCGGAAGGCATTGTGGATAATCGGACTTTTTCTCATATAGTGTTTTCTTCAAATTTATTGGAGAGCGAAGAATCGCGCCTATATTAAAAGGCGAGCAATCCTCTCTCTCCATTATTAACCATTTTACCTGTTGGCATGTGTTGTCCAACCAATAGATTACGTTTTTAACATTCGTTGCCCAATAATAGTATAAAATATTAGGGAGAGCCAGTCCACCAATTTCTTTGGGTTTACATAGATGCCATTTATGGATTCTATGTGTTTTATAATACCAAATAAAGTTTGTGATCAGAGAATCAAGTTGAGAAAAAAAGAATGTCAGGAAGGTATATCGGTATTGATTGGCCGACCAAATTTTACTTGCGGAAAAATGTTCAACATCCTGAAAAAAATTCCGCCTACTCCTAGCTGAGGCTGTGAGTAGGCGGGAACCTCCCTCGAGCATGAAGGAGAGTTCCAGCCACCTCATACAACCTCCTAGGACCTCGTGTCGACCATGCTGCGAGTTTTAGTCCAGAGCAAACTCTTCTAAACTCGCAGCTTAGGTCGCCCAAGTGGGACAGGCCCTTAACAGCATTGATGTACAGAGGATACATAGGGTCCAAGTCAATAACTCCCTGAGATTGGCAACACAAGAAAATAAAGTATTAAGGTCATAAGGAATAGGAGTAGAATTAGGACATTCGGCCCATCAAGTCTACTCCTCCATTCAATCATGGCTGATCTATCTCTCCCTCCTAACCCCAGTCTTCAGTCTTCTCCCCATAACCTCTGACACCTGTACTAATCAAGAACAAGGCATATGGTTTGCTTGTCTCTATTGATTTGGGCTTTGAGTATAAGGGTCAGGAAGTCATGATGCAGCTTTCTAGGACTTTGGTTAGGCAGCATTTGGAGTGTTGCAGTTCTGGTCGCCTCATTACAGGAAGGATTTGGAGGCTTTGTAAAGGGGGCAGGGGAGGTTTACCAGAATGATGCCTGGATTAGGGGATATTAGCTACATGGGAGGTTCGGCAGTCTTAGATTGTTTTCTCTGGAATGCCGGCGGTTGGGGGAGATTTGATAGAAGTATATAAAATTATGAGAGGCATAGATAGGGTAGGCAGTCTAAACGTTTTGCGCAGGATGGAAATATCAGACACGAGAGGCATAGTTTGAAGGTGAGAGGAGTAAAGTGCAAAGGAGATGTGTAGGGCATGTTTTTTACACAGAGGGCGGTGAATGCCTGGAATTTGCTACTGTGGTGATGTGGGAAGCGGATACGATAATGGCATTTAAGAGACTTTTTGATAGGTATATGGATGTGCAGAGAATGGAGGGATATGGATTATGTGCAGGCAGATAAGATTTGTTTTTGGCATTGTGTTTAGCAGAGGCATTGTATGCTGAACACAATGCCAAGGCATTGTATTCTAATACTGGCCTGAGATAGACCCAATCCTCACACAATCTCGCCAGGGGTAGGTCCAATACTGTCCAGAGGTAGACCCAAACCTCACTGAAAACTGAAATATATAGTGCAACCTTACACAAAGTCTATTGTGGTTTGCTGCTGAGGTGGGGTTGTGCCGCTGATTCAAAGGCCCGGTGGTCAATGGGACAAAGCTATTCTTGAATGTCGAGGTAACGGTTCCCAGGCTCCTCCGTCGCCTTCAGACTGATGAGCTGCAGATATTTGCCTGAATTTCCCAGACAGCTTATGAAGGAAGACATTTATGAACTTGAGGCTACACACACACCAATCTATAGTTAGCAGTGAGATGAATGACAAAGCGACAGAGAGGCAACTGAGTAGAGCTTGATATTAATGTGGAATTGGGAGGACATGTCCGGCACCCTCTCTGGTCATTGGGCAAACTGGGTGAATTTGATTTTTTTCTGAATATAAGGCACCTGGATGCCAGTTTAGTTCAGGGCGCAGTGGTGGAGTTGCTGTCTTACTGGGCCAAAGACCCGGGTTTGATCCTGACCACGGGTGCTGTCTGTATGGAGTTGTATGTTCTCCCCGTGACCGCGTGGGTTTTCTCCGGGTGCTCCGGTTTCCTCCCATATTCCAAAGACCGACAGATTTGTAGGTTAATTGGCTTCGGAAAAATTGTAAATTGTTCCTAGTGTCTTGGATTGTGCTAGTGTACGGGGTGATCGCCGGTCGGCGCAGACTCGGTGGGCAGCAGGGCCTGTTTCCGTGCTGTATCTCTAAACTAAACTAAACCAACTAATTTTCTAAGATAGATGTCAAACAGATTTTTGGCACCCTATTTGCATATCCAAAGGGTTTAACATCTGCTTCAGATGATTAACCTGAAGTCTATGCCAAAATGGTGGCTGGCTCATTTCCAGCACAGATTGGCCATCGTTGAATCAGGTGCTTTGGTTCCGACCAAACACCAACAAAACGGGCACAGCTTCACAAAATTTCTAGGCTTGTGTGCCAAGAAGCTAGTCAACAGAAGTCAATCCTTATTTATTTTGAGTGGATAAATAGTTTGCCAGGATAGATACTGTAAAATGTCTTTGTTTACTGAATTAATTTTTGTTCTATATTTACTTTTCAACGATGAAACTGAATGTTCTTACAGTAATATTCTTTACTATTTATGGTGATGATGGAACATCTTGTAGATTATCATAAACACGTGCCTCTGTTTCCAAAAACACTAACCACTTGCTGTGTTCAATTTGAGATGGCCTATTCACTGTCTCTTCTGGGATGATTAACTTTTCTCCATAATGCAAGTTCTGCAAGATGTGCAAGTTCTGCCTCCGCCATATTGGGAAGGTAACTGGTGCATGAGTTGCCTGTTGGAAGTACCATCCTCTCAGTAGGGCCGGAGATACAAAGAACAGCAGGTGCAGGGCAAGCATGTCATGAATTCAATAGGTGTGGAATGTCACACTGATGAATCTATTGCTTATGGCTATGGTTTAGCTCATTGTCCAGTCATTCTTGTTTTAACAGGTTGTTATTCTTCAGTGGATCAAACTCACTGAAATTAGTTTATTTTATAGCAACTTAATTAGAAATGTTGCTACTGTAGCCATCCATTGGTTTTTTTGGGTGCTTCTTGGCATTCTAAAGTGTTTTGAACATTTTCATTCATATGAATATGTTTGTAAGTTTCTGGAAATATTTCGGTGCTAATGAGTGAGAGGATGTTTCTGATGTGTATCAAATTGGTGATAAAATAAGTTTTACTGAAGGGAGTTTAGAAGTAGGTAAGAAGTTATACATAGAGTCATACCACGTGGAACCAGGCCCTTTGGCCCAACTTGCCCACAATGACCAACAAGTTCCATCTACACTAGTCCCACCTGCCTGCGTTTGGCCCATATCCCTCTAAACCTGTCCTATCCATATACCTGTCTAAATGTTTCTTAAACATTGCGATAGTAACTGCCACGTTAAAAACATATTTTCCATTCAAAAGGTACAACTTCTACTCTGCTGCCATTATTTGGAGGGTAGTCCTAATTGATAGGTGGAAATGTACCACTGTACAAGCTCACAATTTTGCTATGATGAATGTTGAATTTGTTCTAAGATAGTGGTAAATGCATATGCACACATAGTGCAAATTGTCCCTGCCACCTTATTGGGAAAGATGCAGATGCCCGCTGGAAGTATGTAACACAAGCAGATCATGAATGCAATGCTGATTTAATACCACTGCTGTTAAATTGCTTCTCAACCTTCCCCCAACGCCCTCCGTTAACCTTGCACAGTTGAACATATGTTCAGCAGTAGGAAGGACTCACAATCAAAGCTATTTGAAGGATTATCAAATACCTACAAGTTAGCTGCTGATTCACTTCTACTGGTTGTACTACAGATCTGCAGGGGATTGCTGCTTCCTCAAGTCCTTTAAAGATGCTGAACCCTGCAGGGAGGGGAGTGTCGGATGCTGAAGGAATTTGTCTTGATTTCAAACTTTTGCATTAATCTGTCGCTCCCAGACAAAGGTGCAGCAAGAAGCATTCCGTTTCAAGTGTAGACTGTCAGGGAGAATGAGAAGGGTAATAGAGCTGGGCTTTGCGAGCTCAAACAAAGGATTCCACTGTGTGTTGAAAGAGAGGGCCTTGTGATCTGTGTTGTTCTGCTATAAGATGCTCTGCCTCCCTCTACAGAGGGCACAGTACTTGCATCAGAATTGTAGCAAGCAGCTGCAGAGGAGCAGAAGGAAGACCAAGGGGAGGGAGAGGGAACAGCATTTGGCATTTTCCCCGTCTCTCCTCCACGATCAGCTGTTCTGATTATGCTAGCATAAATATAGTCCCAATTCCCCAATCACTAATAATCCCAAATCTTTGTTCTCTAAATTAGTGACCTCCTTAGTGTTTAACCACAATCCAACACATAAGCTAATACAAGAAAAAAATCACATTTGTAATGGAACATTTCAAATACTATACAAAAGGAAACTAATCATCCTGATGCTGTTGCATAATGCCTGTTGGAGTCCAGTTATGTATGTTGGGATCAGGTTGAGTCAGATGTGTTTCCTGATTAAACATTCATCAAGTTTAGGCCAGATGTGCTGTGCCATAGAATTGGAGCTTTATTATTGTTGTTTTAAAAAGGAAGGGTGAACAGAGGTATTATTTACCATTTAGATTAACTCTGCTCATGGACAAATTATTAGAAACAATGAAATGCATACAGCATGGAAACAGGCCCTTTGGCCCAACTTGTCCATTTCGACCAAGATGCCCCATCTAGATTAATCCCACTTGCCCCCATTTGGCTCATATCCCTCTAAGCCTTTTCTATCCATATACCTGTCGAAATGTCTTTTTAATTTTGTTACAGTACCTGTCTCAATAACCTCCTCTGGCAGCCTGTTCCCATCACCCTCTATGTGAAAAACATTGTCCCTCAGATTTTCATTAAATCTTTCTCCTCTGGTTCTTGATTCCCCTACTCTGGGTAAAAGACTGTGCATTTGCCCTATCTATTCCCCTCATGATTTTATACACCTTTATAATATCATCTCTCATCCTTTTGTGTTTCAAGGAATAAAGTCCTAAGCTGCCCAACTTCTCCCTATAGCTCAGGACCTCAAGTCCTGGCAGTCTTCTCTGCATTCTTTCCAGCTTAACAATATCCTTTCCGTTGCAGGGTAACCAAAACTGAACACAATACTCAAAGGACACAAAGTGCTTCAGAGTGAAACCAATCCTGACCCAAAATATCACTAATCCACGTTCTCCAGACATGCTGCTGACCTACTGATTTACTCCAGCACTTTGTGTCCTTTTGTGTAAACCAGCATCTGCAGTTCCTTGTTTCTACATTACTCTTAAAGTGTGGCCTCACCAATTCTAAGGGACATTAATGAAGCTTCATTTAGAAAGGCACAGTCAGCATGGATTTGTTAAAAGAAACAGGTAGACACAAAATGCTGGAGTAACTCAGCGGGACAGGCAGCATCTCTGGAGAGAAGGAATGGGTGACGTTTCGAGTCAAGACCCTTCTTCAGACCTAGAAAGTTGTGCCTGGCTAATATTTGATTATATTGAAGGGGTAGCAATGAGGATTCAATCTTCTTCACCCTTGCCTTTAGTCGAGTAATTTTTCTCTGGTGATACTATCAGTCCCCTGTTACATTGTAATCGATGCAGAATGTGAACATTTGTATCTGCTCTGCTATGTAATAGAGCGTGTATAATGCAAACTGTTTCCAATATTGATTCAGGATAATTCCAATTGATGAAAATTTACTATGATGTCTTTGCATATCCCTTTGCATAACTATATTGAGCTCCCAAATTAAACATACCTTGCATAACAAAGGGAATATTTTCTAGGCAGATGTAAAGTGAGCAACCCAATTAGCTCCATACTCTACACGCTGACATTTTAAGATTCTGCTCCACATGTCATTTATCAGCATGTTAAAACTGTATACACTACCCTGACCTCTACACTCTCCAAACTCGCTGAAACAATATAACGAGAATCTGAATGGATGTAGAATATCATTTGTGCAATGCATGAAATAGCTGCCTTGTATGACTTTATTTTATATTTTGAAGTTATTGACCACATACTTACTAGGTCATGAACATTTCCTGTTAAAGTTATCATATTCTGATCACAAATGTGAATGATAAGTCTCTGTGGGTTTTTGAGTTAAAATTGGTTATCTCCTTGACTTACACAGTACATGTTCTGAGACCGTTTTTCTGCATTCTTGATATTCTTCCTGTGTTCAGCATTGCGCATGGTGGAAGGAGAACACCACTTCACAAACTATTCACCCCCCTGCCCTCTGAGGAATCTCAAAGGTTTCAAAGGTTTTTTATTATCACATGTACCAATTCAGGTACAGTGATATGCGAATTACCATACAGCCATACGAAAAAAAGCAACAAGATACACAACTACATAAAAGTTAACATAAACATCCACCACAGTGGATTCCCCACATTCCTCACTGTGATGGAAGGCATAAAAGTCCAATCTTCTTCCTCTTTATTCTCCCATGGTCTGGGCAATCGAACCATCCATCAAAGCTCCCGCAGCCGGTGGTCGAAGCTCCAGTGTCGGGGCAATCAAAACTCCCGCGTCGGGGCGGTCGAAACTCCTGCGGCTTGGAGTTCCCAATGTTGGTCTCTGACTAGAGACCGCGGGCTCCGTGATGTTAAGTCCGCAAGCACCCACGGTTGGAGCTCCGAGGCAAAGGGATCATGGACTCCTCGATGGTAAGGCAGCAGGCACCCGCGGTGGAGCTCTCAAACGTCGGTCTCCAGCAACTCCTTGATGTTAGGCCGCAGTGAGGACGGAGATACAACACGGAAAAAAATCGCATCTCCGTCGAGGTAAGAGATTAGAAAAAGTTTCCCCAACCCCCAATATAAAAAAGCTAAAGAATACTAAAAACATACATTTAACACATACTATTTAAACACAAAGAAGGAAAGGACAGACAGACTGTTGGCGAGGCAGCCATTGCTGGCGCCACCGGGTCTTTGGGAAAGTCTGAGAACACAGTACAATATTTGAAAAACATTTGGACAGATAACACGGCTTGTTTTGCAGTAGCACTGCATTTCTTAATCGTGAACCTCGAAAGAGTAGCTGTAAACTTTGTATAATGCTCTCTGGTTACACAATAAACATCCATAAGGGAGGTGGAAGATCGAGTGTTGGACTTGACCCATTAATTACCAGAATTAAGCAGGTGGTCAGTTCATTACACACTCAGTTTCCAGCATGTTTCACTTGACTTTGCTTAAATTATGTTTTTATTTATTTTAAACAAATTATTGTTGTTGACGGTGTTTCACAAACCACAAGGTTCACATTAGCACATAGTTCCTCCCACACTGTTGAGTGCATTGGGCAGCAAGCTTTCGCCATTCTGTTCGGTTATGTGCGACGTCTTCCACCCTCGATAGACTTGCGTCCCCAGCTTCCAAATCCTTCTGGAATGGTCGCCTCCATGTGAGTTTTGGTCGGCCTCTTTTCCTTCTTCCGTCAGGTTGCCATGTCATTGCTATCTTAGGTGCACGTTCTGGTGACATTCTGAGTACATGTCCTGCAAATTTCATCCTGCGTACCTCTATGTCCTAGCTGAGAGGCTTTGTTGCAGTTTCACGGTAGATCTCCTCGTTTGTGATGTGGTCTCTGTAGCTAGTCTTCAGGATCTTCCTCAAGCAGCGTTGTTGGAATGCATCCAATTTCTTTTTCATCTTCACATTCATTTTCCATGTCTCACTGGCATAGAGGGCTGCAGGGAGGACTACGGACTGGAAGAGCTTGACTTTTAGCATCTTGGATATCCCGCCACTAGACCATATTGGCTGCATTTGTCTGAAGACTGATGCAGCTTTACCAATTCGGGAGTTGATGTCGACCTCTACATCTCCATCTGCTGTGAACATGCTGCCAAGCTGGATAAATCTTGTGGCATTTTCCACAGGTTCCCCACTGTTCTTTATCAGTTTGGGGCAGTGACAGCTACACATATGGCTGTGGAAATTATAGTAAAAAATTATGTTCTGCAGGGGTTATCATAATGCATAGGAGATCAGGTAGTCACCTTATGTGGGAGACTTTCCCCTTCCACATCTCGGTGTCAGAGTATTTATCAGAGTTCAGGAACTGTCATATCATCATTTGCACTCAGAAATATTTGGGCAGTTTGCCCCTAAAAAAGCCAATAAAATGCCACTTACATTTAAAACCCCCTGAACTTTACCTAAAATGGTTATTGGAAATAGAGGATGCCTTATCAGAAGTGGTGTTAAATGCAACTTGCTCACCGTATTAAAAGAGTTAGTACTTATTTGCCCAGAACAACTGGGTATCAGAGAACTGTGATCAATAGGCTGTTCCCAGGGATGCAAACAGAGATAAATGTCAAGTGCTGCCTGTCGGTCGTCAACTCAGTGGAAAGCATCCTTTGGTCCGCCTGAAACCAAGCAGTCTTCCAACGTGAGGAAGTGTCCATAAGCAAATGATGCTGAATGGCAGATTTCCAAGATGTACATGCTGAGGGATGCACGGAAGCATGGTGCAACCATGACAAGAGCTCTCTCTAGGATCACATGGGCATTAGACACTGAGTGGCCAGGCCCTGTATAACAGCCTTTCCAACACTTCACAGGTGCTCTGCTCAAGGAGGAAACGTGCTTTGATGTATTGTAAAAGAAGAATGTACTGAACCGATGGTGCAATGAATGTCAAGAAAGATGGTTGTATTTACTGTGTCTATTATGAATGAAGCATATTTCTGAAAGAAAAAAAAAAGAAAAGTATTAAAGGACACCAAAATGGAGCTAAAGAAAGGACTCCGAGCAGGTAGTTCTAGTGCAGATGAATACTTGATATGTAAAGGACCATTGATCTTTCTGTGATTACATAGCATTGAGGGTTTTAATGACTTTCTGAATGAAAGCCAAAGGCAGCTCTCCATAACCGATGGGATCATTTGTCTTCCCAATCATTTGTCACATTGCTACTTGCATTCCACCTACTTCCTGTTACTAGAAAGCACCTGCGCCTTGGAGTGCAGGAGGTAAAGGGAAGTATTAAATCATGAGGGGAATAGATAGGGTATTTTATCAAGAGTAGAGGAATCAAGACCCAGAAGGCATAGGTTTAAGGTGAGAGGGGAAAGAGTTAGTAGGAATCTGAGAGGAACATTTTCACTCAGATGGTAAAGGGTATATGGAACAAGCTACCAATGAGGATGTTGAAGCAGGTATTATAACAGCATTTGAAAGACACTTAAACAGGTGCATGGATAGGAAAGGTTTAGAGTGATATGAGCCAATCAGGAGCAAATGGGACTAATGTAGATGAGGCAATTTGGTCGACATAGGCATATTGGGCCAAAGGGCCTATTTCCATGCTGTATGACTCTATGACTTTACAATACATTGTGGGTAGAATTGGAAAGGAACTACTTTACTGTTAACCAGCATTATTTTAGATTTTGACATTTAGTTACTGCTGAAAAGATTGACTACTCTGGCACAGTGCCGCAGCTGCTATCATGCCTGTTCAGCTGGGAGATACCACATGCATAACAGTGTCAGGGCCTCCCTCCACACTGGTGCTCATTTCAAGATCACCAGCTCACTGTTCAGGGGAAGCCTGGGTATGGATGTTCTGGTAGGGTTCACACCAGACCTCCCAGTCCCAAAGACACATCACTTATTTATTTTTCATAAAGTGATATTGTATACATTTTAAGATTCAATTTCCTTGACGCAATAAGCTCAGTGTTTATTTAGAACCCAGAGTTAGCAGCATTGTCATGTGAGCTGCAGAAAACTGATCTCTCTTCTCAGGTTTTTAATTCAATGGCTGCTCTTTCAGTCAGGGTCACATTTTGTTCAGTCCTTTATACATAATGCATGCACCCACCTTACGTGAGAAACCCCATTTGATGATAAGTGTTGGTGACATTTAAAATCTTATTCGAATTTCTCTTTTTATCACATGGCATAAATGTTCCCAATGATTTGTGTCCAGTAGAAATGGTGTTTGAGACTCGATCAAGCTAATTATCAATAATTAGTTGTGCTCAACACTACAGCATATAAACATCACCTTAACAGTTGACAGCTGTTTTGGCTGGAGACCGACACCAGCCCCCTTGCAAGTGGGATCCTCAGCAAAATGTCAAAGTAGTGCACACTTACATCATCTAGGCCTGGTTACTGTTTCAATCCACAATTGCCCAGTGAAACCGTAGCCTGCACAGTGTGTAAGAGAATTTGAAGCTCCCATAAAAGGGATACTCAGCTGTTCACTGAATCAGAGATCCAGTCTGCTCTTTGGGTTTTAAGGAGGTTTCCAGCTCACAGTTGACTTTCTGTTGCAGGTTAAGCGTCCTTTGCGTTGTAGAGCCTACTTATTGTTCTTTCATCTGGAAGCAGGAATAGTTCGAGGGGTAGCAGCAGCCAACTATATCTAGTGAAAGATAGACGCAAAGTGTGGGAGTTACGCAGTGGGTCAGGCGGTAGCTATGGAGAAAAAGGATGGGTGGCTGGGTGACAGTTCAGGTCGGGACCCTTCTGCACTCGAAACGTCACCCATCCCTTTTTTCCAGAGATGCTGCCTGACCCATTGAGTTACTCCAGCATTTTGTGTCTATCTTTGATATAAACCAGCAACTGAAATTCTTTGTTTCTATATCGAGTGAGAGGCTGTAGGGTAAGCAGAGGGTGATCAAAGGAGGGCAAACCCAGCACTCTGGGTGTACAGGTCAAGGGACAGCTCGGGTGGAAAGGGCACTGAAAGAGGAGGATACCTTTCCTCAGTCTGGACATTGTCTGCTACCTATTGAAATAGAAGGCGGTACCTAGAATCTTGAACCATGAACCTCAATTCTTTTGTCATTGGAACTTTTAAGGATGTCACATGCAATAGCTACTCCATATCACAGTCTGCTAGCTACTTCTATTTGTCTGGCCTGATTTGTAGGTTATCTTGCCTTTTGAAAAGAGAAGACTTGGTATGCTTCCAGTTTGGGTGGTGGCTCTAGTCCGGTGTTGAAGACGGCAGGACTTGCTCTACTGCATGCGTGCCCTATAGCAACATGCACAGACAGGAGTATATGCATTACTGTGCTTAAGACATTTTCTTTCCTGACCACATGCCATTGCAGAGAATGGAGCTTGTGGACAGCATGTTTTTCCACAAGTTGGGGAGGACTTGATTGAGGGCTGAAGTGAATGGTTGAGGTGGTTAGGGAGAAGATGTGAGGTGGGACAAATGTGGGAATGCCTGGGGAGATGAATGTGGTGGAGGATAAATGAATAATCGGGGAAGATAATTACTGAGGAGATTTTGAATGGTGAGATGTTTGGTAAGGAGAAATCTGAAAGGATGTAAAGGTTAAAACATCCTATATCAAGGAAGATTGATGCTACTTGCCCAGTAGTAGAACAAGTGGGACCAGGTCCTTTCGTATTGGAACAAGGCCCAAGTTCAGAAGCCTTCGTGGGCAAAGAAGAGGTGGGTGCAAGCATCGTCACCCTTGGGTTAGACCCTGGTTCGTTTCACGGTACATGTCAAGGGGCTCTGTGCATAAATGGTTTTATTTGTGTGGAGGATCTGGATCAAATATCGGAAAATGTGTAAAGCATTGAAGAAGTACTGAGTTAAGCATCGCGATCGGTCAAGTCAAGTCACATTTATTTATATAGCACATTTAAAAAACAACTCTCGTTGGCCAAAGTGCTTTACATTTGTTATAAGAATAGCACAAACAAAACAAACTACATACATATATACATGTAGCCCTCACTCAGAGGACGTCAGGGAAGGCTTGGGAGTATAGATAAGTTTTTAGTCTTGTTTAGTCGGTGTTTAGGTTAAATGCATTTGCGTACAGCATATAAATATTGTACTGAGAAATTTGCAAAGATGTTTGGGATTTTGCAACAGTGGCTGGCTTTCCTCGAAGGGAGAGCCTCGATGACTTATCGCAGGCTGCTAGCAACGCTTTGAATTTTAATGTCAGCAATTGTAAGGTCACTCTTCCCGTGGCCATATGGTAGTTTTGGATTACTCCCATGTCTCAAGGATCTGCTGGCTAGAAGGTTAATTAGCTAGTATCAATTACCCCGCGTGTAGATGGATGAAAGGGAATCAGGTGGAAATGATGGGCATGTGAGAGGGATGAAGAAGGAAATGGGTAGTAGATTAGGAGAGTTAGCATAAGCCGAGTACTTTCCTAAGTGCAGCGGTAGAGTTGCTGCCTGACAACGCTTGCAGCACCAGAGACCCGGGTTCGATCCCGACTACGGGTGCTGTCTGTACAGAGTTTGTCCATTCTCCCCGTGACCGCATGGGTTTCCTCCGAGATCTCCGGTTTCCTCCCACACTCCAAAGACGTAGGTTAATTGGCTTGGTATGAATGTAAAAATGGTTCCTAGAGTATGCAGGATAATGTTAATGTGCGGGGGTCGCTGGTTGGTGTGGATTCGATGGGCCGAGGGGGCATGTTTCCACGCTGTATCTCTAAATTGAATTAAACTAAAAAGTCGCAAGAAAATATGATAAATATGAGAATTTGTGGAGTATCAGAAACCTATCCATAAATGGTCATTATTGTGTTTTCCTCCAGTAAACATCCATTTTCAATCACGGAAACAGTGCAAACACGAATTTCTAGGTCAGCCATTCATATTTTCCCTGTGCTTGCAGGTTTAATTTTATTCAGATTTTCTTAGTTGTCATAGAACATAGAACAGTACAGCACAAGACCAGGACCTTCGGCCCACAATGTCTGTGCTGAACATGATGTCAAGACCATCACTTATCTATATGCACATAACCCACATCTCTCGATTTCTTGCATATCCACAGGGCCGGATTTACGAATAAGCATCACAAGCTTAAGCTTAGGGACTCGAGATCTAGCGGGGCCTCGGCAGGGCCGGAGTTACCTATAGGCTTCATAGGCTGAAGCCTAGGGCCTCAAAATCTAGGGGGCCTCCGGCCAAGGTGTTTTTTTCCCAGAGTTAAAAAAAACAACAGAGAAAAAAGAAATTGGAGCCCTATCAGCGTTTCCACTTTGATGGAAATTACCCGAAATTCTGGTTCCGGCCCGCTGGAAGTTTTGGGGAAAAAAATTGCGACCATCGCAGTTGGGGGAAGCCGGTGACGCAGTAGCGACGCAAAATGACGCTGTCTCTCCGCGCGTGCGCAGTGGGCCCGGGCGGGTTCAGATCTCCATTTGCACTCCACTCAATCACCTCGATGCCTCATGTCTACCAAAGATCCTAGGTGTCTACTCCAGGTAAGTAGTGGAATATTGTGTTGCGGGAGTGCCCGTTTCTCCGGGCCGGGGGGGGGGGGGGAGGGTTACTGTGTCTGCGGCGCGGAGTCGGAGCCTCACTGCATGGGAGGGAGGGAGAGAGAGGGGGGGATGTGAGAGGGGGAAAGGGGGTGTTGAGAGAGAGAGGGAGGGGAGGGGATGAGAGAGAGAGTGAGGGGGAGGGGGAGGGGGTAGGAGGAGGGGGAGAGGGAAAGGGGATTATCTTTAGTGAGATTGCAAAATTAAGGTAAGTTTTAGAGCAATTATATTTTCTCCTCCATATGAATAATATCAAACAATTGGAACTGCTTTCTTTTCCTTGATAACAATACTGAAAAATATGTATTCCATAGTTTACGATTTTCATTTTGCATTATATTTTAATAATGCAAACGGTAACAGGCAATCAAATCAACATACAAAACATTTTCTAAAAAAAGGTTTTATTTACTGCAAAAACACAGTATTTTATTTGCAGTGTTTGCATGCTCCTTCATTACATTTTACATAACATTTTACATTACAACTTGATTATTAAAACAAGGACAGCTTCAATTCTTGATTTAAAACAATCGTTACAACAATCAACCCAATCATCCCATTTCAACCACTCATTACTCTTGACTCAACCAAAATTATTTCTGAAATATTGGTCATAAATTTGGTGCAAAAATGCTCCAAAGTAAGGCTCAGAATGCACCAGAGAGCATCCAAAACCCCAGAGCTTCCAGGGCCCTCTTAACTCTGGCCGCAAGGATCTTTGAGCTTCATGTTTGTGATATGCGCTGCGTGCACTTATTTCACATACATTTTTTGTAATCCTGCCATGCCACCCCTCTTTTTGAAAAGCTTCGTACGGGCCAGGTGTATAATATTTTTGACACTGTCATAGGCCTTTCTTACATATGTTGTCACAACGCAATGTAGTCTCTAAACAACACTTCAGTAATTTTCCTTGCCCACCATTTCCGAATAATAGTGTTTTAAGCCGATAACTCGGCACTAGCACTGGCAATAAAATAAAAATGCAGCTTTCCAGGTCTTATCTCATTGGCCACGCTCGGCTACACATTCAATCTGTGTCAATCTGGTGGACTCTTCCATCTTCCTCTCGTCGTGGGGGTGGGGGATTGGGAGGGGCCTCACAAGTGGAATAGCCTAGGGCCTCTCTTCATCTAAATCCAGCCCTGCATATCCATATGCCTATCCAGAAGTCTTTTAAATGTCACTAACATATCTGCTTCAACCACCACCCCTGGCAGCGTGTTCCAGGCACTCACCACCCTCTGTGTGAAAAACCTGCCCTCCACATCTTCTTTAAACTTTGCCCCTCTCACCTTGCCTTGCTATGCCTTCAAACATTTCATTTTTTCATCTTGGGAAAAAGATTCTGACTTACTACCCTATCTATGCCTCTAATGATTTTATATACTTCTGTCAGGTCTCCCCGCAACCTTCGGCGTTCCAGAGAAAACAATCCAAGTCCTTCCAGCCTCCATCTGTAGCCAATGCCACCTAATCCACGCATCATTCTGGTAAACATCCTCTGTACCTTTTTCAAAGCCTACATAACCTTCCAGAAATGGGGCGACCAGAACTGCACACATGACTCTAAATGCAGCCTAACCAAAGTCCTATAAAGATGCATCAGGACTTCCTGACCGTTGTACTCAATGCCCTTACCCATGAAGGCAAGCATACCATATGTCTTCTTTACCAATACATTTACTTCTGTTGTGGACGTGGATCCTCTGCAATAGTTTCCCTACCACTGATGTGAGGCTCACCAGCCTATAATTCCCTGGAATCTCTCTACTTCCCTTCTTAAATAAAGAAACAACATTAGCTACTCTCCAGTCCTCCGGGACCTCACCTGTAGCTAGAGAAGATGCAAAGATCTTTAGTCAAGTCTCCTGCAATTACCTCCCTTGCCTCTCTCAATAACCTGGGATAAATCCCATCAAACACAAGGGATTTATCCACTTTATTGCTCTTCAAGAGGCCCAACACTTCCTTCTTAATCTCAAACTGCCCTTGCTTATTAGTATTCTCCACACTGAACTCACTGTCTTCCAAGGCCTTCTCCTTAGTGAAAACAGATGCAAAGTACTCGTTAGTACCTCACCTAGATCCCCAGACTCCAAGCACAAATTCCTTCCTTTATCCATAAGCAGTCCCTGGTTATCCCTTTGTTTTTAATAGAGATATAAAAAGCTTTGGGATTTTCCTTAATATGACTCGCCAAAGGCATTTTGTGGCACCTTTTGGGCCTTCTAATTGCCCACTTGAGTTCTTTCCTCCTTTCTTTACATTCCTCAAAGGACCTGTCTGATTTAAATCTCTTAAACCTTGCTCTTCCTTTTTTTTAAACTAAATTTATGAATTTATGATCTCTTTGGTCATCCAAGGTTCCCTTACTTTGCCATCATTAACCCTTCTGCCGACATGCCGGTTCTGAAACTGGCCTTTAAACAACTCCCACATGTCAGATGTGGACTTGCCCTATAATAATTTCTCCCAATGTACTCTCCCATGCTCCTGCTTAATTAGTAATGTGGTTTGCTTTATTTCAATTTTGCACCTTCCTGCAAAGTCCAGCCTTCTCCCTATTTAAAACAATCTTAAAACTTATAGAGTTGTAATCACTATGTCCAAAATGCTCTTCCACTGGAACACCAGTCATCTGGCCAGGTTCATTTCTCAATACAAGGTCCAGTATGTTCCCTTCTCGGGTTAGACTATTCACATACTGTTTCAAGAAACCCTCCTGGATACATCTCCCAAAGTTTGCCCCATCTAAACCTTTGGCACTGACCTAATCCCAGTCAATATGGCTCTCAACACCAGCAAAACCAAGGAACTGATTGTGGACTTTGGAAGGGGTAGGATGGGGACCCACCATCCCGTTTATATCAACGGGTCGATGGTGGAAAGGGTCAAGAGCTTCAAATTCCTTGGCGTGCATATTTCCGAAGATCTCACCTGGTCCCAGACCACTGATGCAATTATAAAGTAAGCACATCAGCGCCTCTACTTCCTGAGAAGATTACGGAGAGTCGGTATGTCGAGGAGGACTCTTTCGAACTTCTACAGGTGCACAGTAGAGAGCATGCTGCCCGGTTGCATCGTGGCTTGGTTCGGCCACTTGTGCACCCAGGAGCGGAAAAGACTGCAAAAAATTGTAAACACTGCCCAGTCCTTCATCGGCTCTGACCTCCCTACCATCGAGGGGATCTACCACAGTCGCTGCCTCAAAAGGGCTGGCATCATCATCAAGGACCCATAACATCCTGGCCACACACTCATCTCTCTGCTGCCTTCAGGTAGAAAGTACAGGAGCCTGAAATCTGCAACAACCAGGTTCAGGAATAGCTCTTCCCCACAGCCATCAGACTATTAAAATCAACGTAAACAAAATCTGAACTTTAATTAGCCTACTGCACTTTATCTGATTATTTATGTGTGTATATATATATTCAATGGTATATGGACACACTGATCTGTTCTGTATTATTTATGCCTGCAATATTCTGTTGTGCTGAAGCAAAGCAAGAATTTCCTTGTCCTATCTGGGACACATGACAATAAACTCACTTGAATATCTTGAATCTTGAATCTTGAATGTTAAAATCATCCACTAAGACAGCCCTGTGCTTTTGGCATCAATAAATGAAAGATGCCAAAGCACAGGGCTGTCTTAGTGGATGATTTCAAAATATTGTCTACATCTCTGTTCCTCTACCTCCCTCTTGATATAGGGAGGCCTTGAGTAAAATCCCATTAGAGTGCTGGCACCTTTCTTATATTTAAGCTCGACCCATATTGTCTCACCAGATGAGCCCTCCAGTATGTCCTCTCTGATTGCCATCATGAAAATTTCCCTGATCAGTGGCGCAACTCTTCCACCTCTTTTTCCTTACTTCTGATCACATCTGAAACATCGAGACCCTCGAAAATGGAGCTGCTGGTCATATCCCTCCCGCACCGAAGTTTCCACAATGGCCACAACATCATAGTCGCAAGTATCAATCCAGCCTCTAAGCTCATCTGCTTTCTTCACAATACTCCTTGCAGTGAAATAAACACACTTCAGCCCATTAGCGTCAGCATATTCCTTCACCTCTCCCCGCCTGTCCTTCCTTACAGGCTTGCTCTTCCTGAGACTTACTGGTTCTAAACTCTATCTTCCCATCGCTCCTTCCAATTTCTGACCTACTAGCTCAATATGCTTTACAGTTAATTAACGAATTATTATTGAAATATATTGCTTCCTGTCAGAGTCTACAATCTAGGTTTTGTCTCACCACAATGGTTGAAACATTTTACTAGATGTATTTTCTCTCCCACTTCAGCAAAATGCCCATGAGTGCTAGTGACAGACACAAGAAACTGGAAGGACTTTATAATCCTGGGTTGGAAAATTGGGAAAAGCAGCTCTTGTAAAACTGCTGCTGTGGGTCTCCAATGCTAATCTCCACATTTTCATTGCTCAAACTTCCCTGGAGACTGGGGAAGACATAAAAGTATTGAACTATCATATTACTCCGGTACTGGACGATAACCACCTTCCTCTCAACAGATAGAGTAGCTTGTAAAAAACTTGCCTTTGTGGATGCACATGAGTAAACCAAAGTGTGTAAAAGAAACTTAAGGAGCAAACCTATCAGGGGAAAGGCCACTTTTTCTGAGAGTAATAGGTCCAATGTGGAAATCATTATCACTTGAAACTAACAAATTAGTTTTAAATGTGAATACTAATAAATCATCAGTTTGATAAATTATGTGCTGTGCTTGGTAATCTGTCAGAATTGTTTCCTTGTGCAATAAAAATGTATTCAATGTTAGTGACACTGAATGATGATGAGGAGAGAGAGAGAGAGAGAGACAGTGTGATTGATTCTAACAGCTGGCTACAGGGTGCTATGAATCTTGTTTACTAGAACAGCTTGTAGTAAATTCTTCTACATAAAGAGACAAATACACTTAAGCAACCGGCTATACATAGAGCTACAGGCAGTTATGACAGGGATTTAATCTCCTTTTTTAGACTTTGAAGGACATTTTATATGTTGCTTGGTAGTCAAGTATCTATTCATTGTAACATATGAGACGGCACTTTGTAATCTCTTTTCTGGACCAAGCATTGTGAATTCTCCAGGGACTTTGCAAATCACTGGGCACATTTGTGGCATTTGTGGGCATGGCGTCTGTTTGTGGCTTACAGACTACAAGCATTCTTTTACATTATCCCGAAGAATGTGTCCCGAACATTTTTCCTTCTTCGAATCACAAAAAAATGGAAGTCTAACAAAAATTATGGTTTTCTGTTCTCCAACACTTTTTCTTGTCAAAAGAAAGAAAAGGCTCATGTGAAATCTTCTAACCTTTTTTTTTCTCTGCTGGGTAAAGGTTAAGGTGCAGATTTCACACCTGCCACTGATCATGGGTTGTAGTTATTCGGAGGGAGGCACTCCAATCCTCAGCTGGCTCTGCAATATTTTCTTACATCTCAATTATAAAGATAGATGCACAGTTTCCCTGAGGAATAGAGACATTGTGTTTTAAATGTTTTCCCAGAAAACATCATTCGCCTTGATAGACTTCAGAACTGCACTCGGCTTTAATATCTTGAAGAAAAAGTGGACTCAGACACCTGCTTATCATCCCTGTTTTCCTGAGAAGAACTGTGAAATGGAGAATAAAAAAGAGACAGAATCTCCTTTAGACCAGAGAAGTATTAAATCTTGATTATATTAGAAGAGGATCCTTTCTAAACTGGAGATAAATCTTTTAGTGCACCACAGTGCATAGAATCGTCATCTGTTATTTATTGGCCTTTTTCTTTCAAATTCCAAAGCAACACTTCCATGAAATATCAAATTACAAGCTTTCCAGAAGTGTTTCTCTGTTTAAAGTTAATGGCTGAGTGAAATTTCATTGATGGAAAAATTTCATAGAGGTTAAAAGCAAATCAGTAAGTTATCGTGGAAAAATAAAAAGTAGTTTGTTTGTTCAGATGATAACATAATATGAGAGAATTTACAATAAACAGCAATTGAATTGTGGGTGATAAAGGTTTATAGAGCCATACAATATGGAAACAGGTCCTTTGGCCCAACTGGTTCATGCTGACCAAGGTGCCCATATGTTCATGCCTGTATAATTGCCATAAGGATTTGCAAGTTCCGTTGCTGTAGGTGAGGCAATGTGCTGTCCTCTGTGAAGAGGGAAAGTAACTGTGAATCACCTTCATCGATCCGACTGAAAAACTATCACCACAGAGTTGGAATTGAAACCTTGCAGAACTGTAAATTCAATTTGAAATCAGAAAGCAAATAAAGGGAGAAAAATAAAGACAGATAATTTTAAAGTTAGTTTTAAGTGCTGGAGGGATTGCTTTTCAGAACCGTTGTCTTATAATACAATTACAGGTACTCAGACTGAAATAAACAGTGCTAACTTTGTGCGGTGAACTGGAGACAAGAGTACTGGAAGTTCTCAACTTTCAATATGTTGGAGCAGGAAGTTTGGAAGTAAGATGATATTTACATACATCTTATATTGCAACTGCTAAATCTTTGTATTAATATGCACTTCTTTGCTTCCTTCATTTCTTCTGTTTATTATATCTTAAATAATAGTGTCATCGGTCTCAGCATGATATTCGCAGAACATTTTACCAGACAAAGTAGTTGGGGCAGGTACAATTACAACATTTAAAAGACACTTGGACAGGTGCATGGATAGGTCTAGAGGAATATGCAGCCACATGGGATTAGATTAAAGGGGGCATCTTGTCATTTTTGTCTGTAATTGACATTATCTGTAATTTTTCTTTTTCTATGTATATATTTTTACCTTTCTTATATATTTAAAATTGCTCTTGTGAATCGCACCGTGGGATTGACTTTTAAATTTCGTTGTACCATAGTGCAATGACAATAAAGAGATTACTTACTTACTTACTTACTTATCATGGGCCAGGTAGCCCAAAGGGCCAGTTTCTGTGCTTGCACAACTCTATATATATATATATATATATATATATACATATATATATCTCTATCTTTCAGCATAAAAAAATATAATGTAGCAGCAAATCATTCCATGCACCTTCTTCCCCACATCACCTTAATGGAGGGCAAACATAAAAAGCTCCTGATCATTGATCCAATGACCAATGTAGAGCTGCAATTGTGAACATGGTGGATAGAGACAGATCTGAGTTTAACATTGTCGGGTCATTTAAAGAAATAGGTTGTAAGGTTTCATGTCCAGACACCTACCTGCATGACAATTGGGTGCAAAGGGGAAGTACCCCATGGGGCAGCCTTTGTATCTGAAACTGTGTTGATATTCAATCACCGCCATCATGGGAAAAGAGAAATCACAAAGCAGTGACTGCATCTCAGGTTTTCTATGGAAAAGTTTAGCACTTGGGTTGTTTAAGTGAATCCTGTGATTTTTTTAGCACGAGGTGCCCCAAATATTATTCTGGGCATTTGTGTTCCAAAGTCAAAAACAGTGCTGAGGGATCTTTACCATGAAATTGTTGAGATGATTTCTCAATCTAGTGCTTTTAGTTATTGAGCCATACTTGAAGGGAACCTAATCCAGTAAATTACAGGCATTAACTTTAATGGACAGACAAACACACGGCTGCACACCCAGGTTTTCCCAAGAGGAGTTCCTTGTGAGTGTTGCTCTCTGCTGCAAGCACCACCAGACCACAACATTCCCATTACATTGTTGGATGTAAATGTTGATCCTAAATGCATCACAATGCTCTGTGAAAGGCATTATTATGACAAAGATTAAACAAACCTTATCCTTCTTTTTTAAACTACTAACTTTTCTTATATTTTTATTGCATTATTTTCATGTTATCCTTAAAGAATCGACTTCTCTGTCCAGAAGTGTAGATGTTTATTCAGCATTCTGTATAACGTTATAATGAATAATGATAGATCACACCCCTCTTTGCCCAGACTAAATTGGATCAATTGTTCATTGTTTTTGTACTACTTCAATAGGTCTTGTGGAAAACAATACTGCATGCCATATGCCATGACACATTATACTTTGGAGTCATTATCTGTCTTGTTTTTCGGTTCATTATTCTTTGAAGTATCAATGTTTAATATGCCTACTGGAGGCATCTGCACTTTGTCCATTGTGGCCACCTGGATCTCCTGGTTGCCAACCATTTTAATTCCCCTTCCCATTCCTACACCAGCTGGTCTGTCTTCTGCCTCTTCCACTGCCAGGGTGAGGTCAAATGCAAATGAGAGGAACAACACCTCATATTCTGCCTTGGTAATCTGCAAATCATCAGCATGAGCCTTGAATTCTCCAATTTCAGGTATCCCGCATCTCCTCGGTCCCTTTCTCCCTTCTCCTATCTATCCTGGACCCCCCTCACACCCCTTTCTTCCCACAACTCCCCCAGTCAGCTATCAATCTGGCTCTATCCTCCCCCCCTCCCCCACCTATTGCATCTTCTCATCACACGTACACTCCTTCCACTGGATGCCCTTTCCTCCCCATCTACTGATGTTCCTATCTGTCTCTTCATGTACTTTGGACAAGAAGCTGAAATTTCCAGCCTTTTAATGAGTTTCCCTTAGTTCATAAATAATTTGATCTGCGAGGAAAATGGCCTCCAACATTGTTCAGTCACTAACCCCACTGCACTGTGTGGCTACATCTCCTAGAATAATTTCTTGGTTTAGAGACAACAGAGGAAACAAAAATACAACGGAACATAAAGCCTATATTTCTGGAAAACATTTTTTTCCCTCACATTGACCTCTCAATAGGATGACTTCGTCCTATCTTTATCAGTTATCACCATGGCAACCTTGGCCTTACCCCATCAGAGAAATTCTATTGTCCTATCCATGCCACCCCTGCGCTCTCTGTAAATTAAAACTAACTTTTGTTTCTCTCTTGTTTAAGAAGGAACTGCAGATGCTGGAAATTCGAAGGTAGACAAAAGTGCTGGAGAAACTCAGCGGGTGCGGCAGCATCTATGGAGCGAAGGAAATAGGCAACGTTTCGGTCCGAAACCCTTCTTCAGACTCTAGGTTCTGAAGAAGAGTTTCGGCCCGAAACGTTGCCTATTTCCTTCACTCCATAGATGCTACCGCACCCGCTGAGTTTCTCCAGCACTTTTGTCTACCTTTGTTTCTCTCTTTCCCAGTTCTGACAATTTTTGTTTGACTTGAAACATTATTTTTTTTCCTTTCTTCCCACAATAGCTGTCTGACTTCCAGGATAGTTTCCTCCCACTTTCTGCATTTATTACTATTAGATCCCTTTACTTGTTCAATTTATGTTGTAGTTAGAGAGAACATAGAATGCAGTTCAATTGTATCAGTCAAATATCAGCATGTCTGTTTTCTCTGTGAATTCAGTTCCTCCCTCCAATGCCCAAGGTCATGCATTGCCTTTGCATGTACCTCCTCACACAGACAAATGCTGAACAAATGTCCTCTGAAAGTCACGGTCAAATATTCTGCTTTCAAATGCATGGTAACATCCAAAAACAAGTTAACTCAGTCTGTCATGGGTGCCAGCTTCCCCACTACCGAAAACACCTAATAAGTTGCTGCATCAAGGAGGTGGCATTCTATTGTTGAGGATTCTCATCATCCAGGCCATGCCCTCTTAAACATAGAAACATAGAAAATAGGTGCAGGAGTAGGCCATTCGGCCCTTCGAGCCAGCATCGCCATGCAATATGATCATGGCTGATCATCCAAAATCAGTACCCTGTTCCTGCTTTTTCCCCATATCCCTTGATTTCGGTTAGCCCTAAGAGCTAAATCTAACTCTCTCTTGAAAACATCGAGTGAATTGGTCTCCACTGCCTTCTGTGACAGAAATACCACAGATTCACAACTCTCTGGGTGAAAAAGTTTTTCCTCCTCTCAGTCTTCAGTCTTGTTCCTGATTCATTGGGGAGAGGGGGTTCAGAAGCCTGAAGCTACCCATCATCAGGTTCAGAAATTGCCACTCTCCTACAATTATCAGGTTCTTGAACTAGGTAGACACAAAATGCTGCAGTAACAGCGGGACATGCAGCATCTCTGGAGAGAAGGAATTCCTTCTCTCCAGAGTTGCTGCCTGACCCGCTGAGTTACTCCAGTATTTTGTGTCTACCTTCGATTTAAACCAGCATCTGCAGTTCTTTCCTACACACAGAAGTAAGCAGCATGATTCTAATCCTTCCTCAGCAATGGAATATAACAGACCAACTCTCGAATTACCATGGGCTCGTTTTCTAATTGGACATTTATGCACTAATCCCTTGTTTTTGCATAGTCTTTTCCCAACACTCTCTTGCACTTCACGATTCTTGCGCACTTTCTTTACTTTTCTTACTTCTATCTTTCTCTTAAAGCTCAAAAAAATGAAGCGGTATAAAAAATGTATTAAGATATAAGTGTTGTGTATTATTGTAATTTACCGTACTTCTAATAAAAATAATTAAAAAAATAAATAAAAAAAAAAAAATATATATCAAGGCATGTTTAAAGCAAATTTTGATCCCTTGCTTAATAAATTAAATACACAAATTAAATTTTGGAAAACGCTCCCAATGTCTTTAATAGGCCGAATAATTGCAATAAAATCACATAGAATACAAAGAACACACTTGAACAAAGCTAAAGTATTAGGGGGCTTAGCACTCCCTAACTTCATGTATTACTATTGGTCAGTAAATATTAAAAATATAATTCAACTGATGGACAACTCTGCCCAGCAAGTGGACTGGATTGTAATGGAGAGAGAGGACTGCTCCTCTGGAAACATTGGAGCGATCCTTCTCTCACCAATGAAACTGAATAACATAAATTATAACAAAAACCCAATTATACATAGCACAATCAGAACTTGGAAACAAATAAAACAACATTTAAAATTAAGAAATTTATCGCTTTTATCTCCCATAATTAATAACCCTTCATTTAATCCCTCTATTACAGACAAATCTTTCATACAATGGGATAGACTAGCAATTAAAACGTTCGGGGACTTGTACGAAACTGGAAAATTACTATCATTCCAACAATTACAAATAAAATATAAACTCGGAAATAATCAATATTTTAAATATTTTCAAATATGTGACTATTTGAAAAAATATACAAAAGATCATCATAATACCTCAACAGATGTATTGGATGAAGCAATGCAGATAAAAGCTGAATCAGCAAACTTAATATCATATTTGTATAATATTATTTTAAATGTAGACATACCATTTACGGAGGGTATTAGAAGAGACTGGGAACAAGAATTAGCTATTAAAATCTCAAAGGAAAGGTGGAATGAACATTTATTAAACGTGCATAAATGTTCGATTAATGTAAGACACACTTTAATACAATTTAAAATTTTACATAGATTATATTATTCTAAAACTAAAATCAATAAAATCTTCCCAAATGTATCATCAATTTGTGATAAATGTCAATCTCAAGAAGCTACTATAGCGCACTCATTGTTTTCTGTACAAAAATTCAAAAATTTTGGATTGAAATTTTTGAAATCTTTACAAAATTATTTAAAATTAAACTGATACCCAAAGCAGAATGGATTATCTTCGGAACAACGGAAGATAGTCCAGAACTAAATGTGTTCCAAAATAAATTAGTAGACTATGGGTTAATAACTGGAAAAAAGTTAATCCTAAAACTCTGGAAAAACGCTTCAATACCAACTATAAACATGTGGATTTCAAATATGTTCGAAACATTACACCTAGAAGAGATAAGACTCCTCCTGGCAGGTAAACCAGATCACTTCCACCTGACGTGGTCTGCATTTATAGAATTATTACAAGTATAGGGTGCAAAAGTACTAAAAAAAAACAAACTGAGGTCAGGTAAGGGGGGATGAAAGCTGGAGAGTTGGTATGTCCCATTTGCGTGATGCTTACAAAAAAGTATTTGTTTTTCTCTCTTCCCTCTTTCTCTTTTTTCTTCTTTTTTAGGGTCCATTTCTTAACTCTTTCCTTTTGTTTTTAATTTCTTTCTTATAGGGTCTTTGTCTTTTTTTTTCTTTTTTTTTTTGGTCACGTTTTTTACTCCTTCACTTTTTTCCTTCACTTTCTTCTTTCTCTCAATCTTATCCTTTCCCTTTATTAGTGTAGAAAATAAACGGAGTACATTAATTGTAATAAGATAAATGTGATGAGTACTAGTGTAATTGGTTGTAATGTAATATACTTCTAATAAATAAAAAAATAAATAAAATTTAAAAAAATATAAAAAATAAAAAAAACTCTCGAATTACCATGGGCTCGTTTTCTAATTGGACATTTATGCACTAATCCCTTGATTTTGCATAGTCTTTCTTTCACTGCCGGAGAATTTATGTGTAATTAATGAATAATTTGTGTTTTTATGTATTACCTATGTGCCTGTGTTGCTGCAAAGGTTTAATTGTACCTGTAGCTCACTGCACTTGTGCAAATGGCAATGCACTCAATTTGCCTTGACCTAACCTGATGAAGTTAGAACAGATTTCCTTACAATATTCAATGAAAAAAGATATAGAGGATAAACCTAATAGTGATGAAAAGTTTTCACAATTAGCTGCAGTGTTAGGTTTTAAGTAACTCTGATATAAATTTTGCACAGTTAGAAACATAGAAACATAGAAAATAGGTGCAGGAGTAGGCCATTCGGCCCTTCGAGCCTGCACCGCCATTCAATGTGATCATGGCTGATCACCCAACTCAGTATCCTGTACCTGCTTCCTCTCCATACCCCCTGATTCCTTTAGCCACAAGGGCCACATCTAACTCCCTCTTAAATATAGCCAATGAACTGGCCTCAACTACATTCTGTGGCAGAGAATTCCAGAGATTCACCACAGTTGAAACAAATTGTGCAATATAAATTGAAAATATCCAATTTTTCATCATACGTATCTCAGTCTATTGATCTTGGGCTTGACGTTCACTGTTATCAGTTTCTTAAATCCCAGCGCATTAATAGAAAACGCATCTATGATTTTTTTCAGATATGATTTTTTTCAGTGGAAGAGGTCACCACTCGTGTTCAGTTTATCAATTTTGATCTGCTCTGATATGGGTTTGTGGAAGGGGTTGATTGGAAATGTCTGAAATCAATCAGAAAATGCTCTGTTGAAAATTGCAATTGGAAATCATGTCTTGTACAATTAGATTTTAGTGCATCTAAATGTGAATCTATTTTTCTTGGTGGTAAAAAGTTGATTAATAATTCTTTTTGTTTGTTTCAGACACTTCAAAGTGCCAATCTTTGCCCCTTTCCACAGAGCGTGGATGGGGAGATTTTAAATAGTGTTTTGCCTTCTCTCAGTACCCTTTAAATAATTGTTGTAACTCCTACTTTAAAAGGAACTTCATTTCATAAACTCAATTTATGTAACGTCTCCAACCAAAGGATAAATGCATGAACTCACAAACTTTTATAGACCTATTTTTTCAGAAAACTATCTTGCTCATTCATTTTGTTGTATACCGACACTAAGCAGACATCTACATTGGATGTGAGGATTTGGTTTAAAAGGGTAATTTGCCCAGTGTGGATCAAGATTTGCAAGTTTCTGTACAAATGTATTCTTTATACAATCACTGCTTTGTAGCACTGATTCCTTGATTGCAAATAAATTTACAGGAATTCCAAGTTTTAGTTGTTTATCTTCGCTACATATTTTCTAACATAATATATATCAAGTGTTGCCATTTTTGGTTAGTGGATAATCTTGCTAGGATATATCACAAATATTAATCCTTTATGTTCCTTTACAGTTTACTTTAAAGATATAGTATGGCAACAGGCCTTTCGGGTCCAACGTAACCAGTGATCACCCTGTACACTCACACTATCCTACACACGAGGGACAATTTACAATTTACAGAATCCAAATAACCTACAAACATGTACTCTTTGGGGTGTGCAAGGAAACCAGAGAGAACCCACGCGGTCACAGGGAAATTGTACAAACTACTTACAGACAGCACCCATAGTCAGGATCGAACCTGGGTCTCCGGCACTGTCAGGCAGCAACTCTACCGCTGCGCCACTGTGCTGCCCAGTTTCTTTGATAAGAATCCCACCAGAATTATTTTTTTGGTGCAAGCATTTGGGCAGTCTCGATATCAGAAGCAGTGAAATCCTTCCTCTACTTTCGATGGGGAGTGATAGTAGTGCAGAGTGAAATGGGTTCTGTTGCTCAGCTTTGTACTGAGTTAACCATGTTGGCAGTGTGGACACTGCTGTGGTAAAAGTTGAAAATGTAAAAGTTTCAAACTATTCAAAACTGGGCAATTAAGCTGGTGTGACCCATTATTAGCAACAGTATTATGTCCTGCCACAATATGTGAATTCTTGGCCTAAGATTTCCCTCAGTCTACACTTATCATCATATTATAAACATAGAAACATAGAAAATAGGTGCAGGAGTAGGCCATTCGGCCCTTTGAGCCTGCACCGCCATTCAATATGATCATGGCTGATCATCCAACTCAGTATCCTGTACCTGCCTTCTCTCCATACCCCCTGATCCCTTTAGCCACAAGGGCCACATCTAACTCCCTCTTAAATATAGCCAATGAACTGGCCTCAACTACCTTCTGTGGCAGAGAGTTCCACAGATTCACCACTCTCTGTGTGAAAAATGATTTTCTCATCTCGGTCCTAAAAGACTTCCCCCTTATCCTTAAACTGTGACCCCTTGTTCTGGACTTCCCCAACACCGGGAACAATCTTCCTGCATCTAGCCTGTCCAACCCCTTAAGAATCTTGTAAGTTTCTATAAGATCCCCCCTCAATCTTCTAAATTCTAGCGAGTACAAGCCAAGTCTATCCAGTCCTTCTTCATATGAAAGTCCTGCCATCCCAGGAATCAGTCTGGTGAACCTTCTCTGTACTCCCTCTATGGCAAGAATGTCTTTCCTCAGATTCGGTGACTAAAACTGTACGCAATACTCCAGGTGTGGCCTCACCAAGACCCTGTACAACTGCATTAGAACCTCCCTGCTCTTATACTCAAATGCTTTTGCTATGAATGCTAACATACCATTCGCTTTCTTCACTGCCTGCTGCACCTGCATGCCTACTTTCAATGACTGGTGTACCATGACACCCAGATCTCGTTGCATCTCCCTTTTTCCTAATCGGCCACCATTCAGATAATAATCTACTTTCCTGTTTATCCACATTTATCCACATTATACTGCATCTGCCATGCATTTGCCCACTCACCCAACCTATCCAAGTCACCTTGCAGCCTCCTAGCATCCTCCTCACAGCTAACACTGCCCCCCAGCTTCGTGTCATCCGCAAACTTGGAGATGTTGCATTCAATTCCCTCATCCAGATCATTAATATATATTGTAAATAGCTGGGGTCCCAGCACTGAGCCTTGTGGTACCCCACTAGTCACTGCCTGCCATTCTGAAAAGGACCCGTTTACTCCTACTCTTTGCTTCCTGTCTGCCAGCCAGTTCATGCTGAAAAGCAGGACCTCCAGGGTTGTTATCTCCGGTTTGCTTCCAGTTCCTCGTGCTGGCGAGAGCAGGAACAGGGAGATACGGGACCTGAATGTGTGGCTGAGGAACTGGTGCATGGGGCAGGGATTTAGATTCTTAGATCACTGGGATCTGTTTTGGAGTGAAAGGGAACTGTACAAAAGGGACGGATTGCATCTTAACAGGTGGGGGACCAGCATTCTGGCAGGCAGGTTTGCCACTGCTACACGGGTGGTTTTAAACTGAATAAGGGGGGTGGGGTGTCGAATGGGATAGTTGAGGATGGAGTTAAAGGGAAAGGGTTTCTTAAATGTGTGAGCGTAGAGACAGAGGGGTGTAAAATGAGGGTAGAAGCAATAGGTAGCAAGGTGAAAAGTAAAAGTGGCAGGCAGACAAATCCAGGGCAAAAATCAAAAAGGGCCACTTTTCAACATAATTGTATAAGGGGTAAGAGTGTTGTAAAAACAAGCCTGAAGGCTTTGTGTCTCAATGCAAGGAGCATTTGTAATAAGGTGAATGAGTTGAATGTGCTGATAGCTATTAATGACTATGATATAGTTGGGATCACGGAGACATGGCTCCAGGGTAACCAAGGCTGGGAGCTGAACATCCAGGGATATTCAATATTCAGGAGGGATAGACAGAAAGGGAAAGGAGGTGGGGTAGTGTTGCTGGTTAGAGAGCAGATTAACACAATAGAAAGGAAGGACATTAGCTTGGAGGATGTGGAATCGATATGGGTAGAGCTGTGAAACACCAAGGGGCAGAAAAAGCTAGTGGGAGTTGTGTACAGGCCACCTAACAGTAGTAGTGGAGTTGGGGATGGCATCAAACAGGAAATTAGAAATGCGTGCAACAAAGGTAAAACAGTTATAATGGGTGACTTCAATCTACATATAGATTGGGTGAATCAAATTGGCAAGGGTGCTGAGGAAGAGGATTTCTTGGAATGTATGCGGGATAGTTTTCTAAACCAACATGTAGAGGAACCAACGAGAGAGCAGGCTATTCTAGATTGGGTATTGAGTAATGAGGAAGGGTTAGTGAGCAGTCTTGTTGTGCGTGGCCCCTTGGGCAAGAGTGACCATAATATGGTTGTTCTTCATTAGGATGGAGAGTGACATTGTTAATTCAGAAACAAGGTTCCAGAACTTAAAGAAAGGTAACTTTGAGGGTATGAGAAGTGAATTGGCCAAGATAGACTGGCAATTGATTCTTAATGGGTTGACGGTAGATATGCAATTGAAGGCATTTAAAGACTGCATGGATGAACTACAACAATTGTTCATCCCAGTTTGGCAAAAAAATAAATCAGGGAAGGTAGTGCATCCATGGATAACAAGGGAAATCAGGGATAGTATCAAAACAAAAGATGAAGCATACAAATTAACCAGAGAAAGCAGCCTACCAGAGGACTGGGAGAAATTCAGAGTCCAGCAGAGGAGGACAAAGGGCTTAATTAGGAAAGGGAAAATAGATTATGAAAGAAAACTGGCAGGGAACATGAAAACTGACTGCAAAAGCTTTTATAGATATGTGAAGAGAAAAAGATTAGTTAAACCAAATGTAGGTCCCTTGCAGTCAGAAACAGGTGAATTGATCATGGGGAACAAGGACATGGCAGACCAATTGAATAACTACTTTGGTTCTGTCTTCACTAAGGAAATAGCAGGAACTCAGATGGAGGAACTGAGTGAAATCAAGGTTAGCCGGGAAGTGGTGTTAGGTAAATTGAATGGATTAAAGGCCGATAAATCCCCAGGGCCAGATAGGCTGCATCCCAGAGTACTTAAGGAAGTAGCCCCAGAAATAGTGGATGCATTAGTGATAATTTTTCAAAACTGTTTAGATTCTGGAGTAGTTCCTGAGGATTGGAGGGTAGCTAATGTAACCCCACTTTTTAAAAAGGGAGGGAGAGAGAAAACGGGGAATTACAGACCAGTTAGTCTAACGTCGGTAGTGGGGAAACTGCTAGAATCAGTTATTAAAGATGGGATAGCAGCACATTTGGAAAGTGGTGAAATCATTGGACAAAGTCAGCATGGATTTATAAAAGGTAAATCATGTCTGACGAATCTTATAGAATTTTTCGAGGATGTAACTAGTAGAGTGGATAAGGGAGAACCAGTGGATGTGTTATATCTGGACTTTCAGAAGGCTTTCGACAAGGTCCCACATAAGAGATTAGTATACAAACTTAAAGCACACGGTATTGGGGGTTCAGTATTGATGTGGATAGAGAACTGGCTGGCAGACAGGAAGCAAAGAGTAGGAGCAAACGGGTCCTTTTCACAATGGCAGGCAGTGACTAGTGGGGTACCGCAAGTCTCAGTGCTGGGACCCCAGCTATTTACGATATATATTAATGATTTGGACGAGGGAATTGAATGCAACATCTCCAAGTTTGCGGATGACACGAAGCTGGGGGGCAGTGTTAGGTGTGAGGAGGATGCTCAGAGGCTGCAAGGTGACTTGGATAGGCTGGGTGAGTGGGCAAATGCATGGCAGATGCAGTATAATGTGGATAAATGTGAGGTTATCCACTTTGGTGGAAAAAACAGGAAAGTAGACTATTATCTGAATGGTGACCGATTAGGAAAAGAGGAGATGCAACGAGATCTGGGTGTCATGGTGCACCAGTCATTAAAAGTAGGCAGGCAAGTGCAGCAGGCAGTGAAGAAGGCAAATGGTATGTTAGCATTCATAGCAAAAGAATTTGAGTATAGGAGCAGGGAGGTTCAACTGCAGCTGTACAGGGTCTTGGTGAGACTACACCTGGAGTATTGCGTACAGTTTTGGTCTCCTAATCTGAGGAAAGACATTCTTGCCATAGAGGGAGTACAGAGAAGGTTCACCAGACTGATTCCTGGGATGTCAGGACTTTCATATGAAGAAAGACTGGATAGACTCGGCTTGCACTCGCTTGAATTTAGAAGATTGAGGGGGGATCTTATAGAAACGTCCAAAATTCTTAAGGGGTTGGTCAGGCTAGATGCAGGAAGATTGTTCCCGATGTTGGGGAAGTCCAGAACAAGGGGTCACAGTTTAAGGATAAGGGGGAAATCTTTTAGGACCGAGATGAGGAAAACATTTTTCACACAGAGAGTGGTGAATCTCTGGAATTCTCTGCCACAGAAGGTAGTTGAGGCCAGTTCATTGGCTATATTTAAGAGGGAGTTAGATGTGGCCCTTGTGGCTAAAGGGATCAAGGGGTATGGAGAGAAAGCAGGTACAGGATACTGAGTTGGATGATCAGCCATGATCATATCGAATGGCCGTGCAGGCTCGAAGGGCCGAATGGCCTACTCCTGCACCTATTTTCTATGTTTCTATGTTTCTCTATCCACATCAATACTGAACCCCCAATACCGTGTGCTTTAAGTTTGCATACTAATCTCTTATGTGGGACCTTGTCGAAAGCCTTCTGAAAGTCCAGATATAACACATCCACTGGTTCTCCCTTATCCACTCTCCTAGTTACATCCTCGATTAGAGGTCTATGGTTCAATGAGGGTATATCAGAAACAGCAGTAGCTGTACTTAAAACAGTGCAAGATTATCTGACTGCATCCATATTATATATGGGAAGAAACATACTGTCGAGCGAGTTCAGCAGTAACAACCAATGGTATGGATCATAGTTCATAGTTCAACAGTCTTGCCACATTTAGACATATATTATGGTAATGTACAGGGAGGAATTAAAACAACTAGTGGACTGGTGCGGCAAAAATAATATAGAATTAAATGTCGACAAAACAAAGGAGATGGTTGTCGACTTCAGGAGGGCGCAGCCAAAGCATGCACCCCTTAACATCAGTGGCGCCACAGTGGAGAGAGTGGAGAGCATAAAGTTCCTCGGGGTGCAAATTACAGACAGCCTCACCTGGTCCAGGAACACCACTGGGATCGTCAAACGGGCCCATCAGTGACTGCACTTCCTGAGGAAACTAAAACAGGCCTCACTCCCCACCAACATCCTCAGGACTTTCTACAGGGGTACGGTGGAGTCTGTACTCACGTACTGCATAAATACATGGTACTCCACCTGCAACTGCTCAGACAGGAAGGCTCTGCAGAGGGTAGTGAGGGGAGCAGAGAAGATCATTGGCGTCTCCCTACCCTCGGTACAAGAACTGTTCCAGAGCCGCTGTCAGAAAAAAGCTCAGAGAATTGCTAAGGACAAACTGCACCCCCATCCACATACACCTGGATCTCCTGCCATCAGGCAAGAGATATCGCAGCATCAAAGCCCGGACTACAAGACTGCTAAACAGCTTCCTGCCATATGCTGTGAGGCTGCTAAGCAGCCACTCTGTACTCACAGTCACCTGATTCTGCGGCTTGGCACGGACACTTTAATAACTGGCACAGGCCACTTCAATAACTGGCACTGGCCACTCAAATCAGCCACCACGGACATGTTTATGATTAGTTTTACTGTATTTTAACGTTGTTTTTACCTACTTTTTAACTATTTATACTGTTCCATCAGGGACTGGATTGTTTTAGTGTTATTATGTGTGAAATGTTTTAAATTTCATGTGCGATGCTCCGGTATTCCCTGGGAAACGTCTTTTCATTTTGCAATGTACAACTGTTGCTTGCAAGATGACAATAAAGGTTGATTTGATTTGATTTGATTTAATCAATCCACAGGAGATATGTGCTACTTGACCAATCCCATATTTAATTATGGAAGAACACTGCACGTGAGTACTAAAAGCAAAGATGAAATACTTACATCATGTTCACCCAGAAGTGATGAGCGGACGATTCCATTCAACTTTCCTCAGAGGTTTCTGTTACCTCAGTTGTCTATCTTCAGCGAGTTTTCTAAACTTAATGTGAGGAGGGCTGGAAATAATTGACTGCACTGCCAAGGGCTTCAATTGATGTCTACAAAGATGGGGCAAACCCCAAAGGGGGAAATTTTGACCCATCAGTCTACTCTCAATCATCAGTGATGATAGAAAGTATTTTTAAAAGTGCTATCAAGTGAATGCCCTGAATATCAAAGGCAGCTTCACAGAACTCTTGTAAAACTAATGTCAATGAGAAGTATTGGGATAACATTTCAGGGTCTAAAAGCATGAAGGGAGATGGTTGTGGTTGCAGGAGAAGGATGTCAGTACAGGAGTTCTCAGGCACCTTTCCAAGTCCAGACATCTTCAGCTGCTTCCTCAGAGACCTTCCCTTCATCTTAACGGCAGACTTGGGATGTTCAGTGATGTTCAGTTACCGTACATTTTCATCGCTTCTGATAATGAAACAAACCATGTCTACATGCAGTAAGATCTGGAGAGCAACCTGGATTAAACTTGTAAATATAAAGTAAAAACCTAACAGGAACTCAGCGGGTCAGGAAGCCTCTGTGGAGAGAATGGACAGATGAAGTTTCAGGTTGGGACCCTTCTTCGGACTGATGGAAAAGGGGGTTTAAAAAAAAAAAGCTGGAAGAGAGATGTGGGGTTAGGGCAAAACCTGGCAAAGTAGATACAGATGAGGGTAGGCTAGAGGTGAAAAGGTGTCAGATAAAGAATGAAGAGCAGGAGTGAAAGGTAAAGCCTGAGGGAGGGATATGGGTGGAAAGGGGCAGGTGGGAGGAGAAAGAGGGGGAATAAAATGGAAAATATAGATCTCTGGGATTGGAGAGGAGGCTATGGAGGAGGGAAAAGGAACTGGGTAACTGGGGTGTGGGGAAAATGTGCGTCTCAGGGTAGGTTCACTAAAGACATTGAAGAACGCCCACAGGAAAATGGATTTGAATGATTCTCATTTCCAATGCACTAGAACAGAGATGAAAGAATTTCTGGAATTTATATGAAGATTTCAAGTATTATTACAATAAAATTGAATAGCTTTTGGTGGGAGCATCAATGGCTTTCTTAAAGTTCAATTAAGTGTGCAAATGAAACAGAATCCAAATCTGATAAAATCAGCCACTACCTAACTTTTAAATCTACTAATTCCAGTTTAGAACTTTTGACAATGGAAGGACTGGAATACCCTTCATTTTCCAGTCCCAGTCCTTGGCTCCTCATCTTTAATTACTGCCTGGCACAATTAGTACCCTTGCTTTTTTAGAGGTTGCAGAAGATATTTTCATACACGAACAATAATTTCAACTTGTTTGCAAATTGACAATTTGTGAACAGAGATTTCACTGGTTCATTGGTGCTTTATTTCTCACACATGCAACTGCATAGTAAAATTATTTTTGCATATATTACACATGCGGGCGCCATCATTTTTGCCGCCATTATTCAAAGTCCAAAGTCCGGTCGGCACACGCGCTCGGAGTATTGGAGCATTTCCCGCGAACCAACATCCCTCTCCTCTCCTTTCCTCGTCCGGCCATCTTTGTGTCCTGGGAGCGCCTCCTGCAGCCGACCTTGAAGGTGCTGGAGGCATTACTCCGATTCACCCTCCAACTAGCCCTTGCTCCCCGCGTCCGACATCTCCAGCTCCCTCCCAGTTACGTTGTCTGACAAGCGTTTGGACGGGTTACGGGTCCCACCGACCGAAGAGCCTTTAGGCAATAATGTTAGATTGGGATTCAGATTCATTTATTGTCATATGCTCCAGGGTGCAATTCCTTGATGGCATGAAGCTCGTAGAGCAAACAGTATACGTGGTAATGATTAATACAATAAATACCAGGTATAAATAAATGCTTGCAAAGCAGGAGAATGGTGCAAATATTGTAGTGCAATCTAAAGTAATGCAAAAAAAAGACTGAATTACACAGAAGCATTGCAAAAAAAAAAACTAAACAAGAATACGGGAGCATCTGAATGAGGCAGAGTTAACAGCAAGAGTATGCAGCATCAATCTAGAACAGGAGTCTGATAGTCATGGGGAAGAAGCTGTTCTTTTGTCTGGATGTCTGGGCTTTCTAGATGTACTGTATCTTCTCATAGAAGGTAGGAGAGAGGCAAGGCTGACAACAGAGGTATCATCAACGTAAGCTAAAGATTGAATTGCCACCATACTTGGATGCACAGTCTAGTAGAGCAGGTGACTGATGCATAATCCTGAGGAACACCCATTCCTTCTCTCCGGAGATGCTGCCTGTCCCGCTGAGTTACTCCAGCATTTTGTGTCGATCTTCGGTTTAAACCAGCATCTGCAGTTCCTTCCAACACTCCAGTGTATAGGGTTCAGTGTGGAGGAAACGTTGTGACCAATTCTAACCCGACTGAGGTCTGCTGGTCAGGAGGTCCAGAAGCCATTTGCAGATGCAGGCCCCAAGTCCAAGGTCCAGGAGTTTAGAGATGACTTTATTTGGTACCATGGCGTTGAAAGCTGAGCTGTAGTCAATGAATAACATACTGACATGGGCGTCTTATAGTCAAGGCAATCTGGGGCTGAATGTAGTGCGGGGGAGAGGGCATCCTCCACTGGCCTATTTTTCCTGTACTCAAATTTCGAGGGGTCTTGATTGATGCCTGTCAAAATTCCTACAGTGCCGAACATATTTTAATAGATAGACACAAAAAGCTGGAGTAACTTTGTGAGACAGGCAGCATCTCTGGAGAGAAGGAATGGGTGACGTTTCGGGCCGAGACCCTTCTTCAGACTGGTTGAGGATAATGAAATGAGAAATATAGACGATGATGTAAAGAGATAAAGAACAAAGAACAATTAATGAAAGAAATGCAAAAAAGTAATGATGATAAAGGAAACAGGCAATTGTTAACTGTTTATTGGGTGAAAAAGAGAAGCTGGTGCGACTTGGGTGGGGGGAGGGATAGAGAGTTTAATAGTTCTTCTTGATCTAGTTTTGCCTGAAATATTCTCTATCTTTGTTTAATTGTGTAACCATTTCTTTAGCTCCTTCCTTTATGTTTCTCCTTTGTGTGCTAACTGGTCCGCCAAGTGCCATTATTGTTTATAAATTTCCACATACATGTTTGCATGTTTCATTTGAGTTTTATTTCATGATCTAATCAATGATAATCAAAATTTCCACATGGTTGTCTCATCGAATTGTAGGAAGCTGCATTTTTTATGAAGGATCAAAATTCAATAAAGAAAAATCAATGAGCTTTCTTTTCTTTTGGCCCAAATGGAAAAATAATCCTCCACGTTGATAGTAAAGTGAAACTGATCCCTTGCTCATTTCAATTGGAATTACCTAATTGGATAAATCTGGCAGAACATTAAGCAATTAAGAAAAAGGGGCACGTATTGTATTTACTGCAAGCTAGGTACTTACTGTGAATAAGCTCCAAATGTTACTCAGTATTTCTGATGAGTGGAATGCAAGAGGTCTCAAAATGATAGCACAGGGACTGTAGCACTCTGAAAACATTTTCAGAATGTTTATGAAACAAATGATCCCGGAGATTAGTTTCAATGCTGTAATTGACTAATTTTCAATTATGACATAATTCCAAATTACAATAAATACTCCTCCAAAGGGGGAAAAAAATGGTACAAGCTCGTTTTCCTTAAGGCAGCCATTGGGCACTCCCTCACTGACTCCTCATGAAAAAGTTACTGCCACGAAGCCTAGGAAAGCATTCGCCAATCTACTGCTGTGGCTGAGTCCGGGAATGATCCCCTGAGTGAACCTGAAACGGGAGAACTAAATAAAAGACCAGTCGGAATAATTAGCAATTCCTCATTGAATTGATTGTGGGCAGAGGTTTTGTATAAGACTGCCCTTCCTGTTTGACTGACTGTCTTTAATAGGACTCTATGGGAATTCAGTATTATATCTTGCACTAAATGTTATACCCTTTATCCATTATCTGTGCACTATGGACGGCTTGATTATATTCCTGTATAGTCATGTATCGACTGGATAGCATGCAACAAAAGCTTTTCACTGTACCTCAGTACACGTGACAATAATAAACTAAACTAGGATCAATAGAGGTTCCAGGAGTAATACTGTTTTAGTAACAAATTTAAATGAGCTGTATAAACATTTAAAGCAGGTTCCTCTGTTCACATGTTATTGTAAATTCTGCAAGGAAGGTCTTTTTTCACTACAAATATGGACTAGCTCATTGTTCACCACCAAAGGTATAGAGCTCCTTTCATGGTGAGGGTGATCGGGTGCTTGGAATACAAAAGCTCCTGGTGAGCAGCAGTTGTTGTGACCAGCAGAATCCCAGTGTTTATGAATAATGAGTTTTTCACCAGAAAGTCACCATTTCCACAGTGTAATTGGAGGAACTTTGCCGTTTGCCTGCAGCTGTTTTGCTTGCCCTCAGGCTGTGCGTGAAACCTTACCCCAGTTCTACAGCCAGCCAGACAAAGAGGCACCAAAACAGTTCCCACAGACTGCAACTTGAACACTGACCTCACTGACACTGAATGAAGGCTATTCCAGTCTAACAAATATCAGGATTTATTTCAATTTCGGGTATTTGATGCAAATTAAATGCTCCTTTAATATGGTGGAAAACTGCAAGAAACAAGGTATGAAGGGAGAATTGTTGGCACATCTTATTCATTTGTTGGATACCCATGAAAATGCATTATTATGTGTGACCGCTTTGTCTGATTCACTGCCGTCTTAAGGACTATACTCCTATTAAATTAATAATGTGCACTAGGTCAGAGAGAACTTATGCAGCAGTGAGAACCATCTCCTTTCCTAAAAGGCATGTCATTGCGATGATGATTTGCAGTGTCAACAATCTGCACTTTGCGTGCACAATCAGCATTTTGGAGGTGGTGCCTGGTTGTTGATGCTCACAGACTAAAATTAGCTTGGCTCTCACTTACCACCAATGCTGTTTTAAGGGATGGTACTAAAGGGATCTCCTGAGGATTTATTCTCAGCCCCTTCTTAAGCTTCATCATGAGCTCATCTGCAGATATGGGTCAGCTTGTATGCTAATGATTTCTGGCTCCATCCACCATAGCTGCCCTTGATCAGAACTTCATCGTGGCTCCAGTTCCATAGGAAAGCAGCTTGGAACATTGTAAATTGGAACAAATGGTCGAGAAGGATGTGTGCACCATGGTATAACTTGCAAACAAGGATGATTGTTTTAAAAAATGAGATATTGATTAATCTGCCTGAACTAAAGTAAGCTAGGGAGCTGAATCACCTCTACCCCATTGCGGACATTGGACTTTATCTCTGAAACTGGTGCACTACAATGCTGAGAACTATATTCTGTACTCTGTATCAACCACTTTGCTCTACTTATTGGTTTGATTGTATTTATGTGTAATATTATCTGATTTGATTGGCTAGCATGAAAACAAAAAAAACTTTCACTGTAACATGGGAAACGTAACCATAACAAACCTAAACCCAAATCCAAACCTCATTGTGTGGCTTAATGTCAGATGTCTAATTATGTTTTATGCACCCTTGTAGTATCATTCAATGGCAAATAATTGTTGTAGGTTTGAAAGGGAGATAGTTTCTCACAGGTAAAGAGAGAAGTTCAAACTCAAACTCAAATTAGGGCGTTGAGAAGAAAGAGAGGAGAAATGCACCATTGGGTGAGGGAAGGTGAGGGAAAATAAAATGCAAGTGAACTGTAAGGGATTTTGGATTGAAGGAAGAGGGGTGGCAAGTCTGGGGGGAGGGGTGGAATGAAGAAACTGAGCAATGTAGAAATCTCAGAATGTTTCTGATGTCCATGTAAGGGTTAAAGTTTATGGGGTGTCAAAGTTTACAGGGAGAAGGCAGGAGAATGGGGTTTAGAGGGAAAAATATATTTGCTATGATTGAATAGCGAGACTCGATGTGCCAAATGGTCTAAGTCTGCTCCAATGTCTTATGGTCTTATGGAAAGCTATTTGTAAAAAAAATGGCAATCCGATATGACAACAAAGAAAATCTTTATTTTACAATTTCTGCACAAGAGAAGAAGCACTTTTCTTTTGACCCCTATCATGCCTCATAACCATATGGATATTTGGTGCAAACTGCAATTTAAATTATAGCATGTCTGGATTCCATGACATTTACTGTATGACCAATTGATCAAATTACGAGAAGACTAAATCAAGTGGAATATGAGTTTGAGGTCAGTTTTGTGATTTAATAGAGGAGCATTCTTTTTTCCACCTGATTCCAGAAGCTGGATTTGCATCTGTCTTTGCAGAAGTGTAATTTGGTTCAGTCTGCTCTGTTCGTGCTGCTTGGTTTCTTATGAGATAAAATTTTGACCTGTTATTCTTGAGAGGAAAGACTCAAACCCCATCTACCATGTGTGAAATTCTACTGCAATTAGTAAATTGTGACAGTTCATGTTACAGTAACATTGCCTCACTGCAACATGCATTGGGATGGTCAGATGAGAATGGGCATGAGATGGTTCTTATTTTGTGAATAACTTTGTCCCTGTAAGCATGAATAAAGTTGTGAATTAATATATGACCTCTCAGTTCTGATAAATACGTAATCGCCCTAGCTCTATCAAATATTGTCGATGCAACCGTTTTAAATATTTACACAATAATCCAACCTTTAAAGGACTTTAAATCTTCACTAATGGCCACTGTAGGAAGAAAGTCTGAATAAAACTAGGAATTTTGTAGACTTTGAATAAATATTTATTGTTGTGGCAATTTTTCTTTTGATGGTTTTGTAACATAATAAGCATATGTTTGCACATGTTTCTGAGAGGGGACAGTTTGGATAGTAGTGAAACGCAGGGTCTATGAGTTGCAGATGGGTAATTTTAGTTTGTTGGGACAATATATGGAGGCTCTGAGAGATTATTTTGGACAGTATCCTCCCAGAAAGATAAATATTATCCCTCAGTGGAGTTGGATAACATCTGTTAATCTCTGCCACAGATCTGGACATGAATTGGATAACTGGATTACACACCCAATGATTTGACGGCACTAAAAAATAAAACAAACCTAGGTGAAAGCACCTCTTATTTTGCATATTGTGTCACACACAGAGTGTTTCTGAACACTAAGTAATAAAGATACGTCCTTTTAGTAGAGTGCCCTTCCACAGAATGTAGTTTACGTATCACTCCCAAAGGCTGTATTAGTGAGAGGGGTTATGGCAACTGACCCCGAACAACAGCAGAAAGCTGTGCCTTAAAAAAAAATAATTATGAACATGAAAAGAGCTTTTGTTTAAAGAAACATAAATTTTCAACATATGGTTCTTAAAAATCAAGTGAAAGGGTTGAAATCTTCAGAGCAGTAATTAATTAGGCTGATAATAATGGTTATAATCTTTCCTTTTCTTAAAATCCGAGGGCTGAAAGGACTCTTGGCAACATGCCCCATCTGTCTGTGTGCGTAACTGAGATGGATACATTACCAACAGACAAGGTATTTTACAGAACATCCCACCCCACCAAGCCACAAAATGACGTCTATTTTCAAAATGTCCTACAATATGTTGTTTACCTATTTCTAAAATTGTGTGCCACACTGAGTTCCTTTGCAATTCGCTGAGAATATGTGCAGTCTTGCAAGTCGTGAATGCATCATTTCAGTCAATCACTGCTGGGAAATGAACTCCCAAGTGGAAAACTGAGCCGCCCGCGCTCGAAGAAAGTGAGTTTGGAAGAGGGCTCTGCTCGAGACGGCTGCCTGTCCCTTTTCCGGGGTTACGTCCGCACCCGGGTGGTAATAGAAAGGGACTACTCGCTGTCCACGGGTGCCCTGGGGGATTTCCGGGACCGCTGGGCACCACGGGGAGTGGAGTGTATCCTCACTAAGGATGGGGAAATAGTTATTTAATATTTAAGAATATTTTTTTATTTCGTATTATGGTGGTGGGTTTGATTGTATTTATTTGTGTATTTTTGTAAATTGTTGATTAAAGTTATTTTTGGAAGGAAAAAAAAGACATTGAGTTAGATCCCCCGTCGGAACAGATCTCGAGTGCTGCGGCAGTGATCATAACCCTGGTATTCTAGTCCAGATTTATTCTCATTGTGGCAAAAACAGACGATCTGGTTGGTGTCTCATGGCTGGTTGTGGGATCTTGCTGTGTGACTATTTCCTGCCATTTTTCTTATCAGTGCAACTGCGGTTATATTTCAGAAATGCTGCAGGAGCTTTCAAGTGGTTTAGGACATGCTGAGGTCAGGAAAGGAACGTTATAAATATACGCCTGTGGTATGAGGATACCAGCAGCTGCTTTCTGCGCAAGCAACATTGTGGAGATTCGGCTTGCGTTTAGGATTCTGTTCCTGATCATTTTTAATTCACCTTGAGGGAAAGTGCATACATGAACACACAATGCATACAAGGACAGACTCAGACCCAAGTGATGCCTTCCACATCAAACAGCTCCATCGTTTTAGTTTAGTACAGATTAATTTAGAGATACGGCGTGGAAAGAGGCCCTTTGGCCCACCGAGTGCACTCCGACCATCGATCACCCGTTTCCCAAATTGATGTTATCCTACGTTTGCATCCTACACTCTAGGGACAATTTACAGAATCTAATTAACCTACAAATCTGCACATTTTTGGAATGTGGGAGGAAATCGGAGCACCTGGGGAGACCGTCGTGGTCACAAGGAGAATGAATAAACTCCGCACAGACAGCACCTGTAGTCGGGATCGAACCCGGGTCTCTGGCGTGTGAGGCAGCAACTTTACCACTGCACCCCTCTATCATTGGCCAGTGGCATTTCATCTGATCAGATACCAGATAAATTTACCAATAACTTAGACATTATCCAATAAATTTGAAAGTAAACATTTTTTCAGTGTGCATGGATATAGTACCTCACTTTTTCTAGATAACAGATAAATTTACCAATAACAGACAATATTCCAATAAATGTGAAAGTAAACTGTTTTTTTCAATGTGCAAGGAAATAATACCTCACTTTTATTGTATTTTTTCTAATTACAATGCAAGGCAATTAAAAGAAGGATTAGCATTGCATGTCGCGAGTACCTGCAAATACGCATCATTGCTTCTGTGCAACAAGTATTTGTTTTATGGACTGACAGGATATGGGCATCACTGACAATTGATCTATTGCCCACACCTAATTTCCCTTTAGAAGATGGTGGTGAATGGCTTTCTTGAACCACCGCTATCTGCGAGGTGCGCTGTTTTACATTCTTCATTCAAGTGAAAGACAGAACATCTTGCAAATGTGTTCAAGATAACACTTTACATTGTTACATTTGCCTTTTTTAAGAAACTAATTTTCTTCTCTTTTTTCCGCAACCCATTCACTCAATTATGCGCAGGGTTCGCATAAAGTGACCAGTCATTTTCTGTAAACGCAGCACCGGTAGTGGTGGCGAGAACAACAGGATCGGTACTTTGATGCCAGCATGTGTAACATAAGCAGCATTTTAGTGTTTCGAGCAGATTTGTTGTGTGGACAGAGTTTGTGTGAGCAGACATGATGTGGAGGCAGTTCAAACACAGGTAACTTGCTTCAAGTGTAGCTGCAATGCAAGAAGTCCTTGGGCTATTTCACCAGAGTCTCTGCAAGGTACTCACTCATCATGCTTCTCATTCTGTTATTGATCTCTGTAATTTCATACTTCCTCTCTTACTCTGATATTTTCATGCCGCCTTTTTCAGATTCTGCACTACTGAAAAAAAATCGAATTAATGGACATTAATGAAACAAAGAAAAAGTAATTCATTGCAACGACCAATTGAATTAACATGTAATGCTTTTGTTGTGCGTGTAATCCTCACAAAAATATCACCACTTCAGGCAACAGCAAAATCCTACTGTTAATAGCTCGACTGCAGAAGACCACACAGATCTCCATTGACCTCTTGTGGTGAGTACAGTTAACAGGCATCCAATTAAATCAGCCGCCTGGTATTTTTCAGTACAGTAATTATAACTTTTTTTTACCTGGGTTTAGCCACAAAAATGCAATGTTTACCTTCCATGGACATTTATGTGATTAGAAGCAGATGGTAGATATAACAAGGCAGTGACTGCATGTGCATCGGTTTGGAGCGTATCGAAGAGACGCTGGTTGTGGAACATGGGACGCTGTTGGGGAAACTACACCGATGTACAACAAAGAAGTGTTTACTATGAATTGGTGCAACATCTGTAAATAAATCACTTACAAATGTTTGGAAATCCATCTCCAGCAAGATTATTGCTCCCCTTCATTAAAACTTGAATGGCAATTTGAAAATAGACTGTCACAATAAAGAGAGTCATACGCAGTACTGAAACAGGCCCTTTGGCCCAACTCGATCACGCCGGCCAAGATGCCCAATCTAAGCAAATCCCATTTGTCTTCAGGTGGCCTAAAACCCTCTAAACCTTTCCTATCCACGAACCAATCCATCTATCTCCTCCACAGCTTATTCCATGTATCCACCACCCTCTGAGTGATAAAGGTACCTTTCAGTTTCCAATTAAATCTTGCCCCTCTCACCTTCAAACTATGTCCCCTGGTTTTTGATTCCCCTACGTAGGGAAAAAAACTCTGTGTATTCACCCTATCTATTGTCGACACATGTTTAATCTTCCTGTGAATTGATATATTTTTCTATAACTGTTGTCTTCGTGCAGACTATTGTTTGTGTACAGCGCGTGTGTATGGCTCTGTGTGTGTGTCTGTGTCTGTGACTGTGTGCGTGCAGGTTTAAGAGAGGCAGATTGGAAATGGCATTGAAAACATTCAGGAAGGAGTTAAGAAAGCAGCCGTTTTCCAGCCCACACCTCTGTCCTGCTTTATCACTTAAGTTGAAAGAGGAGAGGAGAAGAAAATATGTTTGGTGACGGCTTTACACTAGAAGAGGCAGAGCAATGGAGGCTTGAATGTGAAAGTGAAGAAGTGCGTGAAATAGGATTAATGTATCAGGAATAGAATTGCGGGAGGGACCACCATTAGGACTGTAACAAAAAATATTCTACATATCCCACAAATAGGTAGGCAAGGGTAGGACAAAGTATGAGTTGTCATAGCAACATCTTTCATTTAGTGGAATCAAAAGGGAAATTGTTCAGTATAAAAGTAAGTTTAGCCAGGTGGTGAAGTTGATGGATGGAGACTGGATTGGCCACCATCCAAGAAAGAAGCTGAGCCCTTTGAGGGCTTCGTGGTGGGGGATGGAAGTGCAGAAAGATTGGACGTCTATGGTGAAAATGGAATGGTTAGAACCAAGACAGGGAAACAGTTAAAGTGGTGGAAGACATTAGCGAATTTCAAATGTGGGTGGGAATGGGCTAGACAAGAAAATAATTGTTGAGTTAGGAAGAAATAAGTTCATGGGGAAAAGAAAAGGCAAAATCAAAAGATTTATGATGGCAAATTCAGCTTTTGCATTTTGAAAAGAATGTTCAATGAGAGTGGGAAGTAAACATTTGTTATCATTGAGCTGAACATCCAAAACCTCTCTGACTGGACACACAATACGCAAGTCTTTTAGAGATTTTCCGTGGTGGTGGAAAATAAACTCATTACGAGCATAGATTCTGGGTGACGCAGTGGTGCAGCTGATAGAGAGCTGCCTCACTACGCCAGAGACCCAGGTTCAATCCTGGCCTCGGGTGCTGTCTATGTGGAGTTTGCACATTCTTAATGTCACGGGTTTCTCCTGGGTGCTCCAGTTTCCTCTGACATCCTGAAGATGTGTGGAATGTAGGTTAATTATCCTCTGTAAATTGCCCCTAGTGTGTAGGGAATGGATGCGAAAGTGGGATTACAGAGAACCAGTGTGAAAGGGTCATCAATGGTTAGCCTGGACTCTGTCGGCCGAAGTGCCCGTTACCATGCCGTATCTTTCAGTCAATCAAAAAAATACAAAAGTGCTAGGTTAGTTGACCCATTAAGCCTGCTTGATTTTGGATAAAACTGTGCTGATAATGTTTTCAAGTTGTCTTAAGGACACAGGACTGGGCCATATAATATTGAAGGTAGGTGTGTTTCTTTAAGACAGGAATGTCGAATTTCTCTGCACTTTTGAAATCAATGGTGGGTTTAGTTTCAGGTCAGGTTGCACATGGCTTGATTTGATTGATGGGTCAATTAAATTATTCGAGACATTGCCGAACCAGTATGTGCTTAGTGAGCAAGTCATAATGCACATCATTTAACATTGCTTTACATCTGTGAGTTGAGTGAATGAGATAGAAAGTAAATTATATCCTAATTGAAAGGCAATTAGATTTTCTGAAAGAATTCCATCATTTACATTTAGCTTTGAGATTCTCAGCTATTTTGACTCAGTTTTGTCTGGTCCATTGCAGCTTTAAAGTAAATAAAAGACATGGCTAGATGGGGGAGACCTGGCAGATTATCACACTGAAATAATGATGTACACCTGAGTGGTAAACTATATTTACTTAGGTTAAGATAAACTCAAGCTGATTTGAATGAAGTTGACAACAATCTAGAATGCCCGAAATATAGTAAAGTCTGAAAAAAAAAGTGCTATTGGTAATACGGAAAATGCAGATGTGAAGTAGGACTTTGTGCCAAGTCATTTACTTTGGACACATGTGCTCCGTCACACCTGGTGCTAATTCTTTAACCTATTTTTACTAAATATACCCCTCTGTTGCTTGCCAGTGGATTGTTTCATAAACTGGGACAAAATTAATCTTGGGCAGTGACACAGAACAAGCAGTCAATGGAAATCAGTAACTGGGGCAGCTGGTCTAATATTACTCACCAACAGCCAAGATGAATTTCTAGCTACATTCACAGTAAGCTCCACAGTGTGAACTGTTGAAGTGAGGGTGCTGCCGCGTGCCTGCATATTTCATTCTTTCACTAATAATGTTTTCTCTCGTTTTATTTCCATGTCTGTTCTAATCTGCCGTTGCGCTTTCTAACGCTCTTTTATTCTTTTAATTCTATTCTCTTCTGCTTGTTGTACTTCTCTTGACCCTCCTGCCCCTGGCAGTGAGGGGTAAATGAGGGAAAGGTGGCTGCTATGGTTTTGATTTGCGAGGAGCTCCCCTGTGCCTCCTGGATTTGGACTGAGGAGAGAATATTTGATAAAACCTAGAATTTCTATAGTCTTAGAGCCATACAACGTGGAAACAGGCCCCTCGGCCCACCTTGCACACACCAACATGTCACACCTACACTAGTCCCACCTACCTGCGTTTGGCCCATATTCCTCTAAACCTGTCCGATCCATGTACCTGTCTAATTGTTTCTTAAATGTTGCCTCGACTACCTCCTCTGGCAGCTCGATCCATGCACCCACCACCCTTTGTATGACAGTTCAAGGATTCAAGGTCTGTTTAATGTCACATGTACCAGTTAAGGTACAGTGAAATTTGAGTTATCATACAGCCATACTAAGTGAAAAGCAACAAGACACACAACCACATCAAAGTTAACATAAACATCCATCACAGTGGATTTCACATTCCTCACTATGATGGAAGGCAATAAAGTTCAATCTTCTTCCTCTTAGATCCCTATTAAATCTTTCTCCCCTTCACCAGAAACCTAGGTCCTGTAGTTCTCGATCCCCCTACTCTAGGCAAAAGACTCCGTTCGTCTATCTGATCTATTCCTCTCATGATTTTACACACTTTAGAATTTTTCCATGGTGGCCGTATCATTGGTTAGGGCCCTGGTAATGCTGTGCTCCTGAATGCAGAACCATATTAAGAACAACCTCGCTCAGTTCGCCGACCTACCTGATCTCCCAGTTGCTAAACACTTAATTCTCCTTCCCATTCCTACACTGCCTTTCTGTTTTGGGTCTCCTCCATTGTCTGAGTGAGGCTAAACGCAAATAGGAGGACAGCATCTCATATTTCGATTGGGCAGTGGTATGAATATTGATTTCTCTAACTTCACGTAACCGATGCATTTCTTCTCTCTCTATCCCCCCACCAACCAAGTTGCACCAGCTTCTCGTTTTCACCCAACAAACAGCTAACAATTACTTATTTCCTTTATCATCGTTACTATTTTGCAAATCGTTCATTCATTGTTCTATATCTCTCTACATCACCGTCTATATCTCCCATTTCCCTTTCCCGTGACATTCAGTCTGAAGAAGGGTCTTGACCTGAAACGTCACCCGTTCTTCTCTCCAGAGATGCTGCCTGTCCCGCTGAGTTACTCCAGCTTTTTGTGCCAATCTTTGGTTTAAACCAGCATCTGTAGTTCCTTCCTACACATTAAGAACAACCCAATTTAGTTAACGTGACCTCAGACAAATGTCAGGCCCCCTACCTGCTTTCACTCCTAGGTAGGCCCTTGACAACTCATTTACTGCTGTCACCAAAACGCAATTCACAGTGTACTTCAGGGTCATAATGAGCTGCATTGAATGCTTGGGCACCTATTTTGTGTCTGCAAAATGGGTGTGCTGTCATCAAATTTTGAGGGCTATCTTTTCTGAAGCAGTCTTAATAAAGAAAATTAACTGTTTCAAGGTGTTTTAATGGGTTTTTTCCTGTGGTCTTTGCTTTCACAGTATTCCTTTGTGTAAAATTAGACTGAAGTAACTGGCTAACCTATTTCATATGTTATTTATGTTCCATTGCTGCATGGACTAAAGGTAAAGTGTATTTTGAAGGACATAAGAGTTAGAAAATATTTTGATTTTGCAGTTCATTTTGTGTCTGCAAATATCCTTCCAGATTCTGGGAGTAATTTTTACCCAAGCCCCTTGGGCAGTGGGCTAGTGGAGTGCATCACCATCTGTTTTTGAACCTGAATGAACTTTTATTGATTTAAATGTCAATAACTTTCAGAGTGGCCTCCTAATGGATGGTCAGTGCACTGTCCCAGTTCATTGGCAATATGTGAAAAGTGAAGGAAGGAACTACAGATGCTGGTTTAAACCGTAGACACAAAAAAGCTGGAGTAACTCAGTTGGTCAGACAGCATCTCTGGAGAAAAGGAATAGGTGATGTTTTGGGTCGAGACCCTCCATCAGACAAAGTGAAAATGGCCATTCCCTAATGTCTGCAGTTCTCACTCCATCTAACTGCACGATGTGAAATTGTGCACAAATAATTTGTGCACAATTTCAAATCGAGAGTGTGAGATCTATGCAGCATGGGAAAAGGCCCTTCAGCCCATCTCATCACATTGCTTAACTGTGCTAGTCCCACTTGCCTACGTCTGGCCCATATTCCTTCAAACTTTTGCCCAATTCTCTTTTAATGGCATAATTTAACCCATCTACACTACACTATGTGAAAAAAATTGCCCCTCAGGTCCCTTTTAAATCTATTTCCTCTCACCTTAAAGTTATACCCTCAAGTTTTAGATTTCCCTACCCTCAGGAAAAGTCTGTGGCTGTTCGCCTCATCTATGCCCCTCACGATTTTATATACCATGGTAATATCACCCCTCAGCCTCTTTTGCTCCAGAGCAAACAGCCTATCCAGCTTCTCCTTGTAACTCAAACCCTCCAGACTTGTAACATTCTCGTAAATCTTTTTTGCACCCTTTCCAGTTTGATGCCAACCTTCCTATGGCAGGGCGACCAGAACTGTACATAGTACTCCAAATGTGGTCCTCTGAATATCTTGTATAGCTGCTAGATAATGTCCCAGCACCTGTACTCTGGCTGATAAAGACAGGCATGCCAAATGTCTTCTTCACTACCTTGTCCCCCTGTGTCACCACCTTCATGGAACTATGTACTTGCATACCTAGGTCTCTCTCTTCTACCACACCCTCTAATGCCCTATGTGAGTCTTGCCCTGGTTTGTCGTGTCAAAATACTACACCTCGCATGTTTCTGAACTGAGCTCCGTCCGCCATTCCTCGGCCCATTGGCTCAGATCACAATCCTATTGAAATCATAGATAATCTTGTTGACTGTCCACTATACCACCAATTTTAATGTCATCTGAAAATGTACTCATTTACTATTCACATCCAAATCTTAATATAAATAATGACGAGCAATTGACCTTGTGCCAATCCCTCTGGCTTACAGGCCTCCAGTATGAAAAACAACACTCTTCCACCTTCCTCTTTTTCCTACTTCAAGGCAATTCAAGCAATTTTGTATCAAATTGGCCAGCTTGTCCTGCATCCCATGTGATCTAATCTTCCAGACTAGCCCACTATGTCAAAAGGTCTTGCTGAAGTTCATGTAAGCCATCTCTACTACACTGTCTTGATCAAGCCTGTTGGTCACCTCTTCAAAAACTCAATCAAATTTGTGAGACATGATTTCCCATGCACAAAGCCATGCTGTCTATCTTTAACCAGACCTTGCCTTTCCAAATGCATATTGATTTGATCTCTCACATTCCTCTCCAAAGGGTTACCAACAACTGATATTAGGCTCACTGGTTGGTTGTTCCTAGGCTTTTCCTTGCAGCCTTTCTTAAAAAAGGAGGCTTAACATTAGCCACCCTCCAGTCTTCTGGCACTTCCAGATGATGTAATATCTGTGCCAGTGGCCCTGCAGATTATTCCCTAGTTTCCCCAAAATGTCCTATGATACACTTGATCAGGTCTTGGGGATTAATACGTTTTAAGACCTCCAGCGCCTCGCCTCCTCTTCTGTAACAAGAACTTTCTTAAGACTTCACTATTAACTTCCCCGAGTTCCGTTGCATCCATGTCTTGCTCCACCGTAAGTGCAGCTGAGTAAAAATTCATTTAACACCTTGCCCTGACAAAGACGACAGAATTATTACTCAGTGTTTTGAACAGATGAAGTTTTGTTACTCAAAAAGTCAATGATTTTATAATGGTTATGAGGTTTTCAAAATCTTATGGGAGCAATGTTAGGAAATGCAGTATTCTTGCTTTTTATCACTAAAATTACCTCTAAATTTCTCTACCACTTCATCCATTCTCACTGCTACTTCCACTGAAGACTGTTTTCTTTGGGCAATGTTGCTGCTGTTACTTTGAAGCAAGATAAAGAACAATATCTATAAGCAGTTCAGAAGGTGTCAACACTTTGCTTTTCCTTTAAATTAAAAAAAAACGTAATCGACCTGTTAATAAGAATGATGCAATTTAAAAAAAAAACTCTGGACGAATATTAACATCCAAAACTCTAAGCTGATATACGGCATGGACAATGAGAGAGCAAAAGCCTTTCTTTAAAAAATGCCTGAATACCAATCTCAGGTAAGCAATCATCAGGTATTTGACTGATATTGTGCAACCCTTCTCAGTTTCGACCTCTGAGGCCTGCACAGAAAAGAGGCTTTCATTTGCTCCGAGAATCTTGGACTGGAGCCTGGGTCCCAGAGGTAGGAGAACAATGTGAACACTCTCTGCTGCTTCAGGTTCCCAGACAGGTTTGGTGCAGAGTGAATCAGAATTAACTAAGGCAGAAAAGTTGCCAAGTTGTAAATGTGTTTGGTTACCTAATTATATAATAAAAATGGATGAGAATTTTAATTTGTTTGACAATTTTGTTTGGAATAAATAGAGGCCTTTTTTATCCACCACCAAAAATGCTACAGAAAACATGAGCTGGCATGTTCACAAGCCACGGGAGCAGAATTAGGCCATTCGGCCCATTGAGTCTACTCCGCCATTCAATAATAGCTGATCTATCTTTCCCTCTAAACTCCATTCTCCTGCCTTCTCCCGCTAGCCTCTGACACCGTTACTAACCGCTGTAGAGTTGCTTCCTTACAGCGCTAGAGACCCGGGTTCGATTCTGACTATGGGTGTTGTCGGTACAGAGTTTGTACGTTCTCCCTGTGACCGCATGGGCTTTCTCCGGGTGCTCCAGTTTCCTCCACATTCCAAAGCAAAATGCAGGTTTGTAAATTGTCCCTAGAGTGTAGGCTAGAACTAGTGTATGGGGTGATTGTTGGTCGGCGTGGACTCAATGAGCCGAAGGGCCTGTTTCCATGCTGGATTTCTAAACTAAACTAAACTAATCAAGAACCTGCCAATCTCTGCTTTAAAAATACACAATGACTTTGCCTTCACAGCTGTCTGTGGCAATGAATTCCACAGATTCACCACCCTCTGACTAAATAAATTTATCATCATCTCCTTTCTAAAGGTACATCCTTTTATTCTGAGCCTGTGCCCTCTGGTCCTAGACTCTTCCACCCATGGAAACATCCTCTCCACATCCACTCTAACCAGGCATTTCACTAATCGGTAAATTTCAATGAAGTTCCCCCTCATCCTTTTAAACGCATTGAGATAATGTGTTCAGCTCAGTGACATGGTAGGTTCAATCCAAACCAATTAATGGTCTAAGATGGCTGAAACCAATCTGGAAAACAGATAGGGATTTTTTTCTTTTATATATTTATTGGACACTGTCCTGGCCCTCGAAATGTTTGTTGCCAGAATTTCTAGAACATCATGTTATTGGAGACTTAAAAAAGGTCAGCTCGCAGGCACTTTGATAACCACACAACTGCTTTGTTCCCTCTGGTATGGTGCTCAGTCATCCACCTAACTCAAGAGGAAAATCAAAGGCTGCCCGCAACTATCCAAAAGCAAAGATCTTCTGCTTTGTTCTGGAACCTTCTATGTTAGCACGCACATTTCTATGGAAAATGCATTTCAACTCCAACAAGGTGCTCAAGCAGCTCATTTAAAAAAATGTTTGCTTTGTCTCTTTCCTGTTTCAAACTAACTGCTCTGAAGGCTGTTTGCCAAGTATCCTTTATTTTTCTTTGGTCCTTCCATGATATTAGGTTACCGTGTTTCCCAGTGGGAGCTCCGTTTACATGTTTTTGAAGGAAGGGTGCCCAACTGCCTGTAATAGTCAGTCCATACTCACAGCTGGTGCTTGCCTGACATTGAACCTGTAGAACTGGGTTCCCAGCATGGGAATCAGGAGGCAGCCAGACTCATCAATCATTCCCAAAATGGCACCGCCACAAGTGAAAATGGTCAGCCGCCTCCTTCATCTGCCACCTTTTGAGTATCCTACAATTCTGCCCTAGGAGTGAGGTATCTTGAAAGTGAGAACAGGAACTTGTGTGTCATTACTGCTTCATCTCCATTTCATCAGCCCTCCAAACTGGGAACTGTTGGGCAGAGGTTTGGTTTTCTACCTCCAAATTATTGTACCACCCGCAGTAACCTGCCAGGCTGTTCAGTTGCCTCAAGTAACCCTTGCAGAGAGATGTTTAGTGGGTGTCAGAGAGAAGGTGAACAACCATGTCAGGATGGCCGAGTGGTCTAAGGCGCCAGACTTCTTGCTTTCTATAACATCTTAGGATACACCTGGTCAGGGTGTGGGATTTATCCACCTTTATGCATTCATGCATGTGAATGGTCTGGCATGACCACATTTAAATACTTTGCACACTATATATATTGGAATATCACTCACTAGGATTTTGCATAACTGCATTGAGAGAGACACTTGTTTAGGAACGTGGCCATTTCTAAATGAGTGTCTCCCTCATTGCAGTTATGGTCGAATTCTACGGAGGAAGCTTTTTTTTGACAAGGAGACAAAAGTCCACTGCCTGCCACATCCCCCTAGCTCCATCCCATGCTCTCAGTCCCACTGCCCCTTCAAGAGTATATCAACAATGCAAGGCACAAGGAAATGATCTCCACTGCAGTTTCTAAACCTTTCACAAATTCCTCAACGGGAAAAATAAGTGGAATTTACTCTTCACATGCCAGCTGTGAACAGGTTTTTAAAAATCCCGGTTACCTTTCCACCGCCCAAGATGTTTTCTAAACAGAAGACTGGGCCACGGAGCTAGCAAGGGTTTACAGAACACAGTTTGGGAGAATGGATCCCCTTGGGCCCAAAACGTTGACAATGAAGCAATCTAAATGACTATGATTAGTCCGAACCTGTGAAAATGCTGTTATAATCTGATAATGAACGCACCTAATTCCTCTCATTGACAAGGCCCTTGATTGAACACAATGGACAGTTCACTGGACTGCAGAAGTCTCCCACAAACTGATGATCAATCCCACTCTTTTACAGAAAGCAATTTGATGCTGAGCGGCCCTATTATTAGCGCGGCTTCAATGACTTATGTGACAGAAGAGCCTTGTTTATCAGTGTCAAAGAGGAATCTCCAACGTCTTTCAGGACAGTTGAAGCCTTGAAAAGCTAGCAATTTTCTCATAAACCCCATTTTAAATTGCAGTTTTCACAGGCAACTGCTGCCAGCCCCTAATGAAATGTAGAGCGTAATTATAACAAAATGGTGCTGCTGAGTGAGAAAAGAATTTCAGGGCAATTCTTTAATATTTATTTATTTATTTATTTTAAACCACTTGAACTCCGTAGTTATATTTGATATAACTTTGCCAGGGGTTAGCGTGTCATCTCAAACTTGTATGTGGATTGTTTTAACAGATTCAATTTTTAAACTAGATTAGATTGGTGATCTGTTCAGTGAGATTTCAAGTTTGACCATATATTGAATACCTGTAAGCCTGGAATGGTTGCAAGAGTTGAAAGATTTCACATTGGATACAAGCAATTTGAATAATAAATAGACCTTTGACATAAGGCAAGCAAATTAAGTCTGTGCAGGAACAGGTTGCCTTCGTATCTTCTGTTCCTATCGAACCCATTTCTTTACCGAACTGCTGTACAGATTTAAAGAACAATGGGGCATTCTTCTCAGGATTTAGTAGAACAGGGTTTGATTTTTGCAGGAAACATTGAAGAACCCGGTCACATTTTTGCCTTTTCCCACCAACGTGATTCAAATAAATATACTTTTATTTTATTTTTTTGAAATCTAAAACAAAGTGCAATTGCACTAATTTATAAAAATAAGTATTTTTAGTTAGCATGTTATTCCCAGTAATTGATTGGGATTAATTGTGCCATTATAGCTTAGTGGTGCGTCTCTTCTCCCAGATGCTGGGTGCTTTTGGAAGGCTGACACTATGTCTATGAACAGAGGGAGACAAACAATGGCTGAGAGATATTGTCACCTCCAGTCCCCCTCCACCCAACCACCCAATGGTGGTGGGTGCTCTGGGGATGGAATGGCCTGATGCTTGGTGGGTTGGACTTTTGAGCAGTGAGCAGAATGCCACCTAGGCTTCTTGCTGAAACTACCAGAACCCCCTTATGGTGGGGGTTGAGGGGGCTCACGAGTGTGGGTCTCAGCTGGAATTGCTCAATGGAGCCCTGCCACAGGACCCTCCGCAGGAGCCGGTCCCACAAGGCCATCTCTCAGACATGCTCTCAGTGCTGTTCCATGCAATGCAGAGGAGTTTCCTGTCAGGGTTGCTCCTACACATTCACCACCTCACTGTTATTTGCTCTCTGGACATGTGCTGGTGGCCCTGGTGGTGTGCGCTGCCATCTGGCAACAACGCGAGTCCTCAGTGGAGACCCTTTTATGTGGGGTCCTCCACTTCAGGGTGCAATGAGATAATCCATATGTGGAGCCAGATAATGAAAGCAAGGTCCAAAATAAATACTTCTGATCTGTATTGCAGTGGTAAAGAAAGCATGTAGCATGCCCTGCCTTCAAAGATCAGGGCATAGAGTATAAATGTTGAGGCATTAAGTTGCAACTTTGCAAAACTCTGGTTAGACCGCACTTGGTGTATTGTGTGGTGTTCTGGTCCCCGCACTATACGACGGATGTGATTGCAATGGAGAGACAGGGGCGGAGATTTATCAAGATCTTGCTTGGATTGGTGGACTTTAGTTGCAGGGATAAATTGGACAGGCTAGGTTTATTTTCTCTGAAGCAAAGGAAATCTGAGGGGTGACACAATAGTGGTATATGAAATTATAAGAAGCATAGATATGGTGGATGGTCAGAATATGATAGCGGTCTAAAAACAATCTAGAGGTCTAAAAACAAGAGGCCAGAGGTTTAAGGTGAGAGGAAGAAATTTTAAAGAGGATTTAAGGGGAAAGTCTTTTTACCCAGAGAGTGGTTTACATTTTGAATGCACTGCCAGAGGAGATGGTGGAATCAAACACAATCACAGCATTTTAGAGATATTCAAACAGGCCCTTAAACTGGCAAGGCACAATATATTCCCCATATATGGACTTTATATGGGGAAAATGGGATTGTGCAGGTGGGGCTGCAAGATCACATGGATGTGGTGCGCTGAAGCACTTGTTTCCGTGCTGTATGACTCCACAACTCAATGATTCCATTAGCAGTCCTGGAAAAGATTGAAAAATCATCCAGCCAAAAAGAAAGTTGCTAAACAAGCCAGGACTCATATCTGCTATTGTAAATTAGAAATTTACATATTTCCCACTTTACATTATCATTGACTTCTGCAAGCTTTAACTTTGGCCATTATTATGTACTTTCACTTTCTGTGAAGTAAAACAACAGAACAAATTGAGTCCGATGTAGAGGCACAAAAGACTGTAGATGCTGAAATCTATCAAAAAAGGAGAGCAGCTGGAGGAACTCAATGAGTCAGGCAGCATCTGTGGAGGGAGATGGATAGTTGTGGTTTTGGTTTGAGACTTATCTGTGCTAAAGGAGTAGAGTGGATCTAACTAGGGGAGGAGTGGGCCAAGTTTCAGTTTAATGTATTGTCACATGTACTGAGGTACAGTGAAAAGCTTTTGTTGCGTGCTAACCATTCAGCAGGAAGACAATACATGATTACAATCGATCCATTTTGTCAGTGTATAGATACATGATAAGGGTATAATGTTTAGTGCAAGGTAAAGCCAGCAAAGTCCGATCAAGGATAGTCTGAGGGTCATCAAAGAGGTAGATAGTAGTTCAGCACTGCTCTCTTGTTGTGGTACGGTGAATCAGTTGCCTAATAACAGCTGGGAACTGTCCCTGAATCTGGTGGTGTGCGTTTTCACGCTGCTATACCTTTTGCCTGATGGGAGAGGTGGGAAGAGGGAGTGACCAGGGTGCGACTCATCCTTGATTATGCTGCTGGCCTTGCCGAGGCAGCGTGAGGTATAAAGGGAGTCAATAGAAGGGAGGTTGGTTTGTGTGATGGTCTGGGCTGCGTCCATGATTCGCTGCTCTTCTCTTGGGATAACATTTTATATAAAATATGATCGGCAGGATGTTTTCAACAAAACTTGCAACCCAGCAGATGGAGTTTGGAGAAAGCAGTATAGATTTACCGGAGAACAGATTAAAATACTTCACATCAAAAACGCTCAGCCTATTGAATGCCACGCAGTTTAGATTTTCTATCTGGGTTTTTTTCTTTGCTGCAAAATGAATGAATGAATAAATGAATGAATGAATGAATGAATGAATACGTTTATTGGCCAAGTATTCACATACAAGGAATTTGCCTTGGTGCTCCACCCACAAAATAGCATTTACATCGTAAGAAAATAGTGAAAGGTCTGGATAGAGTGGATGTGAAGAGGATGTTTCCGCTAGTGGGATTCTCTAGGACCAGAGGCCATAGCCTCAGAGTTAAAGGACTTACCCTTAGAAAGGAGATGAGGAGGAATTTATTTTGTCAGACAATGGTGAATCTGTGGAATTCATTGCCACAGTCGGCTGCGGAGGCCATGTCAATGGATACTTTTAAGGCAGGGATTGATAATTCTTTTTTAGTATGCATGTCAGGGTTTATGCTGAGAAGGCAGGAGAATGGACTTGAGAGGGGAAGATAGATCAGCTATGATTGAATGGCGGACTAGACTTGATGGGCCGAATGGGCTAATTTGGCTTCTATAACTTATGAACGTATAAACTTATGAACATACATTTAGTTTAATTCGGATACTGTAACTATATCATTTTCCCTAATTGTAGAAGAAAAGGTTGATTTATAGTACAGTAAAAGTCCCAATAACCTTAAAGAATAAATCAAGGTCTAAAAGTTACATCTCACCTAAAGAACTGCTTGGACTGGATGTGACATTGACAAATGTCATCATGAAGTCCTTTCTTTAGCTCTCTAATTGTAGAAACAATCTACAGCTTCCCTTCAGCTACCAATATTGTAGAAGTTCGAATTTCTTGTGGAAGAAAATATCCTTTCTTTATCACTGGCCAGCTGGAATATTTTATTAACACTAAAATGGGGAACAGTGCATCCATTTTTGTTACAGATTTCCCCAGATTTAATGCACTTTGGGTGATGCCATCTACAATCTGCCATGTCACTGACATGACAGAGTGTGTATGTGCGACTGATGTGTGCTATGGATGTAGTTATACACGACTGTGTATGTGTTTGCGAAAGAGGGAGGGAGAGAGAGAAGGGAATGCCCGTGCATGAGTGTACAAACCCACACCTGGAAATTCAATCAAATAATGCTGTTTTATTTCCAACATTAAGTAATTGAAAATCAATTTCCACTAGAGTGTAAACTTCAATGATCAGAGAGAAATCTGTTACAGACATGTTGCTACAGTCCAGAAATTCATCTGGGCATTTCTGGGCTTGGGCCATTGTTGCATTTGCCATATAGTTTTGTATATCAGAGCTATGAGGGATAAAATAAAGTCAAGTCAAGTCAATTTTATTCCTATAGCACATTTAAAAACAACTCTCATTGACCAAAGTGCTTTACATTAGTGCAGGTACTAACGTGCTACAAACAGTGGTACATAGATCAACAATACATACATAAATACATACATACAGCGCTCCCTCAGAGGACCTCAAGAAAGGCTTGAGAGTAGAAATAAGTTTTAAGTCTAGACTTAAAAGAGTTGATGGAGGGGGCAGTTCTGATGGGAAGAGGGATGCTGTTCCATAGTCTAGGTACTGCAACCGCAAAAGCGCGGTCGCCCCTGAGCTTATGCCTAGATCGCGGGATGGTCAGTAACCCCAAGTCGGCCGCTCTGAGGGACCTGGAAGTGGTATGGTGGGAAAGCAGATTTTTGATGTAGGTGGGGGCAAGCCCGTTAAGGGCTTTGTAAACAAAAAGAAGGAGCTTGAAATTGATTCGGAACCGCACTGGGAGCCAGTGGAGAGAGGCCAGAATCGGGGTGATATGGTCCCTTTTTCGGGTGCCCGTCAGGAGTCTTGCTGCGGAGTTTTGGACCAATTGCAGGCGGGACAGGGATGATTGGCTGATGCCAGTGTAAAGGGAGTTGCAGTAATCAAGACAGGAGGAGATAAATGAGTGGATGATCTTTTCGAGGTCGTCAAATCGGAGGAAAGGTTTTATTTTTGCTATCGTTCGAAGCTGGAAGAAGCTAGCTTTTACCACGGCATTGACTTGTTTGTCAAATTTCAACGGGGAGTCAAATATCACGCCAAGGTTTTTGACGTGAGGTTTGAGTAATGGGGTAAGGCTTCCAAGACTGCCTGCTATCGATTTGATGGATTCCGAGGGGCCGAGTAGGATGACCTCAGACTTACTCTTGTTTAGTTGGCAAAATCAGTCCCTGTGTTTGTTTTATAGCACTGTGGGAGAATGTGGCCTGTTGTTCTGGAGGTGTCGGTGGTTAGGAACTGGTGGGTTAGCCTGGTCGTCCAAGTGCTGTGTTAATCTGGGAGGTCTGTCAGGTAAGTCCATAATTACTATCATACTACTATTATCTACCACATTGGAGGACCAATTATCTACCTATTGGAGATAATTATCTACCTCATTGGATTTTCCTGGACTTTATCTTGCACAAAACGTCATTCACATTATCATGTATCTGTAAACTGTGGATGGCTCGATTGTACTCCTGATTAATTTTGCTGATTGGATGCTTCATTGTCACCTTCCCCTCAGCTAACAATGATCCATTCTACATTTCTTTGATCATTGTCTGCTTTGATCTGTCATTTTCATACCTTACCCTTCCACATATCTCTAGTCTCCCTCTCCCTGACTCTCAGTCTGAAGAATGGTCTCGACCCGAAACAGCACCCATTCCTTCTATCCGGAGATGTTGCCTGTTCCTCTGATCTACTCCAGCATTTTGTGTCCATCTTCGATGTAAACCAGTTCCTTCCTACATGGGTTTGTAGGCTATTTGGCTTGGTAAAATTGTAAATTGTCCCTAGTGTGTGTAGGATAGTGGTAGTATGCGGGGATCGCTGGTCGGTGCTGTATCTCTAAACTAAACTAAACTAAGCTCTTGGCGGTGGTGGAATAGCACCTGACAAAAGGAAAGTCTGGAGATAATCAGGGGCTTGCTGGGAGGCATGTCAGGGTAGCCTGGAGAAGAGGCTGGGTGTTGAAACACCAGGTGGTGAGTTGAGGGTGGTGTTGGACTGGCGACCAGCTTGTCTGAGAGATGGTGAGCCAGATGTGGATTCTTGCCAGCAATCTAAACCATTCATGGGGGAAGCCAACTCATAGTCAGAGAGGTCTTATGGCATGCTGAGCCACCCTTCCTCAACAGATGGCTAGCTTGCCCTCAGCAGATTACCTGGTCCCATGCTGGTGCTCTTCATGACTTGCTTCTTACTGAGTGTATAGAAAATGACATCTGGATGACATTCATTTGTAAAAGAGGGTGCTTCCCAGATTGTTTCCCAGTGAAGATCAGGGAGGAGAGAGATCTACCGATGACTTGCCATCCTCCTGAGCAATTTCCTCTTCCCCCTCTTTCCTCAGTTGCTCCAACTATTCTTCTAGGCAGATTCCCACCTTATCTGCTCCTTATTTCTTCATATCTCCTCTTCCACCAGCTCTTTTCTTCCTCCTCCACCTTTCTGTCTCCTCTCCACCTCCTCCCAATCCGCTCTTCCATCTTCACCACTCTCTTCTCCACATGATTCTTCTTGCCAAATTCTCATTTTCTCATCCCCTACCTCTATTCTCTCTTCTTTCTCTACATTCCTCATTTCACTCTGCTCCTCCTGTTCCTAAACTCTTCCCATTCCTGCATGCACTCCTCCATCTCTTGCTCCACCTTTTCTTCTTCTCTGATTTCCCCAGCTTTGTCCTCTTCCTCTTCTTCCACCTATTTTTCTCTTCTTTATCCTCTCCTCCTCCTTCTTTCTTCCCCTTTCCCTGCTCTTTTTTCCCCTCTTTTTCTATTTTCTCCTCCATCCTCTTTCTCCTCTTTCCTCTCCTCCTCCCTTCGTCTACGCTGCTAGTTCACTTCTCAAAGACTTATCGAGTCTTGCAGCATGGAAACAGGCCCTTTGGTCCAACTTGCTCACACCGGCCAACATGTCCCATCCACATATCCCACCGGCCTGCATTTGGCCCATATTCCACTGAACCTGTCCTATCCATGTACCTGTCTAAATGAACCTTAAATGTTTTGATAGTACCTATCTCAACTACCTCCTCCGGCAGCTCGTTCCATACTCCCACCTTCTTTTGTGTGGAAAAGTTACCCCTCAGGTTCCTATTAAATCTTTCCCCCTTCACCTTATGTCCTATGGTTCTTCATTCCCCTACTCTGGGCAAGGGACTCTGTTCGTCTACCCGATCTATTCCTCACATAATTTTGTAAACTTTTCTCTCCTCTTAAACCATCCAGCAAGTTATTTTTCTCAGTCTCAAGAGTTATGTCTTCACAGCTTGTAAATAGTGAGAAAATGTTGTGGTTAACCAGGAGCCACAGATGACAACTCAGCAACAATTCTGTCTGGTTTAAAAAAATGTTTAGCTCAGTTTAGTTTAGAGATACAATGCGGATACAGGCCCACTCGGCCCACCGAGTCCATGCCGACCAGTGATCAAAGCACACTTACACTATCCTACACACTAGGGACAATTTGCAATTTTACCAAACCAATTAACCTACAAACCTGTACATCGTTGGAGTGTGGTAGGAAACTGGAGCTCCTGGAGAAAAAGGTATGGGGAGAACGTACAAACTCCAGACAGACAGCACCCATAGTCAGCATTGAACAGTGGCCTCTGGGCTGTGCCATCGCACCGCCATTATTGGAGCAAAAATACTGCAAGTGCAGGAAATAACAAATCACAAATCACAGATCAGGCAGCATCAATTAGGAGTGAAACAGAGTCAATGTTTCTGATGATCAACTCTTCCACCAGAACTAGAAATGTAAAGGAACGAGTATGTTAAGTTGCAGAGAGTGCAGAGAGGCCGAGGGGCAGAGAGAACAAAGGAAGTGTATGTTAGTCAAAGGTTGTTAAGGTATCAATAATTTTAAAAAAACTGGCCATTGAAGACAGAAAAGGAAAGAGAAACAAATTGGAACAGAGGAGTACAGCCACCTCTATGGATGGAGGAGAAAAAGATGCTGATAATCCTAAACAAAACCAGCAAATGCTGGAAGCACGCAGTCATTTAATTAGCGCTGTTGTAGGTTGTTGCTATCATCAGATTATTTGATGATAAATCAGCTCGTATTCAGAAATACATCAGACTACCTAAATTGTGAAAAAAAACACAGCCATTTAAACAATAAACCAATAGAAAACCCTTATGATGGAGGCACATCTCTAATGAGCTTTGAGCAAGAATTTGCATGAGCAAATTTGTAAATCTGTTTAAATATATGTTACGATGATCTAATATTCTAAGTTCTTGAGAATGGAATAATTGGCTTTTCAGTATTGCAATTTACTGCATTTTTAGACTTTTCGGCAATAATAATATTATAAATTTCACTTCATAGCTGTAATATTTCCTTTGTTTCAGAGTAAGTTTGCAGTAATATGTGTGAAGGCAACCTTAAATAACTTGCTGAAACATCCTTTTGTTCTGGTCTCCTGAGGTAAACAACTGGTATGTCAAGTCCACTTATTGTCATATGCAAGAGTACACTGAGGTACAGGTGCAATGAAAAACTTGCTTGAAACAGCATCATGGGCACATGGACTCAGTGAACAAACAAAAACATAAATTAAACCTGAAGTATGCATAAATTCTGCAAGACAGTGAAAAGAAAAAGACGGTGCAAAAAACAACACATTAGGTTTTAAAAGACAATTAGAAGAAAAGTACACGGTAATGGAAAAGTTGGTCCGTGATATTCTGTTGCTGAGGTAAGATTATGGCCCTGTCCCACCTAGGAGATTTTTCAGGCGTCTGCCGGCGACTGTCAAGTTGCCGGCAGTCGCCTGAAAAACCGGCAACTAGAACGGCGGCTGTCAGAGTGGAACACACACACACACAAACACATCACAAAGGCAGGGGACAGGGCAAGCGGGGGGAGCACTGTCTGAAATTCACACGGTGCAAAGCCAATGAACAGGAAGGTTGGCGCTGTAATTAAGACGGCTAGCACAGTGTACGGTAAGTCCTTTAAAAGGGGGGTGGGGAGAAGGGTTGGGGAGAAGGAGTGGAGACAACTTTTAAGAAGCCAGATAACTTTTAAGAAGCCAGAGATACACGGCTGTGAAGCTCGGCGGACGTTTAACATTAACGGTCGGTTATCCTTGGTTCTGAAAATTACTGCTTACGTTTATTTTCCCCAATGAGCCAATGAAATTCACCGGTCTGCACTGGCTGCAGCCTACAAGAACCTACGAGAACCTTCGACCTCCTGGCAACCCACTAGGACCTCCTGGCGACCGATCTACAGCACGAGAATTCTCGCTACTTTACATGGCGGCTACTTGCTACTTTACATGTTGAAAAATTTGCGCCGACCATAATGAGGTCGCGACTAGTTTCCGGAATGCGGGAACTGCTCACGACCATGAAGGCGACCCCCCGGCAACCACCCACGTACATGTGGTGACCATATGGCGACTGCATAGTCTCCAGCAGTCGCCTAAAAAGTCGCCTAAGTGGCACAGGCCCATAAGGGTTGTACCTTCGGTCTAGAGACCAATGGTTGTAGGAAAGTAGCTGTTCCTGAACCTGATTGTTTTGGACCTAAGGCTTCTGTATTATATCAGCAAAAAGAGTGCATGACTCCGTGGTGGGGATTCTTAATGATGGGTGCGTCTTCTTGAAGCAGTGCCTCAACTAGATGCTGTCAATAGTGTGGGGGGCTGTGCTCGTGATGAACTAAGTCCACCACCCTCACGCTGCCTTGGCGAGGCCTGCAGCATAATCAAGGACGAGATGCACCCTGGCCGCTCCCTCTTCTCCCCTCTCCCATCGGGCGAAATGGTTAGAAGTGTGAAAATGCACACCTCCACATTCAGAGAAATTTTCTTCCCAGCTGTTATCAAGCAACTGAACTATTCAACGACAACTAGCGAGCAGTCTTGAATTACTATCTACCTCATTGGTGACCCTCGGACTATCTTTGATTGGACTTTACTGGCTCTACCTTGCACTAAACGTTATTCACATTATTCCCTTGATCATGTATCTGTACACTGTGAATAGCTCAATTGTAATCATGGATTGTCTTTCCACTAACTGGTTTGAACGCAACAAAAGCTTTTCACAGGACCTCAAAGCACGTGACAATAAACCTAACTCTCTCTGCAGATTCTTGAGTTCCAGTGCATTGGAATTGGCATTTCCGGCCATGATGCAACCAATCAGGATACTTTCTACAGTGCACCTATGGAAGTTTGTTCGAGTTTTCAGTGACGTGCCGAATCTCCCTAAACCTCTGAGAAAGTAAAGGCACTGACTCTGCATCATGTTTACATCTATGTGCTGGGTCCAGGTCAAAACATCCGAGATGTTAACCCTCAGGAATGTGAAACGGCTCACTCTCTCCACCACTGACCACCAATGAAAACTGCATGTAGTCACCCGACTTGCCCTCTCTAAAGTCAACATTTAGTTCTTCGTTTTTGTTGATGTCGAGAGTGATGTTATATTTGTGGCATCATCCAACTAGGTCCTCTATATCTCTCCTGAATGCTGACTCGTCACCACCTGTGATTCGGATAATGTCTGGTTGAGGTGATATCTAAAGTCACTAAATTGCAGCTGCCTGGGATAAAGGCAGCAAATTGATAAGTTTAGCCCATTATAGCCTTCTGACGTTCTCATTCCTTAAAGCCTGAGAAAGAAAAATCCTGTTGGTGGAAAAATGCTAAGAATTTTAGTGAGATGCAGATTTTGACTCCTTTTGACAGTGTGGCATTGAAAGTCTTCTGCTTAATCCCTGGTTTGTGCCAAGGTATCTGAACTCTGCAATATTCCAATTAACCTAATTTCTGGAATTTTCTTCTTAGTCCACTTTGCATCTCTGCTGCTCTTTCTTCCATTAAGATACTTATTCATAGTCATACTGCATGGAAACAGGCCCTTTGGCCCAACCTTCCATACTGACCAACATGCCCCATCTACACTAGACCCACCTTCCTGTGGTTGGCTCATCTATCTATCTATACTATTACTAAAAGTCTCATCTTGACCACTTCCTGTCTACGTTGTAAATACATTTTAGAAAAAATGCTACCCTGTATCGCTATGATTTTTTTTGCCATCTTACTCACCGTCCACCTCTCCTCCAAGTGCCCCAAGGTTTTTTCCGATTGGTGAAATAATTAAAAAGTTGTGAATGTTTAAAAAATCATGAGATCAGCAGATTGGTCTTCTCGCCTGTCATTCACAATGATGAAGGTAATGCCCCTTCCGGAGGGCCAGGAGAATATAGCCCCAGAGGCGAGACGCGAGTCAGTCACCCCGGAAGACCGTGAGTGAGAGTTGAGTCCGGAACTGTGAGTCTACGCCGTGAGTGAACTGAACTGTGAGTCTGCACTGTGAGTGAACTGAATTGTTAGTCTTCACTGTGAGTGAACTGAATTGTTAGTCTTCACTGTGAGTGAACTGAATTGTTAGTCTGCACTGTGCTTGAACTGAATTGTTAGTCTGCACTGTGCTTGAACTGAACTGTTAGTCTGCACTGTTGTTCATCCCAGTTTGGCAAAAGAATAAATCAGGGAAGGTAGTGCATCCGTGGATAACAAGGGAAATCAGGGATAGTATCAAAGCAAAGGATGATGCGTACAAATTAACCAGAAAAAGCAGCATACCAGAGGACTGGGAGAAATTCAGAGACCAGCAGAGGAGGACAAAGGGCTTAATTAGGAAAGGGAAAATAGATTATGAAAGAAAACTGGCAGGGAACATAAAAACTGACTGCAAAAGTTTTTATAGATATGTGAAGAGAAAGAGATTAGTTAAAACAAATGTAGGTCCCTTGCAGTCAGAAACAGGTGAATTGATCATGGGGAACAAGGATATGGCGGACCAATTGAATAACTACTTTGGTTCCGTCTTCACTATGGAAGACATAAATAATCTGCCGGAAATAGCAGGGGACCGCGGGTCAAAGGAGATGGAGGAACTGAGTGACGACGACATCGGCACCAAGATCGGCCGCCTGGCTCGTCGTGTGGAGGAACTCGAGTTAACAAGTTTCACGGGTACCTGCCGTTAGCGCCACGAGTCGCTAAGTTGCGTCCATGAGTTCCGACGTTCCCACTACGTTAATTGTAAGTGATTACCACGAGTTAAATTTGTCGCCGAGGGAGGAAGGACGGAGCCGCGGCTCGAGAGGCTAACAGAGGCTAAGAGGTTTGCCACGCACTGCAAGGGAACAGTGGACCAGACAGGAAGAGCGGACGGAATTACTACTAGACAGCCAAACCAGTAGGTAATTTACGGCTGGGGTGAGTACTTTCCCATTTATAGGAGGTAGGATTATATAAATAAGGGGTGTATCAATAGGAGGTAGGATTATATAAATAAGGGGTGTATCAATATAGTAATCCGGGTAGGGGATTCTTAAATAGGACCAGTTATTTACTTATATAAGATGGGCGGCCAGGAGATGTGCCAATACTGTGAGATGTGGGAATTTGTCGACACCATTGATGTAGATGGTGTAGATGATCCCTACAGCTGCAGTAAGTGTTTGAGGCTAGCGGAACTCGAGCTCCGCATTGATGAGCTGGAGACCCAACTTCATACGCTGCGGTACATCAGGGAAGGGGAGTATTACCTGGATGTTTTGTGCGAGGGGATGGTCACACCGACCAGTTTAACTAATTCAGTAGTGAGTGAGCAAGGAAAGGAAGGTGTGGCCATAAGCGAGGCAGGTAGGGGGAACCAGGAGGAGATGCGGCAGGAGCCACAGCCCTTGTTCCTGACGAGCATGACCGAGGCTCTTACTCAATGTGAGGACGGGATCAGGGGCTGTGGGAGGGATGAGCAACCTGGCTGCAGCACCGTGGATCAGGGGGACATTCAAGAGGGGGGAGTTAGAAGAAATGCCATTGTGATAGGGGATAGTATTATTCGGGGGGTAGATAAGGTTCTCTGCGGCCAGCAGAACATGTCCCGAAGGCTGTGTTGCCTACCCGGTGCTAGGGTTAAGGATATCTCTGCGATGCTGGAGAGAAATTTGCAGAGGGAGGGGGAGGATCCAGTGGTCGTGGTCCATGTGGGGACCAATGACATAGGTAGGACGAGGAAGGAGGATCTGCTGAAGGAGTTTGAGCAGTTAGGGAATAAATTAAAAAGCAGAACCTCGAGGGTACTGATCTCCGGATTGCTACCTGAGCCACGGGCCAAATCGGCGAGAGTACGTAAAATTAAAAAGCTGAATGCGTGGCTCAAAGACTGGTGTGGGAAAAATGGGTTTGGTTTCTTGGGCCACTGGCACCAGTACTGGGACAGGGGGGATCTGTTCTGTAAGGACGGACTTCACCTGAACGGTGCTGGGACTGGGGTCCTGGCAAATCATATAACTAGGGTAGTAGAGAGGTCTTTAAACTAAGTAGCGGGGGGGGAGATATCAAGGGTGGTAATAACGGCAGGGGCAGAGGAAATAGAGCAGGGTATCAGTGGGGAAACGGAAAATCAAAATGTGACAGGAGGATCCAGAATGTGTGAAGATAAAGCTCTAGATGTAAAAGAGGCAAAAACAGAAAGGAAGGGTAGTAAAAATCATCTGAAAGTGCTGTATCTAAATGCACGGAGTATTCGAAATAAGATAAATGAATTAACGGTGCAATTAAGTATATATAGTTATGATATCGTGGCCATTACGGAGACATGGCTGCAAGGGGATCAGGACTGGGAGTTAAATATAGAGGGGTACTCGACAATTAGAAAAGATAGACAGGAAAGTAAGGGAGGAGGGGTGGCCCTTTTAATAAGGGAGGGAATAACGGCAATAGAGAGGAAGGATATTGCATTGAAGGATCAGGATAGTGAAACAGCTTGGGTACAGATAGAGAATAACAAGGGGAAAAAAACACTAGTGGGTGTAATTTATAGACCTCCAAATAGCTGTGACGCTGTTAGTCAGAACATAAATCTGCAAATAGTTAACGCATGTAAAAAGGGAACTGCTGTAATCATGGGGGACTTCAATTTTCATATTAATTGGGCAAACCAAACTGGGCAGGGTAGACTAGAGGAAGAGTTTATAGAATGTATTAGAGACGGGTTCCCAGAACAGTATGTCACAGAACCGACAAGGGGGGAGGCAATCTTGGATCTGGTCCTGTGTAATGAAGCAGGATTAATTAAAAATGTCATAGTTAGGGACTCGTTGGGAACAAGTGACCACAATATGGTCGAATTCCATATTCAAATAGAAGGGGAGCAGGTTGAAACTCAGGCTAGGGTACTTAGTCTAAATAAGGGGGATTATGAAGGTATGAGGACTGAGCTGATCAAAGTTGACTGGGATAGCAGACTCAAGAATAAGACGGTACATGAGCAGTGGTGTACGTTTAAGGATCTACTGTATAACCTTCAAGAAAAATTTATTCCTATGAAGAAAAAAAGGGGTAAGGGTAAGAACAGTCAGCCATGGCTCAGTAAAACTATAAAGGATAGTATTCGGCTGAAGGCAAGGGCATATAAGGTAGCCAGAGATAGTGGGAGGGTAGAGGATTGGGAAGCATTTAAAGGTCAGCAAAAAATAACTAAGAGATTAATTAAGACGGGGAAAATAGACTATGAAAGGAATTTAGCGAACAACATAAAAACTAATAGTAAGAGTTTTTATAGCTATATAAAAAGAAAAAGGGTGGCTAAGGTGAACGTTGGTCCATTGGAGGGTGAGACTGGAGAGTTGTTGGTGGGGAACATGGAAATGGCAAAGGCACTAAACGAGTATTTTGTATCAGTCTTCACCATAGAAGACACAAAAAATATTCCAACGCTGGATAAACAGGGGGCGGTAGGAATGGAAGAGCTAAATACTATTAAGATCACCAAGGAGGTGGTATTAGGGAAATTAATGAGACTGAAGGAGGATAAATCCCCTGGGCCTGATGGATTACATCCAAGGGTCTTGAGGGAGATAGCGGTGGGGATTGTGGATGCATTGGTGATAATTTTCCAAAACTCCCTGGAGGCAGGAACGGTCCCAGTGGATTGGAAAATGGCCAATGTAACACCTATATTTAAAAAAGGAAGTAAACAGAAGGCGGGTAACTATAGACCGGTTAGTCTAACATCGGTGGTGGGTAAAATGTTAGAGACAATTATTAAAGAAACACTAACGGGGCACTTGGATGGACATGACTTCATCGGACAGAACCAGCATGGTTTTGTGAAGGGGAAGTCCTGTTTAACGAATCTGCTCGAATTCTTTGAGGAAGTAACAACCCGGGTGGATAAAGGGGAACCGGTGGATGTGGTATACTTGGACTTCCAAAAGGCTTTTGACAAGGTGCCACATAAGAGACTATTGCTAAAAATAAAAAATTATGGGATTGGGGGTAATATATTAGCATGGGTAGAGGATTGGCTAACAAATAGGAAGCAGAGAGTGGGGATAAATGGTTCATATTCGGGATGGCAACCGGTAACTAGCGGGGTTCCGCAAGGGTCGGTGCTGGGACCCCAGTTGTTCACAATTTATATAAATGATTTGGAGGAGGGAACCAAGTGTAATATATCAAAATTTGCGGACGATACAAAAATGGGAAGAAAAGTAGGGGATGAGGAGGATAGGAAGAGTCTGCAAAAGGATATAGATAAGCTAGGTGAGTGGGCAACAACTTGGCAGATGAAATTTAATACTAATAAATGTGAAGTCATTCACTTTGGGAAAAAAAATGATAGGGCAAGTTATTTTCTAAATGAGGAGGAGCTGCGCTGTAATGCAACGCAAAGGGATCTAGGGGTAGTAGTACATGAATCACTAAAAGTTAGTATGCAGGTGCAGCAAGCTATCAGGAAGGCCAATGGAGTTTTGGCCTTTATTGCTAGGGGGATTGAGTATAAAAACACGGAGGTCTTGCTGCAGCTGTACACAGTATTAGTGAGACCACATTTGGAATACTGTGTACAGTTCTGGGGTCCATACTTAAGAAAGGATGTACTGGCCCTGGAGGCAGTGCAGCGAAGGTTTACAAGATTAATTCCTGCAATGAGGGGATTGACATATGAGGAAAGGTTAAGTAGGCTGGAACTCTACTCTTTGGAGTTTAGAAGAATGAGAGGCGATCTCATTGAAACATATAAGATCGTGAGGGGCCTTGATCGGGTGGATGCACCGAGGATGTTCCCAATGATCGGGGAAACTAGAACTAGGGGACATAGTTGCAGAATAAGGGGGGGCTCTTTTAAAACTGAGATGAGGAAGAACTTCTTCACCCAGAGGGTGGTTAATTTATGGAATTCACTGCCCCAGGGAGCAGTGGAAGCAGAAACATTAAATATATTTAAGTCTAAAATAGATGTTTTTTTAGCTGCCAAGGAGATAAGGGGCTACGGGGAGAGGGCAGGGATATGGACCTAGGTAGGGTTAGTATAGTAAGACCTGAGTGATCTCCTGGACAAGTGTCGATCGCCTGGATTGGGGTCGGAGAGGAATTTCCCGGATTTTTTTCCCGAATTGGACCTGGGTTTTTATCCGGTTTTTTGCCTCCCCCAGGAGATCAAGCGGTTCTTGGGGTGGAGAGGGGTGATAGCGGTATAAAGGGGAGGGTAGTGTCTTGTGTTCTGTGTCTTGTGTCTACTGTTTGTGGGTAGGGGTGTCTGTTTGGTGTTCAGCCATGAGCGAATGGCGGTGCGGGCTCGATGGACCTGGTGGTCTGCTCTCGCACCTACTTTCTATGATTCTATGATTCTATGATTCTAGTCGGGAAGTGGTGTTGGGTAAATTGAATGGATTAAAGGCCGATAAATCACTAGGGCCAGATAGGCTGCATCCCAGAGTACTTAAGGAAGTAGCTCCAGAAATAGTGGATGCATTAGTGATAATTTTTCAAAACTCTTTAGATTCTGGAGTAGTTCCTGAGGATTGGAGGGTAGCAAACGTAACCCCACTTTTTAAGAAGGGAGGGAGAGAGAAAACGGGGAATTACAGACCAGTTAGTCTAACATCGGTAGTGGGGAAACTGCTAGAGTCAGTTATTAAAGATTGGATAGCAGCACATTTGGAAAGTGGTGAAATCATTGGACAAAGTCAGCATGGATTTACGAAAGGTAAATCATGTCTGACGAATCTTATAGAATTTTTCAAGGATGTAACTAGTAGAGTGGATAGGGGAGAACCAGTGGATGTGTTGTATCTGGACTTTCAGAAGGCTTTCGACAAGGTCCCACATAAGAGATTAGTATACAAACTTAAAGCACACGGTATTGGGGGTTCAGTATTGATGTGGATAGAGAACTGGCTGGCAAACAGGAAGCAAAGAGTAGGAGTAAACGGGTCCTTTTCACAATGGCAGGCAGTGACTAGTGGGGTACCGCAAGGCTCTGTGCTGGGACCCCAGCTATTTACAATTTATATTAATGAGCTGGATGAGGGAATTGAAGGCAACATCTCCATGTTTGCGGATGACACTAAGCTGGGGGGCAGTGTTAGCTGTGAGGAGGATGCTAGGAGACTGCAAGGTGACTTGGATAGGCTGGGTGAGTGGGCAAATGTTTGGCAGATGCAGTATAATGTGGATAAATGTGAGGTTATCCACTTTGGTGGCAAAAACAGGAAAGCAGACTATTATCTAAATGGTGGCCGATTAGGAAAAGGGGAGATGCAGCGAGACCTGGGTGTCATGGTACACCAGTCATTGAAAGTAGGCATGCAGGTTCAGCAGGCAGTCTGAAAGCGAATGGTATGTTAGCTTTCATAGCAAAAGGATTTGAGTATAGGAGCAGGGAGGTTCTACTGCAGTTGTACAGGGTCTTGGTGAGACCACACCTGGAGTATTGCGTACAGTTTTGGTCTCCAAATCTGAGGAAGGACATTATAGCCATAGGGGGAGTGCAGAGAAGGTTCACCAGCCTGATTCCTGGGATGTCAGGACTTTCATATGAAGAAAGACTGGATAGACTTCGCTTATACTCGCTAGAATTTAGGAGATTGAGAGGGGATCTTATAGAAACGTACAAAATTCTTATGGGGTTGGACAGGCTAGATGCAGGAAGATTGTTCCCGATGTTGGGGAAGTTCAGGACAAGGGGTCACAGCTTAAGGATAAGGGGGAAATCCTTTAAGACCGAGATGAGGATAAACTTTTTCACACAGAGAGTGGTGAATCTCTGGAACTCTCTGCCACAGAGGGTAGTTGAGGCCAGTTCATTGGCTATATTTAAGAGGGAGTTAGATGTGGCCCTTGTGGCTAAAGGGATCAGGGGGTATGGAGAGAAGGCAGGTACGGGATACTGAGTTGGATGATCAGCCATGATCATATTGAATGGCGGTGCAGGCTCGAAGGGCCGAATGGCCTACTCCTGCACCTATTTTCTATGTATCTATACTAGCACTCCAGAAAGCCCCCCCCCCCCCCCTCTGGCCACCAATATTAGAATTGGTGGAGAGGTGGAATATTGCGTTGGGGGACCAGCCCTCCCATGTGAACATGGGACCCAACGGGTCCAACTTAGTCTAGTATCCCTCTAAATCTATCCTATCCATGTACCTGGCTAAATGTTTCTTAAACGTTGCGATTGTAGTAGCTACATTTGATAGTACCTGCATATAGTACTTGTTAAAATCTATCTTCCTGATCAGCCTTCACTTAATCTGTGAAAGATTCCTGTATGGGTATGGCTGCCCAGCCCGCAGCTGTCCGTTTTTTCACATTTTTTTTATTTTTAATGATTTAAAGTGTTTTGTTTATGGAGGTTTAGTCTTTTTTATGTGGTGGGGGGGGGGGGGATGGGGGAAACTGCTTTTCAGGGTCCCTACCTGGTCGGAGAGGCAGCTTTCCTCCGAGCAGCACCTTCGACCCGTCCTCGCGGCCTACCAGCGGGGCCTGGTGCGGCGTTTCCTGAGAGGACCAGCCAGAACTTCGGCTTCGGCGGCGGCACAGCGCTGGAGCGCTATCGCGGAGTGGGCGATGCCTTGCCCGGGTCGCCGCGGTGGAACTCCGGTATGCTGCGACCGCCGATGATACATCACGGAGCTGCGGGTCTGTGGAGCGGCCAGCTGCGGGCGGCAGCGCTGAACTTTACATCGGGAGCCTCGGATCTCTCTCCGAGATCACCAGTGGTGGAGCTCCTGTTAGCTTCGGAAGCCGTGGTCTCGGGTAAGGAAGCGGCCGTTCCAGGTATCCCAAGCCGCTGAGAGGATTCTCCCGACACCGGAGCACCATCATCCAGTGAGAAGGGCCTGAAACATCGGGCCTCCGTAAAGGCGACTGCGGAGGCCTCAATAGGCCCGACTATGGGTGAACATGGGGATGGGGACTGGACTTTGTGCCTTCCCTCATAATGGGAACCATTGTGGGGGGATGTTTTTATGTTTAAATTTCTTTATTATTGTTATGTTGTATTCTCTTTTTAATGTGCTGCAATGGCAATCCGCATTTCACTACACCAATTGGTGTATGTGACAAATAAAGAACCTTTGAATCTTTGAACCTTTATGTGGGTAGGCCTGAAATTCTATTTGATAACATTCCTATTGGGACCATTCATTGTTGCAGAGGTTGTGGCTATTTCTTTATAAATCACTATTGCCTGGCTCTTATTTGCCATGTAGTGATCTGTGTTGGAAAGTGTATAGTTGCTGTACATGCCTATTGTGTGAGTTAACGAGGATTGACTCTGATGCATCCTTGACAGTCTTATACAATCCTATCTAAAAACAATTCAAGCGTAGCCTTAAAAGGAGATCACTGGTGTGTTGCTGGTACCTGTGAAGTGATGAAGTTCAATATGAGTCACCACTTTCAAGAAAGGAGAGGGGAATCTGTAAGGGAAAAACAGTCTTGTCTTGCACAAGAGATTCTTTGTTAAAATATGTCCTGATACACTTCATTTTCTGAACTATGAGGTCTCTGAACACATTTATCTGATCAGTACTTATCTCTCTCATTAGCCTTACCTATTTGTTAAGATCATATTTCCAATAAATTGGATTGCATAGAACATGCCTTGAGGTGAAGAGCCCAGGTATGTGGACCCCCTGATAGTCTAAAAAAATGTATCTGGATCTCCCACACCGCACGAGCACAAGGCTCTTACTTATTTTGCTGCCTGATTCCTGTCGCCCTCCCCCATCCCATGCTCCACTCCTCTCTCTGTTCCTCCCTCCATCTCCCACTCTCCCTCTCCCCCTGCTGTAATATTGTTTCATGGACACTAGCATTTACTAGCTTTTAGTAACTCACCCGAGCAATGGTTATTTATCTGGGAGTCTGGATATGCTACATTTATTGCCTCCCATTTCTGAATTTACCTTGAGTTCCTCTTCTAACAAACTATGGCCAAACTTTAATGCTGATGTTCTTCAGTAAATTAAGTGTAACACATGTCAATTTTCTAAATTTGGGATGAAAAACAATGGCGTGTTATTAATCCTTCCACCTGTAAGTATCCATTCACTGGTGCTTATCTGAATTGAGAGACGTGCCTCCTCTATCACCATATCTAATGAGGGAAAGTGTTGAAAATCAATTCACGTTAAATCATTTCGCATGAATACATTTATTTACAAAGCATATGGTTTTCCTATAAAACTTTCTCCCTCTGGCGCTTTTAACGCTTGACTGGATGCAGTTGTTTCGTCCCATCTGCTGGGAAAAGCCTGCCCAGTGGCTAGCTGGGGAGGGGCTGGTGAGTGACACGGTTAAAGAGTTTGAAGGCACAGGAAGCTGAATGTGGGGGAGTGGATATTTTCCAAAGCCTTCAGTGTTCAATAAACCTGTGATGTGCATGAACTGTGCACTTGAGATTATGAATGTAAGGCGATACAGTCCTCCCACAGGGAAGGAGGCAACACTGTTATGGTAACTGTTTAGAACAGCTAAAGCGTAACCCATGGCGATAGCTTCTGTGTGACATCATCCTGATTGCTGAAAAGGATCGTGGTGAGTGGAAATGGGAGCTCATGTTTCCACGCTTGCCAGAACAGAATTGAAACCAGTGGACTTACATTGTCCACCAGTGATCCTCACTCGTTTGCTTCCCGTTTGCAAATAACTCACCAGAGGGCAGATAGGTGATGGCGTGTCAATTGTCAGTTCCAGCATCTGACCCGGGGGAAGGGTTGTGGACGGGGGGGGGGGGGGGGGGGGGGGGGCTGGTGGAATTTAGATTGGTGTCTGCAAGGTTGACCATGTTTCACTTTGAGTTTGCGGGACCTCGCCTCTTCCTGTGGGAATATTTTGATACTTGGAAGCAGGCTCATGATCTGTCACCCTGCAAATGTTCCTGGCCTGTGAACTCCCCCTTAAAGCAAGGGTTCGATGAGCACATCCAGTGGATGGAGGTCCTGCAGACCTTTTGTTATGTAGTTTCACTGTCAAGGCTCTTGCAGATCTTTTGGGACCAGATTGTTTTCTTTGTGCATCAAGTCCGGGTGAATGCCAGAGAATACCTAATATGAAAAGACGGTTGAGAAATTCATAGGAAATTAAGTAGACAACACACAGATTGTGAGGCAGAAGGGTGCACCATTAACTCACACCCTTCCTCTTCATCATCTTGCCGTCAGCCTGCCAACATTGTGCTGCCTGCTCATTTTAGTGCTTGCACTATGTGGGTTCAGACAAGCCTCATGACTCAGATCTGTGAGCTAACCACGGTCATTCAATATCAAACTGCGGCTTCTTGTAGTGGTTCATATGAAGGGGCACAGAAGGCCAATGCAGTTTGAGGGTGGTGTGACTGATGACCACCTAAGCAATATACTGGGAATCGTCTCACACAGCAGGTGCTAACACAGTATGGGAGTAAATTCATATTTGGTTCATGAATTCATATTTGAATTCATATTTAACCGGGCTTATATGAGGCATGTATGCAGGTAGATCTTCCGAGCTGCAAGGTAGCTTACATTCTGTGGATCTCCTCAGTAGCTCTGTGTAGGAAGGAACTGCAAATGCTGGTTTACACCAAAGATAGACACAAAATGCTGGAGTAACTCAGCAGGACGGGCAGCATCACTGGAGAGAGGGAATGGATGACGTTTCGGGTCTGAAGAAGAGTCTTGAACTGAAACGTCACCCATTCCTTCTCTTCCAAGATGTAGCCTGTCCAGCTGAGTTACTCCATCATTTTGTGTCTATCCTCAGTTGCTCTGCCTGCCTGCCTCTGTCAAGCGGGTGTAGGATGACTGTGCTTTTTTCCCTGTAGAGTCTCAGTGACGCTCAACCAGAACGTTGCTTATGTCTTTGACTGCATTTGGACAGGAACCAGGTGTGCAACAGTTAAGATCCAGGGTTAATTTTCACAGGCGATGTGGTCCCTGTCCTGCTCTAGGGTTGCAGTTGGAAGATTTCAGTCACCACCTCTCAAGCTGTGTCCCTTGTGGAATTAGAGGGAGGGATATTGTTCCCTTTGAACCCCAAGCGATCGGGATCTTTCCTCCAGCTTGCTCTTCCAACAGCTGGTTTTACTCTGTGTGGTCTCACTTCATTCTACCAGTCAGGTTCAATTCCTGAAAGGAACTTGTTTCACAACAAGTTTCTAAATCACCAATAAAACTCCTTTAGGACACCCAGACCTTTCCATGTAGATTATTAAAACTTTTAGCCAAGTACAGTAAAACTCTGAAACAACGACACCAGGAACCAACAAAAATCCAGCAATTTACTTGAAAGCAATTCATGATTCCTTTAAATAGTTCTGATGAGGAGTTCTTTCATTCCATTTAATGCCATGTGGAATTAAGACTGGTGTGTGGAATTTGGGAATCGCAGTGTTGGGAAGGGGAGAATTAATCACAAAATATAAGAACATGGGAGACCTTGATAGTGTGAGCAGGAAGGACTTATTTCTCTGAGAAGGGATATCTCGCACTGATAGGACAGGTTTGGAGGGATATGGACCAAATGCTGGCAGGTAGGACTATTGTAGCTGGGACATGTTGGCCGGTGTGGGCAAGTTGGGGCGAAGGGCCTGTTTCCACACTGTATCAATCTATGACTCTAAGGGGTATTGGTTAACGGCTGGTAATAAGTAAAACGTTAGAGAGGGTTTCAGCAACAATTTTTTCACCTGAAGGTTGGTGAGGGGATCTGGAGCTCACAGCCTGATAGGATGTCATAGTCATAGAGTCGGATAGCATGGTAACAGGCCCTTTGGCCCATCATATCCATGCTGACCATCAGGTACCCGTATAGATTAATGCCATTTAGCAGCACTTGGTCTTTAGCTACTGTGCCTTGGAAATGATTCTTAGATGCGGTTGGGGTTGCAACTCTCATGAGCACTTGCTCTGTTATAAGGCTGCAGAACTGGGAAGTGGGTTTATATAGACTCTAGACTTTAGACTAGAGATACAGCGTGGAAACAGGCCCTTCAGCCCACCGAGTCTGCACCGACCAGCAATCACCCCGTATACCAGCGCTATCCTGCACACTAGGGCAATTTACAATTTTACTGAAGCCAATTAACTTACAAAGCTGTATGCCTAGAGTGAGTGAAGAATCCGGAGCACCCAAAGAAACTCAGACGGTCACAGGGAGAATGTACAAACTCCACACAGATAGCACCCGTAGTCAGAATCGAACCTGGGTCTCTGGTGCTGCAAGGTAACAGCTCTACCACTGCGCCACTGTGCCGCTCTTTTTGATAAGACACTCTTTTATGGCTGGTGTGGACACAATGGACCATTGGCCTCCTATTTTGCATCCCATCAATTTGCATGAATCTGATGTGAACTGACTTACTTTCCCATCACCGTGATCTACGCGGCATTGTCAGCTTTATTGCCATCTTCATGTCCACCTTCACGGACACAGGCCGCGCCTCCGGATCGAGGATGACTCGCTGCCTCTTTGGCTTTGTGAGTTCTGAGGTGGCTAACGAGACCAGTGTGGAAACCACTGACTTTTCCCCAGACAGGGCAGATGGTGGCTGGCAGGATGGACAGATGGTCAGTAATACATCCCTCTTACACTTCTCACAGAGTTCTCTTGATGTATCACCTCAAGGTTCTCAAGTTCATAAGTTCATACGTCATAGGAGCAGAATTAGGCCATTCAGCCCATCGAGTCTACTCTTCCATTCAGTCATGGCTGATCAATCATTCCCTCTTAACCCATTCTCCTGCCTTCTCCCCATAATGTTTGACACCCATACTGATGTTGGCCTTCATAACAAGAGGATTTCAGTGGAGGAGTAAAGAGGTTCTTCTGAAGTTGTATAGGGCTCTGGTGGGGCCACATCTGGAGTATTGTATACAGTTTTGGTCTCCTAATTTGAGGAAGGACATCCTTGTGAATGAGGCAGTGCAGTGTAGGTTCACGAGATTGATCCCTGGGATGGCGGGACTGTCATATGAGGAAAGATTGAAAAGACTAGGCTTGTATTCACTGAAGTTTAGAAGGATGAGGGGGGATCTTATAGAAACATATACAATTATAAAAGGACTGGACAAGCTAGATGCAGGAAAAATGTTCACAATGTTGGGCAAGTCCAGAACCAGGGGCCACAGTCTTAAAATAAAGGGGAAGCCATTTAAGATTGAGGTGAGAAAAAAACATTTTCACCCAGAGAGTTGTGAATTTGTGGAATTCCCTGCCACAGAGGGCAGTGGAGGCCAAATCACTGGATGTTTTTTAGAGAGAGTTAGATAGAGCTCTAGGGGCTAGTGGAATCAAGGGATATTGGGAGAAGGGAGGCACAGGTTATTGATTGGGGACGATCAGCCATGATCACAATGAATGGCGGTGCTGGCTCGAAGGGTCGAATGGCCTCCTCCTGCACCTATTTTCTATGTTTCTATGTTAATCAGGAATTTGTCAATCTCTGTTTTAAAAATACCCAAGACTTGGCCTCCACATCCGTCTATGGTCACAGCTTCACCGCCCTCTGACTAAATAAATTCCTCCTCATCTCCTTTCTAAAGGTACGTCCTTATATTCTGAAGCTGTGCCCTCTGGTTCTTGGCTCTCCCACTAGTGGAAACACCCTCTCTACATCCACTCTATCCAGGCCTTTCACTTTTCGGTAAGTTTCAATGAGGTGTCCCCTCATCCTTCTAAAGGTTCTTAACACCACTCCGAATGCTCCTTCTCCACTTTGAATAGCTGTGTGCCAGAGTATCCGTAGAGTGTGGGGATGGTTCATTTCATTGGGGAAGAAGAATATTCACAAAATGGTACTCGAGCAGGTGGCTCTATGTGTGCTGGTCCCAGAGAAAGATATTCTGAACTCTGGTACTTTTCTCTTTGCAAAACTTGTTGTACCCGTGTATAGCTTGATTGTACTCATGTATAGAATGATTTGACTTAATTGGATAGTATCCAAACATAGGCTTTTCACTGTATTCAGTACATGTGACAATAACATATCAATACCAAAACTTGGTGGCAGAAAATGTTGGTCACAAATCCAAACTTTATCATCCACATTTGGAAGGAGTAGGATAGTCTTTGGAACCAGAGATGAAACGTCTCAAACCGAAAAATCACCTTTCCTTTTCTCCAGAAATGCTGCCTGACCCGCTGAGTTACTCCAATATTTTGTGTCTTTCTAATATTGGAGTTACTCCAATATTTTGTGTCTTTTGTGCGTAAACCAGTATCTGCAGTTCCTTCTCACAAATGTTTTAATCATTATCATCTTTAAAAAAAAGCAGGTAAATCTAACTGTGAAAACCTCAGAAGGATCGTCTTGCTGTCTTTTACAGTGAAAATCATCATCATGGTTCTCCTCAACCAGCTCCTCCCAGTGCCCAAAGAGCTATTTCCTGAATCACTGTGTGGATTCTGCCCATCCATAGATTTCGTGACAAATGCAGGAAGCATCACTATGCCTGGCCTTCATTGATTTCATCAAAGCCTTTGGTTCCATCAATTGGGTAGAATTGTGGAACACCATCCCCAGGTTTGGATGCACAGTAAAAGTAGTCTCCATTTTACGTTTGCTCCATGATAATGAGAAAGCCATGCAAATATCCTGTGGGTCACTAGGATGGCTTCACAGTGCTACAGCCGGTAGAGCTGCTGCCTCACAGCGCCAGAGACCTGGGTTTGATCCTGATCTAGGGTGTTGTCTGTGTGGAGTTTGCACATTCTCCCTGCTCCAGTTTCCTCCCACATTCCAAAGATCTGTGGGTTTGTAGATTAATTGGCCTCTGTACAATTGCCTCTAATGTGTATGGAGTGGATAAGGAAGTTGTTTAACATGGGATGAGTGTGAACTGGTGGTCAGCGTGGATTCAGTGCACCCTTAATCTTTCCTCGCTGTATCTCTATTGCTGTATCAGAGAACTATTCTCTGGAAAAAATAATGTTAAGCATTGTTGCCCCATTGTCCCAGTACTTTTCTCATTCTTTCTTGTCATCTCACTTCCAAGAATCACCCTATGGAGTGGAGGTAATCTTCAGATCGAATAGAAGGTGTTCAACCTACACCAACTACAATCCAAAACATGTTACCCAGACCTCAGTGACTGAACTGCTCAGCGGCTGAGGTCCAAGCCATGTTGATGCTTTCAATGAAGTATATAAGAGGATGGGCCAGACACTCAACAAGACAAGGGTCATTACCAGCTTGCCCTTGCTGCTCCACAATGCCTTCTGACAATAAAGTCCTCAACAAGACCCTGGTAAACATATCTTGGAAGTCACCTCTCATCCACCACTGAAATCCACCTCTGCCTTCAATGTACCAGCCTTTGGTCAATTGCGAAAGAGAGAATTTGAAGAGCAAAACCTCAGACCTCGCATGAAACACTTGGCTTGCCAGACAGTTGTGACCCATGCCTTTCAAGATTCGTGGGCTACCTACAGCATGCATCTCATGTCACTGGAAAATAATACCAACACTTTCTTCACAATGAGCCTCCAAATTCACTGGAAGGGCAAGCAGACCAAATGTCACTAATCTCTCTCAGGCCAATGTTCCACACATAGAGGCTCTAGTTACATGCATTGGCTCCATTGGACAAGCCATGACATCCAGTGGTCACGAGATAGCCAACAGGAAATTTGGCAAAGAAGTGGGCGATAAATCTTTGGCCAGCATTTTATATGTGGTGGAAGGGGAGAAAGGATCATATGATAGGAAGCAGAACTCACAATAAAACTGTTGGACAATGTGTGAAGTCTTCATTTAGCCCCCTTTCCACCCCTACTTTGCCTGGTGCCAGGGGGGATGGCAGAAGCTAGAACTAGATCTTGAGCTTTCAGATATCGATCACAAAACTGCAAGAGTTGCTCTTTCACTCTACTTAACTCACGGGGCACACATTTGTGTTGGAGCAAGTGGAACCGGCTAAAGGAGAAAATTTTATTGCAAGAATATAATGGACAAACTACCCACTTATTGATGCTTAGCACCAGCCTGCAGTGTGGGTCTATAAAGGTTTCAAACTTTGCTTCCATTGCTGATACACAATAAAACTAAATATCATTCAGTTTGTCGTCTACCATCGTGTTGGACAGTGACTAAGCTGTTACTAATTGTATTAATCTGTAATTATAATTGCTCACCTCTGTAGTTTCCGCAGTAAGACAATGCCCCTTTTGATGTGCAAGTTGGAAGAATGTATAAACTGTTTTCTCAGCACTCCTTCATTTAATTAAAAAAAAAAAAACATTCATCAACCTCATTTTATTTTCATTTTGTAATCATGCTGAAATCGTACTCTCTTAATATAAGAATGTTTCTGATTTATTTTTCTTTCTTCTGGCAGAAATCCGTGAGGGCTCAAAGTCCTGACCAAAGCTCCAGACATCTGTATAAACAGAACGTGCTCCAGTGTAATGGAGCGATTGACTGTCGACAACATTTGAGAGATGTATTGCACGTCAACAGGCAGCAAGTCGGTTTTGTTGCAAATGTCGTTATAAAACGAAGTTATTTTAACTCCCTTTATTAATGTAGGTTAACAATACAATAACAATAATAACTTTTCACTGTTGTTTGCACAGTGCAGTCATTTATTGATAGGCTCTAAGGATTTAACTTAAGGCAGCACTTTTCTCATTAGCTTTGAATCGCTCAAACTGATTCCTCACAAAACCAAACATACGTAAATAAATAGTTGTTTTTCTCTCAACAAGAAACAATTCTAAGATTTTTTCTGGAGATAGTCCAATCAAATCTCAAAATTTTAGAAGGATTTGCTAAGTTAAGAAGATTATGTAAGCACAAGTTGTTGTGGAAATATATTTAGTTTTTCACGACACCACTTTATTTGGAATTGTCAAAATGTTTTGTCATCTAATTATTTGTGTCATTATTTTTATTCACTTTCCATTTTCTGTACTTTTGTCCTGTTGATTTGTCTTCTCCTGACTTGTGGTTCTCCTCGATGGTTGCCACCTAGGTGGTTGGCTATCTTTCACATGTAAGCCTAGACCGTGTACATTGGCAGCTTGTTCAACCATGGCAAGGATCAAAGCCAACCTCAGGTTCCTTTTGCAACAATTAAAAGGACACTCCCCCTTTCCGACACACAGGGAGTAAGGAAACGATTTGTTTTCCATACGGAGAGGAGTAAATCTTTGGAATTCATTACCCATGAAGGTAGAGAGGGCTCAGTGCCTATATTCAACATAGGGATCAATAGACCTTTAGGTATTAAGGGAAACAGCGGCCATGTTATTAGTGCAGGAAAGTGGTTGTGCAATTAAAGTTCAGCCATGATATTATTAAGTGTCAGAGCAGGCACAAGGGACTGAACTACTCCTGTTCCAATGTCCTCTGTTCCTGGGTGGGCAGGGTACTGGTTTGTTAGTCAACATGAACTCACGCTAATAATTTGGCCCAACATGGATAAGCAGCATCAGTTTCCCTCAGAACCTTTCACTTTTCACCTTGTCAGAGTTTTCTAAATTGCTCAAAGTTCTGCTGAAACTTCAAAAGACACTTGTGGTAATTTTATCCATGGCGTACAGCCATAGTCCCACAGCATAGAAACAGGTCATTGGTCCAACCCTATTCGTACCAATCAGTGGGGACACATCCATAATGATTCCCATCTTTATCCACTTGGCCCACAGCCTTGTATGCCCAGGCAATTCAAGTGTTCGTCTAGACATTTCATAAACGCTGTCAGCGGCCCAGCTACAACCGTTCTCTCACAGTGTATTCCAGGTACTCACCGCACTTTGGCTGAGAAAGGTCTCCCTTGGGTTTCCTCTAAATGACTTTCCCATTACCCTAATTCCATGCCCTCTCTTTATATCTACTTATGGGGAATAGTTTCCAGCATTTATCCTGGGAAATAGATCCCTGTAATCTAACCCATCTACACACTTCACCACCAAACTCCACCAGCTAGACCTCAGCTCGTTGATATGCGACTGGATCCTGAATTTCCTGACGGAGCGACCGCAGGCAGTGAGACTGGGGTGCACCTGTCCTCCACTATCACCCTGAGTACCGGCACACCATAGGGCTGTGTACTGAGCCCCATTCTCTACTCCCTCTTCACACATGACTGTGTTCCTGCATTCGACACCAACACCATCGTCAAGTTTGCAGACGACACAACGGTGATCAGGCTGATCACCAACGGTGATGAAACACACTACAGAGCGGAGGTGCAGAACCTGGCGGACTGGTGCCTGTCCCTAAACACCTCTAAGGGACAGGCAACCTGTCCCTAAACACCTCTAAGACCAAGGAGCTGATTATCAACTTCAGAAGGACACATAATGGGGAATACGCTCCAATCTTTATCAACGGGGACAGTGTGGAGAGAGTGTCCAGCTTTAGGTTGCTGGGCACCCACATTTCAGAGGACCTCACATGGTCCACCAACACCACTGCGCTGGTCAAGAAGGCACAGCAACGACTGTTCTTCCTGAGAACACTGGAAAAGACTGGTCTTCCCCAACAGCTGCTGACAACCTTCTACCGCAGCACCACAGAGAGCATCCTAACATATGGCATCTCTGTGTGATATCTCAGCTGCACGGAGGCAGAGAGGAGAGCTCTTCAGCGGGTCGTCCACAGAGCACAGGAGATAATTGGGACACAACTACCAGCCTTGGAGGGCATCTACAATACACGGTGCCTCAGGAAGGCCATCAGCATTCATAAAGACTCCTCACACCCTTGCAATAGTCTGTTCGAACTTCTACCATCTGGCAGACGTTACAAGGCCTTCTACGCCCGCACCTCCAGACTTAGGAACAGCTTAATCCCCAGAGCTATAGCTGTTCTGAACCGGCCCTGCTGAGTGCCTCCCCCCCCCCCCCCCCCCATGAACTGTCTCCCTCGGATGGTCATGTCGCACATCGACCCGGCACAGACCTATTTGCACTTTATACTGTTTTAACTATTTTTTTTAAATCTTGTTTCTCTGGTTGTCTAAATCTTTAGCTAATTAAGTTATTATTATTATTATTATTATTATATATATTTTTTTAAATTTTATTTATTAGAAGTACATTAAATTACAAACAATTACATTAGTACACATCACGTATATCTTATTACAATTAATGTATTCCTTCATTTTTTAAAGATAATAAAAAGAAAGAAAAGGTTGAAATTAAGAAAAAGGAGAAAGTGAAAGAAATTAGTGTTAGTGCTAATTAAGTTATTATATCGGATGGAAGCTGCATACCAAATCTCGTTGTACCTCTGTGCAATGACAATAAAACATATATTTATAATAATTATTATAATTATTTTATTAACCTCAATCATGCCTCAAGTTTAGTAGATGCACTCTTTTACCCAAAGTATGGAAATCAAGAACCAGCAGACATGGGTGAGAGGAAAAATATTTAATAGGAACCTAAGGGGCAACTTTTTTCACACAGATGGTAGTGGGTATGTGGAACGAGCTGCCAGAGGAGGTAGTTGAGGCAGGTACATATAACAAAGACATTTGGACAGGTGCATAGATTGGAAAGGTTTAGAGGGATATGGGCCAAACGCAGATGGGGCATCTTGGTCGGCATGGGCTAGTTGGGCCGAAGGGCCTGTTTCCATGCTGTATGACTCCCTCTTAACCTCAGCTCTCTTCTCTTACCCACCTGTATCAGCATAGTGTCCTTACAAATTGTGGTAGAGCAGCTTTGGGCTCCGACATTTTCGCAACCTCCAACGGCATCCCATTACTGGCCACATCTTCCCATCTCCACCCCTTTCTGCTTTCCGCAGTGACCATTCCCTCCGGAACTCCCTGGTCAACTCATCCCTTCCCACCCAAACCACCCCCTCCCCATGTACTTTCCCCTGCAGGAGATGCACACCTCCCCCTTCTACTCCGTCCACGGACACCAACAATCCTTTTAGGTGAGGCAGATGTTCACTTGCACCTCCTCCAACCTCATCTACTGTAACCGCTGTTCCAGGTGTCAACTCCTGTATATCGGCGAGACCAAGCGCAGGCTCGGCGATTATTTCGCTGAACACCTCCACTCAGTCCGCCTAAACCTACCTGATCTCCCGGTTGCTCAGCACTTTAACTCCCCCTCCCATTCCAAATGTAACCTTTCTGCCCTGGGCCTCCTCCATTGTCAGAGTGAGACCCAGCGCAAATTGGAGGAACAGCGCCTCATATTTCGCTTGGGTAGCTTACACCCCAGCGGTATGAACATTGACTTCGCTAACTTCAAGTAGCCCTTGCTTTCCCTCTCTCGCCATCTCCCCCTTCTCAGTTCTCCCATTATTCTTACTCCGACTACATTTTATCTCTGTACCGCCCACTCCCCTGACATTAGTCTGAAGAAGGGTCTCATCCCGAAATGTCACCCATTCCTTCTCTCCAAAGATGCTGCCTGCCCCGCTGAGTTACTCCAGCATGTATGTCTACCTTATAAACCCTCCAGCTCCAATCTTCTCTGCAGTTTGCATTGGTTGCTCTCGTGGTTGAGCGAAGCCCATGTATCGTGTCCACCTGTGTGATCTGAACTCGAGAGCAGGAGTCTGAGTGACACAGGCATCAGTCCTCATCTAAACCACCTCTTCATGGCAGTCTAGTGGTGATGGCAGGTGGTGGTAAAGTACTGCCTACATCAAGCTACATGTTCAATTTTAATGAAAACTAGACTGTGGGACCCATAGGGTCCCATGTTCACACGGGGGGGGGGGGGGCTGGTCCCCCAACGCAATTCCAATATTGGTGGCCATTGGGGGGGGGGGCTTTCTGGAGCACTAGTATGGGTGTTGTGGGCCAAAGGGACTGGTTTCCAGAGGGCTGGTATGGACATTGAGGGCCGAATGGATTCTTGGGCTGGCAGCTCAGTCACTCAGTTGGGCTGGCAGCTCAGAAACTGCCAGAAATTCTGCCCAAAACAGGTGGGAGACTCTGTGAGAGAGAAGGGGGAGAGGGTGGAGAATCAATTTTAGACATGTTTAATCTATTGCTGCAGATCACAGCAATGAAGGAGGAAAGTCTGTCCTGGCTTGGATGTCACAGGGAGCCAATGAAGGGAGGACGAAAAAGACTGGGGTGAGGTTTAATATTTGCAGGGGGAATACTTACCGATGGACCGAAGGGACTCCTCCTGGGCTAGTGCAGGCCTGAAGGGCTGAAGGGACTTTAAATAAAATCTGAATGAATTCTCAGTGAAAGGCACTTTTTCTGGACTTTTCCTGGCCTGGCACGGGCCTTTCGGGTCAAAATGCTCTTCCTGGGCTAATACGGGCATTTGGGGCAAAAGGGACTGGTTTCTTGGCTAATAGAGACCTTGTGGGCCAAAATGAGTGGTTTCAGGCAGGCCAAAACTCATTTCATTTCATTTCCATTTCAATTTCTAGCACAGGGCAGGCCAAACAACTAATTTCATTTTCATTTCATTTCATTTCCATTGCCATTGCCATTTCAGTTTCAAGCACAGGGCAGGCCAAACAACTCATCTCATTTTAATTTCATTTAATTTCCATTGCCATTTCAGTTTCAAGCACAGGGCAGGCCAAACAACTCATCTCATTTTCATTTCATTTCATTTCCATTGCCATTGCAGTTTCAAGCACAGGGCAGGCCAAACAACTCATCTCATTTTTATTTCATTTCATTTCCATTGCCATTTCCATTTCAGTTTCAAGCACAGGGCAGGCCAAACAACTCATTTTATTTTCATTAAGGGCTAACAAATCATTTATTGCAAGTACATTGCAGACTCACAGTTCAGTTGACTCTCAGCAGAATCACAGTCGTGGCCTCTCCCTCGCGATCTTCCAGATTGACTGACTCATGTACAGGCATCCGGGGGTTTATAGTCCTGCCCTCCAGAAGGGGCATTACCTTCATCATTGTGATTGACAGGCGAGAGGACCAATCAGTTGATCTCAAGATTTTTTACACATTCATAACTTTTTTATTTTTCATCGATCGGAAAAATCCTCAGGGCTGCCTCAGCGGAGGAGGACTGTGAGTAAGATGCCCAAAAATCATAGCGATATATGGTAGGTAGACAAAAGTGCTGGAGAAACTCAGTGGGTGCAGCAGCATCTATGGAATGAAGGAAATAGGCAACGTTTTGGGCTGAAACCCTTCTTCAAAAAGGGTTTCGGCCCAAAACTTTGCCTATTTCCTTCGCTCCATAGATGCTGCTGCACCCGCTGAGTTTCTCCAGCACTTTTGTCTACCTTCGATTTTCCAGCATCTGCAGTTCCTTCTTGAACTGCGATATATGGTAGTGTTTTTTTCTAAAATCAATATACAGCAAGATACAGGAAGTGGTCAAGATGAGACTTTCAGTTATATCGATTAAACTGCACAGTGGCTCAACAGTAGAGTTGCTGCCTTACAACACAAAAGACCTGGGATTGATTGTGACTATGGGTGGTGTCTGCACAGAGTTTGTATGTTCTCCCTGTGACCACATGGATTTTCTCCGGATGCTTCGGTTTCCTCACACACTCCAAAAACTTACAGGTGTATAGGTTAATTGGTTTTGGTAAGTTGTAAAATTGTCCCCAGTGCATAGGTTAGGGTGATCGCTGGTGAGACTCGGTGGGCTGAAGGGCATGTTTTTGCGCTGTATCTCTAAAGTCTAAAGAAACATTATAAACTGTTGGGGACCACACAGGTTGCATGAAGTCCATAATTTTTTTACCCTTCATGGATAGAGGGCCTCATATACATCCAGTAAATGTAACAGTGTGAACCATATGTTGTGGCAACTGTCAAAAAGAGCACCTAAGGGCCACACTAACCTTGGGCCCCTTAACCATGAGCAGGCTTTCCTTTCTCCCGTGAGCCCGGCCTCTGTGTTACAAACAGGGGCATTTCCTGGGAAGGGAACCTGACACACATTGGCCCCCTTTAGGGTACGTATATATCTCCTTCACCTTTTGGCTCCCCACCTCCTTCCCACTGACCAGCTTGTACCAGCCACTACACTGATCGTTGCATAATGACCATGAACGCCACTCGATAACTTGCAAACTCTTTTGCTGCAATTTGATTAACGTGAGAGTATAAGAACAAAACACGAGAGACGGAAACAACAGACGGCCATTTGGCCCACTTGGGCCTGCAGCACCTTTCAATGCCGTCAAGTCTCATCTTCCATCTCAACATATTGAATATAATCAAGGACGAGTACCTGGAATAAAGAATTCTAAAGGTGAAGTAATATTTCCGCATTTCAGTCTTAAGTGTCTTGCACCTTATCTGAGCAGGTAGAGTCGCTGCCTTACAGCGCCAGAGACCCGAGTTCGATCCTGACTATGGGTGCTGCCTCTATGGTGTTTGTACGTTCTGCCCATGACCAGGTGGGTTTTCTCCAGGGGCTTTGGTTTCCTCCCACATTGCAATGACATCATGGTTTGTAGGTTAATTCGCTTCAGTAAAAATTGTTACATTGTCCCTTGTGTGTAGGATAGTGTTAGTGTTAGTGTATGGGGTGATCGCTGGTCAGCGCGGACTCAGTGGGGCAAAGGGCCTTTTTCTGCACCGTTTCTCTAAAACTAAAACTAATCTATAGATTTAGATTCCTCAGACAAGCTAAACATCATTCCCACATCTACGGATTAGGGCCTGTAAGAATTTTGTATATTTCAATGAAGTCTTCTTTCATTTCTTTAAACTATGTGGAATAGATGCTCCCCCAATCTCTCCCCCAGTGACAGATCTGCCATCTCAACAACCAGACTCGTGACTTCTCCCTCCTCCTCTTCCTCCAAAGTAATATATTTTATTTTTCTTATACCATTTTCTTATTTCGCTTGGGAACTTCTAAATCCCACCGACCTTACATTTGCCCTTGCCATTTTTTTTTTCATTTTACAAAACAATATAACCTTTACAATCAAGTTACGTATATGTTCCTCACTAGCTTAGTCTTTAGCTCTACTTTCCCTTTCTTTATCAATGTCACAATCAAACATTACTAAATTCTATAACAATATTATTGCTTTTCCTGGCCTTTGCCTTAGGTTTAATATTATCTTTAATTTCTCCTGCAACCCATTGTTGCACCATTGTTACTGTTGTGTTTCTGTGCTTAAAAGGATTGACCACATATTTCAAACTAGCTTTGAGTAGCTAACAGGATTTTAAAATTAACTTGCTGACTGCTGTACTTTGTCTGAGCAGATAAGAAGATGGAAGGTGGTCTTGATGAATTATGTTGTCAGGCACAAGAACTTCTTCAGATGATTCGATCCTGGGAGGTCTGCACCGATTAGCTGTTGTTGAGTGATTCGAAGGAGATAAAACCATTTTAACTGGAGATCTCACCAGGGGGAAAAGCACTGTGTTGGGACCAGTCATCTCTGATGGTATAAAAGATGCTACCTAATACCTAATAGCATTTAAGGCTGTTCAATCAACGAAAGTAACTTGGTTGCCTGTCAGTTAAAGAAGGGCACCCTGATCACAAAAATAATGATCATTCTGCCAGTTTTTGAGTGGATGGCAACTTGCTTATGATCATATAAGCCTTGCACGTGAGGTGATTTGAAATTGAATTAATAGCTTAAGATTAAAGTACAGAGGATCTATTTTCCATACTGCTTGCAGCTGAGTGTATGGAACAATAATATCAGATGCTTACTTGTAATCTCTTGCTGATTTTAAGTGGGAAAGGCTCAATTGGGAGGATGTTTCCACTAGTGGGAGAGTCTAGGACCAGAGGTCATTACTCAGAATAAAAGGACGTTTCTTTAGGAAGGAGATGAGAAGGAATTTTGGGTCGAGACCCATCTTCATTACCTTTCTATGTTCTCCAGAGATGCTGCCTGACCCACTTAGTTACTCCAACACTTTATGTCTTTTTTGGAAACCAGCATCTGCTGTTCCTTGTTTCTTCATCAGATCGCATGCTAGATGAATGTATTCACAGTGTCTACCAAAATGGTTTTCCCTGATCAGATATTTTCTCTTTGGTAATGTTGGTGGTCTGATTGGAGGCATCACAATTCAACTGTTGCAGAATGATGTCCCACATCTCATCCATTTATAGCATTGTCTATCAAAACAAGAAATGAGTATGAACCAGCTTCAATGCTTCTTTCACCTTAATGTTAGTATATAATGGTCATTTGGCGTAATTGTACTGTTTATGAATCCATATCCTTGGTACAATTAGTCAATGTGGGCTGTGTAGTCAAGGTAATTCATACTGACATATGCATTGGGTTTGTAATTGCCTCTATACCAATTATAATAGTAGAGACCTCAGTGTGAGAGATGACAATCGGCATTGTGATGATAATCCATTTACACCTACAATGTCCGAACATTTCTAGCAATGTGACAAAGGCAAATCTAACTGTTGATAAATGTCAATTGGAAATTAAAGACCAACCATAGAAAGGAAGGGCCTTTGAATTTATCAAAGGGTGTTGGTGAACATTAAGACTATACGCACAACAGATATATATATACTAGACTAAGTGGGACCTGTTGGGTCCCTGGTTCACATGGGAGGGCTGGTCCCCCAACGCAATATTCCACCTCTCCACCAATTCCAATATTGGTAGCCAGTGGGTGGGGGTTGGGGGGGGGGGGGGGTTCTGGAGCATTAGCATGGGTGTTGTGGGTCAAGTCAAGTCAAGCACAGTAAGTGCAGGGCCAACAATCCATTTCAATCCATTTCATGTAATAATAATAATAATAATAGATTTTATTTATATAGCGCTTTTCAGGACTCAAAGTCGTAAAGTCAATCCATTTCAAGTCAAGTCAAGTCAAGCACATTGCAGGCGGGGCCAGCCAACAATACAATCCATTTGCTTTCATTTCAGGTGAGGTCAAGCAAAGCAAAGGCAAAGCAACAGCAAAAGCACAGGGCAGGCGGGGCCAGCCAACAATACAATCCATTTGCTTTCATTTCAGGTGAGGTCAAGCAAAGCAAAGGCAAATCAAAAGCAAAAGCACAGGGCAGGCAGGGCCAGCCAATAATACAATCCATTTGCTTTCATTTTAGGTGAGGTCAAGCAAAGCAAAGCAAAAGCAACATCACAGGGCAGGCGGGGCCAGCCAACAATACAATTTATTTGCTTTCATTTCAGGTGAGGTCAAGCAAAGCAATGGCAAAGCAAAAGCAAAAGCACAGGGCAGGCGGGGCCAGCCAACAATACAATCCATTTGCTTTGCTTGACCTCAACTGAAATGAAAGCAAAGGCAAAGCAAAAGGAAAAGCACAGGGCAGGCGGGGCCAGCCAACAATACAATCCATTTGCTTTCATTTCAGGTGAGCTCAAGCAAAGCAAAGCAAAGGCAAAGCAAAAGCAAAAGCACAGGGCAGGCAGGGCCAGCCAACAATACAATCCATTTGCTTTCCTTTCAGGTGAACTCAAGCAAAGCAAAGGCAAAGCAAAAGCACAGGGCAGGCCAAACAACTTATTTCAATTCATTTCCATTTCCATTTCAATTCCAAGCACAGGGCAGGCCAAACAACTAATTTCTTTTCATTAAGGTCTAACAAATCATTTATTGCAAGCACATTAAGGGTTAACAAATCATAATTCATTGGAAGCACATTGCTGGCTAACAAATCATTTATCACAAGCACATTAAGGGTTAACAAATCATCATTCATTGCAAGCACATTGCTGGCTAACAAATCATTTATTGCCAGCACCTGAAGTGTTAACCACAAAAAGCACATAACCATATAAAGCACATAACTGCAATACATGTATGTATTGTTAGGTCTGTGTACCATTGTATGTAGCACATTAGTACCTGAACTGATGTACAGCACTTTGGTCAACCTGAGTTGTTTTTAAATGTGCTATACAAATAAAATTCATTGATTGATTGATTGATTGATAACCACATAAAGCACATAAATGGTAGACTCACAGTTCAGTAGACTCACAGCAGAATCACAGCCTCTCCCTCCTGATCTTCCAGAGTGACTGACTCATGTCCAGGCATCCAGGGTTTTATATCCTGCCCCCCGGAAGGGGCATTACCATGATCATGGTGATTGACAGGCGAGAGGACCAATCAGCTGATCTCAAGATTTTTTAAACATTCATAATTTTTTTTTTCAGCGATCGGTAAAATCCTCAGGGCTGCCTCAGCAGAGGAAGACTGTGAGTAAGATGGCCAAAAATCATAGCGATAGATGGTATCATTTTTTCTAAAATCAATATACAGCACAGACAGGAAGTGGTCAAGATGAGACTTTTAGTTATATATATATGCCTGGACTCAGAGACCTAAAGGTCAATCAAATATGACCCTTCCATCTCATATGAAGAATTGCAGAGTAGTTGCCGATGCTATTCCAGAAGCAGCTAAGCCTGAGGTGGAAATTGACATTGAGATAGGATGTGTGGAGTGCAAGGAGGGTTCTGGCATTGGGTATGAAGTGATGGCAGTGCAGGAGGGAAGCAAGAAGGGAAGTGAATGTTCATGAAATAATTGGAGGAACATTCTTGCTTCAAGCTCAAATCATCTCAGGCCATCTTTTCTTGCAGAACCCTGTGCCGGGTAAACCCGACTCTTCACTGGAAGCTCAAATGACTAAGGACCTAAAGTTGGGCTCTAGCAACCAAGCTGTAGAACTGGTGTCCATACTGAATTGGTGCTGGCTAGAATGAAATGCTCGGCACTCATTATGCAACTGAAAAGCCACCTCTGCATTTCATTTACTTGTACATTTTCTAGAATTCAATCAGTTAAATGCCAGAGAAGATGTATTTCTTTTTTTTAACCAAAAAACTAATATTAAAATAGTGAAGAAAAAGTAAATATCAGCTAAAAGAGCATTCGGCAAATTGCCCCAGCTGGATGATGCTTTTGAAATGAATAACATATGCAACAGATGTAGCTCATTATAGCCTCACAGATCTGCAGTGCAGCAGAAATTCAGATGTGACCCAGCTCTGGTTAGACACTTAAACCAAAATATTAGGAATCACTGCTCTGAAATGCAGTTTGCAGAACTGGAAACACCCTTTTCCTCAGTGGAGCAAGACTGCTCTCAGGAGAATGACCATGGTTTGGATAACACTTTCATTGCATCACTGGCCTGATCGCTTCAAACATAGATGGAGCTTGATTGTGTTTGCTTAGCTTCACTCTCAGAGGTGCTGCATCAAAAGTGATTGACTCCTTTTGATTTGCTTCCAAGGTTCCAGTCCTGTCTATGGTGATGGGATGAGACCACGGGAAATAGGAGCAAGCATTTTTATGTGATTACATAATGAATAACGTTTTTCAGGTGACATTTCCTCTTTCCTTTTCTTTCATGCGTTGGTGGCGTGCTGCTGGGATTATCCCTCATATGGAATATGCTATTAGCCTGTCATAAGATATTTTGCATTGTTTCCTGTGCTCTAAATCTCCTGTTTTTTTCTAGATTGCTAAAACGTGTCAGCCTCAATACATCCTTTGAATCTTCAGATCTAATATTGCATACAGCAGGCACCAAGTTCACCCACATCACAGCTAACAGCCTGAGGGATCTCTGCAGAGGTTGTGCACCAGTGGTGTATTCAAAAAGAGAGAAAGCAGATGCAGCAGCAGAGATTAGATTAAACCATTTTATGCAGTCACGTCTCATCATTGCACAGGTACATGGATAGGGCAGGTTTGGAGGGATATGGACCAAACGCAGGCAGGTGGGACTAGTGTAGCTGGGACATGTTGGGCAAGTTGGGCCGAAGGGCCTGTTTCCACGCTGTATGACTGTGACACATTGGGCTCCTCTGACAGATTGCGCTCACACATCTCTTTGCTGATGGCACGCATTAAGGGAAGCCCTTCCTAATGTAATTGATTAGCGATCAATTTTATTAAATCACTATGCAGATAAAACCATGGTTTATTGTCAGCAATGTATGTATACTGATTGTACATATATACCTCAGAAAATTGATTAATTTTCCCCTCTTGCATAAATGCCTCATTTTACTCAATATTTTAATCTCAATCTCCCTTGTAAATTTATTGCATGTGAGGGAGCTATGCTGTTTGGAAAGTTCAGAGCCTGGAAACCCACATCTTTGCAGGGAAACGATCTCAGTGCCAGAGTACAATGCACTGATGTGACCACAGAGCAAGTTTAGTGCTACTGAATGGATACTCTATCCCACTACTACCAATCTGAGCTCCCCCTGAGGAATTGAGGGTGGGCCTTTTTCTTTCAATGATGTAAGAGGCTCCTCATTTAAAACCCATTTTATGATGACATAAGAATGCAGATGGTTCACTTCCTGCTCCTCCCAGTCTCAGATTATGAGCCAGTGGGTAAATTATATTGCAAATGGTAAGAGTCAAAGAATGTTGTACTTTAAAATATTAAGATTCCTTTTACCACAAATCCAGGTATATTATTTATTTAATCTTGTGCATTCAGTATTCTTTAGGTTGTATGTTATTCATGTAAGAATTATAAATAAACATCATATAAAATATGTTCATAAACTGTTGTCAAACATTATATAAAGAGAGCTGATTCTGTTTCATTTTAAGTTATTAAGTTTAAGTTATTTAAGTTATTAAAAGAGGACTGGGAGAAATTCAGTCCAGCAGAGGAGGACAAAGGGCTTAATTAGGAAAGGGAAAATAGATTATGAAAGAAAACTGGCAGGGAACATAAAAACTAACTGCAAAAGTTGTTATTGATATGTGAAGAGAAAAAGATTAGTTAAAACAAATGTAGGTCCCTTGCAGTCAGAAACAGGTGAATTGATCATGGGGAACAAGGACATGGCAGACCAATTGAATAACTACTTTGGTTCTGTCTTCGCTAAGGAAGACATAAATAATCTGCTGGAAATAGCAGGGGACCGGGGGTCAAATGAGATGGAGGAACTGAGTGAAATCCAGGTTAGCCGGGAAGTGGTTAGGTAAATTGAATGGATTAAAGGCCGATAAATCCGCAGGGCCAGATAGGCTGCATCCCAAAGTACTTAAGGAAGTAGCCCCAGAAATAGTGGATGCATTAGTGGTAATTTTTCAAAACTCTTTAGATTCTGGAGTAGTTCCTGGGGATTGGAGGGTAGCTAATGTAACCCCACTTTTTAAAAAGGGAGGGAGAGAGAAAACGGGGAATTACAGACCAGTTAGTCTAACATCGGTAGTGGGGAAACTGCTAGATCAGTTATTAAAGATGGGATAGCAGCACATTTGGAAAGTGGTGAAATCATTGGACAAAGTCAGCATGGATTTATGAAAGGTAAATCATGTCTGACGAATCTTATAGAATTTTTCGAGGGTGTAACTAGTAGAGTGGATAAGGGAGAACCAGTGGATGTGTTATATCTGGACTTTCAGAAGGCTTTCGACAAGGTCCCACATAAGAGATTAGTGTACAAACCTAAAGCACATGGTATTGGGGGTTCAGTATTGATGTGGATAGAGAACTGGCTGGCAGACAGGAAGCAAAGAGTAGGAGTAGGGTCCTTTTCAGAATGGCAGGCAGTGACTTGTGGGGTACCGCAAGGCTCAGTGCTGGGACCCCAGCTATTTACAATATATATTAATGATTTGGACGAGGGAATTGAATGCAACATCTCCAAGTTTGCGGATGACACAAAGCTGGGGGGCAGTGTTAGCTGTGAGGAGGATGCTAGGAGGCTGCAAGGTGACTTGGATAGGCTGGGTGAGTGGGCAAAGGCATGGCAGATGCAGTATAATGTGGATACATGTGAGGTTATCCACTTTGGTGGCAAAAACAGGAAAGTAGACTATTATCTGAATGGTGGCCGATTAGGAAAAGGGGAGATGCAACGAGACCTGGGTGTCATGGTACACCAGTCATTGAAAGTAGGCATGCAGGTGCAGCAGGCAGTGAAGAAAGCGAATGGTATGTTAGCATTCATAGCAAAAGGATTTGAGTATAGGAGCAGGGAGGTTCTACTGCAGTTGTACAGGGTCTTGGTGAGACCACACCTGGAGTATTGCGACAGTTTTGGTCTCCTAATCTGAGGAAAGACATTCTTGCCATAGAGGGAGTACAGAGAAGGTTCACCAGACTGATTCCTGGGATGTCAGGACTTTCATATGAAAAAAGACTGGATAGACTTGGCTTATACTCTCTAGAATTTAGAAGATTGAGGCGGGATCTTATAGAAACTTACAAAATTCTTAAGTGGTTGGACAGGCTAGATGCAGGAAGATTGTTCCCGATGTTGGGGAAGTCCAGAACAAGGGGTCACAGTTTAAGGATAACGGGGAAATCTTTTAGGACCGAGATGAGAAAAACATTTTTCACACAGAGAGTGGTGAATCTCTGGAATTCTCTGCCACAGACGGTAGTTGAGGCCAGTTCATTGGCTATATTTAAGAGGGAGTTAGATGTGGCCCTTGTGGCTAAAGGTATCAGGGGGTATGGAGAGAAGGCAGGTACAGGATACTGTGTTGGATGATCAGCCATGATCATATTGAATGGCGGTGCAGGCTCGAAGGGCCGAATGGCCTAATCCTGCACCTATTTTCTATGTTTCTATGTTTCTATTAAACTGCAGAATTACCTTTTCATTGATGTAGAACTGTTTTTGTAATTTAGTTTTAGTTTAGTTTAGAGATACAGAGCGGCAACATACCCTTTAGCCTACCAACTCCGTGCTGTCCAGCGATCCCTGTACACAAGCACTATCCTACACACTAGGGACAACTTACAATTTTTCCCAAAGCCAAATTAACCTACAAATCTGTAGATCTTTGGAACATGGGAGGAAACCGGAGTGCCCGGGAAAATCCCACGTGGTCATGGGGAGAACATACAAACTCCTTTCAGACAGCACCCGTAGTCAGGATTGAACCCGGGTCTCTGGTGCTGTGGTTACACAACTTTTTCGGCGACTGCCGGCACCCGTCATAGGTCGTTGCAGGTCGCCGAAATTTACAGCATGTTGAAAATCCAGTGGCGACCAGAACAAGGTACGACTCTTTGAGCAACTACTCATGACCATACAGGCTTCACCCCACGACATGTCGCCAGGGTGTCGCCTGTATGGTCGTGAGTAGTCTCCTCAGTCGCCCAAAGAGTCGTAGCGTCTTTCTGGTTGCCGGTGAATTTTCAACATGTTTAACATTTCGGTGACCTGCAACGACCTATGATGGGTGCCGGCAGTCGCCGAAAAAGTTGCGTAAGTGGGACAGGCCCTTAAGGCTGCAACTCTACCACTGCGCCACCGTACCGCCCCATAACGTCTTCTTTAGGTTGTATGTTATTCATGCAGAAGTATCAACAAACATCATATAAAACATGTCCAACAGCTGTTGTCATAGAACATTATATACAGAGAGCAGATTCTGCTTTATTTCAAGTTCAGAACTTCAGAAGCAACTTTTCATTGATTGTAGAGCTGTTTTGGAATTCTCATGCACAGTAATCATCAGGAAAGGTACTTTGTACGGGTATTGGCTGAGCCTGGCGAAAGGCAGTTATCTCTCTTCAGTTAATAGTGTTGAAGAACAATCCCCAACATTGTTTTTGTTACTTAAATGTAGGAGAAGGGGATGAAATCATGAAGATGCCAGTGAAATACTACACAGTTGGCAGGTAGAATTGGGGTGAAGGGTTATCTATTCAACATGCATGACTAATTTAGCAGATTACATACTTTGGTCTGAAGTTTAGGAAATGACCCCTAACTACAAATAATTTACCTTTACTGACTTGTTCATCAAATGGTTGCCCTAACTAGGCTACTTTTCCTACGTTTTAAACCAGAAACAGACCTTCCAAGGCAGTGGTTAGGGAAACTGGTGCAAGGGATTACAAAATAAGAGTTTTGATATAAATTGGCAAGACAATATAATCCTCAGCTTCCTTTCAGGAGATGAGGGGCCAGCAGCAATACCAGCTGAGACTTGGGGTGAGGTCAAAACGTTTGTTAAACAAAGCAAGGTTTGCTGACGAAAGTTGGTTAAAAGTATCCATCTCCTTCAATCAGCAGCAACAAGGATCCAACTTTTTAAAACATTTGTGGTTCCTGCGAGTTGCTTGTGGAATGCTTTAATTGTGCACTAGAGTCCTGATTGGGGTTTGCAGTTAAAACCTCCTTAGAAACGTTAATGTTGTGAGTCCATTGAGACTTACTATTTCTTTTCCTTTGCAATGGGGAATAGAGTGAATAAGAGTTATTCTTTGGACTCTCGAGGTTATAATCCACACACTTGCAATATTTTTCTTACAATAGCTTTTTGCTGCTATAATATATCTTACAGACTGTTCAAAGGACCTTTTAATATAATAGTCAAGCACCTACCTCCCACTTTTCCCCTTGTGGACCTCTGCTGTCATCCACTATCTTTCATCATTTGAACATGAAATTTGTGATCCTCTTTGTTAGTTCCCCTCTATATCACCAGTTCAAGTACGTTGTGAATTGTTTTTGAACATCTTTCTGCTGTTTTCTTTGAATAGTTTTCTGTAAGTGGACTTGATGATATTCTTGGGGCATCTGGCTTGGCCAAGACAACTAGCCTGATGCTGTGTGGGAGTTGGATCAATGTCATCAGTCATTAACCTAGGATGCTCTGGGTTCGATATAATTATGTTGTGTTAACTCATTGTCTGTTGACATTCAAACTTCAAAACACAGTGCTATGCTCGTCCAGTGGTGTCATCAGAACTTCTTATTCGATTCTTGCATTTAAAAGTACTTTTAAATGAACAGTTAATCAGGTAAAACATAGTCAGAGTTATGCAGCACAGAAACAGGCCCTTCGGCTCAACTTGCCCATGCTGACCAAGATGTCTCATCTGCACTTTTCTCATCTGCCTGTATTTGGCCCATATCCTGCAATACCTTTCCTATCCATTTACCTGTACAAATGTCTTTTAAATGTTGTGATAGTACCTTTTCAACTACCTACTCTGGCAGCTTGTTTCATATTCCCACCCATTGTGTGGAAAAGTTGCCACTCAGGTTCCTATTACATCTTTTCCGTCTCACCTTAAACCAATGTCCTCTGGTTCTTGATTCCTCTACTTTAGGTAAAAGAACATGCATTCACCCTATCTATTTCTTTCACCAAAGGTAAAATATAAGCTTTGAAAAAAAACAAATCTTGTGACTTACTTTTATGCTGCAATTTTGTGCAGTTTAGGGTTTTTTTTGTTCCGAGATACAGTGCAGAAACAGGCACTTCGGTCCATTGAGTTTGCATTGATCAGCAATCCCTGCACATTAACACTACCCTACACACACTAGGGCCAATTTTACATTTATACCAAGCCAATTAACCTACAAACCTGTATGTCTTTAGAGTGTGGGAGGAAACCGAAGATCTCGTAGATAACCCACTCAGGTCTCAGGGAGAACGTACAAACTCCATACAGACAACACCTGTAGATCTAACCGGGTCTCTGGTGCTGTAAGGCAGCAGCTCTACCTCTGCGCCACCGTGTCACCCAAGCGTGCTGCCGTTGTAACAACAAATTTAGAGTGTAATGTAACTGCAAGTTCAAAGAACGTCATTAATGTATGGAAAGAGAAACTGAGTTAACGTTTTAGGTTGAAAACCAATCATCAGAACTCTTCCCCACAAACGCTGAGCGTTTTTCAACATTTTTCATTTTTATTTCAATTTTCCAGCATCTGCCATTTTTCTAGTTGTCATGTCTTGAGTTTGTTCATCTGTCATTGACAAGCAAACAAATGCATCTATGTTTTTGTTCTAAACCCTGCACACTAGTGTTTGACTTTTTCTGTGTCCCTTTGTTTTGCGGCTTTGGTCACAGTATCGTGATGGATTTCGTTTCTTATTCCTTCATAAAATGGGGAAGCAAAAAGCATCATCCCATGCTCTTTGTTACATTGCTTTTTCAGACACTTTTGTCACCCTGCTCTTATTTGTCAATTTTATTTTTGACAATTCTGCTGTATAAAATTATGGCAACATATTTTTGGACAATTTTGAATAGTCTCTTGATCTTCAACATTCGAGGGAATATACGTGAAAAGCTTGTGTTACAAATTCAGAATGCAATTTTTCTTTGAAGTTGCACCATAATCTTTTCTAATGTTGAAATCTCCATTATACTGTAACTGAAGCCTGGGAGATATGCAGTCACTAATGCCAATAGTCAGAATTTAAGATAGAAAAAAACCATACAACAGATTCTAGTACTTTCATAATGAATAGAGTGATTTGCTTTTCACAGTAATTTTGTCCCAATCTTAAGATTGTAAGAACATCTTTTACCACAGCAATAACTTCCCATTCTCGGTTGCTTACAAAGGGATGTTGCCAAATAAGGGTTTTCTCCGGGTTGCTCCAGTTTACTCCCACACCACAAAGGACTTACAGGTCCTTAGGTTAATTGGGTTTGGTTAAATTGTAAATTGTCCCTAGTATGTAGGACTAGTGTTAGTGTACGAGGTATTGCTGGTCAGCGCGGACTCGGTTGGCCGAAGGGCCTGTTTCTGCACTGCAGCTCTAATGTTTAAAGGACACGTAAGTGCCTTGAATAATTTTAATTGTCCACCGGGTCTTGCTTCTGCTAATCAAGTTGCCTCATGGCACCGCTGTGAAAAGCACCATATTCTATTTAATTTGGTTGCTCTATAATCTAGATTTTTTTCCTCTCTTAAATTCTGATTGTTGGCAGAGGTCTGGGCTTGGCAAACGTGACTACAGATCTACCAGACCGCCACCCAGTTCAGCTATAAATTATCCCACAAAGAGTGTTTTTTTTCTGTGCTTGACTCTGTCCAGATTGTAGATCTGGGCTATGGATTGGGTTCCATGGCCTGCCACATTCGGAAGAAACGCAATACATAATATGCTTCGCCAATCAGTTGCAAACCAACACAGAAAGCCAAAGAAAAGCTGATTTTAGAAATCTGATTTACATAGTAAATTAGTAACAATGTTTACCTGTACAATCACTTGCTTGTGAGCTGGCAGGCTTTATTTGGAACAATGCAGAAACTGTTGCGAAGTAAAGACAGTTGTTTTAGTTAACAGGTATATGTAAAGGGATATGGAGACTGGATTAAGCTGAAAAGTGAAATACAATTGGGAAATCAATACTGCACAACTATGTAGCTCAATGAGAAAGAATCAAAGACGACTGTAATGTAATACAGATCTGAATGCAGACGCTATAGTCTGCCAACGGCAGTTCAGCAGGTAATTGATCATCTTACCTCCTTTTTATTAGAAAAGTTTTCTGCTAGATAAATCGCCTTGCATTGAAAAAATGTTTAAAAAAATAAAGTTGTAATCATGAGCTCCACGTTCTTAAATCCCAAATGACTTGCTGAAAACCTCAAAAGAAATGCAGAAAGTAAGCCCTGTAAGTACATAAACCTTTAAAAGTGAGAGGCGTAGCATAAGAACAATAGTGTATATATTCCACGGTGGCACTAATCAGCTGGCTAAGCATTCGGAATTGCTCTGATTACGTTAGATTCATCCAAAAAATGCTGGATCCGTTGGGACACTGCAGATCTCTACTAACAATGTCGTTTTAGAGTTTAGAGGAACAGCATGGAAACAGGCCCTTCCGCCCACTGAGTCTACGCCGACCATAGATCACCCATTCACACTAGCTCCATGTCATCCCACTTTCTCATCCTCTCCCTATACACTGGGGGCAATTTAGAGAAGCCAATTAACTACAAACTCGCACATCTTTGGGATTATGGGAGGAAACTGGAGCACCCAGAGGAAACCCATGTGGTCTCAGGGAGAACGTGCCAACTCCACAAAGATAGCACCCAAGATCAGGGTTGGACCCAGGTCTCTGGAGCTGTGAGGCAGCAGCTTTACCAGTTCGCCACTGCAGCCATTAGAAATGTTTACATGAATGGAGAACCAAGGAGATGCAGAAATGCTGCATTTACCATTATGTTCAAACCATGAGGCAGCCACGACTCTCCATCCCCATTTCCTGATTGCATCTTGAAGCCTAAGTTTGTTGGTTGTCACCAACCACATCACGCCCAACATTGCCATTTAATTCCATCCTTGAAGCTTCAGTGTTGTAAACTTAGCACCAAGACGTTGAACTCTCCTTTGGGGCTGCAGTCGGCATTACAGCAGCCCAAACCTTGGACTCCTTTATCAGTTCGCTGGCAAGAGGTGCTCAGTAGTTGTCTCCAGAGTAATTGAAGTGAAGCCAGAGGCCCAGCCAAACAAGTGCCTTGGCCATTTGAAGCCAAACGTAGACGCCGATCTCCTGAAGGAAATGAGTAATCAGAATCAGAATCAGATTTTATTCGCCAAGTATGTATTGCAACATACGAGGAATTTCACTGGCCATGTCACTCGTACAATTAAGAGCAACAGACTCAAGAACACATTTTAACATGAACACCCACCACAGTAACTCCTACACATTCCTCACTGTGATGGAAGGCGAAATAAAGTTCAAGTCCTTCCCTTGTGTTCTTCCTTGGTCGGGGGCCTCGATCGCCCGTTAACGGGATGATCTTGACTCCCGTAGCCGGTGGCGTTCGGGCCCTCCGCGTCGAGGCGTTCAGCTCCCGCATCAGAGGGTTGTCAGCTCCCCCGCGCTGGGCGATCAAACCTCTCGTCGGGGCTGGTCGAACCTTATGCGGCGTTGGAGCTCCCGACTTGCCTCTCCTGAGACTGAGAGTCCTTGATGGTAAGTCCGCAGGTCGCGGTGGGAGCGATCCCAGGCAAGGGATCCGCTCTGATGTTAAGTCTGCGCCCTGCAGTGGGGCTCACGACAGTCCGAGGCGGCTTCCAGTTCCAGCGATGGTAGGCCGCAGAGCCCGGAGAATGTGATCCGAAAAATGATCACATCTCCAGGAAGGTAAGAACCTGAAAAAAAGTTTCCCCCGATCCTCCCTCCCCCCCCCCTCCCCCCACATAAAACAAACCGAAGTACATTAAATCAAACTTTTAACAAACACTAAAAATAACAAAAGATGAAAAAAACGAACAGACTGCCGGCGGGGCTGGCCATCTCCCCGGCGCCCCTGGTGGTAAACAAATCATTCTAAGCATATAGATCATTCAGGTTCAATGTTAGAAAGGGCGGCACAGTGGGGTAGCGGGAGAGTTGCTGCCTTACAGCGACAGAGACCCAGGTTTGATCCTGATTAAGGGTGCTATCTGTAATGAGTTTACATGTTCCCCGAGTGACTGTGGGTTTTCTCCGGGTGCTCCGATTTCTTCCCACACTCCAAGACTTACAGGTTTGTAAGTTATGGCTTTGGTAATATTGTAAATTATCCCTAGTATGTAAGATAGTGTTAGTGTATGGGGTGATCGCTGGTCAGTGTGGACTTCGTGGGCCAAAGGCCTGTATCTTTAAAGTAAAGTCTAAATGATGTTCGAGAAATGGACCAGGGTGGTTTTGGAGATGAGAGAGTTTAGTTATGAAGGTAGGCTAGTTAATCTGCAGCACTCTACACCAAAGCAGAAAAGGTAAAGAAGTAGTTTGATTTATATTTTCAGTTTCTTAGATATTTTCTTTAGGTAAATAGAAGTGATGTCCTCCTGTGCTTTTGACCGCCTATTGTCTGCGTAATGTTTCGGTTCCTATCTGTAAATATTTGGAACCATAATAGTGAATTATTTAATCAGATAATTTGCTGTAATATACAATTAATTCCATCTCTATATGTGATTCTTGACTTAACTACAAAGTGTAGCCTCCTATTTCATTGTTAGCTACTTATTGTAAACACAGAAATTATTTATTTCTATCCATGTTTGCAATTTTATTCTGAATAGAGAACAGAGGAAATATTTCTCTGAGACAGCTGGCTGACTTAACGGTTTTGTTAAAAGAAAGCGATTTCAATTATAATAAAACTGGAACACAATTTCAATGTAAATTCCAAGGTGAACATATCTGATATTTAAAAAAATCTTATTTCCTCAAAGGCAGGAAACTGAATCAGCATGAGCACTGTTGTATTTGAAAATGGTTCAGGTATTTGCAAAACCATTTCCCCTTCTGTGTGCAGCAGTGTGAGTCTTGTGCCTGAGGAGAAGTCCAAATAATTCCTGTTCAAAATGCACAGTGATTATCTGGCCAGCTCGGTATTGCTAATTTCTATTTTATATGAGGGGAGGAAATCATTAGCTCCATTATCTATGTTATGGACAAGAAAATGTTCTTTCATTACTCCGTTGTCCTCCTTGTGAATTCAAAAGACATCTGTATAATTTCAAAGACTGGCTCGATGAATGATTAGCTGAGCTTTTCCAGATTTCCTTTTGGTTCTATAGTACTAAGGAGTTATTACTATTGCCGGGATAAAGCAGTCCAAGCTGTCTTCTACATAGCTCTCAGCTGACCTAAGCAAATATTCTCATTGGCTTGAAGCAGGCAGTCTAATGCACACTAAATGGATTGAATTATTGCCTTAACACTTAAAATCTATCAGCAAATATTTCATGGTCCTTATCATTTTTCAGCTTCTGTGTATGTCTATGTTATATTTTATGGGGAAACTGAGTTGCTCTTCACATTGTGCATCTCAGGATAATAGAACACAATTTACATATTAAACTGTGGTAGAATAATCAAGGACTTTTCCCCTGTGGATTAACCTTATAATCAGAATCAAAACCTAAGGAAAGATTTGCCAGACCCTCGGAACCATTTAAATAATGGATGGAATGATGCTTTGTTATGTTGTGTTCCTTGCTGTTCTTCGACAAGGCATGCTTGGTAATTTTAGCTCAAGAAACTGCTCATTTCTACAAATTTCATCTGCGACGTTACTTGAAAATTCAAAAGGTGTCATAAATATTTAAATAACGGCATGTTTGCAGCTTTACAAAAAAAACCCCATCTTAGCTAGGAGAGCACATTACTGGGGGAAGGGTAGATAGTTCCAAAGAGTCCTACACCATGAGGAGAAATAATTAAATGTGGGCCGATCATGGAGTTACTGATCCTTGTGTTAGCTTAAAGGCCTCTTGTGAGAATTGGTAACTGCAAGTTGGGTCATAACAACAGTACTCCTGAGTAAATTAAATCTACCCAAAGAAACAAAAACAAAGAAAAGAACATGTGCCATAGTGGAGTATGTTTCTTGGACCTTCTCAAGGGAAAATAAGGATGAGTAATAAATTCTGACCTTGCCAGTGACACTCATATCCTATAAAAGTATAAAGTTCAGAACACTGATGTTGACAATGTTTTGCTCATCTTTATTAAATAATCTAAAACAATAAAATTAGGACATTTGTTTTTAGTAATTGCTATTAAATGAAAGACACCTGATTTATGAAATTTGTATAAAGTCAGACAGAATAATTCTGTTCAATGGATTAGTATCACACTTAAATTAATAGAACATACTGCCTCTGATTCATATGATGAAGAATGCAGGTTCTGTGATCCATCAGAAGTATAAAATACTAAAATATAATTGTACCGCATTGTAAAGACTTGCACATCTGTTTCCTTTAAAAAAATTTTTTTTAAGTACTCTATTCTTTTAAATTGTTTTAAAGTGCTGTTTTGAATTTTGTAACTTCTGAAGTACAGGCAGATTTCTGGCTTTAAAACTTGTTGGTGTGCAGATAAGTGTATAAATCTTGGAGGTATTGATGGAAATGTGCGGAGAATAAATAATGGGATTAATGTAGAATTGGTACAAATGGGTGGTTGATGGCTGTTGTGGACTTGGGCTGAAGGGCCTGTTTCCATGCTCCATCTTCATCTGGACTAGTGCGTGGAAAATCATCTCACACATTCATAGCTTTGTGCATGGAAAATCATGTCTCACAAATATGGAAGGATATTAGTCAAGTACAGGCAAGTGGGACTAGCCTGGTTAGGAAACTTGGTTGGTATGGACGAGTTAGGCTGAATGGCCTGTATAGCTCAATGGCTCTTTTACTCTAATCCATTTGTTCAGACTTCTGAATCTGTGGAAAATATTCTTAATTATTTAACAGAAACATTGCTGGAAGTTGAGGAACTTGAAACTATTGGAAGTTTCTCATGAATTTTAGGGGACTGGGAAGCTCATCTGCCATTTCCAAACCTTCTTTCATTTCAGAGCAGCTGGATGATTGCCGTGTTTCAAATTCCAAACTTTAACTGAAACTAATGGTGTGAAAGAGAATGTTATTACAATTATTTTTCCCTGGCTGGATTAAATGTAAGCTCTTTCTTTCCTAAATATTATGGACATCTCTCGTAAGTTCTTGTTCCAGATCAGTTTGCAGACTAGCTGAAGAAATACAATAGTTAACGGGGAAAGCCTTTATTGAAAGATAGACTCCGGATCTGAGAATGTGGTAGCAGCTGAGCTTCTGAGATTCCACCAGGTAGTAAAATTGGTTGTACCATTACAGAGGACTTCTGGAACAAGGCATGTGAGCTAAAGCATGCTTAAATTCTAGCATGAATGATGAATCATTGAGTGATTGATTTCTCAGTGATGAAGACGTGCAGTTAAATTAGATAAAGGAACATTGCAATCCAATGAGAGAACAATTTCTGGTAGCACTGTTTAATCTGTTATTCTGAAATTAACCAAAGCTATGCAAATAAATGTGTAATTTTAAGTGCATATTGTTTCCATGCTTTTTGCAATAATTTAAAATCATTGCGCTGGAAGATTGTCTCACCCAAATAACCAGCTATGTCCTGAGTGGAACGATTCCTCTAAATGTGTCCAACCATGCACATTCAAAAGAGATCACTTAAAATCAAACCGTTTTCTTAACCACAAGATTATTATGTCTTCTTTTATGACCAAGGAGGACTCGCAGCTGTAAAAGTTTATAAGGATTCCCAAACTCTGCATCCTTGCAGGCGCATGGATATTATTTCTGCCCTTATAATGGAGATGAGGTATTGTGATTAGAGTTTAGAGATACCGCATGGAAACAGACCTATTGGCCCATCGAGACCATGCCAGCTATCGGTTACTTGTTCACACTCGTTCTGTATTATCCCACTTTTGTGTCCAATTTCACGAGAGGGGCAATTTTTTAAAAGAGGCAAATCACCTTACAAACCCACATGTCTTTGGGATGTAGGAGGAAACTGGAGCACCCGGAGAAAACCCATGCAGTAATAGGGAGAATTTGCAAACTCCAAAGAGGCAGCACCCAAGGTCTATTTCCGTGTTGTATGACTATGCTCAACTTTGGTTGGGATTGAGCTTATTTTCAATTAAAGAATGACATGTGCTACTCTGGTAGCAATAGCTGGCACAAACATTCCAATCATGGTCCAACTATAGCTATGTAATTACAAAGTCATGATTCATAATTATCATTGGTAGCTACTTAGGTCTAAAACAGTTAGAGGAGACTAAGGCTACAAGTACTGGAATCTGATAAATGGGGAAAATGATAATGGGAATCATTTAAGGAAAAGATGGGCAAATGGAACCAGATAAAGATAACAATCCGATGGGTGAAGTGTGTGAGCAGTTGGGGGATGAAACCAGCGAGGGGAGGATGACAAAATGGGTGATGAAAGGCTGTAGGAAGTAAATGGGGTATGGACAAAATGTAGGAGAAGCAAGGATGAATCGGAAGGAGAGAGTGGAGCATACAGATGATAGGGGTTACCTGAAATATGAAAATTCAGCGTCCATACCATTGGGTTGTTGACGCCCCAGGAGGAATATGGGGCCCTGGAGTCTAACATCTGTAGTCTCTCGTGTCTCCTACTGAGGATAACCTCAGCCACTGGAATCCTTTTATAATTAGTGATAAATCAGTGGCATCCTGAGCCTGATTGGCAACATGAACAGTTGTTTGATATTGAAGCAAGGTTTACTGTTTAGTTTACGATTCTGAACTTTTTAAGCCTCTGCAACATATTGTTTGAAGCCTCTGCAATTTGCAACATGCTCTAAGGGTCTCGACCCGAAACGTCACCCATTCCTTCTCTCCAGAGATGCTGCCTGTCCCACTGAGTTACTCCAGCTTTTTGTGTCTATGCTCTAACATCTGTTAGAAAGGGTGAGATCAATCCCAAGACCAGGTTCTAGTTTGATATTGTGGCAAGGAATATAAGTTTTAGCTCTCGTATAGAGAGTAGAGAGCTTGTTTGCCAATTTACCAGGATATATTCAAAGCAGAACAAACATATTCTATCTTCAGGCAGCACCATTCAAAGCAGATCAGTTATCTATCTATCTATCTATCTATCTATCTATCTATCTATCTATCTATCTATCTATCTATCTATCTATCTATCTATCTATCTATCTATCTATCTATCTATCTATCTATCTATCTATCTATCTATCTATCTATCTATCTATCTATCTATCTATCTATCTATCTATCTATCTATCTATCTATCTATCTATCTATCTATCTATCTATCTATCCCACTTCCTGTCTGCTTTGTAATTAAACTTGCGCAAAAACGATCCCCCATAGTGCTACGATTTTTCGCCACCTTACTCACCATTCACCTCTGCTGCAAGTCAAATAAGTTTTGTTCCGATCGGTGAAATAGTACAAAAGTTATGAAGGTTTTGAAGGTTCCCCCTCCCCCACACCCCCCCTCCCCCACACCCCCCCTCCCCCAAAGGTCCCCCCTCCCCCACAGCCCCCCCCCTCCCACACCGCCCCTCCCCCCCCCACACACACACACACCCCTCCCCCCACAGAGTGGTGGAACATTGCTTTGGGGGAACAGGTTGTGTTGGGGGAACAGGTGAGTGGTGGAATATTGCGTTGGGGAATGGGTTTTGTGTTGGGGGGGACCAGGCCTCCTGTGTGACTGAGACCCAATGGGTCCCACTTAGTCTAGTTTATGCCAAATGCAACTTGCTTTGCCTTATCAAGAAATCCTTTGAACTTGAGGAAATTGCAATCTTCAGCAGATAATGATTTATGTCATCTAATCCAGACGTATAGCACACCAACCTCAAGGGAAGGTAGCTGTAGTTTTTGGAGCCAATTCTCTCAAACCCAGAGCACAAAAGTCTGAAGAAGGGTCTCGGCCTGAAACATCACCCATTCCTTCTCTCGAGAGATGCTGCCTGTCCCGCTGAGTTACTCCAGCATTTTGTGTCTAGCGCACGACATGATAGTCTAAATGTTTAACTTCTTCCCAAGTATATGATGCTTTAATATACACTTTCAATTCAACTGCTTTAGTACCTCGTGAAATCACTGGACTAAAGAAACATGCTTGGTCAAAATCCTGGAGCTCCGTCAATAACAGATTCATGAGTGCACCCACACCTCAAGGGCTGTAGCAGTTCAAGAAGGCAGCTCACGAACACCTTCACAAGGGCAATTAAGGATCAATCTGTGGAGCCCAAATCCCTTAAACGAATAACAAAAAGTACTCATCCTCACTCACGCTTTAATCTGCTAACCCAGCAAATTGTAGCCAGAGAGTCCTTTGTAACTTGGAGGTGGAATTCTTGGGGGAAAATCCAAGTCAAACCATTTTGTTTCGTATTGTCCTCAGTTTGTAGCCTCAAGGTTACCATTGATAAAGTGTCCATTTAAATGTGATGTGTGACAACAGATACAAGACCAACCTCCTCTCTGAAGAATGTTTGTGAAAATAATATTTTGGTAACTGTGTGACAATAATTGTGGTATACCCAGCTATAGAAATATTAAATACTTAATGGAATATTGACCTTGGTCTAATTGCACACCACTTGGCCTAACATCCTCTTGAGCTTGTGTGCTGGAACTATTCACCAAGTAAGCTCATCTTTCTTTAATGCAATGATATTCTTGCTGAGTGTTGGATTTACTCGGATATAAAAATAAGTATCTTTCTCCAACTCAGTAAGTGATCTATTGACAGAGTGGGGTTGGCAAATATATATGACTGCAGTGAAATCAAAATAAACTTTGAGAAAATTTTAGGAAAATATTACAAACTCAAACAGACTAAATAGATGACCGCCAGTAACAGACTGCTCATTCATCTTGGGCTGAATCTTACTTATTTCCGCCAACTGAAGTAAATCCCAGGCTTATACATGAGCCGTGAATTCAGGCTCGGAAGGTTGAATCTGCTGGCTTGCCCAGTCATTGGAATCCAGGAGGGGGTATAGTCTAGCTAGCTTTTTCCAGCATTATACTGGGGAATTGCTTCAGATCCTGCATCAGTCAAGCCTCATTTCAATCGGGAGCTCAGGATTGCAGTGAAGGAGGTGAAAAGGAAAAAAAAGATTTGTTTTTAGTTTTAGTTTAGGTTAGAGATACAGTGTGGAACCAGCCCTAGCATGTCAGCTCCGACCAGCAATCCCGGTACACTAGTTCTGTCCTACACACTAGAGACAATTTACAAATAATTAACCTACAAATCTGCCTGTCTTTGGGATTTTAAATTATTAGGTTTCAGTTTATTGCTGTTAAATGCTTTCACATGTTTTAGTTAACTTTTGTTTTAATGATTTGTTTCAATTTTAATATCATTCAAACCTCTCACGGCAAGAGATGTTTTAAAATAGCAAAAATCCATGAAAGCTTTGACAGGAGACCAGCTCCGCCTCCAGTTTTGCCCACAATTAATGTGCTGGATAGGGTCAATCCAGGGGTGGTACACCAAGCTTCATTGTCTGAGGCCTCTGGACTTTAGTGTTTGACACAAGGATATAGAGGGGCCACTGAGATTGACCTGGTACATCTGGATTAGGTAAATGCGGTGCCCGCAGACACCACAGAAACAAGGAACTGCAGATGCTTGAATCTTGAACATAGAAACATAGAAAATAGGTGCAGGAGTAGGCCATTCGGCCCTTCGAGCCAGCACCACCATTCAATATGATCATGGCTGATCATCCAAAATTAATTCCTGCTTTTTGCCCATATCTCTTGATTCCGTTGGCCCTAAGAGCTAAATCTAACTCTCTCATGAAAACAGAGAACAAAAGACAAAGTGTTGGAAGAACTCAGCGTGTCTGGCAGCATATCATTTTGAGATGTAGATCGATGATGTTTTGGGTTGAGACCCTTCTTTGACCTCAGACAATGGGCTGGTTCTAGCAAAATCTGGGTAATGTTTCTGTTTGTCAGGGTCGGAGCATGTGCGGAGCTATATCTGCATGTGTCTACTTAATAAAAATCACTCTCCTTCAAAATAGTCAATCCAATTTTTGTAAGATCTCAGTTTTTCCCTGGCCCATAACGAATGATATGGCAACTACATTAATGGATCGGTCAGCTTCAAGAATACTTTTTAATTATTAGTCAAGTTACTCGGAGGTTTGAAGAGCTAGGTGGGAAATGTAAAACAAAATGCTCTAGGCAGCATGTGTGTGAAGTACAGATATTTATTGTTCTCTCTTTTCATATTAATGAGAAAATATATTAACACTGGTCCAAATTTCTGTGTCGGTGCTATAGGCCAAAACTTTGGGTTAGGCCTTTGTCAGGCAGGCAGGGAAGAGTCACGAGCTGTCTAAATGGCATCAAGCATTGGGTCTCATTTCTTTGAGATGACAGTGTTTCAGAGAGATGGGAGAGGTGACACCTTCGATTTTGAAAGACCTCCCAGGAATCCAGTATAATTTCTATTGCCTAGATTTCTACAGTCCTTTTCAGCCGGCTCTCTGCTTGGAACTGACAAATGGTCTCTCTGCGCTGCTTCTACTTATGGTTTGAATAAACGTGTATGTCAATCAGTGTGACAAGCAAAACACATAAGGAGAGGTGCAGTCTCCTTCTAGGAGAAGGGCAGGGAGTCATGGGCCATGCTCCCTCTTTGAAAAATTACACATCAAAATATCCTGCTTCCTGCAATTTTGACTGATATTTTCTGAGCGATCCCACGTCGGATTTAGGAGCTGGGCTGTACTTCTCCCTCTGGATGCCAATAATTTTAATGTACTGTATGTAGGAGTTTAGAAGAGTTTTTATCACTATGTTAACCTCCCAGGAGAGACCACTGTGGTACAATGCATGGAACCATTAATGACAAATATAATAATCTGTTGGACGAGCTTCCGCGGGGTTTAATCTTCAGCTAAAAACTTTCTCAGGGGAAGCCAGTCTGCTCGCAACGCAGTTTTCAATATGTCTAATATCATGACATCAGTTGTCTGTTTTGGTAATCATTATTTCTAGCTTTTGTCTTAAAGACATTTGAAACGTGTTTGGAGAAAATTTCAGACTAAATAAACAAACAAACAAAATGAAGTGAAATCTCGAATATTAGGATGCAAGGATCAGAAAGCGAACACACCCTACACAGGTCAATGGGTGCAGCATTTAATGAGTTTCGGAGAGATAATGGAAACGTGAGAGCAATAAAACAGTTGTGGAAAAACAATAAGGAAAGTGAATGAACATGGCAGAATGGAAAAATAACTGATGTCGTGGCTGCAATGTGCAGAACCCTGAGCCAGAGTAAACATCACTACTACGTGGAAAACTGTCTGGCTGAGTTTCACAGTGAACCAACGAGCTGTTCTTTAATAAGTCTGAAAGCTGCGTGCCTCATCTGCTTCCTGGCCTTTACTGCAAAGCGAATTTTTCATGAAAATTACATTTCCATGCGCTCTTCAAAGACACTGTTAACAATTGTAATTCATACAGCAAACAACTGCATTTCCACTGAATATTACATAGGATTACACTTGAGGATTTTCAGTAACTTTTTGTTTTTCCCTATTTAATTCTTGGAGCAGATGGCAGCACCAACAACTTTACATTTTGAAGGAGATAAAGATTTGGAATTATACAGCATCTTGTAAAACTAGTTTTTCCTCAATGCTCTCAGAATTCCAAGGACATATTCACTCGGAGAGTGGCTGCTATTGTAATGGTGGCCAATTTTCACCGAGAATACTCACAGGAAGAGTAACCATTAATGTCCAGAGCATCTGTTCTACTTTTATTGATTAAGGAATAATTATTGGCCAGGATATTGGTGAGGGGATAATAACCTTAGATTAGAACTTTAGATGCTGCCTGACCTGCTGAGTTCCTCCAGCATTTCGTTTTTTTGCTAAAGATTCCAGCATCTACAATTTATTGTGTCTCCATAATCTTAAATAACATTGGACTGTGCAAATTATTTTTGGAGAGCTTTAATTTAATGTTTCATTTGAAAGACAGATCCTCAGGCAGAGCAGCCTTCTCTCCATCCTAATCTGGACTGTCAACCTAAATCTTTGATTCAGGTCTGCATTGTGCGGTTTTGTCCTAGATCCATCCACTAAAGAGGACAAAATGCTATCAATCAAGCAGAGAATTGTGGACAGCCCAGACCATCACAGAAACCAACCTCCCATTGACTCCATTTACACCTTACGCTGCCTTGGCAAGACCACCAGCATAATCAAGGACGAGTTGTACCCCAGTTATTCTCTCTTCTCCCCTCTCCAAACAGGCAAGATTCAGTGACAGTTTTTTCTCAGCAGTTATCAGGCAAATGAACCATCCTACTAACAACCAGAGCACTCCTGAACTACTCTCTATCTGATTGGAGACCTTCGGACTACCTTTAATCAGACTTTACTTGACATTATCTTGCACTAAACATTGTTCACATTATTTACTTTATCATGTATCTGTACACTCTGGATAGCTTGATTGTAATCATATATTGTTTTTCCGCTGATTGGTTAGCACACAACAAAAGCTTTTTACTGTACCTCGGCACAGACGACAATAAACTAAACTAAACTAAAGCCACAAGGACACAAAGGGAAGTTGAGAAACTCGGATTGCATTTGCCGTATGCAAAAGAAACCCTGAACATTTCAGCAATGTCAATAAAATTCTGTTTTGCAGATAAAGCAATTTTGAGGGGGCTGGACGGGAAAATGTCATTGAGAAAAGCAACCTCGGGGAATTACTGCAAAGAGTGACAATGATGTACGTCACCCCCTTCATTGGCAAATGGAATTGTGTTCAAAGTTCAAAGAAATTGGTATCCTCCGAGGAGAGATGCTAAAAAGGGAAAAGGATAAATTGGGAAGGGGAAAAAAATGAACATATGGCCAAAAAAAACAACATTTCGTGAGGGGCAACAAGCAAAGTAAATTATAACTTTGTGGTCTCCTGGGATTTTATGGAACTCAAAGCAAGAGCCATGACGAAACTCCGAAGAAGCTCACAGGTTGACAGGGCAAAGGGGAGAGAGATCATTCACACACGGAAATCAACTGCTGAAGCGCTGCAGCTGGTAAGATTAACAGTGACGTGGAAGTGGATATTCCTCCAAATCCAGAGGAAACGTAACTGGTTCATAGCCTGATCACTGTACCCTGGTGCAGAATGGTGGTAAGCCAAGTGTGTGCGGCTGACATAGTATCTACACTCAGTATTGACCTGAGCTTTGTTGTTTCTAGTTGACTAACCTGTTTGGTATTGCTGGTTGTCACTCAAGCCTCTGAATAACCAAGCAAGTAGCTATCTGCAGGACTGGACTGAGGGTTAGTGCCAGAAGTGATGGATGTGACACTTAGCTGAGCCCCCATCTTCCACGTAAAAGTGACTCAGCTGGGTCAGGTAGCATCTGTGGAAAGAGAAGCAGTCAATACATCAGGTCAAAGACCCATTATCAAGACTCACGTTATGAAGAGTCATTGATCTGAAATGTAAAAAGCCTCATGAATCTGTTTGAAAGAGAGCCGGAGGTTCTCCTGTTCTCCCAGTCAACCCCAATCCTTCAACCAATTCCAAAACAGATAGAAAATAAAACAAAACTGCTCATTCTGGAAATCTGACATGTGTGTTCTGATGAAGGGTCCAGGACCTGAAACATTAAATGTTTCTCTTTCCACAGAAACAGTAACAGAAAATGCTGGGAAAACTCGTGAGATCAGGCAGCATCTGTGGAAAGAGAGACAGTCAATGTTTCAGGTCAAAGACCCATTATCAAAACTCATTTTATGAAGACTCTGATCTGAAATGTTAACTGTTTATCTTTCAACAGATGCTGCATGACCTGCTGAGTATTTCTAACATTTTCTGTTTTTATTTCAAATTTCTGGCATCTATAGCTTTTATTTTTGATTTTCATGTTCTCTTTTCCCAGATGCTGCCAGACTTGCTGAGTGTTTCCAGCATTTTCTGTTACAATCCTAAATCAGCTTGCTGCCTCTAGTATCTTGTTGTCTACAAAAAAGCTACCAAGCCTGCCTTCGCTTAAGCAGGGTCCTAGAATCTGTGAGGAGTTTTTACATGAGGAGAATAAAAGGGAGTGATGTTGCATTAGTGTAAATGGATGCCTGACAGTTCAGCTTCATAGTTCACTGTGCCTCCATTTTTTGTGCCTTCTGAAAATTGGCATCTGTATATTTTCCATCCAAAACTAAAATACATTATGTGAATAAAATACATTTGCAAATGCAGTGATCTTAATAGCAACCACTAGGGCAATGACAATGCCCCTCTCTCCTGTCCAAGAATCAACCTTTCACTGCTGCTCTGCTTCCTGCAAGCCATTTTCTATCCATTCTGATACCGCTCATTTTGTTCCATGCCTTTCAATTTTGAAGACACACCTATTTTGTAGCAACTTTTCAAATGTCTTTTGGAAGTTCAATGATACTACATCAACATCCAATCAATCGATCAATCAATCAATCATTTGGCGTTAACAAATCAATGCAATCTTTCTTGAATCAATTCACTTGAGCAAATTATTATTAATTATGTCCTTGATTATGGTCAGAGTCAAAAGCTTCAAACTCCTAGGCCTGCATATTTCTGAAGATCTTTCCTGAACCCAGCACAGTGATGCAATTGTAAAAAAAACCCATCAATGCCTCTGCTTCCTGAAAGGATTGCGGAGAGTTGGTATGTCAGATAGGATTCTCTTGAACTTTTGCAGAGCATATTGACTGGTTGCATCACGGCCTGGTTCGGCAACTTCAATGCCCAGGAGCGAAGAAGAGTGCAAAAAAGTTGTGAACACTGCCCAGTCTATCACGGGTTCTGACCTCCCCACCATTGAAGGGATTTACCAGAGTCGCTGCCTCATATATGACAATAAAACACTTTTGATTCTTGACTGTTCTTATCCACTGAAGAGATTAAACTGGGCTGTAATCACTGGATCTAGACCTGTACCTTTGTTTAAAGAAGGGTGTAACATCTGTAAGTTTCCAGTCCTCAAGTATCATGCCTGAATTTAAAGGAGTTTGAAAGATCATGGTGAGGGTCTCTGCAATTTTCTCTCAAGAACTTGGGATATATCACATCAGGGAGTTTGAAAGCAGCCTGAATTTAAAGAAAAAACATTTTACTTTCTGGCGAAACTTGTTTCTAAAATAATAAGAACAATAACAATTTTTAAAAATCCTAAGGAATGAAACTTCTTGTGAAATTAATTTTCAAAGAGAATTGTTTGGCAGTAATTAAGATTTAGTATGGCATTAAGAATTCAATTACATCTGTAATGAAAAGTCCCAACCTTTGATATTTGTCTTCTTACACTGCATTTTTCTCAATGCCATATCTTTAGAAGAATATTGCGTCAGTGATATTTCTAGTTGAGCAGATTCATCAGTACAGCATGTAACTGCTCATGTGATTATGTATGTCAATCATTAGGTTATTACTGGAATAAAACAAAAATTTCAACTTATTCAACAATTATTAAACGCCTTTGTTATATCAGAACAATCCAAAGTGCATTACAGAACCATATCAAAAAATAATTGGTGCCAAGCCATATAAGGACATTTTAGGAAGATGTCCTGAGTCTTGGCCAACAAGACAGGGTTGAAAGAAGTTTCTAGGTTGAAAGTTTTAATGGACTTTGAATTCCAGAGCACAGGACCTCAGAGTTTGGGGTCACCGAGTAAAGGGTCCCAGATTATTGGACCTCATAAGTAACAGGTTACAGCAACTGATGGATCATTGGAAATCAGTCATTGAAAACAGAGTGATTAGGTGGGATTGGTCAAAAGATCAAAGTTTGAGGAACGCAAAACTCTCAGAGAAATATAGTTCTTTTGGGCAGTTGAAATACGGGAGGGCAAAATAATGGAAATGAATTATAAAAATCAAGTGATTGTTTAATCTGGACCTAGTATTTGTCAGCATGTGCAGAATTAATAGACATTGATAGATTCCTATGACAAAATCTAAACCAGATTGATGTAAATAACTATAATTTAATTTTGGTTTTGGTAATAATTAACATACACAAATATAAATTGTTCCAACCACCTTGGTGGGCCAAGTTCTTTTGGAATAAATCTTGGGTAATGTTCATGTATGAATGTTGATGTGAGAATTTGGGAATAGAATAATACAATAACATTAAACTAACATTTCAATTACCAGTGATTGGAAAAAAACAAATGCAAGCTGACATTTCCCTCAGAGATACTTTTTTTAAAATGTACGATACTTTAAAATATGTCAAGAAAACAAAATGCAATTTGCAAAAGTTGAGGGGATTAGTTTATCTTGGCATTATGTTCAGCACAGATATAATGAGCTAAAGGGCCTATTCCTGTGTTGTTGTTTTCTATTGTTCCATATTCTATGTTAATTGGTCTTTGCAAATCGTCCTGTGCATGTAGGGAGTGGATGCGAAAGTGGGAAATCGTAGAGAAAACTGGAGTGGGTGAGTGATTGATGGTCGGTATGGACTCGGTGGGCCGAAGAGCCTGTTTCCATGCTGTACATTTCAATCAATGTCTCTGAATTTGTAAACTTCATTTGGAATGTGCAGTGGTTTGCTAAAGTATGACTAAACCTGTTCAAAGAAAACTGCAGAAGTTGTCAACAGTAAATAAAAATCAAAACTACATATGTTGGAAATCGCAATTAAGATAGACAATCCTGGGAACACACAGCAGGCCAGGCAGCATCTGGGAAAGATATCAGAGGTAACATTTCTGGGCAAACAATCTTTGTCAGAACTGGAAAAGGGAGAAAAAAATGGTATAAACAGTGAGAGGAATTGATAGGACAGATGGAATATCTTTGATAGGGCGAGGAAGGGCTGTCCTGGAGAAACTATAAAGGTGCTCACTTCCAGGAACTTTACTAATCTGCATCATTGGATGAATGGCAGCAGATGAGGAGAGAGAAAATGGGCCTTTGTTTATAAGAAGTGAGGGTAGTTAGAAAGTGAAAATATGAACAGATGGATGTAATAGTTGCTAAATATTGGGCTGTAGGACATGCCAGCAGGTTAGGCTGTGCTAATGGAGAGGTGGATGATTTGGTCCAATCTGGTACAGACAGAGAAAGCAAATTAGAATTCAATATTGAGTCGAGAGAGGGCATGGCCTATCTACCCCTCAACCCCCCACCCCCTCCCCCCTCCCCCCTCCCCCTTTCCCATCCTTCCAGCAGTTTAATATTAAAATGTTTTCACTTCTTCCCACTTCCAACAAAGGGCTTTTGACCTGAAAAATTAACTATGTTTCTCTTTCCACAGTTGCTGCCTGACCTAAAGAGCAGTATTTTTCACTTGTTACAAAGGTTTACACTTTCAGGAACTTTACTAATCTGCTTCAAGTAATGATTTGGGCTGAACGTCAATAAAAGAGCCCAGTCCCTCAAAAAGTTTGCTTGGATATATTTAAAAGGGTTAAAGTAAGTTAACAGTAGAAATTTAGTTTATCTAGTTGCAACTTCTGCAGAGTAAAATATGGTAAAGTTAAAAATTAAATGTTGTGGCCTTTAGGAATAAAAAATAAATTAATGAGAGGGAAAAGAAGACAAGGAAGTGGGGGTGGGGAGGGGGATGCATTCTGACGGGATGTCTGAGGTGACTTTGGTCCTTGTGGAGCCTAAGCATCTGGTTTCAGTTAGTTCGGATGAAAAGGTGACTTTATGACTGAGCCAGCTCAGTTTTTAGAAAACTACACTGAAAAAAGCTGAGACTCGTTGAGTGCCAGCTTTAAACCTCCTGCTTTCTGAAAGAAAAGATCAGTTAATCGCAATAAATTTTCTCAAGAATTTTTATGAGCTGCTGCTTGCAAACGCAGAACCATACACATTATAAAAATGCTATTACATGCTTCTAAGATTTACTTTTAAATGTACAGCCTACCTTTGATGGAAAATTACTCTCTGTAGGCAACCATGAAATGTTATAGTTATTGAAGTGCTTTTTTGTTTTAGTTCATTTCTGCTGTGGTCATTAAATGTCTGTGTCTTGGATTTTTTGATTCTCAGCCAAGAGCAGAACAATTTTGCCATAAAATTTACACATAGGAAAAATATCTGTTTATTTTAAATCTACTCTTAAAGTTAAATTCAAAATACCAATTAAAAACTACTGGTTAAAAGAAAAAATATTCCCTGCCACTGAACATAAATTCTTTGTCGTGAACTTCTGAACAATTCAAATTGCTCTGATTATTGTATTTGTGCAGTTATTTTGCTTGTGAACTAGCTTGGAGAAACAACACAGTTAAACGTGTAAGAAACACTGTGCTTAACATGATTTATTTGAAAAGTAAATAAAAGAGCTTTCCAGTGAAACTGCAGTTCATATTTGTACAAAACTCCTCAGAAATGTTGGAAATCCAAAGCAGGTCAGTAACAATGTGAAAGAGGAAGCTGGGAAACATGTCAAATGGGATCTTTGCTCCAAAAAACAAAACTTCTAGTGCAACCAATACTTGCATGCACTTCCTGCCTAACTGAGGCAGAAATCTGAAAGAGTTCCACAATGTGGACTAGCATCTTTCAACCATGCAATGTGTATGAAACTCTCAAAGTGTTTGTGGACAATAAACAGCTGCAGAGTGCAATGAGCAGGTTTCATTTTATCTTAAGTTTGAATTTAAGTCAGACCACCAAATCTTTTGTCTTGCAACAAGCTGAAATGGGGCCATTTTAAGTGGACTTTAAGTTGCGTCTAATCACATTCAGCAAGCAGGAATTAAGAACGTGAAATTGCTTATAATTTGGAATTAAATTTGGCAGCCGCACACAAAGAGGCACACGGATGGATGCTGTAGGAAGTGGAAAACAATTGCGTCTGTAAAGTGAGGATTAGTCTTCTATGGTTGGCATTAAGATATATCCTCAGGGTAGCGAATGGGAATTTATAAACTGCATCTGGATCCTACTATAGGTGATCTGAAATGCTGCTGCAGTTCATAGTTATAGTGAAAAAGTTCATAACCCTCATGTGGATATGTAAGGACATAATTGGTCAGTCATGTAAAAAATATGGATGTTGATGGGATTAATAACTGTGAAACTGTATTGTTATAAATGGAGTTGTAAATTATTACCTAAAGGAAATGGAAGAAATGAAACGGATAGAGAGCAAACAACCTAATTGGTTTATCAAGTCTGCTCCACTCGATATTACTGGAGCCTCACAAACTATGGTGTGAATATATAAAATTAAAAGATAAGGTCCACAGTGGCACAGCTGGTGGAGCAGCTGCCTCACATTGCCAGAGTTCGATCCCAACCTCGGGTGCTGTCTGTGTGGAGTTTGCATGTTCACCCTGTGACTGCGTGGGTTTCCTCTGGGTGCTCCAGTTTCCACCCACATCCCAAAGAAGTGAGGGTTTGTAGTTAATTGGATGCTGTAAAAGAATTTGCCCCTTGTGTGTCAGGAGAGGATGTGAAAGTGAGATGACATAGAGCCGGTGTGTGAATGGGTGATGAATGGTTGTCATGAACTCAATGGGCCGAAGGGATGTTTCCAAGCTGTATCTCCAAAAATCTAGTGAATTCGCTCTAATTCAATAATGGGCCGTTGTGGCAAGAGATTCTCATTGTTAAAAATGTTATGCCTATTAAAATTTACATTTGGAATACAGTACAAAAAATGTTGGATCATTGTCCTTCCACTGTGGAAAGGGCCAAGAATACTGTATTCTCCAATGATAGCTATGCAAGTAACAACATGGAAAAAAAAAGAATACTTTTCTTTTGGGAACATGCAAGACATGCAAGCTTAACTTTTATAGTTTTGGATGCAAAGACTTAACTTTATGTGTCCCAGTGATACAGCTCAGTAAAATGCTAAGGACGCACAAATTGAACAGAGAGGTTTCATTTGCACAGTTCGTTGCAGGTTGAATTCCCAATCCATTGAGCGACTTTAGATTGTACCAGAAAATAGGTAAGGCCACATTTGTAGTATTGCTTGCAGTTCTGGTTGCCCCATTACAAGAAGGACGTGGAGGCTTTGGAGAAGGTGCAGAAGATGTTTACCGGGATGTGGCCTTGATTAGAGGGTATTAGCCATAAAGAGAGGTTGGACAAACTTGTATTGTTTTATGTGTATTGTCAGAGGCTGTGGAAGTTTATAAAATTAGGGGAGGCATAGATAGTAGACAGAATCTTTATCCTAGGGCGGATATGTTAAATACTAGAGGGCATAGGTTTAAGAAGATTGGGGGGAAATGTAAAGAGGATGTGCAGGGTCAGTATTTTTACCATGGAGTGGTGGGTGCCTGCAAGGAGATGCCAGGGGCAGTGGTGGAAGCAGATACGATGGTAGCAGATACTAAGGCCAGCAGCGTAATCAAGGACGAGTCGCACCCTCTTCTCCCATCAGGCAAAATGTATAGAAGTATGAAAACGCACACCTCCAGATTCAGGAACAGTTTCTTCCCAGCTGTTATCAGGCAACTGAATCATCCTACCACAACCAGAAAGCAGTGCTGAACTACTGTCTACCTCATTGGTGACCCACAGTCTATCCCTGGTCGGACTTTGCTGGCTTTACCTTGCACTAAACGTTATTCCCTGTTCATGTAGTTACACACGGTAAATGGCTTGATTGTAATCATGATTTGTCTTTCTGGTAAGCATGCAACAAAACCTTTTCACTGTACCTTGGTACATGTGACAATAAACTAACTTGAACTGAGCATTAAGAGTCTTTTAGATATGCGCATGGACATGTAGGGAATGGAGTGATATGGATCATGTGCTGGATGATTTAGTTTGGCATCATGTTTGACAAAGACATCATGGGCCAAGCAGCCTGTTCCTGTGCTGTGCTCTTTTTTCTATGTTGTATGTCCTACCATGAGAGACATAAGGTAAAAAGAAGCTACGTTAAGCAAAGCCAGCAATCTTGCCATCTGACTCATGTTTAAGGTTTAAAGCAGAAATTGATGGAAATACTCAGCTGGTTAGGCAGCATCTGTGGTGAGTGTACATAATCATTTCAAATTTCCAATGAAATGTCCACGATCTGAAATGCTAACTCTGTTTTCCTTTCCACAGATGCTGCCTGACCTGCTGAGTATCTCCAGAATCTTCTGTTTTTTCTTCAGATTTCCAGCATCTGCAGTTCTTTGCTGACATTGCTAGCCCTGGTCGATCTAGACTTAAGCCATTATACAAAATGTATGCACATATTGGATGGGAAGAGTGTCTGCTGTATACATCCTTGATAACTATAGCTTCTCCAGCAGAGACTTCCTACAACTTGGCCAAACACTTCAAATGGAAAGAATGACAGATATTTAGGAAAAAATGGAAGTCTAGGAATAGTGCGGTAACCTGTACAGTGAGCTTCCTCGTCACAGAATAGATAGTGAGTGCCCTCCTGTGAGTCATCATTCTACTGGCTGCACAGCGGTAGAGTTGCTGCCTTACAGTACCAGAGACCCGGGTTTGATTCTGACTCCAGGTGCTACAGACTGTATGGTCTGTACGTTCTCCCTGTGACCGCATGGGTTTCTTCTGGGTTCTCTGGCTTCCTCCCACATTCCAAAGGCTTGCAGGTTAATTGGCTTCTGTAAATTGTCCCTACTGTGTGTAGGATAGAACTAATGTATGGGTGATCGCTGGTGGGTGTGGACTAGATGGGTGGAAGGGCCTATTTCCATGCTGTTTCTCTAAACTAAACCAAACTAAAATGTATTAATTATGAATAGGATAAATGTCAGAGAAACGTTTATGTTTTTCTTGCATATTTAAAGTATTACATTCAGTGGTGGTATTTTCCTCAGTATTTTGGGGTGAACTGAATTAAAATATTGTTTTATTTGTCACACTAAGTTTAATTGTGGGTTCAAATCTGAAGTACCCATGAACTTGTTTACTGCTGAGAAGCCAGATACTGAACTTCACTACAGTTTTTTAGTTTTTTCTAGTTTTAGAGATACAGCCCGGAAACAGGCCCTTCAGCCCACCGTGTCCACACTGACCAGCGATCCCTGCGCATTAACACTATCCTACACACACTAGAGACAATTTACATTTATACCAAGCCAATTAACCTATAAACCTGCACATCTTTGGAGTGAGGGAGGAAACCGAAGATCTCGGAGAAAACCCACGCGGTCGCGGGGAGAAAGCACAGACTCCATACAGACAGCGCCCGTAGTCGGGATTGAACCCGGGTCTCTGGCACTGCAAGCGCTGTAAGGCAGCAACTCTACTGCTGTGCCACCGTGCCAGTGAAGTTATGGATTCACCGAGCCTGGCCTGGACGGGCAGGATGGCAAAATAGCTAATAGTAGCTCATCATCCAAACTCACACAAGAACAGTGCTTAGAAGGCCTGCTGCAGGCCTTAGAATCTTCACCTCAACATGACTTATCACTTTTGATGCAGAACATGCCAAAAACAGTTAGAGATTAAAACATCTGGATTTTTTTTTCCATAAAGCAAAGTATTCTTATATCTTTGAAATGTAAATTTTTATTTCATTCTGCTCTTTTCAGCCATTCCCTTTGCTCTTTGGATCTTTTTCGTTCATTTATTCTTTGAAAGATGAGTTCAGTAATCTCTTGTTTTCCTTGTCTGCTGATAAACAGATTCCAGGTGAGGGAGATTTGCCTGAAAACTTGGATAGGACATTATGTTGCTGCTAACAAGCTAATTAAATTAATAGTTCCCATCTGAAACTTGATTCAAATACCAAGGACAAATTTAAGACAAAAAATTATCTGCAACTATCTTTCATCTGTTGGAGAAATTATCCCAGTTGAGAAAATAAACCACATGAACAAAAAAGTTTCAAATATTGAAGATGGACCAAAGAAGAATCTTAACATCAAATATATATAATTTAGTCATGTACCAAATTAGATCCATTTGTTGTTGTTATTATTAAGTTGTTCGTAATCATTTTTTTTTACTTTATAAAATTTCTATGAAAAGGTTTCAATGTGAATAATGGCAGGTTTCATGTAACTTATCTACAATGAAATCAAAATGCCCGCCAAAAGGGATGTTAGTCCCTCCTCGAGTTGCAGTGTTACAACTTGGAAGTCTCCAGCACACAGTTAAGAATGTTTGGCGAAGGACTTTGTTTGTGAGTAAACTACCAAATTCCATGTTACCACTAAATTGATGTTGACTATAATCACTGCAGTCTATTTTAATGACCTCCGGATGGTCTGTACTTTGAGTGGTACAGAAAGGAAAAGTCATTGAATTAGCTAGAATTGTGTTTCAATTTGATAAATACATTGCCCGTTTGGTTATGGGAACTGTCTGAGACTGGAATATTTATCCACTTTTGATACAAAGGCCATGTTGGCACACTACCATGTCAGTTTGCCCAGACCATTTGCTATTGCAGAAATATTTATTTTCATTGGAACTAAAAATTTAATTTACCTGACAAAAAATCTTAATCAGATTTCCCTACTAGCATTTTTCTTATTGTCTTTCTGCAATGATGCCATCATGTAGCAACAGTGGTAGATACAATATGTCTTGTGATGGCAGTATCTGTGACTGGCTACTCTTTCTTCACAGTGCGATGTGTGAAATACAGGGACTATCACGATGATTAATGGAAGTTAATTGGACAAAAGGTTGAATTTTGCGGGAACATCGTTGGCAGTGGCAAAGGTCAGATACTAAGTCTGACTAGTCTAAAGCGCCGGTGCTGTGATAGTTATGGACCAGGGGCTTAGTCACAAGAAGGAAAATACTGACTATGAATCCTGTTACCTGGTCAGAGAATAGTCGAAGGATCAGAAGATGTGGTCAACGCTCATGTTCATGCATTTGAGCTGAGAAACAAAGTTATAATCTTCCAGTCACACAAACAGTGAATTAAAGGCTCTTGGGGAAGCTGGAAGCAGTTTGATGTATTCGGGGAGATGCTCAAGAGTTTTAATTGTCATACATGTATTGACGATGGAACAACTGCAGCAGTTTAACAGGCCCGTAAATGCAACGTACACAGATAATATACAATAATTTTTTAATATAAATAAATAAATAACTGTAATACTAGTGCAAAAAAAAACAAAGTGCTTAGTGCAACCAAAGACACAATCCATAGAAGTTCATAGTTGCTGAGTTTACTGCTGAGTAGTGTTCAAGAGCTTGATGGTTGTTGGGAAGAGGCTATTCTCGAACCTGATGGTCACACCTTTTTATGACTCCTGCACCTTCTTTCAATGGTAGGAGCGAAATGAGAGTGTAGTGGTTGATGACATTGGCTGCCTTTTTGAGGCAGCATCTCCTGCAGATTCCTTCGATGGTGGGAGGGTCAGCACTTGTGATGGACTGGGCATTGCGTACCACTCTGTAATCTCCTTCAATTAGCCAATCCAGGCCATAATGCAACCAATTAATATACCCAGCTCATTAAACATTAAGGAATCGTGCGTCTTAGTTCCACTTGTGGCAAGATTGCTTTGCGCCCAGTGGCAGCTTAAAATCCTCGCAAATTAGTTATCCAATGGCCAGCTGATAACTACAGGTAGTGAAAGTTAAGAGGATTAGAGATCAATGGGTCTACAAAAGCAACCTTCAGCACCTGTCTGTTGCCTGACAAGCCACTGATGGATATGATAGTATGGATCTAAGCCATGGCAGCTCTCAGCTGGCAAGATGTATCCCCAGTAACAGAACATGTATTCCAAATAGATCAAAAAGAAATACCTCAAGAATCCTTGGCAGCAGGGTTTGGACATTACTGATTGCCTAAGGTTGTCTATTTGCAGTGGAAGTTAATATGCCATAGAATGACATTCCAGGCAACATCATAAAACAAAAATGCGACTAGGTACCGAGTCGTTTGCTTTTTCACGCAAGGAAGCAGTAAATCTCAGGAAAGACATCAACGATACTCATGAGTTCAGTTCAGTTCAGTTTATTGCCATGTATTCCGAAGTACAGTGAATAGCTTTTTGTTGCGTGCTAACCAGTCAGCAGAAAGACAATATATCATTGCAATCGATCCATTTACAGTGTATAGATACCCATGATAAGGGAATAACGAAGATGTCTTGCTGCCTCTTTTGAAACTCCATTGCTGAACTGATGAAGAAATAGGAAACTGTGAAATGTGTTGTGGTTATTAGTCTGAAAGGTTCTCCGGTGTTCAGATAGATTCAATTTGTATATTGGAGTCCCATATCATCACGTTGACTTTTGATTTGGGTGCAGAAATGTAGGTGTATGTTTTCTCCATGATCTTCATAACGGTCTTGCTGCATCTGGGGAGGGAATGGATAGGCAACGTTCTAGACTCTTTTTCAAATCGTCCTTCCCCAGTGTGAAGATGAGTCCTGAACTGACACGTCATCTGTCCATTCCATCCGGTTGGTTTGTGTGATGGTCTGGGCTGCGTCCACAAGTCTCTGTAATTTCTTGCGGTCTTGGACAAAGCTGTTCCCAAACCATGCTGCGACGCATCCCGATAAAATGCTCTCTGCGCCACATCTGTAGAAGTTGGTGAGAGTTGTTGGCGACATGCCAAACTTTCTGACCCTTCTAAGGAAGTAGAGGCTTTGGTGTAGATGATCAGATCCCTCATGTTTGATAGAGTTACAATGCTCAACATGCTCAACAAAAGCTTAGCATTGCTATCCAAGACAGCCTCCCGGTAAGGATGCAATCTGTCCGCAGGCATCCGAAAGCTCCACACCATCCACCACAGGGAATCAGACTGGTTTAAGTTTCTATCCAGAGGTGTTTGGATGAATCCAGCAGCTCCAATATTTGCAGCCATAACATTTTTACCATCTGAAATTCAGCCACCAGGATTATAAATATCACCCTTGTACTGCTGAAAATAATGTCTGCATTCCACCCACTGAGATACTAATGTAGCCTTTCCTCAATGAAACTTTTTTGAAAGCAGGGTTCGTCTGAGTACACAGTATTGCTTCAGTAACAGTTGGTCCAGTGTCAGCTAAATATGAGTGGAATTCCGTATGTACGAGCTGAAGCACAGTTTACCCTTTGTCAGTGAGATTTCAGTCATATAAAATGGTTTTTTTGGGGGGTTGGCTTGTATTGCTCATAATGTGCCACATATATTGGATGATGTACTTGTATATCAGCTGGCAATCTATGCCTTTCTATGTAAAAGGGCAGCAGCAGTGGTGCATTCAGCAAAAGATTACAAAATAATATGGATGACGAGTGTGATGATGCAAGAGTCGACGCACTCCTTTATTTACTTCCATTTACACATTGAATTTGCCATTCCTTAATCTCATCTACAATTCCACAATTTACTGAAAGCCCTTTTGCTTCCCTTATTTTTTTAAGACGTTCCACCAAACTCACTCAGTGGTTTTGAGAGAGTCTGAAGAAGGGTCTCGACCCGACACGTCGCCTATTCCTTCGCTCTATAGATGCTGCCTCACCTGCTGAATTTCTCCAGCATTTTTATCTACCAGAGATTTTCCCTCTCATTTCTGCTGGATTTGTTTTCTACTGGCACCTATCACTTCAGATTTAATCATAACTCACTGACATGGGCACATAAGCTTATCACATCAGGTTTCATTTGGACACGCAGATTATTAGAATGTAAGGCACAGAATAAATGGAAATGGGACTGATATAAATAATTTTACCATGTAAGATTACATCATCCAGATATCAACCATCATACAAATAAAATCACAATCATACTTTATCATGTATCTGTGCATGTGGATGGCTCGATTATAATCATGTATTGTCTTTCCGCTGACTGGTTTGCAAGCAACAAAAGCTTTTCACTGTATCTCGGACAATAAAATAAACTCAACTCAATAATTTAACAAATGTATTATTATATAATAACCATAAACATCAGGCTATTTAACATAGCAAACACCAACTAAACTGTAAACAACAAATGCCTTGGCTGCACTAGGGACTCTGGGCATTAATATTGTTTTTTTTTAAATTTATTGAACATATCTTTGTTTGCTTCTTATATTATCTATTAAGTACTGTGTTTACAGGCATGTTATGCCGCTGTAAGTAAAAATTCCATTGTTCCAATTTGGTACAGATGACAATTAAACGCCCATGACTAATAAGCTGAAATTAACATCTTACAACACTTTTCAAGTCAATTTAGTTTGGGAGTTAAAATTAACATTTGTTAAACTACCCAAAGTAAAACTTTGAAATCTGTGTGCGTTAAAAATGCTGAATAATAACACCAAAAGAAGGAACTAAGGAAATATTCTCACCAGGAATTTCAGGTTAGCCATGATTGAATGGCGGAGTGGACTTGATGGGCCGAATGGCCTAATTCTGCTCCTATAACATAAACTTACGAATTTCATCTTAAAAGAGATCACAAACTGAAGCAGAAAAGTTATAACCAAAAAGCCTAAAATGCTCTAATTCCTTTACACACCCACTAAGTGTCTACAATAGCCTACTTGTGGAGACCCAATTTGTACAATTGTTTTACATAAGGAAAAATAAAACACTGAGGTGTGTAAAACTGAATTACTCCCAAAACAAATACTGGCACTCCCTCCTTCCCTCTAAAGCAATACCTGAATACTGCAAAGCCAAATATGAGCGTTGCACCACTGATCGCGGTCTCAGCACTAAACCACGTGTTTGCATGTTCCCAGCCAAGGATAGTGATCAATTAAATTCATACCCTGCAGAATAAATGGAAGTACTTTTGAATTAGCTGGCAGCAGCACTTTGATAATCAACTTTTCGTCTGCTGAAAGCTGATCTGAACACATTGTAGAAATCTCTGGAGCAGCCTAAGGCTCAATGGCTAACTTTGACGTATATTCTGCAAGCATGCCTGAATCTGCACTATCTACATGGAGATCCCGACTGTTTGATATAGTAAAGGTTCACTGAAATGGGCTGCTGTTTACAGTCTGCCTCCTTTTGCAGTCAGATTATTATTAGGAGTAAAGAAATTCCTTAAAATGTGAGCATCGTGTTTTATTTGAAAGTACATTAGACTATTTCCTTCTACAATACAAAGTGAATAATTGTTGGTGTTACAAGAATATTCCACTGAGTGTAATTACATTTCACTTAAGTGCAGAATGGGTTTCTTTATCCACCTGCTAGGACCTTCTTAGCTCTGTGCTCTTGCACTTTTGTACAATACATATTTGAAGTTCTGAATGTGACAAGGAGATTTTGGAGGAATAACGCAATAGGCTGCTTACAGAAGTTGTATAAACCTAATTAGAAGAAGTACAGCACAGTGGCGCAGTGATAGAGTTGCTGCCTTACCGCGCCATAGACCCAGGTTCGATCCTGACTGCAGGTGCTGTCTGTACAGAGTTTGCATGTTCTCCCTGTGACCGCATGGGTTTTCTTGGGGAACTCCGGTTTCCTCCCCCACTCCAAAGACATGCAGGTTTGTAGGTTAATTGGCTTCAGTAAAATTGTAAATTTTCCCTTGTGTGTAGGATAGTGCTAGTGCATGGGATGATCGCTGGTCAGCGTGGACTCGGTGGGCCAAAGGGCCTGTTTTCGTGCTGCATCTAAAGTCTAAAGTAAATGTTGCAAGTGTGGCTGTGATATGTTGGTTTCTGTGATGTCAGCAGAGGGTAGCGAATGATCCCCTCATTAGTTCCTCAGTAGTTGCTGCTTTCATCTGCCATTTCTTTAGCTGACTGGCACAGCTGTGCTGCTTCTGCAAAGGTCAAATGAGAATTCCCTGGCAGCGAGAGAGGGCGTATGACCAGTGTTTTCATAGTGTTGAAGTAAACAGAAGGCCCAGAGCAGGATGAGTTTTAACCCTCGTTCACCCAGAGCGCAAGGAGGTGAAAGAGTATTGGCTCGAGTAACTCAGCACGACTGAGAGAAGGAATAGGTGATGTTTTGGGTCGAGATCCTTCTTCAGACAGATGAAGGAGTCTCGACTCGAAACATCACCCATTCCTTCTCTCCAGAGATGCTGCCTGGCCCACTGAGTTACTCCAGCATTTTGCGTCTACCTTCGATTTAAACCAGCATCTGCATCATGTGGGAGGGGAGGGGAGGAATAGGGGAGCTGCACATTGCTGCCAGACCTGGTTCGGAGGGTCTGGAGCCGGCTTTCACCAGTCAGGGACATCCTATGTCCTGGTGTTTGCGTACAGATCAACAAGAAGGAAGCCAGAGAAAATCTCCCTGCATCTCCTTTCCTCCTCGGCTCCTTCTGTATGTTACAGGGACACGATGTGCTCTGGAACTGTCATGAGCCAAGGTCTGCTGAAGCATCTGGAGCTTTTCCAGAACACACACACACAAAGCTGGAAAGCCAGCAGTCGCATATTTATACTTTAATGATTGAAATGGAACAATCAAACTCCCTTCCTCTTTATGGTTCCCAATAAAATACCTACACAGTTAAAATAAACTGATGCATGTTTAAAAATATCTTTACAAAGGTCAACAGGATGATTAACTATGTTGGGGATTGCGGTGCTAGTATGTGATCTGTCTCTGTTATGCATCCTTTATGGATTAATGCAGTTATAAAAGGCTCTGTTTTGAAAATGTCCATCCTCTTTTGCCTTGGAGTCAACAATTCAGATGGGAGCACCACAGAGATGTAGACCTGATAGAACCGCCCAGGACGGGAATGAGAAGATGGGGAAGTAGTGTGTTTATAACGGATATCCATGTTATCTGACCCCAGCATGCCCCGGCGTACAGTATCTTAGTTAAGTTTAATTTAGAGATACAGCATGAAAACCAGGCCTTGACTGTGTGTGACTGGATGAGAGGTGCTTGGGCTTCTCACTGAGGAAGCCAAGCCAACCTCAAATTAGCAATTGCATGAATATTTCAGGCATTTTGCTGCTGAGCATTAAGTTGCGGGGGACCGTAGAATTTACTTCTTATTTTGGGCCCATAATACTGTAGCTGCCTCAAAGAATATTTCAGAAAAAGCCTGTGATTTTATGATGTTCAGCATAATGCTGTACATTAAAAAGGAGGGGCATAAATTCATAATTCAGTTTCATCAGGGGTGGCAAAGTGGCGCAATGGTAGAGTTGCTGCCTTACAGCGCCACAGACCCAGTTCGATCCTGACCACGGGGGCTGTCTGTACGGAGTTTGTACCTTCTCCCTGTGATCCCAAGGGTTTTCTCTGGGTGCTCTTGGTTTCCTCTCACACTCCAAAAACGTACAGGTTTGTACGTTAATTGGCTTTGGTGAAATTATAAAAGTGTCGCTAGTGTGTAGGATAGTGCTGGTGTATGGGGTGATCTCTGGTTGGCATGGACTCGGTGGGCTGAAGGGCCTGTTTCCACGCTATATCTCTAAAGTCCAAAGTTTTCTTTCTTTGGAGAATTGGAAATCATTTAAATTGCCTATATACGGGTATCAAATGTGAATCAATGGCAGGCTTCTTAATGCTCAATATATTTGATGTTTCTCTCCATGTAATGTCTTTGATGATGATCGGAAATTTATCATTGTGAGTAATTCTCCTTGAGGCTTGTTGAAGGTTGCACCGGAAGCAGGGGGAAGGAGGTAAATTCTTTGAGTTCAAGGCAAAAAAAGGGTCACACTAGCTATGGTCATCTACAAATGTGGATCTTACTGAATTTTTAGTTCACTCTCTCCCTGAGTCAACTCATTAAACAGGACTCAACAATTGATGGATTTCTCGCAACTAATCAAAGCGCAACAGACATTTTCTCTATGATCCCCAATAGAGGCACAATCACAAACGTTTGAATTCCTTGATTCAAACCGTAGTGTCCCTGCTTTCATACGGATTCCAACTTCCAATAAGTCATAACATAGTCGAAGGTTAAAAATTGTAAGGCATTTGTTTCCCATTTACAATGAAAGCTATGTCGTGTCGTTGAAATGACTCCTTATTAAATTAAGTATTTATTGAATTAATGACCAGTGAGTTCTGCTGTCCTTTTTTAATAAAGCATTTAAACACAGTACAAATAATTTGTAGAAAGGTACATGCTCTGGGTGAAATGTTGATAACAATGTATTAATCCTATCAAAATAATATTCACCTACAAGGGACGATCAAAGCAAACTTTAGGGGAAAATAATCATTGTTACAATTTAGGATGAGTGACCATTTGTCAACACTCAGAGTCCAAACTAAAGAGGCCCTTTGAACAGCACACAGACCTTCATTAGCTGGGAGCATGGTTGCAGACTGAGTGCTAAAAAGTTCTCATGGAATGTGTTTAATGAAGCTCACATCAGGATCATGTTCCCACAACTTTCACCATAGACATTGGTCAGTTAGTTTTAAGTCTTGGTCAGTGACAGCATTGCTGTAATTCTGTGACCCATAGATCGCAACCATGACTTGTTTGAAATTAGTTTCACATTTTTAAATTTTGAAGTTTGATTTTTTTTTTAAACTTATCTTCAAAACACAAGCTGCAAGCACAACAGTTGTGCAATCTCACAATGTTGTTCACATCATCAGGGCAGCCCGAAGCACGTTACAACCAAGAGTACTTTTGAAGTGCTGTCACTGTTGTAATGTGGTTATGCAGCAAAGAAAAATGAATCAAATGCTGGAATAACCACGGATTCTCTCCTGGTTTCCAGTGATGTTTTTGATCTCAGCCCTTTGTTCAGTCCCACCCTTGCCCCAATACTGCTCTGCTAAACGTTTCATTTTTGTGACTAAAAAAAATACCTAGCTCACATAGTTGTTTTAAGGTATATTGTAATAACATTGTTTTCCTCCAGGAAATCAATGCCTTCAGTGTGTTTGATAAATCCTTCTTTAAAATTCAATAAAATCAAGAATGAACTTTAAACCATGTTCCATCAAACTATATTACCCTCAGCTGTTAGCATCATCAAGTCTACAACTGTGTTGAATAATTTGTTGCATTATGGTGTAAACTAATCGTTTGGTCATGGCTAAATCATTTTGAAAGAGATTTTATTTTAAGGTAATAGTGAGGTGATTATGTTATACAATGCCAATGTTTGTTCAATGTGTTTGTAATGTGGGAAGGGCTTGATTATAGTTAAGCTGCTCGAAGTTTGAAAAGGAGTGATTGAACTGACCTATAAATAAAAATTGGAAAGTGGATCGATAGGCTGTTACAGAGAAGCAGAAGTTTACGTTGATTCAAGTATCACTAGAATGCTTAGGTACAAACATTGATTTGCAGTACTACACTTTCAACTTACACACATACAAACCTGAATGGTGAGAATTTAAAAAAAATTGGAAATGTCATGTATGTTCTACCTTTCAGCATCTGAATGAAAAACAGGCTTGCATTTTAATGCTTGGTGTCTGAGCAAACCATAGTGATACACTATTATCTTTTGAATGGCTATAGATTTGCATTATTTGTTGATTCATAAGTCAAAGGATCAGTAGGCCATTTGGCCCATCAGGTCTATTCCACCATTCAATCATGGCTGATCTATCTTTCCCTCTCAACCCCATTCCACGTGTCCAACTTGTTGATGTGAACTAGCTCGCCAATGTTGACTCTTTGTAATGAAAAATATAAAGATTATTTTAATCTCATATCTTGATTATCTTTAATTAGAGTCATGGAGTCATACATCACAGAAATAGGTCCTTCAGCCAAACTTGCCCACACCAACTAAGATGTCCCATCTCCATTAGTCCCACCTGGCTGCATTTGCCCCATATCCCTCTGAACCTTTCTTATCCATTTACCTGTCCAAATATCTTTTAAATATCTTTTAAATTCTGCAATTCTTGCTACTGTTTTCTATATCAGGATAAAGAGGAGTTGCTGGAACCTGCAAACTATTTGGACCATGAGATACTTTTCCCATAGTTGCAAGGTATTTTGATAGTTTAAGGCAGAAACGTGAAGGACTAAAAGATATCAGGAACAAGGATTTTTCCACATTTCCATCATCAGATGCTATTTTAATTATTTCTATGAATTTTTAACTTGAATCCACAAACAAAATATCTGAAAAGCAGAGTTTGAGGTTTGAGTACAGTGGAGGAGAAGAATTCTAACTTTTCTGCAACTGTGACGATGGGATAAAACAGGTGAAATTATCACCTCTTGGCTTCATTTCCACACCATCATCTACCTCTGGCAGATGGCAATGGCAGCATTTTAAGTTCTGCCTGTACTTGCAGAAGAAAGGCTTGTAAAGTAATATATTTTGATATATTCCATGTTTAGGATGTGGATTGGCTCCTTCCTCCCCACCTTCCCCAAGGAGAAACAAGCTCTGACCCTGGTGAAGCCATTAATGTTGCCATTGCCAATGCCGGCAAGTGAGTCAGCTAATGGAAGCTGCACTTTGACTGGGCAAACGAGACAAAGGCTGTTTTTCCTAAGTTTAAGTTGGGGGTTTTTTTGTCGTCAGAGTTCAAGCATTTTGGTGTGACTGCAAATCATTTGAACACTTTCTCGCATCACCTTTAGCGTGGAAATAAATCTGTTTGCGTTGGCTAATGCTTCCTATTCAACTAATTCTTGTCTGTCTTCAATTATTAACCTTTTTTACGGATTTGTTGAGCACTACACAATAGTGCCTTGTTTTATCCAATACCATATTTTTTGGCATACTACTCTGGACTTTAGTAAAGACCCAACCTATTAGAATCCTTTCTTCCAACCACCATCCACTGTAAAAATATTCACGTTTTGTGGGCGAGGTTAATGTTTGTAACATGTGGTATGTGCACTCTTGTCGTTGACCTTGCTTCTTCGCCCCAGGGTTGCTGGCAATCACAGATCCAAAGGAAGAAGGTCATTTCTATGAATACGTAATGTTTCTGATGTTTACCTCGGCCGCTACAATTAAAGATATTCATAGCTGAACAAGGAAGATTTTCTTTATATACAGATTTCCTTTAAGCAGGTTTTTATTTGCAAGTTCGGAATGCTTTAATACACGAGGGCATTGCAGCTGTAATAGTTACTTTCAGTCCTTGGAGTAGATTATTGGCTTGCCCTGTAACCAGTGGGAGGTCTGCAAATAAATTTGGAAATGATCAATGCCTGGATTTACCAACCTTTTGTCTTATTGTTCCTAATTGAGGTCTTTTCAGTTTTGGTTATTATCTTTCAATATGGCAATGACTGCCCCTGGCACATTCAGCACAGAGCAAGATTAGAGTTAACAAGAACATAGAACTTAATTTTCTGCAGTCTTTTTATTTGCTCCAAATGGACGATTATGTTGTAGAGCTTTTAGAGAGAAAATATGTTGTTTTGCACTGTTTCACTTTATTGTCTGGACAGTCCTCAGGAACTCTTATTACAATGATATTGGAAAATGTAATGTTCTCGCCATCTACTGTTCAAGTGTGTATCTGTCTTTATGTAAAAATAATGCAATTAGCCTAACTAAAACGAGCTCTATAATTATTAAAGGGCCAGCTAGAATAATTTTATGAAACTTTCAATATTTTAAAAACATCATAATTGGGTCCATAAATTGGATGCATGATTGTGTGCGTGCATGTGTGTGCATATAGATGTAAATAATTTCAAAATGCTACGATAGGTTTATGATAATCACTGATGAATTAGATTTATTTATTGATGAGTTATTGGTTTCTCACACAGAGAGTGGTGTTTATGGGTAACCAGCTGCCAGAGGAGGTGGAAGAGGAGATACAATGTTTTAAAGGCATTTGAGCAGGTAGTTGGATAGGAAAGGAACAGAGAACAACAAATGTAGAACAGTACATCGCAGGAACAGGCCTTTCTGCCCACAAAAGCTGTGCGGAACATCATGCTATGACCACCTCTTATCTGCCTCCTCATAATCCCTTCCCTTTCCGTTCCCTTAATATCCAAAAGTCAGGCAGATGGATAAGCAGGAAATACAGACATACGGATCTGGAGGGTGTAGAGGGATATGGTTCTATTTCAGGAAAATGGAATAAGTGTAGGTAGGCATCTTGGGTGGCATGGATGTATTGGACTGAAGGGCTTGTTTCTATGGTGTACAACTCCATGTCTCTATATTTTATCAGAGTAAACAATTTTTATTATCAACGTATTTACAATCGCTCTTGGGAATATTTTGTGTTGTGATTTTTGCAAACATACCTTGTTAGATGGTAAAGTTTAACATGGGCACAGGAGCTTTAGTCATCCAGCATGGAATGATGAGAAGGATATTTGAATACCTGACTCCTTGTGTGGCTCTCAATGCACTTTTAGTTTAGTTTAGATTAGTTTACAGATACAGCATGGAAGCAGGCCCTTCGGCCCATCGAATCCATGCCGACTATCAATCACCCGTTCACACTAATTCTATATTATCCCAATATCTCATCCATTCCCTACACTCTAGGGGCATTTTTACAGAAACCAATTGACAGATGCCAGAGGTTATGGGGTGAAGGCAGGAGAATGGGGTTAGGAGGGAGAGATAGTTCAGCCATGGTGGAGTAGACTTGAAGGGTCGAATGGCCTAATTCTACTCCTATTCCTTATGACCTACAAACCGCACAACTTTTTGGAGGTGGGAGGAAACCAGAGCACCTGGAGGAAACGCAGTTGGTCACAGGGAGAACGTGCAAACTCCACATAGAGAGCACCCGAGGTCAGGATCAAACCCGAGTCTCTGCCACTGTGAGGCAGCAGCTCTACCAGCCGCGCCCCCGTGCTGCACACTGGCTGGAAGTTGAGACAATACATCACGTGGAGGCATAAGGAGGGATACACAAGAAACCAAATAACAGAGTTGCTTCTGCACGTCGAATGATGCAATTTATAAAACAGCATTTGTAGATGTGTGGGTGTGGTTCGAATTTAACAGATGTCATTCACAGTATAGCTTTGACCTTGGCTTTGAAGGCAATGTGCATGTTAAAAGTAGGCCAAACTCAATTTTATTTTGATTTGTTACATTTATGTGAATGGAATGGCACAGCATTCTAGCTGGGTGAACGGAAGATGGAAAGTCTGTCACCAATTTACATTTCCACATTGCAAAGTTGAGCTCAAATCTCACACTTTAGTACCTGCCATTTCTGGTCTGAAGAATGATAAGTGATGGGTTGGAAGTGCAATTTTTTTTTGTTTAAAAATTATTATTTGGGATAATGTAAGGATAAAATTGAGAGTTTGAAAAATGTTTTAAATGGATTGTATTGAATACTAAAATGCATCTCCAAAATTTAGTGAGGCTGAAGAATGAATTTCTCTCAGGTTTTTCTGCCGATTTCTCACTTACACGCATGCAGAGTTTTGGCCGCCGCTCAGGACAAGTGTAAGATTCAAGGTAGACAAAAATGCTGGAGAAACTCAGCGGGTGAGGCAGCATCTACGGAGCGAAGGAAATAGGCAACGTTTCGGGCCAAAACCGTACGGAAGTGTAAGATTCACCTGGATTGAGGGTACTTGCACCTAATTTGCTAGTTTCTTGAAGCAGGCTGTTTTGTTGTTTTATATGCATTTGTTGTGTTTTCACAATGGTGGTTTATGCAAAGTAAAAACTGCTGGTCAAAACCGAGAAACAGAGATTTTGCTTTGTAACTATGCACCCTGAAGAAGGAAATGCTAACTCTGTGCAGTCTGAATTCTGGCAAGTTCTTTGAAGTAAGGTTTCTTTAAAGATCTGACAGGCCTTTGAACTGTATCTTGTATTGCATTAACCAAAGGCAAGTAGTTACCTGTACTGTCCCACATAGATCCTGCACAAAGGGGGACCTGATGTAACTGTCAAGGTTGGTGTCTTTCCAGGAGAGAGCATGAAGCCCTTTGGCTAAAAACACAGAGAGACAGGAATCAAATATATTTCACACATTGGCTTATTGAGGTATATCTAGGAACAATGAAATATTTTCATTGCACGGTGTTTGATTGAAATATTTTACTTGCCCGCATCGGTTTTCCTCTCAGAAGCCCCGTTGTTGATGATTCATCAAAGCCATCGCGAGCTGCATTTACTGCTGAATCCTTTGCAGAATGCATCCACCAACAGTGCAACGTGGATGCGTGTTTAGTTTAGTTTAATTTAGAGATACAGTGCAGAAACAGGCTGTTTGCCTACCGAGTCCGCACCGACCAGCGATCTCATGCACTAGCACTATCCTAAACACTAGGGACAATTTATAATCTTTACCAAAGCCAATTAACCGACAAACCTGTATGTCTTTAGAATGTGGGAGGAAACCCGGTCACACGGGGTAAACCCACACAGTCACAGGGAGAACATACGAACTCCGTACAGACAACACCCTTAGTCTGGATCGAATCTGGGTCTCTGCTGCTGTAAGGCAACAAATGCTACATCTGTGCCACCCCGTGCCATGTCTTGTGCTGACTTACACTGGATTTTGGCACTGCTTAGGTGAGTTTGCATGTTTGTCCTTATGAGAACAGTTGAACTCAAGTTATTGATTGCAATAATATGCAATGATGATTTCTTACATCTTCATTTTAACGTTGATGCCACCAAGGCTGCCTTTCATGCCAACAATAAAGTACTTCTTTCAGCAAGTATTGTTTTGGAAACAGAGTGCAGGGTGCAAGTTATTGAAATTATTTCATCTCACTGCACTGTAATATATAGTAAACACATCCTAAAGTAATTGGATAATTGTTAACGTTCAGGTTCTTAAGTGTAAACTGAGAGAAAAATTCAATGCATGTACTCATACGAACAATTCCCCATGTCTGGCTTGTTGCCATGCCTTCTAAGTCTTTGCTTCTAATGCCTGAGTTACTGTGGGTCCTGACCTTTCCAGGAGATTGATGCCACCGTGCTAGATCAGGAAGCAGAAGGCTCAAAGTAAGATGGAAGGAAATAAATTAAGGCATGAGAAAAAGAGACAAAATATTCCTAATTAAATATTGTTCCTTTGCTAAATGATGAGTGTGAAGTTCCTGATTGCATCTCTGCAAATAAAATGCACTTATTTAAAACACCTGGCTGGCAGTCTGGACACCCCAAGGAGTGCAGTGTCAGAGGTCAGGGTTAACACTGATCTCCATGGAGCTTTGAAGCTGATGTTTTACTGATTATATGTCTCAATACTTGTGGGGCATGGAGTAATAACTGGAACTCAGAACCACCTATTTGTACTCTGGGATTTTATGAGCCCTCAGAGTTCTTCTTTGAAGCAGGGATCAGGCAAAAAAAAGGCACTTATTTTAATCTGTGGCACCAGTTACAATAAATCACATCAATATCTCCATCTTTTGTCCAGACTTTGCTCACAGGTTCATCCAGTCTGAGATATCGAGGTTGCACTCTGCTGCTGATCTCGTTTTAACTCACTGCTCATTTGAAAGAGTTTTGTTTTCCGCTAACTAGTGTCTGGAATTTGACCCTCCCTTCTACACAATGTTTTTTTCTATCCACAGCAGCCATCGCCTGAATCAGCTGCGCAATGTGACACCCAGAAGCATGTGGTAAAACAGGACCTGCACGGTTCCCAATGGGACCAACGGCCGACACATTGTTGTGCAGAATGAGGAAAGGGCACGAGCCCTTATAGATACACCCTCCCCACCCCACCCCCCCCAACCCCCGCCAACCCCACCATGGCAATCAGACATCTTCTCTGACTATCATTCCTTTTTCTCACTCTCTCACTCTCTCACTCTCACATACAGACATTCACTCACACTTGCACTCACTCTCACATATAGGTTCCCACTCACACTTGCTTTCACATGCAGGCATTCATACACTAACAAACTCTTTCTCTGCAATATACTTGCAGACACACACACTCATTGACATATACATGGAGACACCCGTGACTGGGGGCCAGTCAACCATGTCCATGCCAGGTGTAGAGCTGAGGTTCCTCAGCACCAGCAGATCGAGGCACCAATTTCTCACCCAACCTCCGAGAGGTCTCCAGACGTGTTCTGTCAGAACAGTGATGCCCCCTCACAATGGAATAACCTCTCAAAACTCTATACTTATCATGCCTCACAGCCAGGTGTCCCAGGCTGCTCCTGCTATTAGGCCTGGGCAGCAGTCTGAGGACAGTCCATCTTGGACAAGAGCTTCATGCCGAGGGAAGGGTGGGAATGCATTCCATCAAGGATATCTCTGCAGTCTCATAGCAAAAGAGAGCAGCCTTTCAACAGCAGACTTTAACCCTGGAGGGGATACCCTGGAGGGGATATTGTGACCTGATTTCCTATACACAAAGTTGTTAAACACCCAAGTGCTTTGCCTGCTCAGATGAAATTATAAGGATTTTCAAATTTTTTTGTGATTATGAATCTTTCTGAAAACAGTATTGCTCAAATCTATGGCAATTTAAGGCAAGACAGTGGTCAGAGATGAGTGACACTGGTGAGGCAGCTGTTGGTTTTGCTGTTGATTATGACATACCTACACTACAGGTTGCTCATGAAGTGTAGCCAGAGGCGTGGTAACTAAGGCACCCGTTGAATGACGACATTAGAACATTCTGTGGACATTGCTGTGAGCTCGAAAGCTGCCCATTCACGGGTTCCAATAACTGCAGAATTTAGCTTAGTTTAGTTCAGTTTAGCTTAGTTCCGTTTAGAGAAACAGCATGGAAACAGGCCCTGTAGGCCACTGAGTCCATGCTATCTATCAGGCATGTTCTCTTAGCTCCACAGATTCAGTTGCATGAAGATCATAGGCTGCAGTTTACACCACCATGGAAGGAATAGTAATGTCATCAGTGGAAGTCTGACACAGGAAAGGCATGACATGCTGATGTGGTTATATTGGGACTATATTGAAGTGGCCCTTTGAAATTCATGATGAGTGCGGTTTGACCAGGAAATGATGACACGTTAGATTGACTAAGTGTGCAATCCAATTTCTAGGCTTTGGTTGAAGGTAATCCTTTGCCAAGTGAGTCATGGATAAGAAAGGTTAGGAGGGATAGAGACCAGGTGCAGGCGAGCGGGTTAGCTTGGTTTGGCAACTTGGTTGGCATGACGAGTTGGGCCACATGGCCTGTTGCAGTGCTGTATAGCTCCATGACTACATGACTCCATGAGTCCTATTTCCCCATCTATGTCAATCTGCACTAATGAGCACGAGGTTTAATTGGAGTCGGCTATTTGATGGTGTTGTTTACCCACTGAGCTGCACCAATGTAACATATGCAGGCAGAAAATATAGGAGAAAAAATTGCATTATCAAAATAGGCACCAAGGTTTGTGCACCAGAATGTTTTCCAGAACAGCACAGGAACCTAGCTCTATTATATAAAAAATCCTTGTCAGCACATTTTCACACTTCTTCCACAGAATAATGAGTACATGCTATTGGAGAGATGGTATCTTTCCAATTTATATTACAGTCTGTTCAAGATATCTTTTCATCTGTTATGGAGTCATAGTCGTAGAGCACCGAGACAGGCCCTTCAGCCTGACAAGTTTGTGTTCATTTACACTGATCTCATTTTATTTTTTCCACACACCCATCATCTCCTACACAGTAGCAATAATTTACAGTGGCCATGCATCTTTGGGTTGTAAGAGGAAATTGGAGCACCCTGGAGAAATTCATTGTGTCATAGAGAGACCCTGCAAACTCCACACAGACAAGATCAGAGATCAGGATTGAACCTCCGTCTCTGGAACAGCAAGGCAGCAGCTCCACTGGCTGCACTGGAGACCAAGATTTTCCTGTGTAAGTTGAACTATCATCACAATAACAGCCCACAGTCTTGAGCCAAACTAGGCTCATGGGCCAACTAGAAACTTACACCTTTTGGAAATGCTCCTATCCACTGCATCCTGGGTACTGGTCCAATATCTTCTATGCATTTCCAAGAACATATCAAGCCAGGATTACACTGCATCCATTCTAATCTAGTTTCCAAAACAATATCTGAAAGATTTGATTTTGAAAGGTTTTGATTTGTCCTTTTGCATACCTTTCATTTATTTGTTTCTTTGTACCTTTTCACATCTCTCATTTCCCTCACCCCTGACTCTCAGTCTGAAGAAGGGACTTGACCCGAAACATCACCTATTCCTTTTCATCAGAGCTGCTGCCTGGCCCGCTGAGTCACTCCAGCTTTCCCTGCCTATCTCCAGTATCAGAAAGGTGTACCTTACATTGATCTGTTAGTGGCAGGTCAACCAGACATTAATTGAATTCCAGGAAGAATCTTGTCTAGTCTCATTCACAGAAAAAAAAAATTGGACCCGAGTTGAAGTGTGTTGTGTGCCAATGTGGTTCTATCAACACCAGCATACTCCTCAATTTTAAAGGGAAAAAAATCTGGTTTTGATTTTAACATTCATGCTCTTAATTGAGGCATGTAACCAAGATGTTTGCTAAAACACTGTTAGACTAGAAAAGGGAGCAGCTGTCACAGCCTCGACTGAGAGTGTTGATAGAGAAAGAAGTTATTCAAAGTGCAGTCAAAGTGTCAGATATGAAAGAGCATGGAAGTATGCAACTGTCTTCGCCGACTGAAAGAGTCCAATGTGTCCAGTGAAAACACAAACTAGTTGTAGTGTTTACTTGATATTTGAAATGGGTTTGCTGTCAATGCAGAAAAGGGAATTGGCACGTTGGCGCAGATATAGAAAAGCATTATTCTTCCATTCATCCATGTCCTGAAAGCTCCTTTAGTGCGATCCCTTAAAAACAAATTTGGAATCTAATCAAAAGAAATCTTTTGTAAGTGGGGCTACAATCAAAGAGAGAGTATGCGTGTGTTTGGTGTTGGTCCATATTTTCCTGAGAAAAGCTGCCAGTTCTGTATGGAATTTCGAATGTTTTCCTGAATATGTGTCTGGATTCTTGGGTTCACAAGCATGTGTGAATGTGGAAATCCTGAACTTCCTAGGAAGTACTTGTTGTTGTTTCTTCAGAACGTGCTTTGACATGTGAAGACTAAGCATAAAACGCCAGTGTCCTGTAACTTTGATTAGTATGAGTGTCTATGGGGAGAAGGCAGGAGAATGGGGTTAGGAGAGAGATGCATCAGCCATGATTGAATGGCAGAGCAGACTTGATGGGCCAAATGGCCTAATTCTGCTCCTATCCCTAATGACCTTATGAACTGACAAGGTTTCATGTTATAGGAGCAGAATTGTAGGGGCAGAATTAGTCCCTTGTTGGCTGATCTATCTTTCCCTCTCAACTCCATTCTCCTGCCTTCTCCCCATAACCCCTAACATCCGTCCTAATCAAAGGCTTGGAATTTGCCTGCTGATCTTGTGTCAATTAAGAGGGGTTGCAGCAAGGGAGGTAGGTAAGTTTCTAATGAGACTTTTCCTCATCTCCTGGCACTTTTTACCCTGCAACATTAGGAGGTGCAACACTTGTCCCTACATCTCTTCCCTCACTACCATCCAGGGACCTAAACTGTCTTTCCAGCTGAAGCAGAGATTCATGTGCACCTCCTATAATTTGGTTAAACCACTTGGACCTTGCAATTTGGCATCCTCTGCAATGGGAGACCAAGTGTAGACTAGGCAACCACTTGGAAGAACACCAGTGCTCTATCTGAAATAGCCATCTTGAACTTCTGGTTGGATGTTATCTCAGCTCCTTTTCCCATTCTTACACCAACCTGTCTGTCATTGACATCCTCTGAATTCATGGTAAGGCCAAACACAAACCAGAGAGGCAACACCTCATGGGTAGCCTAAAACCCAATGAATATTGAATTTTCCAATTTCAGGTAACCACTCCACCAGTGTCCCATTCCCATTTCCACCAGTCCAGCAAGGTTCTCTCTCCCTTTTCCACCCTCCACCATGGGTTCATTCTACCCATCAGCAACATAACTATCCATGTGTGTATCTTCTTCCTGGGTTCACCTTTTCAATCTCTACCCCCCCCCCACCTGGTTCTATCCACCCATCGTCCCTCCTCTATCTGGTAACACCTAACACCTACCACCCTTTTACTTTCCACTCTTCTCCTTACTCCTCCCACCTAGCTCCATCTGCCCATCATTCCTCCAATATTTGTCATCTACCAGCCTCTCTTTCTCCAAACCTTTGTCTTTCCTCCACTTGCTTCCTTCTTCCCATCATCTGATCAGATCAATCATCTGTCATCCGATCAGCCTCTGTCTCACCCCTCCCGCTCACTTCCATATTCTGGCTATCTTCCCCCTACTTTCTCCGTCAACCATTCCTTTGCTTCCACAGATGCTGTTTAACCTACTGTGCTTTACCAGTAGTTTCTTTTTGCACCAGATTCTAGCATCTGCAGTCCCTTATTCCTCAAATTTCACATGACCTTTTTGTTAATTATGTTTACAGTATAAAGATATGAAAGTTTATTACATGTTTGTTATTGAGAAAACATCTTAAAATTAATCGAGTAACTAATTTTATTTCTCTGAAGGTTTTTGAGTTTCATAGATGCACAAAAATTCTGAATAATTTGATGGATGTAACAGCCTTCAAATCTGCAGGCTAAGCTTTGATGTCCATCAAGGATTCTCCGGCATTTCTGTGGTGCAATTTGTTCAGAGGTGTGGCTAAATGCTGTTTACATCGAGGAGGCCATGTCCACACAACTTTATTGAGGATGTTTTCAGTTGAAGATCAGGATAATTGGAGACTGGAACATCGGAAGCCTCGGAGTAACTTGATAGAAGTATACAAACATATGATAGGCATAGATAGAGTAGATGGAAGAATCTTTCCCAGAATGTAAATGTCAAAATACTACAGGGCATACGTTTAAGGTGAGAGGGGAACAATTTAAGGGAGTTTTGTGAGGCGTATATTTACACATAGAGGTACCTGAAACTTGGTGTCAGGGGAAGTAGTAGAACTAGATATGTGAGTATTATTTAAGAAGCATTTAGAGAGATACAGGCAGAGAATGGGGGGATTTAGATGTTGTGCAGGCAGATGGGATTGGTTTACTTTGGCAACATGGTTAGTGCAGACATATTGGATCGAAGGGTCTTTTTCTGTGCTGTTTTATGTTTTACAATGAGAGCAACACCAGTACTGGAATAATTTCCTGAAGAGCCATCTTACTCAAAATACTCAGGTTTCCACATAAAATTTGTCATCTGTGAAGATCTCCATCGTGCAAATGAAATGGCCGCACATTGGTGCAGTGGTAGATTTGCTGCCTTACAGCACTATAGACCCGGGTTCAATCCTGACTACGGTTGCTCTCTGTAGGGAGTTTGTACGGTCTTCCTGTAACAATGTGGGTTTTCTCTGGGTACTTTAGTTTCCTCCCACATTGCAAAGATATACAGGTTTGTAGGTTAAATGGCTTCAGTAAAATTTTAATTTGTCCCTAGTGAGTAAATAGTGCTGTTTGGGCCGAAATCGGTAGGTTGAAGAGCCTGTTTCGCGCTGTTCCTCTAAAGTCTAAATGAATGGTGTGCAGATCATCTGGATGTATTTTGTGACATTTCTCAAGGTCCAGTGTTGGGATTCTTACAACCAGAAACTACTGTAGCATCTCATGCTAATCTCTTGTGGTGGGCTTGACGTGTCTGTTGGCCCCTTGACATATAAAACATTTCTCCATACTTTTCACTGGCCACAACTTGTCTGTCCCTTTGATTGAATTTGGTAGCTATTTACTTCTTCTTGCCATTGCTTTCTTCCCCATGGTATACAGTGCAGCTACTGTATAAATGACAAGTAGGGATGTGCTTTAAGGGCTGCCACTCATCTCTGAATGTGTTGCAACAAATAACTGGATCCTACACAATACTGGATGCCGTTCTCTGGGAGATCATGTAGATCCAGTTTTACTGCCCCGGCATAAATCACCTGAAAATTATTTCATCAATGGCTTTTGGCCATTTTCTGATTTGACATTGGGTCTAATCACAGCTGTGGTCCAGCCCACCAAAAGGAAGTGCAATCCAATTTCTAGATAAATATTTTTTTAAGGACTGTTAATTTCCTATCTTATTCCCTCCCCTTTTCTTTCTGTGATTACATAAGGTAGTATGTGCCCTGTTGTTGTTGTTGTCTAGCCAACCAGTGGAAACAACTGATCATTGTTTACACTTCATAATTTTACACAAATCGAAAGCCCTCTCTCTCTCCTTAACCTTCTTACCTCGGATGAAGAAAGCCCAGGCTGATCAAGTTTCGCATCATAGCTATAATCCCTGAGCCCCAGTAACAACCTCCCAAGGTGCTTCACAATAGCACTGGCAAACAAAATTTGACACCCAATTGCATGATTGAATATTAAGGTGGATGATGAAAAGCTTGGTCAAAGCCGTAGGCTTTAAACGTCCCAAACGAGGAAAGAGAAGTCGTGGAGTGAGGTAAAAGTTCACAGTGGAAACTTTAGAGCATAGAAACTCCTCACAGCCATCAATGGTAGAGCAATTAAAACTGGGTTAATAAGAGGCCAGAGCAGGAGGAACACTGATACCTCTGAGTCTCGTAGGGCTTGAAAAGTTTACCGTGATGTATTGCCTCACAGTTTTTCAACTTTGAGCTGCAATGTTCACTTTACTAATCCATCATCTTAAATATGTCAGATTGAAAATGTTCACGATTCCCCACACAATGCAATATCTTTATTTTTTATTTTTTATTTTTTATTTATTAGAAGTACATTACATTACAACCACATACATTAGTACTCGTCACATATATCTTCGTACAATTAATGTACTCCATTTGTTTTTTACACTAGTAAAAGGAAAGGATGAAATTGTGAGAAAGAAGAAAGTGAAGGAAAAGGTGAAAGTGTAGAAAACGTGACAACAAGAAAGAACGAAGACCCTATAAGAACAAAATTAAAAACAAAAGAAAAAGAGTTAAGAAATTGACCCTAGAAAAGAAGAAGAAAGAGAAAGAGGGAAAAGTGAAAAACAAATAGTTTTTATAAGCATCACGCAAATGGGACATACCAACTCTCCAACTTTCATCCCCCCTTACCTGACCTCAGTTTTTTTTTAAGGTACTTTTGCACCCTATATTTGTAATAATTCTATAAATGCAGATCACGTCAGGTGGAAGTGATCTGGTTTACCTGCCAGGAGGAGTCTTATTTCTTCTAGGTGTAATGTTTCGAATATATTTGAAATCCACATGTTTATAGTTGGTATTGGAGCCTTTTTCCAAAATTTTAGGATTAGCTTTTTTCCAGTTATTAACCCATAGTCTATTAGTTTCTTTTGGAACACATTTAGTTCTGGACCATCTTCCGTTATTCCGAAGATAATCCATTCTGCTTTGGGTATCAGTTTTATTTTAAATAATTTTGTAAAGATTTCAAAAATTTCAATCCAAAATTTTTGAATTTTTGTACAGAAAACAAATGAGTGCACTATAGTAGCTTCTTGGGATTGACATTTATCACAAATGGATGATACATTGGGGAAAATTTTATGGATTTTAGTTTTGGAATAATATAATCTATGTACAATTTTAAATTGTATTAAAATGTGTCTTACATTAATCGAACATTTATGCACGTTTAATAAGTGTTCATTCCACCTTTCCTTTGAAATTTTAATAGCTACTTCTTGTTCCCAGTCTCTTCTGATACCCTCCGTAGATGGTATTTCTACATTTAAGATAATATTATACAAATATGATATTAAGTTTGCTGATTCAGCTTTTATCTGCATTGCATCATCCAATACATCTGCTGGGCTATTATAATGATCTTTTGTATATTTTTTCAAATAGTCGCATATTTGAAAATATTTAAAATATTGATTATTTCCGAGTTTATATTTTATTTGTAATTGTTAAAATGAAAGTAATTTTCCAGTTTCATACAAGTCACCGAACGTTTTAATTCCTAGTCTATCCCAGTGTGTGAAAGATTTATCTATAATAGAGGGATTAAACGAAGGGTTATTAACTATGGGAGATAAAAGTGATAGATTTCTTAATTTTTAATTTTGTTTTATTTGTTTCAAAATTCAGATTGTGCTATGTATAATTGGGTTCTTATTATAATTTATGTTATTCAGTTTCATTGGTGAGAGGAGGATCGCTCCAATGTTTCCAGAGGAGCAATCCTCTCTCTCCATTACAATCCAGTCCACTTGCTGGGCAGAGTTATCCATCAGTTGAATCATATTTTTAATATTTACTGACCAATAATAATACATGAAATTAGGTAGTGCTAAACCCCCTAATACTTTAGGTTTATTCAAGTGAGTTTTTTGTATTCTATGTGATTTATAGTCCCATATAAAATTAGTGATATCTGAGTCCAGTTTAAAAAAAAACTTCTTTGGTAAGTATATAGGAATCGATTGAAATAGGTATAAAATTTGTGGTAGTAAGATCATTTTTATTGCATTTATTCGGCCTATTAAAGACATCGGGAGCGTTTTCCAAAATTTAATTAGTGTGTTTAATTTATTAAGTAGGGGATCAAAATTTGCTTTAAACATACCTTGATATGTTCTAGTAATTTCGATTCCCAAGTATTTGAATTTTTCTGTAGCTATTTTAAAAGGGAATTTTAAAAGATATGTTGAATCTTTCGGTTTTATTGACATAATTTCACTTTTATTCCAATTTATTCTGTATCCAGAAAAAGATCCAACAGCAAATATAAAAATTGTCTCCAAATTACTAGGCCTAGATTGTTTTGATTATTAAAAAATAGCTCCCATCACACATATTTAACCAGGTTGTTCCTATATTTACAGCCCTTCAAATTATGATCCATGCAGTCAGACTCCCTTTTATTCTGTGTCCTTATTCTTGCCATTGATCCAGCTGAACCTGTCTTTCAGAATTATTTGCCAATTGGCTGTGATTAATTTGTTTCTCACTTTACTAAGTTTTTCTACCTCCATAAACAAAACAAGACAATGGGTAGAGAATCTGTGGAATTGGTAGATACTTGATTAGTGCATGAATGGCGGGGTAGACGGTCCGAATGGCCTAATTCTACTCATATTACTTATGACCTTATGACCTTAATCAAAGTTTGATAACTAGGAACGACTTTCTAGATTTACTGTAGATATTAAATTATGTGGGAGATTGTGAAAAATTATATGTGGACATATTTAGTTTATTGTTGTCACATGTAGCAAGGTACAGTAAAAAGCTTTTTGTTGCGTGCTATCACAAGTAACTGCAGCTGCTGGTTTGCAAAAAAAACCCCACAAAGTGCTGGAGTAACTCAGTGGGTCAGGCAGCATTAATGCAGCTATGGTTGTACTTTTACCAAATGGTAGTAGACAACTGAGAACCAGTCTATCTTTCTCAGTGCACCTACACTATTTATTTATGGTAGATGTCTTGTTAGCACCCAGGTACAGTCTCTAAATTGTTGAGAAGAGGGAAAAGGAGCCTCATTCCAGTTTTGCAATGGCAGGAAGAAAGGTCTCGACCCAAAACGTCACCCATTCCTTCTCTCCCGCTGAGTTACTCCACATTTTGTGTCTACCCTGACCAATGATGGTCAACAAGCCAAAATCCTTCTTCACCACTCTATCTGTGTCACCACTTTCTGTGAATTATGAATTTATATTTCTATATCCTTCTGTTCTACATCACTCCCCAGGGCCCTACCCATTCACTGTGAAAGTTATATCTTGGTTTGACGTCTCAAGGGTGGTGACTCGGTGGAATTCATTGCCACAGACGGCTGTGGAGGCCAAGTCATTAAGTATTTTTGAGGTGAAGATTGACAGATTCTTGATTGGTAAGGGTGTCAATGATTATGGAAGGAAGGCTGGAGAATTGAGTTGAGAGAGAAAGATAGATCAGCCATGATTGACAATAGACAATAGGTGCAGGAGTAGGCCATTTGGCCCTTCGAGCCAGCACCCTCTGACTATCTTTAATCAAACTTTACTGGACTCTTTCTTGCACTAAACATTATTCCCTTTATCCTGTATCTGTACGCTGTGGACAGCTTCATGGTAATCTTTCCACTGACTGAGTAGCATGCAACAAAAAAGTATTTCCGCTGACTGAGTAGCAGGCAACAAAAAAGCTTTTCACTGTACCTCGGTACACGTGACAATAAACTAAACTAAGATAGCTTGTTACTGAATATGAAGCATAAGTGTGAATAGGTAGTTTAGAAAATACTTTGGCATTGTGGTTTGTTTTCTTGGTTCGGCGCTTTTCCTGGTGTTATAGCACAAAGTACTTTGTGTTTTAATAGAAATAGTAAATCTTATGTACAGTAGATGCCAATACTCCCACCAATATGATGGCAAAAACCATGGCACAGGTTTGATGTGCACATTGGTTGTTATTTTTGGAATCAGTTGTGAAACAGTCGCACCTTAGAAATGCAAATATTGGTGCCAAATGTGATCTACAGGATTCTATTTCAAAGATCAATGCATGTTACCTCCTTACGTCTTTATTATGCAGTGAAAATGATGCAAAGCACCTCATTGTCCAGAAACTAACCATAAACCAATTATTACTGGGCGTTGCTCAACTTCGTTGACAGTTGCAAATTTGGTCATGTAAATTCTGCAGCTAACTAACAAAGTAAAATTAGGACCATGTGTTCTTATGTTAGATAACAATGCATTCGTATTTCAGGCTTTTACCTGCACTGTCAGTATTTCAAGGGTTGGAATCTTCTTATTTGTTAGTTGTGTGATTGATATTATTCAGGATGGAGTATAAAAGAGCACATAGTATTGGGGGTACTGACATGGATAGAAAATTGTTTGGCAGACAGGAAACTAAGAGTAGGGATTAACAGGTCCCTTTCAGAATGGCAAGCAGTGGGGTACCGCAAGGCTCGGTGCTGAGACCGCAGTTATTTACAAAATACATCAATGATTTAGATGAAGTGATTCAAAGTAACATTAGCAAATTTGCAGATGACACAAAGCTGGGTGGCAGTGTGAACTGTGAGGAGGATGCAATGATGATGGAGGGTGACTTGGACAGGTTGGGTGAGTGGGCGGATGCATGGCAGTTGCAGTTTAATGTGGATAAATGTGAGGTTATCCACTTTGGTGGCAAAAAAACAGGAAGGCAGATTATTATCTGAATGGTGTCAAATTGGGAATAGGGGAAGTACAAAGAGATCTGGGGGGTCCTTGTTCATCAGTCACTGAAAGTAAGCATGCAGGTACAGCAGGCAGTGAAGAAAGCTAATGCTTCATAACAAGAGGAGTTGAGTATAGGAGCAAAGAGGTCCTTCTGCAGTTGTACAGGGCCCTAGTGGATCCACACCTGACGTATTATGTGCAGTTTTGGTCTCCAAATTTGAGGAAGGACATTCTTGCTATTGAGGGAGTGCAGCGTAGGTTCACCAGGTTAATTCCCGGGATGGCGGGACTATCATATGTTGATAGAATGGTTGGGCTGGGCTAGTATACTCTGGAATTTAGAAGGATAAGAGGGGATCTTATTGAAACATATAAGATTATTAATGGTTTGGACACGTTAGAAGCAGGAAACATGTTCCCAATGTTGGGGGAGTCCAGAATCAGGGGCCACAGTTTAAGTATAAGGGGTAAGTCATTTAGAACGGAGATGAGGAAAACATTTTCACGCAGAGAGTTTTGAATCTGTGGAATTCTCTGCCTCAGAAGGCAGTGGAGGCCAATTCTTTGGATGCTTTCAAGAAAGAGCTCTTAAAGATAGAGGAGTCAAGGGATATGGGGAGAAGGCAGGAACGGGGTACTGATTGTGGATGATCAGCCATGATCACATTGAATGGCGGTGCTGGCTCAAAGGGTCGAATGGCCTACTCCTGCACCTATTGTCTATTGTCTATTGTCTAAAATAGTTAACATTCATCAGCACTTTATATGACATGTTCCCTTAATGCACTTTCTTCCTTTTTTCATTTAAATTCTAATAATTTTGAGTTATTGTTCCTATTGCTCATACAAATATTTAGATTTAGATCATCCTTTTCTATATCGGCAACCTCCTTCAGCTCCACAACTCCCTGTGAGTTCCAAATTCTTCCAAATCGGGCTTTATGTTCACTTCCCATCTGGAAGTGACTGTAGATGGCAGGGTCTTTGACCATTAAACTCAGGAATTCCCTCTCTAAATTCCTCTCTCCACCTTTAGGAGGCTCTGAAAATGTTAGCTCTCTGTCCAGACCTTTATAATCACCTCTTCTGATTCTCTTTCCATGCCTCAAAATCATTTTTGTCCGATTGCATTCCTGTAATCAGCCTTAAGACATTTTCCTACATTAAGTGAGGGGAGTGAATAAATGCAAATTGTTTTGTACACCGTGGGTTCTACATTTACCCTCTTTGTTAACAGAAAACAACAAGATGAAATGTGCCAGAGTGATGGTATTTTTGGAAAAACATTGGCTCCATTTGTGTGTCTGCATTGGCTACAAAGATGAAGAAAGCAGCTGGCCTTCAAAGCCAATGATTCCAATTGATAAACATATAAAGATCGTTCGTTTCAGAGTTTGAAGGTGACCTCACGCAGGGTCCCAGAGAAAAATAATGGGGCCCCAAGAACCAATCATTCTTCTCATGATGCAGAAGAAACAAGACTTCTACTGAAAATGTATATTCAAAGCAGTTATTACTTGGAAAAGAAAGGTTATGACTTCTAGCGGCATTAGATGGAGGTATGAACGGCTGACTGTCATAGTACTTCCAATCCATGCCAGAACTGTAGCTCAGAGATTCTGTCACTTAGAATTCTGTCAATTCGAGATAATTTCTCTATTTGTATGATATATGTGTATTGATACTAACAATATGCTCGTAGGATTAAAAAAAATGAAAAGATACTTTGGTACTATGCTTTGATGCTGTTCTAGGTAAGCTCTGAGATCAAGACCTGTATTAAATTTCAATATGAAAATAGATACAACATGTTGGAGTAACTCAGTGGGACAGGCAGCATCTCTGGAGAGAAGGAATGGATGACGTTTTGGGTCAAGACCCTTCTTCAGACTCAAGACTCAAATTCTGAAGAAGGGTCTCGACCCAAAACGTTATCTATTCCTCTCCAGAGATGCAGCCTGAACCGCTGAGTTACTTCAGCATTTTGTGTATATCTTTCATTTAAACCAGCATTTGCAGTTTTTTCCTACATATTAAATTTCAATATGATGCGAGTAGAAACAGAGTGAATTTGAACATACATGTCTGACCACATCATTCTGCCCTTTCAAGTTCCAAGGTTACTCGTGACTATAATTTTAAATGTGGGCACAAGCACTGATGTGGTGTTTCATAGTCCTTCTCCAATCAGGGACCCTGGACTGCCTGCAAAGGTGATTCAATTGTAACTTTATTTATTCTTGGTGGGGCCCATGTGTGTTATTGGATGACATGTACCTCATCTTCCTGTGCTCCAAGGAATAAAGTCCTAGCTTAACCAACCTCTCCTTATAGCTCAGACCCACCAGTCCTGGCAACCTTCTTGCAAATCGTTTCTGCACTCTTTCCACGTTAACTACCTTTCCTATAGCAGGATGTCCAAAAGTCCAAATATGGCCTCACCAACGTCTTGTACAACTCTACCATAACATCCCAACTTCTGTACTCAATAGCCTGACTGATGAAGGCCAATGTACCAAAAACCTTGACCACTATATCTACCTGTAACTCCACTTTCAAGGAACTATGACAACTTATCTTCCATCCTCAGGTGTTCAAAAAGCCCGATTTGCATTTGTCATCTGTTACTCCATTTACACTTTGATGTGTTGAGATCTCTGGTCCAAAGTAAGAGCAACTTGATACCTCATCACGATGCACACTTCCACACTGTCCAACAAGGTACTTTAGAGGCTCCTTGCTCCCTTAGCTCTTTTGTTAGTTATATACTCTATCAGGTTACCAACACACTGATTTAAAATTAATAGAGACAGTTCCTTCAGCTTATCTGAACAGCCAAGGTAAACGAAGGTGAATATTTGAGTTTTCAGCTGTTTGTACCCATAGTGCAATAGTCTTCATAAGCTATCTCAATGGTGTTAGCAATGGTGAAAAGATGATTAAGAAATGCAGGTGAAATTTTACCTCCAAGAAATTGCCCAATAATATAAGAGTGGGAGTCTAGTTAGATTATTGGATATGTAATCTGGAGACCTGTGCTGGCAAGCCAGCGACCTGATTTCTTTTCCAATCATGGTGGCAGTGGAAGTTGAATTCAGTTAATAATCTGGAATTTGGAAAAGAAAACAACAAACCTAACGTAGTAACGACAACGGGAACAAATTCTGGTTTTAGAAACCCAACTAGTTTCATTAATGCCTTTTGGGGAAGAAAGTTGTCACCCTTAATAGGTCTGGCTGACATGGGACATCAGTCTGATTGCGTTGGGCATGTGGTTGGCACTGAAACAGTTTAACTGTTCAAAGGCAATGGGAGATGGGCAGTATACGCTGCCCATGCCAGCAAAGGCTCAGATCTCAGAAATGACACACATTGAGCCTTTCAGAAGTCAGGTTCTGGCAGCTGATGCTTTATAAAGTGTAGCTTTGAGGTATGACCTCTGCATGGGCTGTGGAGTCATTTTGCTGTAAGCAGGCATTTCCTGTCCATGTGTAAAGGCAATGTTGCCATCTAGTGATAGCATCTTAACACTGTATGAAACAACCTAGTTTCTTATTTTGATATACGAGGCACCGTTGAGTCTCAAGTATAGAAAGCAAACCATTTGTTCTTATGAAAGTAATTTCCCAATCTCAATCTGCATCCTGAGGTTAAATCAAAGGAATAACTTGGGAACAAATGTAATTGAGTCCCATTAGCAGTTCTGTAAAACTAACCAGAGAAAATGGATGCCGTTAATGCACATCTGTACTGCTCTTGGCAGCCTGAAAGCAAATTGCTTCTGACTTAATTATACATTTGCACAGGGGCTAATTGTACATTTACACTGGTTCCTCCAAAACCTAATCTATCCTTTTCATTTAAAACTTTGTGAAGATATTGATTTTAGTGGGTCTGAATGTGAGGGCAAAGATCTTAACATGTAATGTTACATAACAGTTAAAATGATTTAAGGGCCTGTCCCACGGGCATGCGACTCCATGCGGCAAGCACGACCTAACCGGAAGCGGGGGCCGCGCGGAGGTCGAGTGATCCCCGTACAGGGCCGGTCCCACCAGCATGCGGCTGCATGCGGCAAGCACTACCAAACCGGAAGCGGGGGCCGCGCGGAGGTCGAGTGACGTCAAGACAGTGCGTACGGCGTCGATGCGGCACGCACGGCCTCGATGCGGCTGCGGGGCCCCCGCTTCCGGTTAGGTCGCAGTTTCTATGTGAAAGATGCTCGTCAATCTTTGACAATACTTAAATGGATAACATCAATTTGATGTTTGTAGAGAATGAAACATTTGTATATTACATCTGGTATAAAATGGAGTAGAAGTAGTCAACTGAACTGATGAAGTGAGGCTAATGCTTCCCCGCGTTATATTTTACACACTGATATCACTTTGTATCCTTGCAATCCCCACAAGGCACCCTTTCCACTCCCCATGGCTTTCTGCTTTAGGATCAACCAAAATGCTCTTACCTGGCTTGTGCCTCCAGAGTTGTTAACTGGATCTAGCATAGAGTAATTGGCAGTACTTTTAAGATACAAAACCCAGTAAAGAAGGTGTATGGTTATCAAATGTCAAAAGGCCTTATTTTATGCCAGTCTTCCCAAAGTGATTACGGTGCTGATTTTGCACAAGAGAATAGCTGTTATATAATCCTATCACTCCCTCCTTGCCAGGCACCTTCACCTCTTTTATTGATGAAGCACCCTTAGCACAGCCCTATTAAAGGCCTTCCTTTCTCTTTGGTCCTGTCCTCTCTCCCCACAGCTTCTGTGTTTGCTTATAAATTGCCGTTGCTGCGCGGAATTTTTGAACAGTGTTTTTGAACAATTTTTGAACCTGCGCGATGTAGGTACCAGCTCCGCACAACTCCATGCGGCTCCGGCGATCGAAGTGGGACCGGCCCCGCGACCTCCGCGCGGCCCCCGCACGGCCCCCGCTTCCGGTTAGGTCGCAGTTGCCGCATGGAGTCGCATGCCTGTGGGACAGGCCCTTTAGTCAGTTTTTCAAAAGCAGAGGCAGCCAAATGTTACAAAGTATTTTACCTAATTTTCCAGTCTCTTTTGCAAAACAAACAAAATAATTTGAATAGATTAAAAAAGACAAAAATTAAAGGCAATAAATGAAGAAAAATCACCATGAAGGTGTAAAGTAGGTCCAGTTTTGCACTGTAATTTTGAACATATATTGCAGTGTGGCACCGTATGATGGCAGCCTCGCCAACAGTCTGTCTCGTCCTTTTCTTCTTTTGTTGTTTTTAGTCTGTTGTGAAATATATGTTTTAGTGCATCTATAGTTTTGTATTATGTGGGTGGGGGGGGGGGACTTTATAAAATCTCTTTCCTCGACGGAGATGCGACTTTTTCTGTATTGTATCTCCATCCGCACTGTGGCCTAACATCGTGGAGCTTGCAATCCCTTTGTCAGGGATCGACTTCGGGAGCTCCAACCGCGGAAGCCTACGGACTTAACATCGTGGAGCTCGCGGCCCCTTGGTTAGGTATCGACTTCGGGAGCTCCAACCGCAGGAGCTTCGAACACCCCGATCACGGGAGCTTTGATCACCCCGACGTGGGAGCTTCTATCGCCAGCTGCGGGAGCTTCGATCGTCCCGACTGCAGATGGTTCGACTGCCCCGACTGCGGGAGAAAAGGAGGAAAGAAGATAATACGTTACTGCCTTCTGTCACAGTGCGCTGTGGTGGATGTTTGTTAATTTTTATGTAGTTGTGTGTCTTGTTGCTGTTTTGGTATGACTCTATGGCAAATCTAATTCTTTGTAAGTTTTTACATAGTTGGCTAATAAATTAATTACAATATTCTGTCCAAGATAAATGATTCAGAAATGAAACCTCTGGAGATTTCACTGCAGGGTCATCAAGGTTACCCACTCTTGACATGACTGGCCTGAATCTTTCAGTTTGGTAAAAGGCCTGTCTCACGGGTATGCGGTTACTGGCGGTTACTGGCGGTGAAGCAGGAAGTTGGGACCGCTCGTGGACCGCCAGAGACCGCGCATGGCCCGCGGGGTCGGTCCCACGCACACCGCCGGGACTGTGCGGTGTTGGTCCCAACACCGCACGAGGCTCACAAAAAGTCGACAACATTCAAAAATGTTGTCCTACCGCACAGCCGCGCCGATGCGGCACGAGCACCGCCACAGCTGCCGCCAGTGCGCCGTGAGCGCCGTGAGCACCACTAGCACCGCCACAGCCGCCACCAGTGCGGCACGAGCACCGCCACAGCCGCCGCCAGTGCGGCACGAGCACCGCCACGGCCGCCGCCAGTGCGCCGTGAGCTCCGTGAGCACCACTAGCACCGCCACAGCCGCCGCCAGTGCGGCACGAGCACCGCCACAGCCGCCGCCAGTGCGCCGTGAGCACCACTAGCACCGCCACAGCGCCGCGAGCCGAATTGACGTCATCACGTAGCGCGATATCGTCATCACCCGACGCCGCGCTCGTGGGACAGGCCGTGCGGTGATCACCCGGCATACGTGCGGCAACAGCTTCCGGTAAGGTTTAATTTTTTTTTACTTACCGCAAGCTCGTGGGACCGGCCGTACGGAGATCACTCGGCCCCCGCGCGGCATCCGTGCGGCGCTCCCGCGGCATACGCGCGGCGCTCTCGCGGTAGCTGCGTGGTCCCCGCTTCCGGCGACACCGCGCTTCACCACCAGTAACCGCCTGCCCGTGGGACAGGGCCATAACTGTCATGCTGGAAAATTGAAGCAGGGATGTCAAAGTACTTATGGTTTTGCAGTGCTCCGAATATAGTGAAGGGTTTTACTGGAATGAGAATCCTCACATTTTACTCCAGTCAAGATATTCACGTTAATGTTAAGGATGATGCAAACTACGCAGAAACACAATATTTTATTTGGTATATCACAAAAATAAAAATAAATGTTGGTGTAGCTCAGCAGGGCAGGCAGCATCTCTGAAACGTCCTTTTCACAACGTCCTCAGTGCCGACTTGTTCTAATTCAATTCTGAAAGGACTTTTGAAGTAACAACTGCACTAAATATAAAACAAAATCTTCGCTGTATCTCATAACACATGACAATAAGAAACCAATACCAACATTGATTGCAAGGGAGTGTTTTATATTTCAGAGAGAGAATTTTGTGTTTTCATGCTTCATGCCCTCATGATGATTTTTCTTCATTTACTGTCATTAGTTTTGGTGATTTTTAATCTATTCACATTTTTTGGGATGTTTTGGGTTTTGCAATAAGTTATTATCAAACAAATCTTTACTCAATGGAGTGGAAGGCAAAATCAACTCCTGTTCCTCGAACATAAAGTAAGGTATTAAAAAGTTATGTGAAACTTTAATAAAGAAAATCCTTATAAAGTTAGTAGATGATGAGAGATTATTGTTTTTTTTAAACATTTGTTCCTTGATAAAAGCAACAGCGTGTCTGGATATGGCATCCCAGTAAAAAAGAGTATAGTACAAACTAGGTGCTGGAAAAACTCAACGGGTGAGGCAGCATCTATGGAGTGAAGGAAATAGGCAACGTTTCGGGACGAGACCCTTCAAGGGTCTCGACCCGAAACGTTGCCTATTTCCTTCGCTCCATAGATGCTACCTCACCCGCTGAGTTTCTCCAGCATTTTTGTCTACCTTCGATTTTCCAGCATCTGCAGTTCCTTCTTAAACATAGTACAAACCAGTGTCTTTCAGGTTTCTGATGATTTGCATCAGTACAGACAGACGAAATTGTACATTTATTCAGGATCTCATCAATAGTTCAGTCATCTAAGAAGGCAGTTCATTGTCATGTTCTCAAGGCCAATTGGGATGGGGCAATGGAATAGATCTATCATTCATGTCTGTATTCAGCGAATGAATGATAGAAACAATTCTCATTTTTATGGTGTGATCTATTTTGGTCCCTGCACCTATACATGCTGTTATTTGAAAACTGGAATTATCGGAAGATATTTGTCCATCGTCTTCTATGTGAAAGATGCTCGTCAATCTTTGACAATACTTAAATGGATAACATCAATTTGATGTTTGTAGAGAATGAAACATTTGTATATTACATCTGGTATAAAATGGAGTAGAAGTAGTCAACTGAACTGATGAAGTGAGGCTAATGCTTCCCCGCGTTATATTTTACACACTGATATCACTTTGTATCCTTGCAATCCCCACAAGGCACCCTTTCCACTCCCCATGGCTTTCTGCTTTAGGATCAACCAAAATGCTCTTACCTGGCTTGTGCCTCCAGAGTTGTTAACTGGATCTAGCATAGAGTAATTGGCAGTACTTTTAAGATACAAAACCCAGTAAAGAAGGTGTATGGTTATCAAATGTCAAAAGGCCTTATTTTATGCCAGTCTTCCCAAAGTGATTACGGTGCTGATTTTGCACAAGAGAATAGCTGTTATATAATCCTATCACTCCCTCCTTGCCAGGCACCTTCACCTCTTTTATTGATGAAGCACCCTTAGCACAGCCCTATTAAAGGCCTTCCTTTCTCTTTGGTCCTGTCCTCTCTCCCCACAGCTTCTGTGTTTGCTTATAAATTGTTAAACCTTGAACTTCTTCCAATCTGGCAAAAGTTTGTTGAACTGAAACACATTCTTCACCCTCCATTGTGCTGTCTGACCCAATTCTAGCATTTCCTGTTTTTAATTTTAGATTTCCAGTATCCACAGTATTTTGCTTTCATGCTAATATTTTGAGTTTTCTATTTTCAGCATGGGTTAATGCATGGGTGAAATTGCCAAGTAATTTCTACAGACCAGCTGGCTGGAGTCTTTACGAGGATTTTCAACCAGTCTCTAGCCCAGTCCACTGTCCCATCCTGTCTGAAGTCCTCCACCATAGTCCCCTTGCCCAAAAAAAACCACATTTCCAGTCTCAACGACTACCGGCCAGTCGCACTCACACCAGTGGTGATGAAGTGTTTTGAAAAACAGGTCCGGGGTCACATCACATCACTCCTGCCCCGAAGCTTTGACCCCCACCAGTTTGCGTATAGAGCGAATAGATCCACAGAGGATGCTGTAGCCACAGCCCTCCATGCTGCACTGTCACATCTGGAGCAGCGGGGGAGCTACGTGCGGATGCTCTTTGTGGACTACAGCTCTGCTTTTAACACCATCCTTCCCCACAAACTGGTGGACAAACTGGGGGACCTGGGACTTCCACACTCCACCTGCATGTGGATAAAGAGCTTCCTGTCGGGTCACAGTCAGAGAGTCAGAGTGGGCCATCACACATCTACGGCCCTCAGCCTCAGTACCGGCTCTCCACAGGGCTGCGTGCTGAGCCTCCTGCTTTACACCATCTACACATATGACTGCACCCCCGCCCACCACAGTAACACCATTGTCAAATTCGCAGATGACAACACGGTGGTGGGGCTCATCTCTGGGGGGGACGAGTACGCCTACAGGGATGAGGTAGAGCAGCTGACAGGGTGGTGTGGAGAAAATAACCTGCTCCTCAACACCTCAAAGACCAAGGAGCTCATAATTGACTATAGGAAGAAGAAAACGGACATTACACCACTAATCATCGATGGGGACTGTGTGACTTCCTGGGAATCCACATTGAGGAGGACCTGACTTGGAGCGTGAACACTTCTGCGCTGCTGAAAAAGGTCCAACAGAGACTGTACTTCCTGAGGGTGCTCAGGAAGAACAACATCACCCAGAGACTGCTGCTATCCTTTTATCGATGCTCAATTGAGAGCATCTTAACATACTGTGTATGCGTGTGGTACACCAGCTGCACAGCGGCTAAGAGGAAAGCGCTCCAGAGGGCAATTGACAACACCCAGAAGATTATCGGCTGCCCTCTCCTCACCTTGAAGGACCTACACAGTTCCCACTGTCTCAAAAAATCCAAGAAGATCATAAAGGACATTTTCCACCCCGGTCACTCCCTGTTTGTACTGCTGCCGTCAGGCAGACGGCACAGATCAATGACAAACAGACTCAAAAACAGTTTTTATCCCACAGCAATAAATACACTTAATGTAGCCACCTAATGAGTACAGGTGCGCTACACACCAAAGGGACTGGGAAATCGACAGAAGAATGTGTTTTTTTTCATGTTATTTATTTTAGTTGTTTATCTTTGACTTTTGCTCTAAGAAAATGTGTGCACTGACCGGTTGGCATTTCTAATTTCGTTGTACATGTTTACATGTTATAATGACAATAAAGTATTCATTCATTCATTCATTCATTCATTCATTCAGATGGAGGTGTTGCTTTCAGCAGTTAAATTGTTAAAAGTGGAATAGTTCAGTGTAGGTTTGTTGTTTCATCGAGGAAATTCCTGGAACCATTCATTAGCTGATGGACATACATGGAAAGATGTGACTTTGCATCAGAAACAGTTAAATTTTCAGCGAATGATGAAGGTGATACAAATCCAATCAGTAATAGGCTTCTTCATGTTTCCAGTGTTTTGTAGCTCCTGTTTTATCACAGTTTAGTTTTGAGATACAGTGTGGACCTTCGGCCCACCAAGTCCGCACCCACCACCAACTCCCGCACATTGATACTATCCTTGAATAATTTACATATATACCAAACCAATCAGCCTACAAACCTGTACGTTTTTGGAGTGTGGGAGGAAACCGAAGATCTTGGATAAAATCCACACAGTCAAGGGGTGAACATAGAAACTCCGTACAATAAGCACTCAAGATCACCAGGTCTCTGGTGCTGTAAGGCAGCATCTCTACCGCAGCACCACCGTGCCACAGTTGGCTAGTGGGAAGGGGGCAGGTTGTGGGGTTGAGGATAAATGGAGCAGGAATAGACAATTGTAGTGAGAAGATGGTGCAGGGGATATTAAAATGGCATCTTGGAAATTGCTGCCTCCCTGCTACTTTAACTGGTAGGATTCGTGAAGTACAGAGATGACTTGCCACAAATAGCCAGGGAAGCTCATTAAAATTGTGAAAGTTTCTGGCCCAGTCACATCATTCGCCCCACAATGCATCAAATCTGGCAGTAGACCACTGACCACAGATTGGACAGAGACACGAAGGGATAAACATCTATCACTGTTTTGCATGAGGTTTGCTTGTTTACCAGGAAAACAGGAATCTTCTGCAAGATTCTTAGAGATTTTCATTATTTCCTCATGAGCTGATCCTTGGAAACCCTCCAGCCATAATTTATTTCATGTTTTTTAAAATCTATCACTTGGTGACGCTTTTTAAAGTAATGGTTACCTTGACAACCTTGGTCTGCATCCTTGCAGAGCCATTTCCTTTGTACTTTCCACCAAAGATACTAGTATCTTTGCTTTCCACCTCCTCCTCCTCCTCCTTCTCCTTCTTCACTCTTTAAAAAAATAATAATATTTCAAAATAGACTTTATTCAAGTAATAAATATATACAATACGTGAACCGTGCGAAAAATTAATCCGACATTTTCGGAGGCTATACAAATTGTTCAATGCAGTTAATACATTTTTTTCCAATTCCACAGATCCGTCCCCCACCCGTGCCACTCATGTGGCCCCCTGGCGTGGGATACCTTCCCTTATTCCCATAACATTCTCCTTCTTCTCTCAAGATCTGAAAACATGCTTGGTATCTCACTTTTCCAGTTCCAATGAAGGGGTCATTCACCCATAACATTAACTTTGTTTCTCTCACCCCTGACCTATGGATGATGATGTATGTAATATTTCAGCACACTTCTTATGTCACCCTTCAATAATAGATACACCTTCTAACAATCTCAGCATTCATTGGTTCACCTGAACTAAATAGAAACTGTTTTGCGGTTGCTACCTTTTCAGTATGCAAATTGTGCAATAAATGATGTAAGCTGGGTTGGCTTACCCTCTGTTTGACACACAGTGCTGACTCAGTGGGTCAGGCAGCATCTCTGGAGAGAAAGGATGGGCGACGTTTCGTTTCGGGACAACTTTTTCAGACCTGAAATATGGCTCGGTAGTTTCAGAACTGACGACAGTCTGCTCACACATTCCAAAGATCACAGTGTGAGCCACATCAAACAGGGCATGTTTTCTCCACTGGTCACCTGCTGAGATCCTCAACCAATAGGTGCCACAGTGGTGACGTCGCTGGCATGTTTATTCCTGAAAGTGTTACTGTGCCAGAGGTTCTTTCCAAATGACTGCAGCAGCTCATGGCCGCTCTTTCAATTCGCCGTTCACCTCAGCAGCCGAGAGCTCACCCACGCGCTGTATACTTGAAAAAATAATTTAATATACTTCATCTTCAGTGAGGAAAGGAGAATTCCCCAGTATTGCTGGCTTCTCAAAGTGTTAGGAGTCGATGAATGTGCTTACAAAGCCCATGAAGGCTCCTGCTAAAAACCTGTCTGCGCCAACGAGGAATCACCCCGTACACTAGCACCATCCTATATGCTATGGATAATTTACAATTTTGCTGAAGCCAATTAACCTACAAACCTGTACATCTTTGGAGTGTGGGACGAAACTGGAGCACCCGGAGAAAACCCAGGCAGTCAAAGGGAGATCACACAAACTCTGTACAGACAGCACGTGATCAAAATCGAACCAGGGTCGCTAGCACTGTAAGGCAGCAACTCTACAGCTGCAACACTGTGCCGCATTGTGGAATTAGTGTGGAAAAAAATCATTGGTCTTTTGAAGGAGTAAATGCAGTGCTTGCATCGGTCCTTGCATCTGCAGCACTTGCCCAGTAGGTGTGGAGCCCTCATCCTTGTGTGCTGCCTCTTGTAAAAAAACAGCCATCCGAAAAAAGCAGTTTATGCCAAAAGAAGAACCGCTCATAGACCTAGAATCTGAGGGACGTGAGACACAGGAGTAGGAGGATGTGAGAACTACGCAAAAGGAAGCCCCAACTGAACACCACCAGTCTCATCTTTCAACAGATCAAGAGGGAAGTCCTTGATTGAGGGACACTTTTCATAGCATCCTACCAATGTGTTCCTAGTCTCAACAAAGTCTAATCCTTAACGAGAGCATGGTTGACAAGTAATCCACTGAAAGAGCCCAAGTGACAGATAGCTACACATTAACATCCTCCTTTGAAGGCAACACATCAATGAATTAATCCCTGCTCCATTTACTGGAAATGCTTACAGCTCACTCTGATATTTCTTATGAGGACATTAAATTTATGTGTGTAGTGATTCCCACCCCTGTTGAAGAGAGTTGGTGCTATTCTCTTCCCATGGTGAACCTGGCTGGTCTCCTGCCTCCCTTCTGGCATTTTCCCCATTGACGAGAATGCCAGGTCTCTTTCACAAATGCTGGATGCTTTCTCCCTCTTCCTTGCAGCCCCTGTCTCCTCCAAGGCAGCCATCGTGGGTGTTGATAGTTTCCAGCTGCCTTAGGGAGCGGCTTTTAAAAGTCAATGCCCTTCTCAGATGGTGCACAACAAATTGTCAGAAATGTACATTCAACTGAGTGTAGTTCTGGAGGGACAGTGAACGTCCCACTTTTGAGTGTCAAGCATCCAAACATTGTCTCAGATCGCCCTTCAGCTAATTTCATTCCATTTTGTAAATGGGTGCTTCTCGACAATTTGTGGTGCCAGTGAAGCTCACCACAAACAGGAGAAATACAATTTCTAGGTACATTCGCCTAAGAAAAATAATGCGTTCGGTAAACAAATGTATGAAGAAAATATGCAACATCTTTCCTGCATTGCAACAATGGCCCCAGTATAAAATTACTTGATTAGCTGTAAAGTGTTTGGGGAATGTCCAGAGGTCATTAAAGCCACTGTATACATGCAGGTCTATTATGCTTCTTGAGAGGATATTTATAGCTTTACTGCACTGACAGCTTTTTGTTCCATCTTATTTGCAGTGAAGGAGTTAACAGAAGTGCTGCGTGAGTCGACACCTCTGATACAGAGACATCAGTGAGCTCCCCATTGCCTATTAACTGTATTATCACTCCCTGTGAGATTCATAGTTACACAGTGCATTCTTAGGTGATTACTCTGAGGGCTTGTCATCACCTACTAATCGCCACACCAAACCAGTACAACTTTTAGGTGTATTGCCCCGGAGTAATTCATTTCAGAGTGACCTTCACTCACCCGACAGCTGCTTGGCTCATTAACACAGACCATCAAAAAGTTTTTAAGAACTTTCATCTCTTTAAAGGGTTGGGGGGGGGGGGGAAATCAATAAAACCGGTTGCCTGGCAGCGGCAGGGGATCTCCCGTGGCTCCATGGGTGGTTGAGTTGTACGCAAAACAGATGGCAGCCTTCAGGACAAGGTTCATGTGGCCATTTATTGCTAAAATATGACTAAATGTAGATCGATACATCAACTGAAACTCAATAACTCACAACATTCAGTCATTGAGCGAGACTGGAAAAGAGGAAGAGCATACAGCATCAATACTGAAATTTGATTGTAAGTGCAGAATTTGACATTTTCAATGGTTTAATGGGCTCAGTGGTGGAAAGACTAAATATCAAACAGCTGTGGAATATTCTGCACATTCACTATGGTAGACTGGAATAACATACATTTTGGTATATTTGGAGTTAAAATGTATTCAAAATTAAGTCATTCAATCTGACCAAGGTTATAGTTTTTAGCAAACGAAATAGTGAAATAACAATTAATTATGAGTGTTTTTCATTTTAGAATTTTTTTCCTATTTCTCTTCTTCTCCTCCCTTATCACACTTTTGAGTTTGAATATGTTGAAGTGGTCAGTAATTGTTTAAGGGCGGCACAGTTGCACAGCGGTAAAGTTGCTGCATTACAGCACTAGGGACCCGTTTTCAATCCTGACTACTGGTGCTGTCTGTATGGAGTTTGTACTTTCTCCCTGTGACAACATAAGTTTTCTCCAGGTCCGTTTTCCTCCCACGCTCCAAACATGTACAGGTTTGTATGTTAATTGCCTTCTGTAAAAAGTGTAAATATCCCTAGTGTGTAGGATAGTGCTAGCATGTGAGGTGATCGCTGGTCTGCAAGGACTCGGTGGGCTGAAGAGTAGACAATAGACAATAGGTGCAGGAGTAGGCCATTCGGCCCTTTGAGCCAGCACCGCCATTCACTGTGATCATGGCTGATCATCTACAATCAGTACCCCTTTCCTGCCTTCTCCCCATATCCTATTTTTAAGAGCTCCATCTAACTCTTTCTTGAAAGCATCCAAAGAATCGGCCGCCACTGCCTTCTGAGGCAGAGAATTCCACAGATTCACAACTCTCTGTGTGAAAAAGTTTTTCCTCATCTCCGTTTTAAATGGCTTACCCCTTATTCTTAAACTGTGGTGCCTGGTTCTGGACTCCCCCAACATCGGGAACATGTTTCCTGCTTATAGCATGTCCAAACCATTAATAATCTTATATGTTTCAATAAGATTCCTTCTCATCCTTTTAAATTCCAGAGTATACAAGCCCAGCCGCACCATTCTATATCAACATATGACAGTCCCACCATCCAGGGAATTAACCTTGTTAACCTTCGCTGCACTCCCTCAATAGCAAGAATGTCCTTCCTCAAATTTGGAGACCAAAACTGCACACAGTACTCCAGGTGTGGTCTCACTAGGGCCCTGTACAACAGCAGAAGGACCTCTTTGCTCCTATACTCAACTCCTCTTGTTATGAAGGCCAACATGCCATTCACTGCCTGCTGTACCTGCATGCTTACTTTCAGTGACTGATGAACAAGGACCCACTGTATTGCCTATTGTCTATTGTCTATTGTCTAAGAGACCTTCGTAAATCTCATTGTACTTCCCCTTTTCCCAATTTGACACCATTCACATAATAATCTGCCTTCCTGTTTTTGCCACCAAAGTGGATTACCCCACATTTATCCACATTAAACTGCATCTGCCATGCATCTGCCCACTCACCCAACCTGTCTAAGTCACCCTGCATCCTCATAGCATCCTCACACTTCACACTGCACACAGCTTTGTGTCATCTGCAAATTTGCTAATGTTACCTTTAATCCCTTCATCTAAATCATTAATGTATATTGTAGATAGCTGCGGTCCCAGCTCCGAGCCTTGCGGTATCCCACTGGTCATTGCCTGCCATTCTGAAAGGGACCCGTTAATCCCATCTCTTTGTTTCCTCTGCCAACCAATTTTCTATCCATGTTAATACCCTACCCCCAATACCATGTGCTCTAATTTTGCCCACTAATCTCCTATGTGGGACTGTATCAAATGCTTTCTGAAAGTCCAGGTACACCACATCCACTGGCTCTCCCTTGTCCATTTTCCTAGTTACATCCTCAAAACATTCCAGAAGATTAGTCAAGCATGATTTCCCCTTCGTAAATCCATGCTGATTCGGACTGATCCTGTTACTGCTATCTAAATGTTATTTCATCTTTTATAACTGACTCCAGCATATTTTTTGTCCTCTCTCATTCTTTTACCTTTTTAAAGTTTAATCTAACAGTATATTCCACTTTTTATCATATATGTTTATGTATGCTTTCTGTATTTCTTATGTATGCTATCTGTATGTATTATATACAATTTGTTTACTTACACATGTTATTCTCTCTTTTTTTCTTTGCCTTTCTCTTTCAATTATTTTATGTTTTTTCCATTTGTATTTTCCTAATTTTAATCTACCTCTCTCTCCTTTCTCTCTTTCACCCTCTCTTCCCCTCTCTCTCTCATTCTCTCACTCTCTCCTCTCACTCTCTCTCACTCACTCTCTCACTCTCTCTCTCTCTCTCTCTCTCTCAATTGCACCTGGCATAAATCACTATGATACATCTGGCTTTAGAAGGAAATGGATTATTTCAAATCTTATTGAAGTTTGCACAATTTTATTCTCATATTCAATAATCTTATCTTCTTCTAGGTTCGCGAGGCAGAATTGCTGTAAGTTCTAAAATAGCAGAAAAATAACTGGAACTTGGAGGAACATGGCCCAAGAACTTCCTCGTGAACTTCTGCCGTTGTGCTTCATATTCTATTCCTGGCAATAAAACTGAGTATCGGGCACACCCAGCTTAAATGAAGGTTGTTATTTAACTGATGATGAGATTTTTGATTTTCATTAGATGAAGGTTTCCCTGTGTAATGCTAGTTGTGTTTCACATTTCCCAAATTTCACTGTACAAAAAGGTGCATGTGACAATAAGTGTAAACTTGAAACTTGAGACTTGAACCATTATACCATATACTTTAAACCATAAACTTTAAATAGATTAGTAGAACATTTGAAAGAGTGGATTGAGAAATCTCAGATAACAGATAAATATACTCAATACTTTTTATCCAGTTTCCCGTGATTATTTCCCCAGTTCCATACTGTAAAATCTGCTATCACATAAAGCACATCCCATTATTCATGTTTTCATTGTCCAAAAACATAATGTCAGGTTTACCATCCACTTTGATGGTACTACCATTATCCTTGACCCCCAATCTATTCTACTCTCTTTCACTGCTCTTGTGACATCCAATTAAAGTCATAGTCATAGACTGATACAGTGTGGAAACAGGCCCTTTGGCCCAACTTGCCCACACCGGCCAATGTGGCCCAGCTACACTTGTCCCACCTGCCTGCGCCTGGTCCTTATTCCTCCAATCTTGTCCTATCTATGTACCTGTCCAACTGCTTCTTAAAGGATGGAATAGTCCCAGCCTCAACTACCTGCTCTGGCAGCTTGTTCCATACACCCACCACCTTCTATGTGAAAAAGTTACCCGTCGGATTCCTACAAAATCTTTTCCCCTTCACCTTGAAACTATGTCCTCTTGATGAATAGACATTTCCTGCAGGATCCAGAAACCGAAGAGGGCTTTGACTTTGCTCCCCATCGCAAACTTAGTTCTCCATCCCTCTCCCCAGCTATTATGGGGATGAACTAAGCTGCACTAAATGTTGGCATCATACTTAATAATGAGGTGAGTTACCAGCCATGTATTTCCTGGGCCACCATGTCTATCCACTTACACTTCTGTAACATCACTTCCCTGGGTCTCTGACTCAGTGCAGGTGCTACCGAAGTCACCAATCATGCTATTGTTATCTCTGGACTTGACTGATTGAAGCGCATGAAACAGTTTCTTCATGAAAATGCCATTCTGTCAGAAGCCTTTGCCAAAAGCTGGAGCTGATCTGTAACTCTGCTGCCCATGTCCTGACTGGTTCTGATTTCCTTCCATGACTTCCATGAGTTCCCAGCCAGAACATTTAATCTCTAAAACTTTCACTCTTGCTGCTATATCCCTCCATGAACGTGGCTCCCTCAATCTCTTTAACTTGCCCCAAATCTCCAAAATCTTCACACTCCTCTGGCCACCGCTATTGATGAACAGCCCTTAATTCCCTCCTTAAGTCTCTGTTTCATTCTTTCCTCAATAAGATTTCTTCTTTTCATCAACCACCTTTAATATCGCACTTTCTTTGATTTAAGAGTCAAAGACATAAACAACATGAAAATAGGGCCTCCGATCCACTGAAACCAAACTGACTATCACGCACACATTTTTACACCAATTCTACCCTAGCCCATTTCATTCTCACACATTCCTTTCACCCCACTCTGTGCCCTCTACAACGTATCTACGTATCAGGAGCAATTTACAGGGGCTAATTAACCTACCAACCCACACATTTTTGAGATGTGGGAGGAAACCATAGTACCTGAAGAAAACCCAGGGAGAACGTGCAAACTCCACACAGACAGCACCTAAGATCACAATTGAAACTGGCTTGCTAGTGATGCGAGGCATCAGCTCTACCAGCTGTGTTACTGTGCAACCCTCATCAGCCAATAGAGGATGTTTTTATATAAAGGTCCTAAATCAATACAAGTTGCTGCCATTTGTACACTAGCTTTTCTTCATCCGATTTCCAGATCTTGTGCATTTTGTTAATTTCTTGCCTGCAGAAGAATGAATGGGCCAGTTATAAAAGCTAAGTCTTATCAGAGTTTCTACTGATGGATCATAGTTGTCCCTGATCATGTCACTCCCTGGCCTTCGCACTCATATTCCCAATGAAGGTCACTGGCTGTTGGTGAGGAGTAGTATTCTTGCCAAATTTTTGCCTTGCAAGTCAAGACCAAAGTCAATTGTGGTAATTTATTTCCAGATGATTTTCCTGCATCTACATTGGTAAGAAAAACTTCTTTATAGATGTTTTAGATTTCATTGCAAATTGCCGTGTTGCCGTTATTGACGTTTGTGAGCATTTATTATTTTAAATGTAACTGAGACAAAATTAAGTTTGCGAGAAACAAATGCATCACAAGTTGTTAAAATTGAGCAGCTTGCTTCTCCAGATGGTCCTTTACTTTTAACAGGTTTTGTTGTAGTTTTACCCCTGGTCATAATAATTGCTTGTGGCGAGACAAGAAATACATAATCCATGATGAATTAAAATTGTGTCCTTCCATCTGTTCTTTGCTGGTGCTCTGATAATGAATTTCAATGATTATGGGGTTACTTTAAATTACTTTTCAAGGCTTGCAATACTGACTAATTAAATTAAATGGCATTTAATATTTTCCTCTTTCTAAGTGTAAACTGAGTCAACAAAAGCATTGATATAAGCACTGATACAACGATGAACATGTTCATGTTTATTGTAGCCGAGCAATGTTTCAAACGTTCATCTGAAACACCATTTCCTAGCTGATCAGTATCAGATTAGTTTAGACGGATAATCCTAAAGTTTGAACTACTAATCTATGGACATGAGTCCAAACCCACCAGGTTAGCAGGGCAATTAATCTACAATAAAAAAAGATAATATCAAAAATGGTGATCATTGTTAAAAAAAAGTCCATCTGATTGCAATATCCCTTCATGACCAAAATCTCCTAATCATACCTGGTCAGGTCTAAATTTAACTCCATACCCAAGCTGGACTCTGAAATTGCCCAAACCCTTGGGTTCAATGAAACTCTGCAGTTCAATGAAAGAGTGATTTCAAAACGTACAGACATTCCAGTAGGCTCTTAGAGAGAAATAGTTAAATAGTTTGAGGTTTAACTCTTCATTCACCATATCTCTCAGTTCACAACTGTGAGGAGACCTTCATGAATTACTTGGATTTGGACACGTAATCAGTCTCAGTGGCATACGTGGAAAATCTCCAGATCTCAACCAGGATTTCTGGTAATATCATTAAGGATCATCAGGATAAACTCCATATGCTTGAAGACCCACCTCTACTCTCTGCAGCTGTGCATGTGCATACAACGTGGTGGCTGCATGCATGCCAACAGAAAATTGTGGCTGAAATATGTTTCCTATTTTTGAACCATGGATTACAGTGGAGATGAGGACAAGAGTTTGAAGTAGAGGAGAGATCCAGGAATGAAGATTGCTGAATCACATTAAAGGTTACAGATCAGAGGAAGGCCATTTGGCCCTGTGCAAGACCACAATCCCACCGACATTGCTTTAGATTCCAAAATACCTGAAAATTAACTATAACTTTGAGGAACATGACACAAGACTATCCACCCTTGTAAACTTCTCTGCCATTGCCCTTTATATTCTATATCTGGCAACAATACCGAGTATCTGACACACCCAGTTTAAATGATGTTAGCCATTTCAATAATAATTACATTTTTGATTTTCATTTAATTAAAGTTGCCCTTTGTAACATTACAATTGCCTTTATTAGTATTCCATATACTTGAAAACATCTCTCTATCTATCTATCTATCTATCTATCTATCTATCTATCTATCTATCTATCTATCTATCTATCTATCTATATCTATATCTATCTATCTATCTATCTATCTATCTATCTATCTATCTATCTATCTATCTATCTATCTATCTATCTATCTATCTTTAAAACTGTGTGTGTGTATGTGTGTGTGTGTGTGTGTGTGTGTGTGTGTGTGTGTGTGTGTGTGTGTGTGTGTGGTGTGTGTGTGTGTGTGTTTGTGTGTGTGTGTGTGTGTGTGTGTGTGTGTGTGTGTGTGTGTGTGTGTGTGTGTGTGTGTGTGTGTGTGTGTGTGTGTGTGTGTGTGTGTGTGTGTGTGTGTGTCTGCCTGTCTTGTGGCTGCCAGCCTTTGATTCCTCGCTACGCCAACACCACACGCAGAAACGCTGAGATTCTTTCCATTTCGGTAGAGATTTCACTTTTCATTCCAAGTAGCCACTCCTGATTAAATTTCGTCGTGTTTATGTATACATTTTAAAATAAAATCCTTCTCTCCCCCCCACCCCCAAAATTTCAAAATGGTTAAAAAAAAAAACAGCTCTCACCCATAGAATGTTGGTGAACGTTCCATCGGGTGATGTCACAATGCCCAATGCTCACAGATGTCCAATCAGAATGGATCCATTTACATATGCCTTTGCAGCAGCCCCAGCCCCAGCCCCTCCCCCCCACCCCCGCAGCCTGTGTTGAAGTGCGTCATCATGTGTGTGGGAATAGAGAAAGAGGATTGGGGGTGATAGGGAATGGGGAACAGATGGACTGTCCCTACCCCTCCACCTTCCACTCTCCCTCCCCACTATTTTCCCTCTCTCCCCCAACCCTCTCCCCCTCCCTCCACACTCTTCCCCTCCCTCCCCTACCCCATTTGCCTCCCCCCCTCCCTCCCACATCCCTCCCCCCCTCCCCCATGCCTCTCTCCCCCTCCACCATCCCTCTCTCCCCCTCCCCCATCCCGCTCTCCTCCGCCTCTCCGCCCCCTCTCCCTCTCCTCACCCTCTCCCTCCCCTCCCCATCCTCCTCCCACCCCCATCCCTCTCTCCCCCACCCCCCTTCCCTACCCCACCCCCTTCCCTCTCTACCCCTCCCCCCTCCCCCACCCCCTTCCCTCTCTCCCCCACCCCCTTACCCCTCCCCACTCTTCCCCCTCCATCCACACTCTTCCCCCTCTACCCCTACCCCATCTCCCTCCTCGCCTCCCTCATCGCCTCCCTCCCCCCTCCCCCACACCTCTCTCCCCCTTCCCTCTCTCCTCCCCTCCCCCACCCCTCTCTCCTCCCCCTCTCCATCTCCCTCTCCATCTCCCTCTCCTCACCCCTCTCCCTCTCCTCCCCCTCCTCCTCCTCCCACCCCCATCCCTCCATCCCCCACTCCCTTCTCTCTCTACCCCACCCCCTCCCCACTCTCACATGCCCCCCTCCCCTACCCCTCTGTCCCTCTTCCACCACTCCCCCTACCCTTCCCTCCCCACTCTTCCACTTCTCTCCCTCTTATCCCACCCTCTCCCTCTCCCTCCCCACCCCTCTCTCTCCTCCTCCCTTCCCTCTCCCTCCCCTCTCTCCCCCGCCCCTTCTCCTACCCCTCTATCCCTCTTTTACCACTCCCCCTGTCCCTCTTCCACCACTCCCCCTACCCCTCTCCCCCTCCCTCCCCACTCTTCTACTTCTCTCCCCCCTCCCCCTCCCACTCTCCCCACTCTTTCCCCTCTCTCCCCCCACCCCTCTCCCCCTCCCTCCACACTCTTCTCCCTCCCTCCCCTACCCCATCTCCCTCCTCTCCTCCCTCCCCCATCCCTTCCCCCCCACACTTCTCTCCCCTCCCTCATCCCTCTCTCCTCCCGTCGCCCACTCCTCTCTCCTCCCCCTCCATCTCCCTCTCCTCCCCCCTCTCCCTCTCCTCCCCTCCTCCTCCCCTCCTCCTCCCACCCCATCCCTCTCTCCCCCACCCCCCTTCTCCCTCCACACTCTTCCCCCTCCCTCCACACACTTCCCCCTCCCTCCCCTACCCCGTCTCCCTAATCCCTCCCCTTCCCTCCCCCCTTCCCTCACACCTCTCTACCCCTCCCACTTCCCACTCTCCCCACCCCCTTCCCTCTCCCCACCCCCCTTCCCTCTCTCCCCCACCCCCTTACCCCTCCCCCCCACTCTACCCCCTCCCTCCGCACTCTCTCCCCTTCCCCATCTCCTCCCCTCCCTCCCACTCCCTCCCCCTCTCTCCCCTTCCCCTCTCTCTTCCCCTCCCCCACCGCTCTCTCCTCCCCCTCTCCATCTCCCTCTCCTCACCCCTCCCTCTCACCCCGTCCCTCTCTCCCCCACCCCCTTTCCCTCTCTCCCCCGCCCCCTTCCCCCCTGTCCCTCTTCCACCACTCCCCCTACCCCCATCCCCCTCCCTCCCCACTCTCCACTTCTCACCCCCTTCCCCCACCCCCCTCCCTCCCCACCCCTTTCCCTCCCCACCCCTCTCTCTCCCCTCCTTTCCCCCTCCCTCGCCATCCCTCCCCTCTCTCCCCCATCCCTTCCCCATACCCCTCTGTCCCTCTTCCACCACTCCCCCTACCCCTCTCCCCCTTCCTCCCCACTCTTGCACTTCTCTCCCCCCTTCTCCCACCCTTCTCACTCTCCACCTCTCTCCCTCCCCCACCCTCTCTCTCCCCCTCCCCCCCCCCACCCCTACCCCTCTCTCCCTCTTCCACCACTCCCCCCTCCCCACGCCTGTGTGTTTGGGGGTGGTTAGTGTGTGTGTGTGTTGGGGAGACAGACCCAATGGGTCTGCACTTGGTCTAGTCTATATTTAAATGTGTGTGTGTGTGTGTGTGTGTGTGTGTGTGTGTGTGTGTGTGTGTGTGTGTGTGTGTGTGTGTGTGTGTGTGTGTGTGTGTGTGTGTGTGTGTGTGTGTGTGTGTGTGTGTGTGTGTGTGTGTGTGTGTGTGTGTGTGTGTGTGTTGTGTGTGTGTGTGTTTCGTTTCGTTTCTGCCTCTTGTGGGTGCCAGCCTTGACTTTGATTCGTTGGTACGCCAACACCATACGCAGAAACGCCGAGACTTTTTCCATTTCGGTAGAGATTTCAATTTCGTCCTGTTTATGTACACATTTTTAATAAAATCCTTCTCTCCCCCCCACAAAAAAATTCTAAATGTTAAAAAAAACAGCTCTCACCCATAGAATGTTGGTGAACGTTCCATCGTGTGATGTCACAATGCCCAATGCTCACAGATGTCCAATCGGAATGGAGCCATTTACATATGCCTTTGCAGCAGCCCCAGCCCCAGCCCCTCCCCCCCCACCCCCGCAGCCTGTGTCGAAGCGCGTCATCACGTGTGTGGGAATAGAGAAAGAGGATTGGGGGTGATAGGGAATGGGGAACAGATGGACTGTTCCTACCCCTCCCCCTTCCACTCTCCCCCTTCCACTCTCCCCCTTCCACTCTCCCTCCCCACTATTTCCCCTCTCTCCCTCCACCCCTCTCCACCTCCCTCCACACTCTTCCCCCTCCCTCCCCTACCCCGTCTCCCTCCTCCACTCCCTCCCCATCCCTCCCCCCTCCCCCCTCCCCCCTCCCCCTCCCCCACACCTCTCTCCCCCTCCCCCATCCCTCTCTCCCCCTCCCCCATCCCTCCTCCCCCTCTCCATCTCACTCTCCTCACCCTCTCCCTCTCCTCCCCCTCCTCCTCCCACCCCATCCATCTCTCCCCACCCCCCTTCCCTCACCCCCCTTCCCTCACCCCCCTTCCCTCCCCCATGCCCTTCCCTCTCTCACCCACCCCGCTCCCCCCACACCCCTTTCCTCCCCACCCCTTCCCTCTCTCTCCCACCCCCCTCCCCCTCCCCCTCCCCACTCTTCCCCCTCCATTCACACTCTTCCCTCTCTATCCACTACACCATCTCCTTCCTCGCCGCCCTCCCCCCTCCCCCACACCTCTCTCCCCCTCCCCTCTCTCCTCCCCTCCCCACCCCTCTCTCCTC